>JASDFA010000016.1:30508333-31256666 GCA_035772735.1 Datura wrightii | reverse complement strand
AGGATTGGATCCACAGCACTCAGCTGAGTGCTCACTGCTTCCACACACTTCACACCACAATTGTTGGACTGCATTAACCGGAGCTGAAGGCTGGTTCAAAGTCATGTTGCTGAAGTGGTTGTTCAATTGATTTTGCAAGGCAGCTATCTGTGCAGCGATAGCTGTAAACCCATCCACTTCAAGCACTCCTGCTGCTTTCCTTGTCCCACCTCGTGATGAATCAGCATTGCATTCTGGGTTGCCCTGTGAAATCCGGTTTAGCAAGGTATACAGCTCCTCATAAGTCTTTTCCAGCGCTTGCCTTCCAGCTGCTGAATCTAGCAATATTTTGGTGTGGGGTTCCAAACCCTCAATAAATGTGTGCACCAACACCTCATTGGACTGATGATGATGAGGACAATCCCGCAACATGGATTTAAATCTCTCCCAGGCTTGATATAAATTTTCTCCCTCCCTCTGTTTGAAACTCAGAATTTGACTTCTAAGCCTTGCTGTTTTACCAGAGGGAAAAAACCTTATCAAGAACTTTCGTGCAAGATCATCCCACGTTGAAATAGAATTTGGTGGCTCAGCTTTCAACCACCTCTTGGCTTCTCCGAGTAATGAGAACGGAAATAATGTAAGCTGAACATAATCAGGTGACACTCCAGCGGGTATGTAAGTGTCACTTATCTCCAAAAAGTTTTGGAGATGCTGTTGTGGGTCTTCATGAGGGAGACCGGTAAATTGCCCGCTTGTGTGCAACAATTGCACCATATTTTTCTTGAGTTCAAATCTCCCTCCAGGCTCTGGTTTGCGGATACTGGATGTAACATTATTGGCATGTGGGATTGCCACCTCGCGAACCGGCCTTGTTGCTGCTTCTTCGGGCACTAACACTGCCCTTACAACCGGTGGATTTTGTTGCTCCATAATCGTCTGTCTGAGCAACTACAGCTTTCTTTGTAGAGCTTCTCTTCTCTTACTGTGAAATATACGTTCAAGCTCTATATAAGATTCCACCAGCTCTTTGTCTCTTGCCAGTGTTCACAGCAATTAAGTCTGCAAAATACAGGCTAAAACCAAATTGTCAACACTTAGAAAATAAAAATACAGTAAATTAACACTTAAAACAAATTCACCAATTGCCAAGTCCCCGGCAACGGCGCCAAAAACTTGTTCTGGTCTGTTTGTTATATGGGTATATAAACAACACGCAAGTGCACGTGGTCGAACAAGTAGTAAGTGGCTTTAGTAAACCAAGTATCGATCCCACAGAGACTTGGGTTAAGTGCAATTTGCTCAAGTTTACTCTATTTTACTTCTGAATATGCTGACAACAACGTGACCAAAAAGTGGATATTTTGTATTATAGATTTTTATACTAAACTAAGAACAATTATCTACTTTGAATTTGGACTATGAATAAGAGCATGCCGAGGTTAACGAACATGTAATGAAACTGATTATCAATATAAATTGGTTAATCTTTTCTTCCAGTTGCTAGCCAAGAACAATTGCCAAGAGATTAAAACTCTCGTATTTAATCTCACTTAAGAATCATGAACCATCCGTCTACATTTCTGTGATCAAATGCAATTCATGTTCTAGCCATACAATTCCGGTTCATAAATTGACTAATACGACTTTCAGGTATATTTCTATCCTGAATGCACATCAAAACTCAATTTTCCCAAATCAAGTTAAGAACAATATCCTATTAATTCACAAGTTTCCAATTTCGTGCTCCCTCTAGTGAAATCGGACTTTTTAGATGTACATTAATGTAGGCCACACACCAATGCAGTAAAACAAGAATTAATAGAACAACATGGAAGAAAAAGATGAAAAACCATATAATCAATAATCAAAATTCATCACAACTGTTCATAACCTCAGCAAGGAAGGGAATTAGCCACTCATTTGTGGATTAATCATCATAAAACGAGTGTTAATCATACAAACAATTGAATTAGAGAAGAAAGAAAGAGAGAAAAAACCTTGAACTTTTCGTCCCCAAACTGCTGTAACCCACGTCCTTGCTCCACCAAGTCTGAATTCTGAAAAATGAACTTAAGTGTTCTATTTATGCTAGTGGGAACTTTTCCCGGAATAATGAGCAACGTGTCACGGAGTGCATCGCGGAGCACTACCTCCGTGACACGCCATGAACGCGGACCCTCACTAGAACTGGGGGTCCGGGAATTTAAACACCAACGTGGCACGGCGTGCAACGCGGAGGCTAGCCACCGTGCCACGGAGCAGACGCGAACCTCCACTAGAAACTGGATGAATTTTTACCCTCCAGGCAGAATGCCTCCGCGATGGCAGCGTGACACGGCTCCATCACGGAGCCCCTTTAATTCGTGCAGTCCTATGCCTTTTTCCTTGCTCGCATCCAAGTCCAACTCCGATACCATCCAACATGTATTTTAGCTTCCCGAAATCACATTTTACCTACAAAACAATGCTAATCATGTTGGTTAGTATAAATTCACATTTTATTACCAATTACATGAAAATGTATACACATTGCTAGATAAACAAGGCGAAAATGATACTTTTGAGTATCACTTGGGCATATAAATCTGCCCATGATCATTATGTACAGACTCATGTCTCACAATAGTTCATCTCCAAGAACCCATAACGCTTCAGCAAATCATGCTACATCATGTGTTTGCTCAGACTAGGCTCCTTAAATGATTCGTGCTTGCGATTTCCTTACTCCAAGCCATGTGTACGTTCACCTATATCAGGAATGATTGTTGTAATGGATATACTCAGGATAACTTTATATTTATACCTTAGATGATCATATGCAGAAGTTCTTGACATACAGTTGTTAGTCCTACTAGGGAGACAGGGAAATTCTTAGATGGCATATGCTGCAGAGGAGTCGTAAGATGATTTTAGTGATAGGCTTGAATAGTGTGGCGGTATTCAGGGAAGTTATTATAGCTATCAAGGTTTCTCTAAAGATTTTACCCAGGAAAGGGGTGATGAGGTGTTGGTGAGGATGAAAATCTCTTTTAAAATGAGGATCCAGTTGAGATTTTTGACTGTCAAGATCGTACATTGGGGGAAATAAAGAAGTTGTTTCAGTGAAGGTTTTAAGGAGCACTTATCTAAAGGAGGAACTACCTGGGAAATCGAATTCAGATAAGGCCACTATTCAGATATCAGAAAGCAGTTACGGGATTTACAACGCCGTCCCTAACCACTCAGTTCCAGCTTGAGGGAAACAGTTTAACCTTAGTACCCTACTTAGTTCCATGTCAACTTCATGTCCTTTAGTTATTTTTCTGATATCTTAGCATGCATGTACGATTCAGAAACTCAGTTCAAATATGTAGTTTAGCTCGGAGTCAAATACTCCATTGGCATTCAACATTAGAATTAAGTTCTCAGGATTGCAACTCCTTCCCTGGCCTTTCATCTCAGTCACTCCGTCAGTTCTCAGTTTTGGGTGCTCATTATTTGGAATTATGTCCCTATCCTTTCAGTATGTTTAACCTACATTCGAGGACTAATTTTCCAAGGGGGAGATATTGTAACACCTTGAAAGTTTCTAAGATCATACCCAGACATAAAGAAAGAATTCAGTTGGAAGTGAAAATTTTGGCTTAGAACAAGTCCTGGTACGATCCATTAGGTGACCCTGCGAGTCGTGGTAAGACTCACGAAAAGCAGACAGTGAATGTTCCTTCCTAAAGCTGAGGGGTAATGACTCACATCACGACTCGTGAAGTGAGGTAACAAGTCATGGAGTCCACCACTACGAGCAGTAGTTCAGTGAGTTAGGGTCAAGTTTTCGGTGAACCACGAGGGAAGTGACGACTCATTGGGTCAGGTAACGAGTTGTCAAATGGAAGTTTAGAAAAAAATGCACGTATGGATCAGTGGCAACGAATGACACGATGAGTCATTTGGACAGACAACGACTTCATACCTTTTATGTTGTATCGTTTTATGATACATCTGCGAGTTCTCAGTCTCAGCACCGTTAGAAGATCTTGCCCAGAAGTTTTCAGCTGCATCAGTGGTGAGTCCTCATCTTTCGAGGATAAGGATTATTTCTTTTCAGTTATATTTTCTTTGGTTAGATTTAGAGTTAGCTGGGGGCTTGTCCCAGCAACTCATCAGATAGACGGCTTTCAGACCCAGAAAGAGTTTTAGATTTTTAGCTTTGTTTCAACTGCTTTAAAACTTTACGATTTAGTTCTTCTCCATAAATATTTTATTTTATTATTTCAAAGCTCCCGCTATGTTTCTACTCAGAGTGCCAGTGTTATGATGGACCATGGATTGACTTGAGGTTACTTGTAACTCCAAGTACCGTGTCTCATCCAGGGTATAGACTCGGGGCATGACATGCACTTATGAGGATTTATCTTTTATTTCTTTTATGTCGAACTAGTTAATTGTATAATTAAGTTAGTATTATTACTATTGAATGTGATAGAAACTAAACTCATAATTACTACTCTCTTTATTTTGTATTTAAGTGGTGTTTTTATTTTGTATACCTCCTTTAAAATTTTTGTTTATTTTTAGAAATAAAGAATTAAATAGTGTATTCTCTTTGTTCATTTTTACTTTTTCACTATACTAAAACAAGTTTTCACTTTAGTATATCAAGAGAAAGACGGTATTTTTTTACCTTTAATATTAACTTCTACTTTTCCAAATAATTTTTCAAGATCTTTTGAAATGCTAATTATCATGGGTATTATACTAAAATATGCACTTCTTTTGTTCTTTTTTAAAAGAATGTGCAAAGTCCATTATGGACAAATAAAAGTGAATGGAGGGAGTATTATAGTTTCTTAATTACATAAAAATCCACTCATTTAAATAGGAGTGAATTTAAAAAAAGATAATTAATATCTTTTTTGATTTTGTGAAACACAATTTATTTTGAATCAAAATAATAAATTAAAAATACTATTAATTTTGAATCAAAATAAAAAAAATTAAAGTACAATTTATTATGAAACGGAGAAGTATTCTAGTATTGTATGACGCATACCACTCCGAGGAGGTTTTCTTCCTTTATGTATTTTCTTTTTGAGGATCAATATATAAGGTAAAGGTTTTTGTCAAATCCTCAACTACAAAAATGACTTTACTTTTATATATGTTATAGCCAAACAAAAAATGCAATGTCTACTTTTATTTTATTTTTTTTAAAATTTTTAGTGATATGTATTTTTAAAACCTATTAAATTGATAAACATAATGAAGAAAACATTAAAAAACTATTTTTTATTTTCTATTATTATAATAATCACATTTTAAAAATTGAGTTATTCAACAAAAAATAAGTAAACATCACAATTTAGAAAAGTTTTTAATCGACAATTAAATGACAATAATCAATATAATCATAAAAAACAAACTTAACAGTCAGGGCGTGTACCATAACTAGCTCTTCTTTCAAAATTTCTGTGTTTTAGATTTGATTAAGTCATAAATGATTTCAAATATATGCGTGCGCGCACAAATAAATTTTTTTTGCCAAACTGGCTATATACATATAACTGCGATGACAAGATGTATAGATATACAAGTGTGATACAAGATATACCATCGTGATTCGAGCATAATGTGAGAGACACAGTTGGGGTGTAAATATTATGATACGGTAGAGGTAAGACACTACATGATATTATTATGGTGTAGAGACGTCGTGTGGATTTCAAAAGAGACAGGTATGTACATGTACTTTAGTTGCGGAGGACTTAACTCCATCAGTATGATTTGATTCTTTCCTTATGTGTACTTGAGCTATTTAATTTGTATTGTGATTGAATGCTTGATTAATGTGGTTGTGTGGGTTATAGAAGGTAAGGCCACTAAGTTATAAATGGTAGTGAATTACTAGGAGATCTTTGGTCTAGCCTTATTATTATCATATAGACAAGAGAGTAGAAACGAAATTAAAGAAAGTGAGTTAATCATGCAGGTCAAATAATATGTCATTAAATAATGAATACAGGCTTAACTTGTGGTAATGGAAGGGTAAATGGGGTAGACGTGCTACAAGGTTTATATGGCGGATTAAGGGAGGAGAGGATCAATGAAACTGACTACTGCCTAACTAGGGTGGCGCTGTAGCAGGAAAATCAACGTTGTAGCAATCAAGGTATCCATTGCAGCGAGGTGAGGGAAACAAAATAAGATTTAGAATGAGGGCTAGAGTGGTTAGGTAGATGCTCGAATATTGATGAATTATGGTAGTCAAATAAAGTGGTAAATGAACTTGTGGAATAATAAATATAATTTGGAGTCGTTGCTACATTTATTAGTTCAATTTCATGTTAAATTATATGTCATTACGTGAACTAATCTTAGTTTGCCGATGATGTCTATCAGTACGTGCGACATACTGATACTACCTTTCTACACCTTTTTGGTGTAGGTTGTGGCAGGTATAAAGTTTCATGATTGGCATGGAGTACTCAGCCTCAACTTTTGTAGTTTTTTCTGCAAACAAACCTGTGCCATTTTATTTTTTCAAGTATTCTGGTAGAGCTCTTGTACTTTTCTAAACTAGGTATTGGGGAGTTATAGTTTTGAAGAAAAGATTTTTTATAATTCTAGCAATATTTTGTATCATGCAAGCTAATGAGTATTTAAGTTATTTTATTTTATGTGTTGGTTTAAAAAGTGGTTCTCCTATCGAGCTAAATTTGATGCAGGTGCCCGCACGACTCGCCCATTCGGGTCGTAAAATGGAAACAACGTATCTAAGTATATGCAAAAACTATATATAACATTATATTCCCCTCCCCCCTACCCAACCCAAAAAAAAATCAACTTTTATTTTTTTTATTTCAAATTTTAGTGATAATGCAATCATTAAAACCCTTTAAATTGATAAATATAAAAAAGTCATAAAAGAACATCACCAGTTACTTATAATTACAATCATCACTTTTAAAAAATCGATTTTAACAAATGACAAATAAATACCACGATTTAGTAAATTTTTAATTCGACAATTAAACGATAAAAATCAATGAAACTGACTACTGCCTAACTAGGGTGGTGCTGTAGCGGGCAAATCAACGTTGTAGCAATCAAGGTATCCATTGCAGCGAGGTGAGGGAAACAGAATAAGATTTAGAATGAGGGCTAGAGTGGTTAGGTAGATGCTCGAACATTGATGAATTATGGTAGTCAAATAAAGTGGTAAATGAACTTGTGGAATAATAAATATAATTTGGAGTCGTTGCTACATTTATTAGTTTAATTACATGTTAAATTATATTTCATTACGTGAACTAATCTTAGTTTGCCGATGATGTCTATCGGTACGTGCGACATACTGATACTACCTTACTACACCTTTTTGGTGTAGGTTGTGGCAGGTATAAAGTTTCATGATTGGCGTGGAGTACTCAGCCTCAACTTTTGTAATTTTTTCTGCAAACAAACCTGTGCCATTTTATTTTTTCAAGTATTCTGGTAGAGCTCTTGCACTTTTCTAGACTAGGTATTGGGGAGTTATAGTTTTGAAGAAAAGATTTTTTATAATTCTAGCAACATTTTGTATCATGCAAGCTAATGATTATTTAAGTTATTTTATTTTGATGTGTTGGTTTAAAAAGTGGTTCTCCTATCGAGCTAAATTTGATGCAGGTGCCCGCACGACTCGCCCATTCGGGTCGTAAAATGGAAACAACGTATCTAAGTATATGCAAAAACTATATATAACATTATATTCCCCTCCCCCCTACCCAACCCAAAAAAAATCATCTTTTATTTTTTTTTATTTCAAATTTTAGTGATAATGCAATCATTAAAACCCTTTAAATTGATAAATATAAAAAAGTCATAAAAGAACATCACCAGTTGCTTATAATTACAATCATCACTTTTAAAAAATCGATTATTTAACAAATGACAAGTAAATACCACGATTTAGTAAATTTTTAATTCGACAATTAAACGATAAAAATCAGCATAATCATAATAACGTACTTAACAGTCAGAACGCATACCACAATTAACTATTCTTCCCAACTTTTCATATATTAGATTTGGGAATGATATAAAAAATTCAACTACAAAAAATACTCCTTGGTAGAAAATATTAATTTTCACAATCTTCATTGCACTGCAAACAGGCCTGGGCAAAGAGCCGAGCCAGCTCAGAGCTCGGCTCGGCTCGCATGTATTTAGCTCAGCTTGACTCGGCTCGTTTTGGAAAAAAGCTCGGCTCGATGAAAGATCGATCAAGCTTGGCTCGGTCAAAGCTCGGGATCGATTTAGCTGGCTCGGCTTGGCCCGGTTGACTCGATTTAAGAAATAATATCCTTTCATTAAGCTCAATTATGAAGTACATTAGAAATTTAACTTAACATCTTATTTTAATTTAATATTATATAATTAATATTTATTCAATGTTAGTAAATTTTTAACCGTAATGCAACTTAAGCCTACTATATCAGTATGGGTGTTCATAGTTCGATTTGGATCTACTTCTTATTATAAACAAAATCAAATCAAGTTTTTAATTATTAAAATCATGTCAAATCAAACATACTACATATTCATTGATTTGGTTGTTGTCATATGTGGTTATGGTTTTTCAATTTTTAAAAAATCTAATATTATTCGTCTCTTTATTTTTCTTCCTACAATTACAAAAAAAAATATTATTGTCAACTTATAATCCTTTGATATTATTTTATTAAGGTGGGTAAATTTCTTTGAATTATTGAGAAAATGTCTTGAGATCTATAAGTATTAATATAGAAAATATAAAAAAATCTAGATAAAAGAGAGTCAGCTCGACTCGGCTCGAGCTCGGTTAAAATGTAGAAAAACTCAGTTGAGCTCAGCTCGGCTTGACTCGGCTCAGTACTATTTAAAGATCAGTAAGGCTCGGCTCGGCTCAGCTCAGATACACTCAGCTCAATTAGGCTCGTCTCGGGGCTCGGCTCGATGCGTAGGCCTATTTGCAAATATAGTAGGAAAAAAGAAGCTGATGTATGGTGATTCTTCTCAATATGCAAGATTATAATAAGAGTTTTTGTCTCAATTGTTACTCTCCAGTCTTCTTAATCTTAAAATAATTTAATAAAAGTTTTAAAAAGGGACTAAAATGTTAAAAAAAATTGTGAGGGATCACTTACATGTTTAAATAGCATCATTCATGTGAATATTTTGGACAGAAGTAAAAAAGTAACAGTGTCATCATATCATATATACTCAAAAACTCCACAAAACCACTCTCACACATCTTCAGTTTGTATCAAAAAGAATTTCTCCATTTTTTCTATTCTCTCTTTTTTTTATTTTCTCTTTGACCTTCTATCGATCTAACTAATCAAAAAGTGATAAATACTTATGATTATATATTCTCTGAACTTGAACCACTTTTTGATGGTGATTGTTACACCCCGTAAGTTTCTAGCATTTAGTTGGCCTATTCGCATGTTAGTTAAGAGTTTTAGAATGCCATACGTGCAAGAAAAGGGTCCGGGGAAAGGCCGGACGAGTGCCAAGTCGGAGTTTCGCAAGAGGAGGCCGAACAACGCTCCTCCGTGATGGCAGCGTGGCACGGAGGCACTCCTCCGCGATGGCCAGCGTGCCACGGAGGCCTGGTTCAGGCTCCAAGTATATAAGGCCTCCCACTTCGTTTTTAAGTTATTTTTCATATTAATTTCAGTGAGAACGACCAGAAAACAGGGGAGACGAAGGGTTTTCATAAATTTCCTTCCGATTACGCCGTCAAACGCAGTCCAAACTCAAATTAACTTCGGGTACCGAAGTATAAAGCTGCAGGGAGCATTTCTACGGAGTTAGTTTCGTGAAATTCGCCCGACAAAGCGTCGACCCGCCGAGTCAAAGTGATTGAAATTGCTCCAAACTAGTGTTAACACACTCCCAAGCCTAAATTGGGGAGAATAGATGAATACTAGCTAAACCTCGCCAGTTAATCAGTAAACCAGCAGTCGAGGTATGTAAAGCCAGTCTTTTTCGGCAAGTTAGTTTCTCCAGTGTAGTAGAACAATATAAATCTCAGTAAAGTATTTCAGAAATATTATATCAAGATCAGTATGAAACTCGATAAGGCATGTCAGAAATTATTATCATATTCAGTATGTATCACATCTAGTTATTGATATACATATAGAAATATTATATATATTAGTGACTGCCAACAGGGATTACGGTTACATATATTCTGGTTAGCTGTTAGAATTCACGTACAGATCGAACGGCAGGACCCCTCATTAAAAAGAGGAGCAGGTTAAAAGTGATTCACGTAGGATGCTATAGAAACTCTTTTATCCATAGCTTTTTGGAATGATAGACTTATATGTTTGTTGCCAGACCTAAACTTTAGAGAATCATAAGAGTTAGTATCCTGAATCAGTCAGTTAAACAGTATGGGCGCAGTTAGGCAGCTTAGCGACCAGCTGACGCCTATAGTGGCCGGAAAGTATCCCTAAAGGTCATTGATGTTGTTGCACGTCCTAGAACACGAAATAGAGACAGTGTAGGTCTACCCAGAATTGGCGACACCAAAGTTTTCCAGTATATTAAGTGAATGTACGTCATCCCTCTAGCTCTACCAGTAATTGTCAGTCTTAGTCAATGGAACAACTACCATGTAGAATGCTCAGCAAGCCAACCTAGTTGTCTAAGTCAGGTAAACTCGTGGGTACCCCAAGGAGGGGCCCACATCAGCAATCAGTGACGAGTCAGCACCCTAGCTAGTTTTTGTAAGGTACCCAGGTACAAAGCGCCAGGAGAGGGCCAGTCTATATAGACTTGCCTATAAGATTGAGAATTGCCCAAAACAGTAACATAGCGCTCAGAACAGCAATATAGATCTGAGTGGATTCAGACAAGGCCTAAGGAGTCAGTAGCACTCTGTTAGTATAGTGGTTATCTAGTAAAGGAGATCGGTAAGCTCCCTATGAAGAACCAGGGACCGATCGCCTATAAGCAAGTTCGACCAAGCCCAGATCTATAGTTGTTTAATTAGAAGAATAAAGTAGTTAGCCGTCCGTAACTCCTCATTTATGCATGAGCTACAGATGTTCGAGTAGGACATTCAGAGTATTGTTAGACTACTTCAGACCTCACTCTGTTCAGCCTAGATTATTATAGATCATTATCATTATCAGGATCCTCTGATCAAATACGTGCACATGGTGTGCCTGTAGACAGTCATACAGATTATCCTATAAGAGAGTAGCATTAGCTGGAGGCCCAGAAGGCCAGATACGCTCTCACTATACAGATAGATTTATTTGTCAGTTTTTCCAGCATAGTAATCCAGGACGACTCTCAGTACAGCATGTCAGAGATGATATTATTATTATTATCAGATTCAGTATGTATTATATGAAGTCATTGCTATCAGTTGAGACCTGATTGTATTGTTTTGGGCGGGATTACCTAGCTTCCGTGACCGCCCCAGGGTTAATAGCTGTATCGACTCATCCGCCAGAGGGCGAGGATACATCACTCTACGGAGTGACATGCCGTCCGCTAGGGACGAAGATGGGATGCCCGTTTCCCAATATTTTGCCTTGGTCGGCCTTTATACACCCCCGTAGAGCGCTTGCACCCGGGGTGTTGATTTTAGGAGTCCTCCGGACTCAGGTACAGTTATAGTCAGGGCCCAGCGGGTCCAAGTTGCATACCTAGAGGATCGACAGTTTGCTTATAATTACTAGGTGATGTGGTATGACCTAGGTAGGGGTAAATAAATTGTGATGATTGTACCTTCCAGCTTTTGGGGGCCAGGTAAGGCTTATATTGTGTTATGTTATTTTAGCTATTGATAGACAAACAGTATAACACCATGTTATCAGATAAGATTCCTATCCTTCTCAGTATAGTTAAGGTTAGTCCAGATTTCCACTACTTCAGCCAGTTTCAGTCTGTTTTCCCATTACTTCAGTTACTATCAGTTTTGTTACTTACTTTCAGTTATTTTCAGTTATTGCTTTACTTACTCAGTACCAACGGTACTGACGCCCTTCTCGGGGCTCTGCATTACTTGCCTGTAGGTATACATAGAGACGAGGAGCAGATCCCTCGCAGTTCCAGTCAGCGGTACAGAGTCTTCAGCTCTCTTCATCTGGAGCTTGAGTGATAGGAGCTTACATTCCTTTTGTTGTACAGCATGGGTAGGCCGGGGCCCTGTCCCGACTATCTTAGTACTCCTAGAGGCTTGCAGATTGTATTATATTCCTGTGGGTAGATTTATTGACCGTGTGGGGCCTTGTTCAGTTGTTAGTTGGTGATCTTGTCGGTCACAGATCAGTTGAGCATCAGATTTCATTTTTCAGTTATAACTAGACATCATGATGGCCTTATCGGCCCGCATAGGACTCCTTATAGTTGGTTGTTCTGGTTAGCTGTTTATCTTTTGCAGGTGGCTATAGGCCTTGTCGGCCGGAGGCTGTGTTTACAGCCGCTATATAGCCCGTTGTTTCCTTGATTCAGAGTTAGAGCCAGTCTTGCACCAGATGTGCTCAGGCTCAATTAGTACAGCAGTCCAGGTCTTAGTAGGGCACTAGGTACCAGTCATGTCTCCCAAGGCGGGGCGTGACAGTGATGAATGGAACCATCACAAGATTTCAATTAATCAAATTCACAAAGTTGATGATAAACGGTCAATTCCTATGACTGATTAGGACGAGCAGAAAGAAGTTGTTCCTAATGCTCAAAAAATCGCCATAGAAGAAAGTGATAAATAAGTGAAGAAAGGTGACACAGATCTGAAGACTGATGTTAATCAATTTGTTATGATTGACCAAAAATATCATAAAGAAATCAGTGATGATGATGATGATGATGATGCGGTCAAGCAAGAAATTGGTGTAGAAATCCAAAAAAGTGAGATAATTTTGCTTGACTCGAAAATGGATGATGAGGTTATAAAGAAAAAGAGAGAAGCTTCTGCTATCGAAACTACTAATGAGCCATTGGTTGCAAGAAGAACAAACCCTAGGAGGGCTCATAGAAGCGCTACTGATCCTCCACAAGAGCTAATTAGAGGAAAATCAGAGAGCAAACGTGAAAGAATTAATGCTAAAGATTTCATCTTACCTGATAGTTGGGCAACTAAAATTCGTGTTAGAGTAAAAGGAAACAGTTCTGGCCACAAAGATACGGTAAATTAATAATTAATTTTCTCTACTTATCATAAAATATTCAATTACTTTGATAATCTTGGATATATGTTTTAAATTTTACATGTACTAATTTTTATGTAGTTTTATAAAAAAAATGAATGGTTTGATTTTAGTGTAGAATTATTAGAAGTTTTGATACATATTATGACTATTAGTTTGTAATCAAATTCTATCTTTAATTTTTTTTCAATTATTATTATTTAATTTTCAATATATATATATGCCTCAAATCGTATCCCTAATTATTTGATCAGTCAAAATACTCATGATGTTTTGATTTTATATATATATATATATATATATATATATATATATATATATATATATATATATATATAATTTCTTGTAGTATTACATTGAGGAAAGTACAAAAGATGTTTGTCGATCAAGGATGGAACTCCATAGATATCAACAATCCAAACAAAAGGTATGTGGAATTGTAACTTGTGAGCTTTGCTAATTTATACAATTTATTTGATTAATTAATTCTTCATTTTTTAATAAATACAACTAATCTATGACTAATTAAGTTTACCATTGCCAATCAATAGTTCTTTTTTTTTACTTTACAATTTTATCAAAGTGATTATATTCATACATTCTGCAGGAGGAAAGCCAAGTTCAACAAATATGAGATCAATGGAGGTCAAATAATTGCAGGAGTAATTTTTTCCTTTTTTCTTTGACATGTGTTGAGTCCTTAATTTAAGTTGCGTACATCTTTTATATCCTGCACTTATGAGGATTTATCTTTTATTTCTTTTATGTTGAACTAGTTAATTGTATAATTAAGTTAGTGTTATTACTATCTAAACTAAACTCATAATTACTACTCTCTTTATTTTATATTTAAGTAGTGTTTTTATTTTGTACACCTCCTTTAAAATTTTTGTTTAATTTTAGAAAGAAAGAATTAAACAGTGTATTCTCTCTGTTCATTTTTACTTTTTCACTACACTAAAATTAGTTTTCAATTTTATTTTTTCACTTTAGTATATCAAGAGAAAGACAATATTTTTTACCTTTAATATTAACTACTACTTTTTCAAATAATTTTTCAAGTTCTTTTGAAATGCTAACGGTCAGGTGTATTATACTAAAATATATACTTCTTTTATTCTTTTCTAAAAGAAAGTGCAACGTCCATTATGGACAAATAAAAGTAAAGAGAGGAAGTATTTGATATAGTTTCTTAATTACATAAAAATCTACTCATTTAAATAGTAGTGAATTTGAAAAAAATAATTAATATCTTTTTCAATTATGTGAAACACCATTTATTTTGAATCAAAATAATAAATTAAAAACACGATTTATTTTGAATAAAGAAAATTCAAAAACACTATTTATTTTGAATCAAAATAAAAAATTAAAAACACTATTTATTATGAAGTGGATAAGTATTCGAGTACCCTATGACGCATATCACTCTGAGGAGGTTTCCTTCCTTTATGTATTTCTTTTTGAGGATCAATATAAGGTAAAGGTTATTGTCAAATCATCAAATACTACAAAATGACTGAACTTTTATATACTTTATAGCCAAACAAAAAATGCATTGTCTACTTTTATTTTTCTTATTTTCAATTCTTCGAGATATATATTTTTAAAACCTATTAAATTGATAAAAAAAATATTAAAAATATTATTCATTATTTATTATTATAATTATCACATTTTAAAATTGAGTTATTCAAAATAAAAGTAAACATCAGAATTTAGAAAAGTATTTAATGGACAATTAAATGACAAAAATCAATATAATCATAAAAACAGACTTAACAGTCAAGGTGCGTACCATAACTAACTCTTCTTCTAAAATTTCTGTGAATTATATTTGATTACGTCATAAATAATTTCAAATATATGTGCGCACATGCACATAACTTTTTTTAACCAAACTGACTATATACATATGGCGGCGATGATAAGATGTCCAAATATACAAGTGTGATAAAAGATATGCCGATGTGATTCGAGTATAATGTGAGAGGCATAGTTGGGGTGTAAATAATATGTTACGGGACAGGTAAGACACTACATGACATTATTATGGTGTAGAGACATGGTGTGGAATTCGAAAGAGACAAGTATATACATGTACTTTAGTTGTGGAGAAATTAACTCTATCGATATGATTTGATGCTTTCTTTATGTTGAAAAACTAATTTAATATCTCAAAAATATAATACTTTTCTTTTTAAACTTCCCACATTTCATTTTCCTTAATGACTTAACTATGGAAATTTTCAGACGTTTCCTTTTCAAATAATTGAGTATCTCTTATTGATTGCTAATTAAGTATTATTATTAATTAGTTAATTTGTTCGCGCTTTGCGTGATTTTATTTTTTTTTTTAAAAATTATAATTTACATCTTTTCAATTATTCAAATACTAAATTAATCACAAAGTATATTTTGTGATATTTAATATTATTATTAGTTTTTCTTTCAAAAGATGATCTAAATAAATAAATTTATAACTTTAATCCATATGTATTTGTCAAAAAAGAAATTTTCAAAAGTTAAAATAAATATCAAATTAAATCAAAGTGTTTTCTTTTATATATTTAAACAAAAAATAAATAAAAATAGGAAAAAGTAACTACAGAGACACAACAACAAAAAATCTAAACAAAAAATCTTGAAATCTTATAAGAGAAACCAACTATAGTCTCTATGTACTAAAAATTATTATATATTAAATGACTAATTTAATATTTCTTGTTTAATATTGAAATATTTAATTATTTTAAATATATATAAATAGTTCTAATCAAGTGATTACTTGCAACATGAATATATCATTAATTAAGATGTAATGTACTTTTCAAAGTGTAATTTTTAAAAATTTTAAGAAAATATCAATCGTGCTTTTAAAATCATTCACTTAGAGAACACATGATATTATAATTAAATAAACTTTAAGTCTGAATATTGTAGTAATTGTGTTAGAAGTATTCAATTTAACAAACTTAAAGGACCATGTGTGCTTAAATATTAAAATAAAAATAAAAATAAATGTATCTTTAAATTAAAGAGATTATTTGAGGCTAAAACTCATGTATTGATGAATTACTAACAGTTTTAAAGGGAATAGTTCATTATTTAAGTGGCTTAGTTCGAACCTTAATTTCAATATTTTAAATTTTAATTATTCTTTAATATATATATATATTAAAAGTCTCGTTAAATAAATTAAAATTTCATGGCAAAGTGATTAAAATAATCCTTGAAAAAATGCTACTCATAAATCTAAAGAAAAGAAAATATTATTGGCAGAAAAGTTTGTCAACATTCTACTGCACAAAATTTCTTGTGTATTTTTATCTTTTTATTTGCGATAGTATTCGAAATGTTATTGTGAATACTTGTCAGTTAATATGAGAATTTGATAAGTTATGCTTTGAAGATAGTCATTTTACACAATCGAATTGAATATGACTTTGATAATTGTGTTCTTAAAATAAAATTGAATATTAACCTAGACAGAGATGTAAGATATATTGACCTTATAACAGTAGTAATAATACAGATAAAGTAATCATCACAAAAAGTATCACTAAAATAGGACATTTCTTATAGTGCTTATCTTACATGTAAATTTATGTAAATATTTATGGAGGAACATAATAAACTATCATAGATTTATACATTAATATTTAAAGAGTAAGATATAAGCATTATTTGGATTATTAAAAATATAAAGTTATGAGGATAAAAAGGTATGAGTTTTGTAGATGAGTTTTTAAATTTTATGATAAATGAAAAAAAAATAACAAAGAAAAAAAGATGAATATATTTCTTGACCTTTAAAAAGTGTTAACTTATCTGTTAGAATAAATATGACATTCATGCTATAAAGAATCTGCTGAACTTAATTAATCATAAAAAAATGTTAGATTAATAAAAAATAATTTTCTTCATCAATAAAAATTAGAAGATTAATATTTTGTCATTAATTTATTATGATATAAAAAATTGCGGGAATATTGAAAATAAAGACCAATTTTAAATTTTACATTAAAAAAGTTTAAATAAATGACTTTTTAATTTCTTAACATTTCATATTTAATATAATTAAAAGAGTTAAAAGAAATTATGATTTAAAAAACTCAATAGTCTCTTCTCTTTCTTTAAAAAAAAAACGCATGTCAATAGTTAATACAAATAATGATTTCAATTTGAAAGTATATCTAAAAGAAAAAAAAATTCTTTTTACTAATAAAATAAATTTTCAATTTGTTTCCACGTTGGAATGAAATATTGAGCAATGATAAAATAGTATTTTCGGATAGCATAATCAAGTTTAATTTTAGGTGGAGCGCATACGAAGTTGAGAGCGTAATATAAAAGTTGATGAACATGTTTATATATAATATACACTAACAAAGTACTTTGGTATGTAGTTGGACTTTTATTTTTTCATATTGTGTTTGTCATATATTAGCTTCTTCATCTTTTTTGTCTTTCTTTTTCATGTTCACATATGTTCATTTTTTAAAATGAAAATTATGACTTGTATGGTTGAAAAAGACAACTAAAAAGGAAAAGAGAGAAAATAGTTAGGAAATAAGCATATAAAAAATTAATAAAATCAAAAACTCATTCAGAAGTTGTTTCATGTTAAGGCATGACATATGCAAAAAATAAATTTTGAACGACTACATCTTCTAATTATGTTGGGATATTATATGAAATTTAACTTATACGAAAAAAGATATTAAAGCACAAATTTCTACACTTGTTGTCATTGTACTAAAGAAAGGAAGATCTAAATATTGGTAAGGATAAGTAAGAGGTTTCCTTACTACAACCAACCAAACAAAAGATTATATAAAATGGAGTTATATAGAATAAAAACGGAGTTAGGTACAATAGAATAGAGAAAAATATTAAAATACGACATAGACAGTAACTTCCACATTAATATTATCTTTTTATTTTTGAAAAAAGGACTATAAAACAAAATCCATTTGTATCAGAATGTTAATTTCTACAAGATATTTTTAAAATTTAAATACTTCTAATTTTGACTGGACATCAAACGCCAGAAATAAGTTTTCACAAAATTTTCTTGCACTTCTGGAGATGAAAGTTGTGACGACTGCATCTCACACATAGCGCGTGTGTCTTGTTCCTCCTCTTCCTCTGAAACTTCTTGTTCCCTTCCCCATTGCAGTGTAGATGTAGAAACCTAGTATCTTCTCTATCAATATTATCTATATGTTCTAATAGATATGAAATTATATTCATCTCAAAAAAATTCTACCAATAAACTATAACAATGTGAATATGAGAATAATCTTTGATTTTACAATTTATTTATATAGATATACATGGAGAAAATACTATAAAATTATCATAAAATTTATAAATTAAATATTTGGAGGTTATGAAATGAAAGATTTGTCAGTTATTGAGATTATTAAAGATATAAGTTATGAAACAAAATCCATTTGTATAAGAATGTTAATTTCTACAAGATATTTTTAAAATTTAAATACTTCTAATTTTGACTGGACATCAAACGCCAGAAATAAGTTTTCACAAAATTTCCTTACTCTTCTGGAGATGAAAGTTGCGACGACTGCATCTCACACATAGTGCGTGTGTCTTGTTCCTCCTCTTCCTGAAACTTCTTGTTCCTTTCCCCATTGCAGTGTAGATGTAGAAACCTAGTATCTTCTCTATCAATATTATCTATATGTTCTAATAGATATGAAATTATATTCATCTCAAAAAAATTCTACCAACAAACTATAACAATGTGAATATGAGAATAATCTTTGATTTACAATTTATTTATATAGATATACATGGAGAAAATACTATAAATTACCATAAAATTTATAAATTAAATATTTGGAGGTTATGAAATGAAAGATTTGTGAGTTATTTAGATTATTAAAGATATAAGTTATGAAAATAAAGAGGTGTGAGTTATGAAATGAAATTTTTCAGCAAATATTTTAAGAGAAATATAAGAGAAAAAGGTCAAAAAAATGAGAAAAAAGATAAATACAAATCCTAGCATATGAGAAGTGCCACCTCACTTTTCTATTACTTTACTTTATAATATATATAGAGTGATTTCTATAATATTATATATACTAAAAACTGAAATTGCATAAAAATAAATAGTATTAGATCATTAAATATTTCACAAAGAATTATTTAGATGATGATGAAGGAGTAAACCTATTTATTATTTGAAGAGTATATTAGTCTCTCAATATTTAAAAGTTATTTTAGTATTTTAACTTTTCACTTTTTGTCTTCCCGCTTATTATTATTTATTATTATTATTATTATTATTATTATTATTATTATTTGTTAATATTTATTAGTTATATTTATTTATTATTGTTTATTTATTTATTTTAACTTTTCACTTTTTGGCTTCTCACTTATATAGTAATAAATATATAATTATGATATAATATGATAAAATATCAATATTTAATTATGTGTTTAATTAAATTTTAATTTAGTGAAGGGGCAAAATGGAAATCTAACTTTTCACTTTTTGGCTTGCCACTTATGTAATAATATGATATGATGATGATTTTTATATATTATATTTATTTTTATTTTATTTATTTATTTTATTTAGTGGAGGGTTAAAATGGTAATGCAATTTTAAAGTTAAGAATTTTTCACTTTTATTATATTTTAATTTATTTATTCTTATTATTATTTATTTATTTTATGTAGTAAAGCTTGTTTAATGACATAATATTAAATGACATTAATTAAATAAATAAAATAAAAAAGTAATTTTAAAATAGAAGAAAAATTCAAAAAAATAAAAAAAAATAAAAAAATAAAATAGAGGCCATAGAGACATGCCACGTAAACGTACCTCTAAATCTCCTTTATATATATATATATTGATTTCCCCAACGTTTTGTTTGACCTTGTCCTCTCTTTATTAATCTTTATTTCCTTACCCATTCCGGACATTAAAATTCTGTCCGTTGGAGCTTGAGTAAGGACGCAAGTCCATGTATTTATCTATATAAAGGAAAGTCTTCTTCCTTGCATGGAGAGATATGAATACAAATTCTTTCTACCATATCATAGAATGCTGGGTTTTTCTTTTCTTATGAATTTTTGTTAGTTTCTGTGCTCTTAGTTTTATATTAGAAAAATTTGTTGCGTCCTGGAGGATACACCTACACCGGATAAAATATCCTTAAGGATAGTGCCATACACATGCCTCAAGCTACGAGATTTCCATGATTTATAATATTTTTACAACAATCTTAAGGAAATTTCTTTCATGAATCACGGAAACATAAAGAGAAATCACTTTTAACAACAAGACTTAATATTTCTGCTTCTTCTTTCCATATCCAGTAAATTTAAATTCTTTCTTTATTGGTGTTTCGAAAATTAAGAAGATTAAGATGGTGCAGACCCAGCATATCGGAGCCAAGTTGTCGTTTAAGAACTACTTGCTACTTGCTGGTTTGATTTTCGATAGAATGCTGAAACTGTTGGGATTTATGGTAGTCAATCTTGTGATGATTTTGACAAGACGATGTTGAGCAGAAATAATTTTTGGGTCAGTTTAATGGCGGCCTGAAAACACATACATGATGAGTTATCAAAACACAAAATAAATTTTTGAGTGGCCTGGTTAAAGATTTTGCCTTTGGAGGTAATATAGTACCATCTACGTTTCAATGTTAATTGTTCTTGTGTCATCATAAGGTATGTCGACATGCTAAAATCTTTATTGTTGCTAATATTTGAGAAACATGATTACTTTAAATTCAAAATCTGTAATAAAGTCTTTGAGAAAAGAGTTGGGAAAGTTGAAAATCCTGTTAAGATTGAATAAAACTATTTTGGATGAAGCAGATGATATATTGTCGAGGTCATTTCCCAACTAAATATTATGATCAATGTGAGTTACTGGGTGATAGGCTTTGTATGAATAAATATAATTTTATAGCTTACACCCAAGTCAATGAAGGAGAAAGAATTATTTTGGTGAATGAAGAACTACTAATGTTCTTGCAAAAAAGAAAAATTAATTTTTCTCAAACTCACATATGAAAGATATTGGCTTTAACTGAGGTTTCATGTTTCTAATGTTTGAACCATTTTGGTTTGTATGGAATTATTAGAAAAATTGTAGGAAGAAAAAATATATACTTTTGAGAATGTTCTGATTGTTAATTAAGAACAATATGTTTGTTGGCTATGAATATTATAATTATGATTTAGTTGTGCTAAATATATTTAGTCATGGATGGAAATGTTGGTAGCTTGCTTGATAATTTCTTTGATTTATGACATGTTGAAATTTTAATAAATTAGTTTATTCTGATATTATGAGAATTCAATATTGAGTAGAAAATTAATTGTATAAAAAGATTAGATGAGTAGATTTGATAGAGATGATGAATTTATTTGTGCTTAGTATTTTTTTTAACTTATTCATTTCTTACCCAATTTTTGATAAAAATGTTATTTTCTTAAAATATTTGTTGATGATGACATAGTTGCTTGAGTCTTGATAAATAACAAATTGCATGCTTGATTGTCCATATGATAATATTTCGGGTGAAGCTATATTGTTAGCTTGTCATCTATAACATGAAAATTCTTATGAGACATTGATAAAACTTCTTTTGATTGTGAAAAAATTTACTCCATTAGATTGAAATATTTGAAAGTGTGGGGTGACTTGTTTAGTTTGTTTTACCTGATTTCAGAAAAAAAAATATAACATTTCTGGTTGTATTTTTATTTCATATGCTTCAATAAGTGTTACATATAAACTTTGTATTTATTAATATTGATGTGATTGGGAGCAATATTACAATGGAATATATATATATATATATATATATATATATATATATATATATAGAGAGAGAGAGAGAGAGAGAGAGAGTTTTTGGCAAGTATTTTCTTTGAAAGTGATGGAGGAATATTTATATTGTCTTGTTGTTCAATATAATTTTGAAATGAGGATTAAGGAGAAGAAAAATTGCAAGGATAATTTTATACTTATCTTCTTTATAGTAATTATAAAATATATTATTATATTATTTCTTCTCTTGATATATTATTTGAAAGAACAACCGATAAAGTGCTATAATGAACTAATATTTGGTGTACTAGAGAGGTACAATGATGCTAGGTGGATCTTAAAATCCATCTCTGATTATGTGTATATCCTTAGTGGGGTGCAATATCATGAAATCAGATAAATAGACCACAATTTGTTTATTATGAAATCTAAGTTTGTGGTTTTGGAGTTGGCTAATATTGAGGCTAAGAAATTCTTAGCGAAGTTGTGAGGTTTAAATAAAACACATGTGTTTGAGACATAATATGGTGAAATAATTATTAAGAGATGAAATTATATTCATAAATTATGTGATGTCAGAAGTAAATTTGGTCAATCCTTTGAATAAACATTTGAGAAGAAAATTTATAAATGAAGCTTCAATGAGAATGAGACTTTTGTCAAGTTGTATATTAAACATGATGGTAACCCAACATAAGTGATTGGAGATCCCATGAAGTAGGTTCATATGGGTAATAACAAGTCGTTGTTTGATCTTGTGCACTATAAAATTTATCTCATCTGTGATCTATTATGATGTGTATATAGTGTAAATCTTCAAGGAAAGTGAAGTTGAGTTGTAAACTCTTAATCCATTACCATATCCTTTATAGGTGGTGTGTTGCTCTGCAGAATACACTTGATCAGTGGACCTATATAAGTGTGGAGTGGTGCCGCTTCTATGAAATAGTGACAGATTTTTAGAGTACTCATGAATATCAGGACACGCGCATGACCTCGTAGCGCAAAACCACAATAACGACAAAGATTGTGCAGGTATAATGTGATAGAATAAGACTCTTGGCTTACAAAAGAATTATTGGTTCATTGAAGTTCTAAACTTCACCAATTGTTCTGTAAGTTTAATCTTATTTTATCTAGGTCTGGTTCATAGTCTATGTGACACCAGTTTTGACGCATTATAACCATATGTGAAAACCCAGCAAAATTTCTTTCTTCATTCTATTCCTTGATATAATTTTTGAGATATATTAAGAATTATTGAAAAAATAATTTAATATCTCAAAAATATAATACTTTTATTTTTAAACTTCCCACATTTTATTTTCCTTAATGACTTAATTATGGAAATTTTCAGATGTTTCCTTTTCAAATAATTGAGTATCTCTTATTGATTGCTAAGTAAGTAATATTATTAATTTCCCCAACGTTTTGTTTGACCTTATCCTCTCTTTATTAATCTTTATTTCCTTATCCATTCTGCACATTAAAATTCTATCTGTTGGAGCTTGAGTAAGGATGCAAGTCCATGTATTTATCTATATAAAGGAAAGTCTTCTTCCTTGCATGGAGAGACATGAATACAAATTCTTTCTACCATAGTTTTTCTTTTCTTATGAATCTTTGTTAGTTTCTGTGCTCCTAGTTTTATACTAGAAGATCTTGTTGAATCCCGGAGGATACACCTACACCGGGTGAAATATCCTTAAGAATTGTGCCATAGGCATGTCTCAAACTATGAGATTTTCGTGTTTACAATATTTTTATAACACTTTATGCATACTTGAGCTATTTAATTTGTATTGTGATTGAATGCTTGATCAATATGGTTGTGCGGGTTATAGAAGGTAACGCAACTGAGTTATTAATGGTAGTGAATTACTAGGAGATCGTTGGTCTAGCCTTATTATTATCATATTGACAATAGAGTAGAAACGAAATTAAAGAGGGTGAGTTAATTATGCGGATCAAATAATAGGTTAATAAATAATGGAAACGAGCTTAACTTGTGATAATGGAAGGGTAGATGGGGTATACGTGCGACAAGGTTTATATGGTGGGTTAGTAGAGGGGAGGATCAGTGAAACCTACTACTACCTAACTAGGGTGGCACTGCAGCGGGCAAATCACCGTTGTAGCGAGATCGCTGTAGCGGTCAAGGTATCCGCTACATTGAGGTGAGAAAAACAGAATAAGATTTGGAATGAGGGCTAGAGTGGTAGGGTAGATGTTCGAATATTGATGAATTATGGTAATCAAATAAAGTGGTAAATGAACTTGTGGGTTTACAAATATAATTTGCAGTTGTTGTTATATTTATTAATTCGATTGTATGTTAAATTATATGCAGTTACGTGAACTAATATTAGTCTATCGATGATGCCTATCGGTATGTGTGGTATATTGATACTACCTTGATACACCTTTTTGGTGTAGGTTGTGACAGTTTTGAAGTTTCATGATTGATGTATGTTGAGTTGCACGACCTAAAGATTTGACTTAACTGTTTGCCTACGGATGAAACAGGTTGTTAGACGTATTCCACTTGAGTGAATATACAGTAAGTAAATAAGATACAGATTTAACGTGAAAAACACCTAGCTCCAAAGGTGAAAAGATCACGACCTATACTCCACAGGATTTTTCTCCAAACTTCACTAATTTCAAAGAGCCTCTCCAAAATAGTTGATTACAACTCTTGCAATCTAAGGAATTATAAACTCTAATTCCTAACTGTTCAACTCTTCTCAATTCAGTTTATAGCTTACTGAATTGAGATTACAACCAACACAATTTAGTGACAACTTCTAGTACAAGAAAAGTCAAGCTTAATATTTTACTAGACAGATATGTCAACAATAATCTCACCAAATGCAATAAACACTTTTCTCTCTTTGTGAGTGCACCCTTACTCTGAGATATTACACTCCTTTATATACACACGTCTTCAAGGAGTTTTTCTTCCTTCCAAACTCTTTACAACAACATCTTTGCCCACCTTCGAGTTCCTCTTTGTGTGAAAGTCTTGATTCAAGTTAATCTTTTGCAATCCACTGAATTGTATGTAGATTCCAACTCTCCTGAATTATCCACATGTTGAATTTACTGAGTTTGTTGAGCATTGCTTATCATCTCCGAAAATCTCATGCCTTAACTTGTGAGTAATTACTGATTTGTAAGTAATGTGCTTAGTATTCATTGGACTAGTTTTATTCACCCGTTTCATCAACTGGTTGTTAATCATCAAAACTATAAAGCTCCCAACAACTTCCCCCTTTTTGATGATGACAAACATATGCCGTTTGTACACTGATATCACATGTAAGCAAAAACTTCTGAATGAAACAGGTTAGTCTATATGGATTCTAATCATTGCATTGCCAAATCATATATTTTCAAATCCAAATCATATGTTTTCTTCCCCCTTTGGCACCATCGAAAAGCTAAATCAATGAATTATTGCCAATAAATGCAGCTAAATATCCTAATGCCATTAAGGCAATCCCAAGATAAGCAAGATATTATATTGACAAGAGAGTTAATAAAAGTGCAATGAGATAGAACCATCGAACATAACACAAGCAATTCATTTAAAACAACAAGAAGTCCTTAATCACAACCAAAACATAACTGAAAAATGAAAAAACAGCTAAGCCTGAAGGGATAGGGTAACAAAAGGCCAGGAACAAACACAAGGAGTGTTAGGAAGGAGGAACTGAGGGAAGCAATTGGGATAAACGTCTAATGGTGTCAGCATTTGTAGCTCTTAGCCTCCAACTCAGTGATTTTTTCCTGAAGAGCAGCCTTTCCTTGAGCATGTACAAGATGGGAAGCTTCTAATTCAGCTGTCTTTTCTACTAGGGAAGTTCACATCCTTTGAAAAGGAGTGTTAGCTCTCCTCATTGATGCAGGTAGATCAACATGTTTCACCTCCCCAAGAACATCCTTAGTTTTCTGAAAAGTCCATACTTGATCAGGGACTAAATAGTCCTCAAAAACATAAGACAACCAAAAAGCATAAGGAAGGGCATGTCCCTTATCATCCTTAGTAAGCACCCTCCGCATATGCTTCACCATGAGACTAGGTAAATCAATCTTAACCCCAGTGTCCAGCAGCTCCATTAGAGTGAGATCAAGATAATTGGTTTCAGTTCTCCTCTCCTTCCTAGGAATGATCACTTTATGAACAACATCAAAATACAGTTGATGAAGTGGGGACATTTCTTCATTTTAAATGCGACGATGCTGGACAAGATTTGATTGGCCTGAGAATTTTCTGCATATATCCCTAACAGAAGGCAAATTGTCTGAAGGTGGCCATTCAAACTTGACATAGTGATCCCAACCTCCACTGGGAATTCCCAAGATACAGGCCAAATCCTCAGCCATCAAATGAATAGAAATTCCCCGGACAGTAGAAGAAAAAAGGGAACCATTTGCCATCCCACGAGCATAGAACTCAACCACTTCAGGTTTGCCAAATTTTCTCTGAAAATCACCTTGAAGAAACAGGGATGTCCGTCCTTGAACTTTCAATTTTTCAAGCAAAACTTCCATTTCAGGACCACCAAACCCAGTCACCACCATTCCCCGAAGAACAATTCATTTTTGAAAGTGAACCAAATGATTATTTAGTTATCAATGAGGCCAGAGGTGTCGATCCCAGCAGATACATCTTCATCAGAGTCATCAGAATCTGGCTTATGGGATGGAGCAAGTTGAGAAACCCGTTTCGAAGTTCTGGTCCTTGAAGAGGGAGAAGGGTCTTTAGAGATAGATGTGGATGATGGTATAGAGGTTGGTTTGGGAGAGGTTAGAGGAGGGTTTGGGAGAGGGTTTAGCGGAGGGTTTAGGAGAGGCTCTAGTGGAGGGTTTGGAAGTCATTTTAGAGGAGGGTTTTGGAGCAGGTTTAGAAGGGGGTTGTAAGGGTGATTTTAAAGGTGGTTGTGAAGAATATTGTGGAGTAGTCCTAGAAGAAGTTTTTGTGGCAGAAGAAGGTGTTTAAAAGGGAGATTTGGATGATCCAAAAGAAGTAGGCTTGGGAATGGTCTTACCTTGTTACTACATGACCTGGTCATTCGATCAGGCACTCGCCATCTATTTTCATTGTTCAAATCTTTGACAACATGAAAAACCATTGTTTGGATTTTCGAACAGATCTTAGCAGTACGTCCTTAGACGAAGAGGATGGTTTTTCAACAGAGGAGGGAGTAGAGGATTTCTTATTTTTACTTTTATGAAGAGCTTGTGCAAGATTTTCCTCTTCCTGCCTTTTTTGAGTTCGAGTAAGAGGAACACGAGTGGAACTGGTAGGAGGAGATGGTTCATGGTCAGGTTCATCATCAGGGATAAGAACAGGGGAACCAAATTTCTTTCTCAATTGGGTTCGAACCCTTTGGGGAATGAGGTCTGCTATAGGAGTTCCTTCATTTGGAGCTGATTGGAGTGGAGCTACATCGCAGATTTTGATGGATGAATCAGTTGGAATTGGTGGGATGGTTGAGGAAGAAGAAAACTGGACTTTAAAAGTATTTCATGCCACAAAATCAGACATTTTGAATTGAACGGGAGGGGGAATGGTAGGATAGGAAGTTTCTAAAGTGTGAACCACCAAGTCTTGAGTTATGGGCAAATTTCCTGAACTGGTGGCTGAAGAGCTGCTAGAGAAGGAAGATGAAGCCATAAAATTTTTTTTGGATAAATCAAGGAAGGAAATTGATTTTGAATGCCTGTGAAATCATCCAAGTTGCCTCTTTATGGAGGGAAAAATAGAAGTTCAAACATGGGATGTGACTATTAATCAATGGTGTCAATGGGAGACCTGATGATTAGTGGGTGGCAGTTTTTAGGCTTTATGGGGAAGAGGTGAATTACTGACGGTTATAATAAAGTTTAAGGAGTGGAATACTTAGGCATAGTTGTTTCTCATTAACAACAAACTATTGGGTGAAAAGAACATACCTGATTGCTAAGAATGACTGCCCTCAAAATCTTGATATCACTGCACAGATTAAAACACAATTCTTGTCAATTGTGAAAATTTTATCCTATGCTTGGGACACACAAGTAAATGTGCAAATTGTAGGATAAATAACATAAATAGCAGTAAGACAAAGAAGTTGCTTAATCTAGCCAATCATTGGAGGTGGCTCATACAATCTTAATCATCCCTAATTATAACCTGTTCTTTTCACAAAGATCCCTGCTTAAGGCTTTGGTAAAAATATCAGTTTTGCTCTTCAATAGAACAAAACATAATTGAAATATGACATTTCTCAACATTGTCCCTTAGAAAATGATGCCTTATGTCAATATGTTTGGTTCTTATTTTGAACTGGATTTTTAGCAATGTTTATAGCACTGGTATTATCACAAAATATTGGCACACATCCAACATCAACACCAAAATCCAGTAGTTGTTACTTTATCCATAATAGTTGTGCACAACATGAACCAACTGCTACATATTCAGCCTCAACAGTAGACAAAGCTACATAATTTTGCTTCTTTGTGGACCAGGAGATCAAACACGGTCTAATGAAGTGTGACATGCCTATAGTGCTTTTTCTATCCACTAGATATCCAGCATAATCAGCATCTACATATCCCACCAGTGAAAAATTACTTCCTTTTGGATACCATAATCCCAGATCAGTTGTTCCTTTCAGATATCTCAAGATTCTTTTAACAGCTTTGAGATGTGATTCTTTGGGATTTTCTTGAAATCTAGCACGCAAGCAAACACTAAAAACAATGTCAGGTCTACTAGCAGTGAGATAAAGAAGAGACCTTTGTACAACTTCTGCTCTATGGATGGACCTGTTTCATCAAGGTCCAATTTTGTGGCAGTAGCAATAGGAGTATCAATCTCATTAGCAGATTCCATATTGAATCTTTTGAGTAACTCCTTCACGTATGTTGCCCCATTTTTCTCACAAAAAGCAAAACTTGACACGTGACAACTCTTAAGGGTTATTTGGGAAGAAGCGTCACCACCTAACAATTTGGGGTGCTTTAGGGCACCGTACTAACCTAAGGGCCTATTTTATTAGCCTAGGTCACCAGAGTCAGGCAAGGGTTCAAATTACCTCAAAAGGAAGGTGTTAGGCACCTTTCAAGGTCCACAAATGTGGTTCCCGGCCGGATTTGTCAATTATGTGGGGGTAGTTACTAAGTGATCAAATAAGATTAATTTTAATCTTTTCAAATAAACTAATTAATTAAACTATTCAAATAGCCTTTTAATTTAAGCAAGAAAAGGAAAATTAAGACATTATAATGATAAGAATATAATAAGTCTAGCAATTTAAGCAAATAATAATTGACGAATAAAAGCAAATAAAAATAACAAATAAATGATAAAACTGGAAAGCAATAATAACAAAACAGATAAATAGAAAATTTAAAAGTTGGACCAAACCTCAAAGAGGCGCCTATGTATCCCCGAAGGGAATCAGGTCAAACGTAGTTCTTCCTCAAAAGGAAAGGAGAATTTTAACCTAACGGGATCGCCCCGTGCAACTAAAATAATACTTCACAACCGTTGAGATTGCTCATATTATTCAGTGAGCACAGACTATCATGTCCCACTACCCACCTAATTAATTAATTATTAGTCTTAAATCATTCTAAACAAGTGGAAGATACTAATTCCCTAGCATGTGCCTACCCGTCCCAATCCTAATGTCCAAGAGGCAATGGACTACTAATTTGGATTTTTGGATCTAAGACATACTTAAGGTTGTTAAAGATAAAAGCGGCAAAACAAAGCAACTAATAATAAACAATTAGCACAAAAGGTTTCATATAAGTCTCGATATCAATTGAAGTGTATTTATCCTATAGAGAATCCTATGGACAAAATTTCTATATGGCGGACAATGTTATTTATGAAAGATCAGATTAAGATGACATATTTGAAACAAACGATAAGCATTATTCAAATGCAAATTAAGTGCAATTAACATATAAAGGGGCTTCAAATAAACTTATAATTTGACTCCTGTAAACATGATTTCAACGTACACACACACACACACACACACACACACACACACACACACACACACACACACACATATATATATATTAGAGGGTGAGTGCAGTGTCTCAGACTTTCTCTAATTTAAATAAAACCTTAAGTGCTCGAAGAATTATCTAATATTAATCAAACAGACCAAATGTTATTAATGACAAATAGGTTAAACCTTGAGGCAGATAAAATCTAGTGAACATGTTGTTGATAACAAATGCGGAATTCTTAGGCAAAGTCTCTGCAAAGGGAGGAAGATTTCAACATATTCAAAGTAATTTAGTGGAAGTAGGAGTACTTTGACAAGATTCCTTTAACACGACTATAATTTATAAACCTGAATCAGTGTATGCAATCCTATGAGCACAATTTTACATAAATTAAATTCTTATAGGTATGATTTTTACTATGTTTCAAATCAAGTTGTTTTAATTCCTATAGGCATGATCTCTAGCAGAGATGATTAAACTCGTTGATCCTATAAGCATGGTTTCTAATGAAATAATTAAGGCGATAAAAACATAAATACCCCGGCCCCTCATAACCACCTTTTCACTATCATGAGCGTTTATTACAATTTACAACCGATAAAAAAAATGAAATAAATAAATTACAATGAAACGTGAAAATAACATTATCAAATAGATCCTAAGCCATCTTGTCCCGACGAATCTTCGTTCCCATTCAAGAAAAACATGTTAAGCAAATGATACAACAAGTATACGTGTACAAACATACCCATTTTGAACTCAAGGGATCACAATTTAATTAAATTTGACGAGTATTTAGTCAAGCATATGAAAATGTTAAATGACAAATTTCGGGTGCATATTAGTATGCACGGAGTCCAAAACATATAAAGAACATATCAAAATATTAAAAGAACGGAGCACGATGCAAGTAACAAGTTCAAGCATTGTTACACAAAGGCAACACAAAGAAGTAAACTAACCGGTTAGATGGCAATAACCATAATCCAGGAAAACAAATGTCAAGTATCAACAATTTTTATGTAATATCTTGTCACAGATTGACACCCAAAACCTCAATACATCAAGATCACAAGAATCTCCAGGATTTCGAGCAATGCTTGTATTGAGGAGGGATTAGAGGAGAGCAGAAATAGAAGAGGATTGTTTAGTGTAGCAGTAGAAGTAATAGTAAAGATAAGGTAATTGTTCAACGGATGCTGCTAGAAAGTAAAGCACTGTCCGAAAGAGAAAAAAAAGTGGTATTTTCGGAAAATAAGTTAGGTTAAAATGAATAAACCTTAAGAATTAGTAGTGTTTCCCCCCTCAAAAAAGAGGAGGATGCATGCTTATATAGCTAAATCATATGAGAAATTGAAGGAAAGAGACAAAAAATGAGCGAATCAATCAAAGGAAAACTTTTTCTTACTTAACAAGGCCAATCAGAACTGATAAGAGCTAACTAAATTTACCATAATAATCATGTAATAAATCAACCTAAGATAAGGGAGAAAGGAAAGAAAATCAGTCACACGGATGATCAATCAGACATATTATGTCATAAATATACCCCTATCAAAGGGAACCATTCCTTAAATAACATGAGTAAATCAATTAATCAATGTTTACCTTAATTGTTTAAAGATGACACTGTTCCAAACCAATTAAGCAAAAAGAAATCAATCACATTTTATCAAAAATAAATAAGTATTAAAGTTTTCCAATCAGTGAAGGAGAGGGCATCATCTAAGTGTAAGTATTTATCTCAAATAAAATGTGTACTCAAATTGTTTGATTAATTAAAGAAAAACAATGGAAGGAAATATTCATAATACTCAATTAGGAAAACCTACTTCTTTAAATAGCATAGATGAATCAATTAGGTGTGAAACTGATTAAAATTTACCATAATACATAAACACGGAAGCTATCATGCAATTTTGAGAATTAACAATACAACCGTGAAATCTTAAGCTTCTATAATCATAAGAGACAGTCATAATCATGATAAAGGGAAATGGATTGATCATATCTGCCATAAATTATGCGATGTGATGGTATAAACTTACCAGGAATAATGTTGATTTTTGACAAGAAACTGATGTGTATAGGTGAAAAATTCTTACTACCATGGAACAAGACTGTCGATATAAACAAAAACAAACAAGAGATTTGCATCATCTCTACTTACAAGAAGGATACCAACAAATGTATATGTAATATATCCCAACATACAGCTTTTGCATTTAACTTCAACGAAATGATAGAACCAAACTACTAGTGAATATCACAGCAGGTAAGATAAACATAATAAAGTTGTCAAAAACTTCTTAAATCAAGACACACAAAATTAATCCATCATTTGCAACACATAATAATCATCGTATGTAATTTAGACAAGTCCATCAGCGAAAGGAATATTTTGAGCGGATCAAATCGGAAACAAGTGAAGATGACGGAGTGCAATATTGACCAAGTCCTACTAATAATTTGCTGTAGAATGGAAAGAAACAGAGGGAGGCAGTATGGTGCTATAGTTTTGCTGGAGTTAGAGAAGGAGGTAAAGGAAATGGTGGTTTCCATGAGAGAAGGCGAAGGACCGGTCTGCAAATATGGTTTTTGGTTCAGTGAGGTGCGAAAAGAGGGGAAAACGGAGGGAGATCCGGCAACTATGGTGTGAAACTGAAGGGGGGGGGGATGTGCGGCGGCCGGAGTTATCGTGGTGTTAGAGAGGAGAGGCAATGGTCAGGAAGACTGGTTTCGCTGGCGCTATGGCGATAGGCGCAGTGAGTCTAGTTTGCAGCTGGAGATAGAGAGAGGAAGGGTCTAGGTGGTGGTGTTGATTTTGTGTGGGAGAAGAGATCGGAAGAGGGGATAGGGTGAGGGTGGTGTCGCCGGCCGAAGGGAGAAAGAGGGAGAAGAGGAGAGGGAGAGAGAAAGGGGCGGTGCAGGTTTAGGGAGAGGAAAAAATGAGAAGTGAATTAGGGTTTGAGGTGATATTGGTTATTAAAGGAAATAGGGTAGAGTTTATTTATAGCCGTAGGATTAAATTACATGGACGGATCATATTAAAAATTGGAGTTGGGTCGGGTAATAAACTGGTTGTCCAGATGGGTAGTAGGTTAAAGTTAATTGGGTTGAATTGATTTGAGTTTAAATGTGGTCATATTTCATAAAAAATGTCTAGAATTGAATGAAATTGAGTAAAAAGTGGCTAGTTTCTAAATAAATTAGCAGAAATTAAAATGATAGCTGCTATCAAATTAATAAAGTACTATTCTTGTAAATGATTTAGTAAATAGGTAACATAATAATTTAAATTAAGAAAAAATTATATAAACATTATTATCAATATGAATAAGTTAAAAAATTGAATAGACTCATGTAAATATTATATAAAATTATATTTTGTAAATAATGACTAGGAAATATAATTAATTTATCAAAAAATTATATAAACTTTATTAATAACATAAATAATTTATAAGTTCAAGTAATAAATTAATAAATTAAAATTAATACAAATTATATTTACATTTATACATATATGTATACATATGCAATTTAAAAATGATAATTAATTATTTTTAAAACATGAATACAAGCCGAACAATTGCATAAAAAGGTAAATAAAATATACATATATAAGCATCTTATGCGGGGCGTAGGGAGGTCACAATTGGTGTCAACAACTGCCCCTTCTTTGCTTGGGAATGAAGGATGAATTGTCGAGCAAAGAACGTTGACTTAGTAGCCGATTTTGTCCGACCGAAGAAAATGTTTTGGTGCAGCCAGACGAAAAAAAAATGAAATTATGAAGATATTGAGTTCGAGACTTCAGTTTCAAGTCGCCTACATATCTCGGGTTTCACAAGAATCAGGCCGTGTAGTTCTAGATCTAGAGATGAACGAGATTTCTAAAAGGAAGTTGGTGATACGGGATTTGAATGAGGAACAAAAGAGTATGAAATGATGAGAATGTAAAGATAAAAGAGATAGATGAAATTATTAATACTTTCGTATCAAAATGCGGTAATGTCAGAATGAGTATTAATTTAAAAGGTAAAAGATTGAAAGCGAGATGAAACGAAAATTTCTTCTAAGTAATATACGATGAAAAACGGCATAGCTTGAAAGTGAATAACTAACTAACTAAATAAATAATGAAGGGTTGAGGTAATTAACATAATGTGTAGATTTAAAAGCGTAGCTCGGATAATTTTGGGAGGGTAGTGCTTTACCCAAACGACGTAAAAAATGGTAGGACCGTGCTTAGCCCTTAAAAGCTTGGACGGTAATGCTTGACCCATAAAAAAATCACAAGAATGACCAAAGTAGCACGATGATAATAGGTTAGAAGTAGCAAATAGTGGCTTGGAGCTTGAGAGTAGCATAAGAGTAGCAGAAATCATGGGCACTTGAAAGTAGTATGATAGTAGCTTGATTCCAATCACGAGAGTAACTTGAAATATAATAGCAGCCTGCAAACTTTAAAAATACTGAATAAAAATGATTAGTCAATAAGCATAAGATAATATTTTGTGAAATTAACGATTATCTAGAATAAATTTGAAAGGACAGTGGTTAACCCGATTAAAATTTAAAAAGCACTGCTTAACCTATAAAGATTGGAGGGTAGTGCTTAACCCATAGGGCGGTGCTTAACCCTTAAAATTGGGGGTAGTGCTTAACACATAAGACAGTGGTTAGCCCATAGGACAAATTTTAGCCCTTAAAGAAGCATTTAGGGTAGTGCTTAACCCATAGGGCAGTGCTTAGCCCATAGGAGAAAGCTTAGCTCTTAAAGAAGCATTTAAAGTAGTACTTAACCCATAGGGCAGTGCTCAGCCTATAAAAATTTAGGGTAGTGCTTAACCCACAGGACAATGCTTTTCCCTTAAAGAAACATTTAGGGTAGTGCTTAACCCATAGGACAATGCTTAACCCTTAAAGAAATATTTAGGGTAATGTTTAACCCATAGGACAATGCTTAGTACTTAAATAAATATTTAGGGTAGTGCTTAACCCGTAGGACAATGCTTAGTCCTTAAAGAAATATTTAGGGTAGTGCTTAACCCATACGACAATGCTTAACCCTTAAAGAAATATTAAGGGTAGTGCTTAACCCATAAGGCAATGCTTAGCCTATAAAAATTTAGGGTAGTGCTTAACCCATAGGACAACGCTTTGCCCTTGAAAAAAACATTTAGAGTAGTGCTTAACCCATAGGAAAATGCTTAGCCCTTAAAGAAATTGAGGGTAGTGCTTAACCCATAGAAATCAAAGTATTAATACTTAGCTTTAAATAAACAGCGGTCAATTTTGAGTAACTCACTAAAAGGGTAGCGCTTAACCCCGTTCATGGACGAACTTCAAGTAGTTAGCTTTATTGTTGGTAATGAATACCTTTGTCACGCCCCGCCTTGAGGGGCATGACTGGCACCTGGTGCCCTACTAGGACCTGAACTGCTAGACTGTTGAGCCTAAGCACTTCTAGTGCCTGGCTGGCTCTAACTCTGATTCATCGAATCAACGGGCTATATTATGACTGTAAATACAGCCCCCGACCGGCTAGGCCTATATCCACCTGTACAACCACAACAGCTAACCAGAACCACATCAACATAAGGGAACCTATGCGGGCCGACAAGGCCACCATGCTGTCTAGTTATCTCTAAATCAAGAAAACTGGTGTTAAACCGCTATGTGACCGACAAGGTCACCACTACCAACTGAATAAGGCCTCACACGACCATCATTAACAAGCTAAAACGTACACACGACCTCACACGACCGGTATAACTAACAACAGGGAATACATAACTGGCACCTGGTGCCCTACTAGGACTTGAACTGCTAGACTGCTGAGCCTAAGCACTTCTAGTGCTTGATGGGCTCTAACTCTGATTCATGGAATCAACGGGCTATATAACGACTGTAAATACAGCCCCCGGACGGCTAGGCCTATATCCACTCGCACAACGACAACAGCTAACCAGAACCATATCAACATAAGGGAACCTATGCGGGCCGACAAGGCCACCATGCTGTCTAGTTATCTCTAAATCAAGAAATTAGGTGCTAAACCGCTACGTGATCGACAAGGTCATCACTACCAATTGAATAAGGCCCCATACGGCCATCATTAACAAGCTAAAACGTACACATGTCCTCATATGATCGGTATAACTAACCATAGGGAATACACAATCTGTAAGCCTCTAAGATTACTGATAATATGGTCGGGAAAAAGCCCCGGCCTACCCATACTGTACAAAAAAAGAAAAGGGATACACCTCTAGCTATCTAGATCCGGATGACTGGAGCTGATGACTCTGTGTGCTGGCTGGAATCACGAGGTATCGGCTCCTCGTCCATGAGTACCTGCAGGCAAGCAATGCAGCGCCCCAAACGGGCGTCAGTACCGCTGGTACTGAGTATGTAAAGCAACAACTGGAAAATAACTGAAGACATGCAATATAACTAATAGAACTGAAGTAGAAGGAGATAGACTGTAACTGACTAAAAGTATGATATTAAGACTGTCCGCAACTATACTGAAAGGAGTAGGAGTCATACCCGGAGATGTAGCATTCTACTGTCGATCTATTCATATCTAGCGTAACATGGCATAATATAACATAACATTACATAGCATAGCACACATAAACCTTACCCAGCCCCCATAAGCCGGGAGGTACAACCAACACGCAATCTATACCCCTACCCCGGTCATCCCATCTCTCATAGTAACTATAAGCATCCTATCGGTCCCCTAGGTATGCACTTGGGCTTGCTGATCCCCTGACTATAACTGTACCTGAGTTCAGAGGACTCCTAAATCAACACCCCGGGCGTACCCGCTCGATGGAGGTGTATAAAAGCCGACCAAGGAAAAATATGGGGAAACTGGCATCCCATCTTCGTCCCCTGGGGGACGGCATGCCACTTCATAGAGCGACGTATCCTCGCCCTCTGGCGGACGAGTCGATACAACTATTAACCCTGGGGCGGTCATGAATGCTAGGTAATCCAACCCCAAAACAATATAGTCAAGTCTCAACTAGTACTACTTACTGCGTATACCACATGCTAAAACTAGTGATAATAATATGTATGTATATACTACATGCTGAAACTAATGACAGTGTTATGTATGTGTTTAATACAAGCTGAGACTGATAATGGTATATATATAACCCTCTGTTATACTGTGCTGAGTCTAATACTGAACAAGATATAATTGTTCTGCTGAGAATCATGTTGTATAACTGAGTTTCATAGTAAACATGATTTACTACTTCTAACATGCTTTCTAAACTTCATTTTAGGCTACTATTCTATTTCTGAAATACTCTACGGGAACTTATATTGCTTTACTAAGTTTCGATTGAACACGATAATATTCTAACATACTTTACTAAATCACGTACTGGGCATGCTGTACTATTTCTAACACTTTCTACTAGAAATTATATCGTTCTAGTAAGTTTCACGCTATAAATGACATGATGCTTCCAATATCGTACTAAAATTTATACTAAGCATAATATGCGACTTCTGAAACATTCTACTGGCACTTGAGCTATGTTACTATACCGAAACTACTAGCTTGCCGAAGAAACTGGCTTTACATACCTCCGTTTCTGATTTCCCATCTAATTGGCGTAATTCGGTCAATATTCCGCTACTTCTCTCAATTGCATCCATATATATATATCAATTAGGACTAAATACATTAATATTCTGAAAGAACATATCACTTTTAATATATATATAGCCCAAATTTTGACTTATCGAAAAACGGCCGAAAACTCGCTATTTCTCGAAAGTCCAGAAGGGAGAAATACTCACTTTAGGGCTAGGAGTATATTGACACTAATTTGGATCAATTCCACTTACCTTAGCTCGGTAGCACGACAGTTCGCCGGTCAAATTTCACGAAACTAAACCCGTAGGAATGCTCCTTGCTGCTTAATACCTCACTACCCAAGGTTATACCGAGTTTGGACCGCGTATAACAACGTAATCGGAAGGAATTTCCTCAAAATCCTCGTGCCCTCTGTTTTCCTTCATTCTCTTTGGAAATTATAAGAGTTTATCACTTAAAACCGAAGTTTGGGGGGATTTTATACTTGGGGATGCACCTCACCTCCGTGGCACGTTGGCCATCGCGGAGGTGAGCCTCCGTGACACTCTGGCCATCACGGAGGAGGTTTGCCAGCCTCCTCTTGCGATGGTTTGACGTGTCGCTTATGCGGTCTTTCCCCGGGCCTTTTCCTAGCGTGTGTGGCATCCTAAAACTCTTAACCAACATGCGAATAGGCCATCTAAACGTCAAGAATTTATTAGGTGTAACATCCTTCCCCCTTTAAGAACATTCATCCTCGAATGTAAACTTCTACTTTCAAGAAGTTCAACTTACTTGACTTATTCTAGGAAAATTTCGGCAGAGTCTCCTCTGTAATATGGACTATCTCAATAACCTGAAATGCAGAAAAGTCCAATATAGGCACTCCACACAATACTACAGTATTCATCTGGCAAAAGACTAGAGTCGATTATCTCATTTATACATATAATATAAGGCATTTCATAAGATAATAATACTAACATACCTCTTGGCTGACTAGGCTTGGAATATGTGAGGATATCTGATTTTGATGTCCTCCCCTGCTTCCCAAGTCATCTCATCTCGGTTCTTATTACGCCACAGTACCTTGATAGAAGCAACATCTTTAGTTCTCAATCTATGAATCTGTCTGTCTAGTATGGCTACTGGGACCTCTTCATAGGCCAGCTCTTCCGTAACCTGGACATCTTGGACTGGCATAACTCTTGAGGGGTCTCCTATGTACTTTCTTAGCATAGATACGTGGAAAACTGGATGAACGGACTCTAATTCTAGAGGCAAGTTCAACTCGTATGCCACTTGGCCTACTCTCCGCCGAATCTGATAAGGCCCAAGAAATCTCAGGCTAAGCTTTACCAAATCTCATCATACCCTTCATCGGTGAAACTTTCAAGAGTACCCAGTCATTAACATTAAATTCCAGGTTTCTACGCCGCACATCAACATACAATTTCTGGCGGCTCTGAGCAGTCAGTAGGCGTTCTCTGATAAGCTTTTCCTTTTCTTCTGACTGATGAATAATATCCGGCCCAATCAGCGCTGACTCTCCTACTTCATACCAGCCAACCGACGATCTGCATTTTTGCCCATACAAAGCCTCATAGGCGCCATCTGGATTACTGAATAGTAACTGCTATTATAGTGGAATTCAAAGAGTGGTAGTGTTCATCCCGGCTGCCTCCAAAATCTAACACACACGCTCGCAACATATCCTCGAGCGTCTAAATAGTGCATTCTGCCTTCCTATCTGTTTGAGGATGAAAAAAAATTGTGCTTAGGTTAACCTATGTCCCCAAGCTTCTCTGACAATGAAATACCATGCAACCTGACTATTTCTTTGCTATACAGATCAGCATAGTCTTCGGCTGAAAAGGTGGCCCTTACTGGCAGGAAGTGAGCTGACTTGTCAATCTGTCAACGATTCCCTAGATCGAATCATATCTTCGCGTAGTGCGGGGTAATCCTGCTACAAAATCCATATTAACTGCTTCCCATTCCCATAAAGGCATAGCTATATCCTGAATCAACCGGCCTAGTTTCTAATGTTCAGCTTTTACCAGTTGGCAATTGGGACACTGAGCTACAAATTCTGCTATTTCTCTCTTCATACCTGGCCACCAGTAAATTTCTTTGATATCATGGTAATTTTCGTCACACCTGGGTGGAGAGAATAGCGGGCGTAATGCGCCTCGCTCATAATCTACCGGTGAAGCCCTGAAATATCTGGAACACAAAAGCGGCCTTTACATCGAAACACCTCATCCTCAGTTACCTGAAAATCCGGCGCTTTTCCTTGTTGAATTCTGTCCTTAAACTGAACCAGGTCAGGATCTTCATACTGCCATTCCTTTACCTCCACAACTAATGATGACACTGCGGTATTCTGAATTACTGCTCTGTTGTCCTGTTTCTGCTACACGAACAGCTAAATTGGCTAACTGGTGTATTTGTCGAGCCAATTCCCATTGCTTGGGCTGTAAGTACGCCAAACTTCCCATAGACTTACGGCTAAGGGCATCTGCTACTACGTTGGCTCTGCCTGGGTGATACAGAAATGTTTGCATCATAATCTTTCAACAATTCCAACCAGCGACGCTGCCGTAAATTTAACTCTCTCTGGTGAAGATATACTGTAGGCTCTTATGGTCGGTGAAAATATCCACATGAACACCGTACAAGTAATGTCTCCATATCTTTAGGGCGTGGATCACTGCGGCTAGTTCCAGGTCATGGGTAGGATAATTCTTTTCGTGTTTCCTCAGCTGTCTGGAAGCATAAGCAATCACTTTACCATGCTGCATCAACACACATCCCAACCCAATACCCGAAGCATCACAATAACTGCATAACCCTCTGTACCTTCTGGAAATGCTAATACTGGGGCGGAGGTCAACCTGTCTTTCAATTCCTGGAAACTCTGCTCACACGCCTCTATCTACTGAAACTTTACTGCTTTTTGTATCAGTTTAGTCAGAGGTGCTACAAAGGTGGAAAATGCTTCCACAAACCTTCTGTAGTACCTGGCTAACCCCAGGAAACTGTGTACCTTAGTGGGAGTGGTAGTTCTGGCCATGTTTTCACTGCTTTTATTTTTGGTGTATCTATCTGTATACCAACCTCCGACACGATGTGGCCAAAAAGACTACTAAATTCAGCCAGACTCACCTTTAGAGAAATTAGCATGTAATTGACGGTCATACTGATTTATCATACCGGAGAAACTGACAAGTAATCTCTCTGTATAACTAGAGCTTTATCTGGCCTTCTGGGCCACATGCTAATGCTACTCGCTGCTAGAATAATCTGTTTGACTGTCTGCACACCATTTACACGTATCTGATAAGAGGATCCTGATAATGATCTCTAATAATCTGGCTGAATAACTGTGAATAACTGAATAACTGGGCTGAATGACCTGAATGCTGAAGTAGTCTAACAATGCTCTAAATGTCCTACTCGGGCATCTGTAGCTCACATAACTACGGAGTTGTGGACAGCTAACTGTTTTGCTATTCTAATTGGACAACTGTAGAGCTGGGCTTAGTCGAACTTACCCTCAGGTAATCAGCCCCTGGATCTTCACAGGGAGCCTACCGATTTCCTTGTCTTAGTAAACACTGTGCTAGAAGAGTACCACCAATTCCTTATGCCTTGTTTGTATCCACTCGATCTATTCTGCTGTTCTGGGGAAATTCTCTGTCTTATGAGCAATCCCGTAAAGACTGGCCTTCTCCTAGGACTCTGTATCTGAATATCTTACGAGAACTGGCTGGGGTACTAGTCCGTCACTGACTACTGATGTGGACCCTTTCTTGGGGTACCCACGGGTTTGTCTGACTGGGATGGCTGGCTGACTTGCGGGGTGTTCTAAATGATAACTGATAGGTTGACTAAGGCTGACTCTTACCTACAAGGCTGAAAAACGATGTACGACCACTTAACATACTAGAGAATTCTGGTGTTTCTAACCTCTGGAGTATGCTTATTCGGTCTCCATTTCTGGTTCTAGCACATGCGATAACGCTACTGGTCTTTAGGGATGTTCCCTAGTAATACAGGCGCCAGCTGGTCGTTAGACCGTCTATCTGCGCCCGTATCATCCTCCACCTGATTCAGACTACTAAATCTTGTGAACTTCTGAAGTCTAGATCTGGAAACAAGCATATTAAGTCCATTAACTCAATAAACTGAAACTGAGAGAGTTCCTATGGCTTCATACGTACATCACACTACTCTGCCCCCTTTTTAGCGAGGGGTCCTGCGATACGATCTGTATATACTTCCTAGCAGCTAACCAGAATTTGTGTGACCGTGACCCCTATTGGTAGCTACTCATAACATATCTGTTATCTGTACATATATATATATATATATATATATATCAACAACTATGTACAATACATACTGAATTTTGTAGTAATACGTAATCTCTGACATGATTTACTGAATTTCATACTGCACATGATATACTGCTTCTACAGTTTAATGATATCTCCTGTCCTCTTGTATCATTTCATTGGATTTTCATCCCATTCTGGAAGCAACAAACATATGCACTTTAGTTATGGTCTGTTGTTTGAAATTCCGCCACTCTTACGACATGGGGTCAACATCCGAACCTTGTGGCCTTACTTGGCATTATATTGAGGTCCCATGACTATCTGCTGGGCCTTATCTCCAGGCCGCACTAGATTAGAGTCTCTGTGTCGGCACTTTCTTAACTTCTCCGTAGGCGGGTGTACCGCAATATTCTAAACTGCAATCTTACTATCCCTTAACTGTCAGTCCGAGGCTTAGTCCTTAATACACGATATTCTATCAATCTGGAGGTTATTCTAATTTCCCCTCAAAATTTGGTATTCCTGCTTCCTCCCCTTATCTTACTTAAGTTGAGCTCTGGGGTCCAAGGTACCTGCCTTACATCGTTAATAAGGTTACTGGTCAAGTCTCAGCTTATACTTCTTCTGGCTTGTAGTCAGACCCATCTAATTCACATGACCTCCCTACCTTTCGGTATCACAACTAAAATCATAACTATTATATTGCAGGTATATCTTGTCGTTGTTAGCGTGTTATGGCGGACTTGGCCTTTTTCTGACTCGAACTTAACTATTAATGGGAGTTAATCACTGACAGGTCTTTTACACCCACTTCGAGTAAGCTAGTAATCTTACTCTCTCTTCTGACTTATTACCGTAAGGGTCTGTACAACTTACGTAATCATAGGGGCTCCTTACTCTTTTTAACACTTCCTGGAATCAACCAATCCATCTTCACTTATTGACTACTTTGGGCAACATTACCTCAATCCTTATGCCCCTTGCTATACTGGAATCAAAACTAAGAGATAGGAATAGCCTTTTCTTACTGCAACGAAACTAAGACATGGACTATACCACATCTGAAAGGATGGAGGTGGGAATCCTGCATTTCCCTCTTTTTCTCACATCTATGTGATAATCTAATATTATCTGTCATCTTGGTCAGATCTTATATATCTAACAAATAAATCAACTCGTTTATACGCTATGATTCTGACTTCCTACTTTGAAGTTATAGAAATATACTGGGGATAATACCGATAGAGGTATCACATTGGGAGATCCCTGATACCTCCTCCTGTTGCGGTACTTACCCTGCAACTGGCTGATGCCGACTTCTGCTGCTATATCAAATCTTTTCCCTGTGATACGGTGTTGCTGATCTGACTTTGTATCTGTAACCAACGAGTATGATAAGTTTTAGGGACTCAACCCTATACTGTACCACTTTATAGCACGACTGAATAAGAAGAAAGAGTAACCATCCCATCCTGCCTGGCAGCCTCCTGTCTATAGCATGTGGTGCACAACACATCCATAGACAAGACTCTACTTAGCACAGCTTGCAGACTCCCTGGGATACGATCTGCTCTGATACCAAGTTTGTCATGCCCTGCCTTGGGGGACATGACTGGCACCTGGTGCCCTACTAGGACTTGAACTGCTAGACTGCTGAGCCTAAGCACTTCTAGTGCTTGATGGGCTCTAACTCTGATTCATGGAATCAACGGGCTATATAACGACTGTAAATACAGCCCCCGGACGGCTAGGCCTATATCCACTCGCACAACGACAACAGCTAACCAGAACCACATCAACATAAGGGAACCTATGCGGGCCGACAAGGCCACCATGCTGTCTAGTTATCTCTAAATCAAGAAATTAGGTGCTAAACCGCTACGTGACCGACAAGGTCATCACTACCAATTGAATAAGGCCCCGTACGGCCATCATTAACAAGCTAAAACGTACACATGTCCTCATATGATCGGTATAACTAACCATAGGGAATACACAATCTGTAAGCCTCTAAGATTACTGATAATATGGTCGGGAAAAAGCCCCGGCCTACCCATACTGTACAAAAAAAGAAAAGGGATACACCTCTAGCTATCTAGCTCCGGATGACTGGAGCTGATGACTCTATGTGCTGGCTGGAATCACGAGGTATCGGCTCCTCGTCCATGAGTACCCGCAGGCAAGCAATGCAGTGCCCCAAATGGGCGTCAGTACCGCTGGTACTGAGTATGTAAAGCAACAACTGGAAAATAACTGAAGACAAGCAATATAACTAATAGAACTGAAGTAGAAGGAGATAAACTCTAACTGACTAAAAGTATGATGTCAAGACTGTCTGCAACTATATTGAAAGGAGTAAGAGTCATACCCGGAAATGTAGCATTACTACTGTCGATCTATTCATATCTAGCATAACATGGCATAATATAGCATAACATAACATAGCATAACACACATAAACCTTACCCGATCCCCATAAGCCTGGAGGTACAACCAATACACAATCTATACCCCTACCCCGGTCATCCCATCTCCCATAGTAACTATAAGCATCCTACCGGTCCCCTGGGTATGCACTTGGGCTCGCTGAGCCCCTGACTATAACTATACCTGAATTCGGAGGACTCCTGAATCAACACCCCGGGCGTACTCGCTCGATGGGGGTGTATAAAAGCCGACCAAGGCAAAATATGGGGAAACTGGCATCCCATCTTTGTCCCCTAGGGGACGGCATGCCACTCCGTAGAGCAACGTATCCTCGCCCTCTGGCGGATGAGTCAATACAGCTATTAACCCTGGGGCGGTCATGAATGCTAGGTAATCCAACCCCAAAACAATACAGTCAGGTCTCAACTAGTAATGCTTACTGCGTATACCACATGCTGAAACTAGTGATAATAATATGTATGTATATACTACATGCTGAAACTAATGAGAGTGTTATGTATGTGTTTAATACAAGCTGAGACTCATAATGGTATATATATAACCCTCTGTCATACTGTACTGAGTCGAATACTGAACAAGATATAATTGTTCTGCTGAGAATCATGCTGTATAACTGAGTTTCATAGTAAACATGATTTACTACTTCTAACATGCTTTCTAAACTTTATTTTAGGCTACTATTCTATTTATGAAATACTCTACGGGAACTTATATTGCTTTACTAAGTTTCGACTGAACACGATAATATCCTAACATACTTTACTAAATCACATACTGGGCATGCTGTACTGTTTCTGACACTTTCTACTAGAAATTATATCGTGCTAGTAAGTTTCACGCTATACATGATATGATGCTTCCAACATCGTACTAAAATTTATACTAAGCATAATATGCGACTTCTGAAACATTCTACTGGCACTTGAGCTATGTTACTATACCGGACCTACTAGCTTGCTGAAGAAACTGGCTTTACATATCTCCGTTTCTGATTTCCCAGCTAATTGGCGTAATTCGATCAATATTCCGCTATTTCTCCCAACTGCATCCATATATATATATATATATATATATATATATATATATCAATTAGTACTAAATACATTAATATTCTGAAAGAAAATATCACTTTTAATATATATATAGCCCAAACTTTGACTTATCCAAAAACGGCCGAAAACTCGCTATTTCTCGAAAGTCCAGAAGGGAGAAATACTCACTTTAGGGCTAGGAGTATATTGACACTAATTTGGATCAATTCCACTTACCTTAGTTCGGTATCACGACGGTTTGCGGCCGAATTTCACGAAACTAAACCCGTAGGAATTCTCCTTGCTGCTTAATACCTCACTACCCAAGGTTATACCAAGTTTGGACCGCGTATAACAGCGTAATCGGAAGGAATTTTGTCAAAATCCTCGTGCCCTCTGTTTTCCTTCGTTCTCTTTGGAAATTATAAGAGTTTATCACTTAAAACTGAAGTTTGGGGGCTTTTATACTTGGGGCTGTACCTCACCTCCGTGGCACGTTTGCCATCACAGAGGTGAGCCTCCTTGACACGCTGGCCATCGCGGAGGTGAGCCTCCGTGACACTCTGGCCATCACGGAGGAGGTCTGCCAGCCTCCTCTTGCGATGGTTCGACGTGTCGCTTATCCGGTCTTTCCCTGGGCCTTTTCCTAGCATGTGTGGCATCCTAAAACTCTTAACCAACATGCGAATAGGCCATCTAAATGTCAAGAATTTACGGGGTGTAAGAACCTTTGTGAATACTGATGATATAAATTAATACCTGAGCTCAAAGAAAAAATCATAAGTTAAAAAAGGGGAAAGTTTGATTTGTGCCTCTATTCATCCGTTGCTATCCCGATCTCATGAGCTTGATGATTAGACAGGATGTCACGTCTTTCCATAGACGTCCTTTTGGGGAATCAATTCCTTAATTTGACTGAGTCTTGATGAAATTTTGAGATCCTTCTCAAAATTTCTGTCCCAGTGTAGAACATGACGTAGACTTCTTTTGCAAATGATGTAAAGTTGTGAATTTTTGAGCGGACCTCAAAAATTCTGCCCCAGTTGGTGCTCAGAAAGGGAAAAGGAAATTTTATTATGATATAGACTAAACCCCATAAGGGCGCCTATGTATCCCTTTTAAACGGGAATCAGGTCCAACATAGTTCAGAGTACAAGTAGTAAAAGGCTTTCAAATAAAGGAGCAAATCAAACTGCGAGTAGCAGGCATCAACTTTCATTTCAGATGGATCACCTTGGCATGAATCAGTGCTTGAATCTTATCTTTCAAAGCTCAACACTCTTCTACGGTGTGTCCTCTCATCCCTGAATGATAGTCGCAAATCTTATCATGATCGAGCTATTTCGCATGTGTATCCATCATTATTGCGTGAATCAGAGCGATATAGACGGCAACCTTTAATCGCTCATACAATTGGATTATAGGCTCACCCAAAGGAGTGTACCATTTTGATGAATTTGATCGGAGTATTGCGGGCTTGTAGGATTGTTGAGTCAGTGGATTTTGATAAACTGGTGGCCTTTGAAGTGTATGTGGAGGAAGCTGGAAATGTGCAGGTTGTGCATTATGAACAGGATAAGTCGCAGGGTGGTAAAGGTGGTATGTTGGTGCGGGAGATTGAAATGGAGGAACTTGATATGGGAGTGGAGGTTCTTAGTAGTTCCAAGGAGTTTTCAGTCCTTCTATAGGTGACATGACATTCACCTCTTTCACGTTCTTGTTCTCAGTGGTCCTACCAGATTGCAAAGTATTGCTGGCTGCTTGCAATGCTCCCCAATCGATAATGGTACCATTCTTGATACCGTCCTCAATATTTTTGCCTAACTTAATGAGCTCGGCGAAGTTCTTCTCACTAACCAGCATCAACCTATCATGTACTTGCAGGTCCAGACTCCGCATAAAGATATCCTTCATTTGTACCTCTTCCATTAGAGGTTGCACTCTGGCGGCCTCGGACCTCCAACGGGTTGCATATTCCCTAAATGTCTCTGTAGGCTTTCTTTTCAAGTTATGAATGTGGTGCAAATCTAGTGCGTTCTCTGTATTGAAACTGAACCGCTCTACAAAAGTTGTAGCCATATCAGTCCAACTACTCCATTTTCTAGGATTTTGCTCAACATACCAACTTAGGGCGTCCCTAGTTAAACTTCTCATGAACATCTTCATTCCTTAAGTGGGCTTTCGGATCACCAGTGCCGTTGAACATTTCAAACTTCGGAGGTTTGTATCCCGCCGGTAGCTCGAAGTCAAGATGCATGCATAGGTCTTCATAACTTAGGCCTTCTATCCTCTTGGACCCTTCAATATTCTGTATTCTATCATCCATCTTCTTGAGCTCTTTAGCAATAGTCTGTATCAACCTGTCCTTCTCAGAGAGTCCAGATTCTCCCAGGTGATGAGTGACTGGAGCAGTCTCAATGTAAATTGGGCTCAAGGTATGATTCCTAGGAGCAAGGGTGTAAAACCTATTGGAGGTAGATGGAGGAGGTAAGTAATGAGATATAGTGGGTGGTCTTTGTGGAGTGGCTTGATTTGAAGGAGTTGCGTAAGCATTATGCGGATGTTGTATATGATCTTGAGGAAGCGAGTAGGCATTACTAGAATTGTTTTGAGGAAATGAGGCTTGATGGGATGATAGAGGAAGACTCGAAAAGTGACGTGAGGCTTGGTAGGGGTGTGGACCTTGGCTTGCGGTTCCAACGAAGTCTCCAATGGGACCGAGAGGTTGGCTGTATTACGAACTCGAGATAATTCGCCTTGAAGTTCTAAAATCTGTTGTTCCATCCTTAGTATCATGTCATTATACTTAGGTGGATACCTCCTCTTTGAACTTTCAGCAGAATCTCTTGGAGCGACCGTATCAATTCCAACTGCTAAACTATCACTATCATTAATTGTCTTTTTACTTTTGTGTACCGACTAGGAGAAAGGGATAGCGGGAAATTGTGCACAAATCAACCTTAGGAAGGGGATAAACAAGATAAACAATAAAATAAAATCAGTAAATGAAACTCGAGCATAACATGTTGTGGATAAAAGATTAAAGTATATAAGCACATTAATACGTTTCATATTGTAGACGAAGTATTAAACACATTAATACATTTTCATAATTTGGGGGCCTCTTTTGTGCCAGAGGTAAGCCTAGCACATTTTGAGAGACGAATATGCCATAACGTATCCTTCTATTTGCGCCATTAAAATCCTAAATACATAAAATAATAAACAAATTATTGCTTTATTTACATAATGAGATATTATAAGAAAAATGAAGATTACAAAAAGTAAAGTTATAGCCTAAATGGAAATGCCCTTCCATCTTCGGCCTCTTCTTGGATTATACGACATGAATTTGTGCTCAACACCTGCATCGTAAAGTGTTAGCTTTACCCTTCCCACCTAAGGAGCAAATAGTCTACATTTTAGACATATTGACCTCTCAAATAAAAATGCAAATAGATATGATAATATCCTTTTCGTAGATTGTAAATCTCTTTAGACTTTGGGCAAAGTTAAACTAATGGCCTCAATATGTTAAGGATATCAAGACCTCCTAGGGAATAATGCATGCATGACTTAACCTAAATTTCTAAGAGCTGGGTAGATGGACTAAAAATTCTTATACGAGAAGGTACGTAGTCACATAGTAGTAAAACTGTCCATTCACCCCACGTATGTGCCAACTCTCTAAATGGGTTTTGAAAGGATTTTGGAGGAGTGCAAAGCACAACTCGCGTGTAATGTGTGTGATAGTGAGAGGTTCCCAAGTGAGGGGAAGTATGAGCAGAATGACAATTATACGCAGCTACATAGAAATTAGTACATAATTAAAAGCTATAATAAGTAATCAATTTAAAAACCAATAAATATAAATGCCTAAAAAGATTAAACATTTACAAGGAAACATATATAGGGCATAAGTAAACGACTTAATCACGTCAAAGAAACAATTTTAAATATGGAAACAAACAAAGAAAGCGTGGCAAAAAATAACTTATTTCAGGAAAAAGCTCGAAAGGAATGGAACCAAATAAATGGATCAAGTATGTAAATTAATCATGTAAAATAATTTTTTTATATATGAGGAAACAACTAAAGACAATAAGGAAAAATGTTAAATATAAGAGAAAATATTTTATTAAAAGAACAAATACAAAAATGCACATAAATTATGCAGGCATTATATTCATGACTTAACTATTAGAGTAGGTGTAGACACGATTCTCTCAAGCGGACAACTTGAGAATAGGAAAGCTTATGACTGTCGACACACCGCTGATCGACCAATCCACAAGGCAATTTCCCGACACATGTGTTTAGGAATGAACGTTCGTGTGACCACGCAACCGTTCTCAAACAAAAGAAAAGAGATTTCAAATGGAGGAGGATATTATGCAACACATAAAAGTGGTAATGATAATACAAATAATTAATAATCATTAAAATAAAAAACTAAGCATAAACAGTTACAGACATGTCAAAAACAAATAATGGGGATAAGGAAAAGGAGGTATACACGAAACTAAAATTAAATGCAAAGCAACAAATGAATATGCATGATAAAAATGATTTGGTAAAGACACAGGTCCCTCAAGCGGACAACTTGAGAGTGAGGAGGCTCATGACCGTCGACGCACCTCTGATCGACCAAATCACGAAGCACTCCTCAACAAGGGTATTTAAAAGTGAACGGCCGTGAAATCACACAACTGTTATCAAGTGTGTGAGTGAAATGACTAGAGAAACAAAAACATTTAATACGTGATGAGAATAGAATGCAATGATACATAATGTGGTAAACAATAAACAAGGAATCCTAGTTATACAGTATTTAAAAGTTATATAACGAAACAATTACAAAAAAGTTCAAGCATGAAAGACAATTAATTATGTAAGGAAGTGAATATTCAAAAGAATGGAAAATAAAATCAAATATGGAAATAAAATAAACAAATAAGGAAAGAGAATTTGACATTAAATACACATCAATAATAACAAAATTTAAATATAATAGATATCTATTAATTAAAGAGGTAAGATATGGAAAAAAGGGAAGGGATTCTCATGGACCCTAAAAGAACAAAAATAGAACATAAAACCCACATAAAAAAATAAAATCGTTATGGTTAGAACCTAAATATATTGCCAGCAGAGTAGCCATGTTGTCGCGCCCCATTTTTCTCACGAAAAGCAGGACTCGACACGTGACAACTCTTAAGGGTTATTTGGAAAGAAGAGTCGCCACCTAACGATTTGAGGTGCGTTAGGACACCGTACTAACCTAAGGGTCTATTTTATTAGCCTAGATCACCAGAGTCGGGCAAGGGTTCAAATTACCTCGAAAGAAAGGTGTTAGGCACCTTTCGAGGTCCACAAATGTGGTTCCCGGCCGGATTCGTCAATTATGTGGAGGTATTTACTAAGCGATCAAATAAGATTGATTTTAATCTTTTTAAATAAACTAAGTAATTAAACTATTCAAATAGCCTTTTAATTTAAGCAAAAAAAGGAAAATTAAGACATTGTAATAATAAGAATATAATAAGTCTAGCAATTTAAGCAAATAATAATTGACGAATAAAAGAAAACAAAAATAACAAATAAATGATAAAACTGGAAAGAAAAAATAACAAAATAGATAAAGAAAATTTAAAAGTTGGACCAAACCTCAAAGAGGCGCCTACGTATCCCCGAAGGGAATTAGGTCAAATGTAGTTCTGCCTCAAAAGGAAGGGAGAATTTTAACCTAAAGGGATCACCCCGTGCAACTAAAATAATATACTTCGCAACAGTTGAGGTTGCTCATATTATTCAGCGAGCACAGACTATCATCTCCCACTACCCACCTAATTAATTAATTATTAGTCTTAAATCATTCTAAACAAGTGGAAGATACTAACGCCCTAGCATGTGCCTGCCCTTCCCAATCCTAATGTCCAAGAGGCAATGGACTACTAATTTGGATTTTTGGATCTAAGACATACTTAAAGTTGTTAAAGATAAAAGCGTCACTACAAAGCAACTAATAATAAACAATTAGCACAAAAGGTTTCATATAAGCCTCGATATTAATTGAAGTGTATTTATCCTATAGAGAATCCTATGGAAAGAATTTCTATATGGTGGACAATGTTATTTATGAAAGATCAGATTAAGATGAAATATTTGAAACAAACGATAAGCATGATTCAAATGCAAATTAAGTGCAATTAACATATAAAGGGGCTTCAAATAAACTTATAATTTGACTCTTGTAAACATGATTTCAACATAATATATATATATATATATATATATATATATATATATTTGAGGGGGAGTGCAGTGTCCCAGACTTGTTCTAATTTGCATAAAACCTTAAGTGCTCGAAGCATTATCCAATATTAATCAAACAAACCAAATGTTATTAATTACAAATAGGTTAAACCTTGAGGCAGATAAAATCTAGTGAACATGTTGTTGATAACAAATGCGGAATTCTTAGGCAAAGTCTCTGCAAATGGAGGAAGGTTTCAACATATTCAAAGTAATTTAGTAGCAGTAGGTGTACTTTGACAAATTAAATAGGTACAAGATTCCTTTAACACAACTATAATTTATAAATCTGAATCAGTGAATGCAATCCTATGAGCACAATTTCTACATAAATTAAATTCCTATAGGCATGATTTTTACTATGTTTTAAATTAAGTTGTTTTAATTCCTATAGGCATGATCTCTAGAAGAGATGATTAAACTCGTTGATCCTATAAGCATGGTTTCTAATGAAATAATTAAGACTATAAAAACATAAATATCCCTGCCCCTCATAACCCCCTTTTCACTATCATGAGCATTTATTACAATTTACAACCGATAAAAGAAAAATAAAATAAATAAATTACAATGAAACGTGATAATAACATTATCAAATAGATCCTAAGCCATCTTGTTTTGACGACTCTTCATTCTCGTTCAAGAAAAACCTGTTAAGCAAATGATACAACAATATACGTGTACAAGCATACCCATTTTGAACTCAAGGGATCACATTTTAATTAAATTTGAGGAGTATTTAGTCAAGCATATGAAAATGTTAAATGACAAATTTCGGGTGCATATTAGTATGCATGGAGTCCAAACATAAGAACATATCAAAATATTAAAAGAACGGAGTACGATGCAAGTAACGAGTTAAAGCATTGTTACACAAAGGTAACATAAAGAAGTAACTAACCGGTTAGACGGCAATAACCATAATTCCGGCAAACAAATGTCAAGTATCAACAATTTTTATGTAATATCTTGTCACAGATCGACACCCAAAACCTCAATACATCAAGATCACAGGAATCTCTAGTATTTTGAGCAATGCTTGTATTGAGGAGGGATTAGAGGCGAGCAGAAATAGAAGAGGATTGTTTAGTGTAGCAGTAGAAGTAATAGTAAAGATAAGGTAATTGTTCAACGGATGCTGCTAGAAAGTAAAGCATTGTTCGAAAGAGAAAACAGAGTGGTATTTTCGAAAAATAAGTCAGGTTAAAATGACTAAACCTCAAGAATTAGTAGTGTTTCCCCCCTCAAAAAAGAGGAGGATGCATGCTTATATAGCTAAATCATATGAGAAATTGAAGGAAAGAGATAAAAAATGAGAGAATCAATCAAAGGAAAACTTTTTCTTAATTAACAAGGCCAATCAGGATTGATAAGAGCTAATTTCATTTACCATAATAATCATGTAATAAATCAGCCTAAGAGAAAGGAGAAAGAAAAGAAAATCAGTCACATGGAGGATCAATCAGACATATTTTGTCATAAATATACCCCTATCAAAGGGAACCATTTCTTAAATAACATGAGTAAATCAATTAATCAATGTTTACCTTAATTGTTTAAAGATGATACTATTCCAAACCAATTAAGCAAAAGGAAATCAATCACATTTTATCAAAAATAAATAAGTACTAAAGTTTTCCAATCAGTAAAGGAGAGGGCATCATCTAAGTGTAAGTATTTATCTCAAATAAAATGTGTCCTCAGATTGTTTGATTAATTAAAGACAAGCAATAAAAGGAAATATTCATAATAGTCAATTAGGAAAACCTACTTCTTTAAATAGTACAGATGAATCAATTAGGTGTGAAACTTATTAAAATTTACCATAATACATAAACACGGAAGCTGTCATGCAATTTTGAGAATTAACAATACAGCCGTGAAATCATAAGCTTCAATAATCATAAGAGACTGTCATAATCATGATACAGGGAAATGGACTGATCATATCTGCCATAAATTATGCGATGTGATGGTATAAACTTACCAGGAATAATGTTGATTTTTGACAAGAAATTAATGTGCATAGGTGACAAATGCTTACTACCTTGGAACAAGGCTGTCGATATAAACAAAAACAAACAAGAGATTTGCATCATCTCTACTTACGAGAAGAATACCAACAAATGTATATGTAATATATCCCAACATACGACTTTTGCATTTAACTTCAACGAAATGATAGAACCAAACTACTAGTGAATATCAAAACAGGTAAGATAAACATAAGAAAGTTGTCAAAAACTTCTTAAATCAAGACACACACAATTAATCCATCATTTGAAACACATAAAATCATCATATGTAATTTAGACAAGTCCATTAGCGAAAGGAATATTTTGAGCGCATTAAATCGGAAACAAGTGAAGATGAGAAAGTGAAATATTAACCGAGTCCTACTAATAATTTTCCAGAGAATGGAAAGAAATGGAGGGAGGCAGTATGGTGCTGTGGTTTTGCTAGAGTTAGAGAAGGAGGTAGAGGAAATGGTGGTTGCCAGGCGAAAGAAGGCAAAGAACCGGTCTGCGAGGATGGTGTTTGGTTCAGTGAGGTGCGAGAAGAGGGGAAAACGGAGGGAGATCTAGCGGCTATGGTGTGTGACTGAAGGGGGGAAATGTGCGGCGGCCGGAGTTGTCGTGGTGTTAGAGAGGAGAGGCAATGGTCGGAGAAGATTGGTTTCGCTGGCACTATGGCGGTCGGCGCAGTGAGTCTAGTTTGTGGCTGGAGATAGAGAGAGGAAGGGTCTAGGTGGTGGTGTTGATTTTTTGTGGGAGAAGAGAAGGGAAGAGGGGATAGGGTGAGGGTGGTGTTGTCGGATTGTGGTTTCACCGGCCGAAGGGAGAAAGAGGGAGAAGAGGAGAGGGAGAGGGAAAGCGGGTGCACAGGTTTAGGGAGAGGAAAAAATGGAGAAGTGAATTAAGGTTTGAGGTGATATTGGTTATCAAAAGGAAATAGGGTAGGGTTTATTTGTAACCATAGGATTAAATTACGTGGACGGGTTAGATTAAAAAATAGAGTTGGGTCGGGTAATACACGGGTTGTCCAGATGGGTAGTGGGTTAAAGTTAATTGGGTTGAATTGATTTGGATTTAAATTTGGTCATATTTGATAAAAAAAATAGCTAGAATTGAATGAAATTGAGTATAAAGTGGCTAGTTTCTAAATAAATTTGCTGAAATTGAAATATAGCTGCTATCAAATTAATAAAATACTATTCTTGTAAATGATTTAGTAAATAGGTAACATAATAATTTAAATTAAGAAAAAATTATATAAATATTATTATCAATATAAATAAGTTATAAAATTGAATAGACTCATGTAAATATTATATAAAATTATATTTTGTAAATAATGACTAGGAAATATAATTAATCTATCAAAAAATTATATAAACTTTATTATTAATGTAAATAATTTATAAATTCAAATAATAAATTAATAAATTAAAATTAATACAAATTTGTATATACATTTATACATACATACATATATATATATATATGTATGTATATATATATATATATATATATATATATATATATATATATATATATGCTATTTAAAAATGATAATTAATTATTTTTAAAACATGAATGCAAGTCGAACAATTGCGTAAAAAGGTAAATAAAATATACATATATAAGCATCTTATGCGGGGCGTAGGGAGGTCAAAATTGGGTGTCAACAATATACTTCTGCTGATGAATGGAGATTCCAGTGGGAGTTTGCTTAATTTGTAACCCAAGGAAGAAAGTGAATTCTCTCATCATGCTCATTTCAAATTCTCCATTCATAAGCATGGAAAACTCTTGAGTCATGAGACTACTTGTAGAGCCAAATATGATGTCATCCACATACACTTTGACAACCAGTAGATCCTTGCCTCTTGTTTTTAAGAAAATTGTGTTATCACTCTTTCCTCTAGTATGCCCGTGCTTCAAAAAAATTTTTGAAAGTCTTTCATACCAAGCTCTTGGAGCTTGCTTCAACCCATACAAGGCTTTGTCTAACTTGTAGACATAATAAGGGAATTCAGAACTTTCAAATCCTGGAGGTTGTTTCACATAGACTTCCTCTTTTAGATAACCATTCAAGAAATAACCCTTAACATCCATTTGATAAAGAGTGATTTCTTCAAAAGCTTCAAAAGAAATGAGTAATCTGATACCAGCTTCAAGTCTTGCAATAGGAGCAAATGTCTCATCATAGTCAATTCCCTCTTCTTGACTATATCCTTGAATCACCAGCCTAGCTTTGTTCCTTGTAACTGTTCAATGCTCATCTAACTTGTTTCGAAATACCTTTTTGTGCCAATCACAGTTCTTCCTTCAGGTGGAGGTACCAAATGCCAAACTTTGCTTCTCTCAAACTGATTTAGTTCCTCCTGCATAGCTAAAATCCAATTTTCATCAAGAAGAGCTTGTTTTTTTTTACCTTTTTGGTTCCAGTTTAGATAAAAAGGCATTGAAGGCACATAGATTCTTTAATCCTGATCTGGTAGTAATCCCAGAAGTAAGATCTGTAAGAACATTTTCGATTGGGTAGGAATCCTGATACTTGTAGATTTTTAGTTGCAATCCTTATGAGGTTCCTCCACTTGAGTTGGCTTGCTGCATTGATGATGGTTCAACTTCATTACATGTTATTCCCCCTGTTAGTGAGCCCACATCTTGTTCCACAGATGAAACAGGTAATGCAACCTGTTCTTGCATGTTAGTCTCAAGCATAACACAAGATTCATCAAAGACAACATGCACACTTTCCTCAACACAGTTGGTTCTTTTATTGAACACCCTATAAGCTTCACTGTGTTGTGAGTAACCTAAGAATATTCCTCATCACTTCGAGCATCAAACTTTCCCAGATTATTTTTCCCATTATTATGAATAAAGCATTTACACCCAAAGATTCTAAGATGGGCAATACTTGGTCTTCTTCCTCTAAGTAATTCATAGGGAGTATTCTCCAATAAAGGCCTATTCATACATCTATTTAAAATATACCAAGCAATGCTTATGGCTTCAGCCCACAAATTTTTTGCAAGGTTACTTGCAATCATCATAGTTCTAGCCATATCCTCTAAAGTCCTATTTTTCCTTTCAACTATTTCACTGAGGTGTTCTTGGAGAAGAAAAGTTATGATCTATTCTATTTAATGAATATAATTCTAAAAATTTAGAATTTTCAAATTCTGTTTCATGGTCAGATCTTATGGAAATTTAGGAGAAGCCTAATTTCCTTTCCATATTTTTCACAAAGACATAGAAGACATCAAAAGCATCATCTTTAGAGGCTAAGAACACAGTCGAAGCGTACCTAGAATAATCATCAATAAGAACAAAGATGTACCTTTTTCCACCTCTGCTTCTCACTCTCATAGGTTCACATAAATCCATATGCAACAGTGCCAAACATCTGGTTGTACTTACATGATTCTCTGATGTAAAAGAAGACCTCACCTTTTTCCCCCTCACACAAGCACTACAGACTTCGTCATTTTTGTATTTAGTTTTAGGCAAGCCTATAACCATGTCCTTTGAAACAAGTTTTTTCAACTGTTTCAAACTTGCATGCCCCAGTCTTTTGTGTCAAAGAAGGGGAACACATTCCATTGCACTAAGGCAAGTCAGATTTGTATCAGGCATACCCATGATATCTTCCTTGTTTACATTTTTGTGTCTGCTTGCACTTAGCACAATTTCCTTTGTATCCAACCTTTTGACTTTGCAACCAATAAAAGTAAACGTTACTTTGTTGCCTTAATTTGTTACACAGCTGAGATATACTTAGCAGATTATGCTTCAATCCATCAACATGATACACATCTTCCAAAGTCCTTGTTTCTGATCATACAATTTTACCAATTCCTGTAACAGTACCCTTTTTTCCATCACCAAAAGATACATCTCCTCTTTTAGTAAAGTGGGTGAAAGGAATTTTTGTTTGTCTCCTGTCATGTGTCTTGAAAAAGCACTATCCGTGTACCAATGCTTGCTCCCTTTCACTCTCAGCTTCAAAATAGCTGAGGGGTTAGTTTTAGGAATCCAGGAAAGCTTGGGTCCTCTTTCGTGATTAAAGGGGTGAATCAAGTCTCTTTTTGTCTAGTGAGGTAACAGGTTGTACGACCTGTTTCTCCTAACAGTTTTACTATTGACTCCTTTAGCCAACAGGATACTCTTATTTCTGCTCTTTACTGCTACTGGACATTCAGTTGTAGGATGATCACATTTACCCTATAAGTAACATATATCTTCAATGACACTTGATTCTTTAAAGAAGCATATTCCAACTCTTTCATTGTGAACCCTCCCACTTAGATTGTTAATAATTCTAGAAGACTTGGTCTACCTATTTGCTTTCTCAAGATCACCTTTTAGCTTTGAAACCTCCTGACTTAATTTTCTTACCTTTTCATTTTCATAGTAGTAATCAACTTCACATTGTTTAGGTTCAGACTTAACCTTCCTTAATTTTTCAACAGCTTCCTCATTTTGAACTGGGGACTTTTTCAGACTTTCATTAACAATTTCAAGTTCAACAATGTGTTTCTTCAAATCACAATTTCTTCATCAATGACCTCCTTACTATTTTTTAGATCAATGAACTCAAATTTAAGACTAGAAAGGGTATTAAACAACTGATCTTTATCATAAGTGACTTCCTGAACTTTATCCATTGCATCATTTATCATAGATATAAGCTTCCTTTTAGATAAAGTATGAAAGTTTTTATTTAGATCAGAGATGCTTACCTCAGTTCCTTTCATCTTCTTTAGGATCAGAGTCTTTTAAAGCTATGAATGCAATTTCATCAACTTCAGTGTCAGATTCGTCTGATTTAGATCCCCAAGCAGCCATCATTGCATAATTCTCCTTCTTCTTTAATTTTTCCTTCATTTCTTTTTCAGCCTTCTCCTTTTTTGCTCTTTCTCTCTTCCACTCAATTTCCCAGAGTGGACAATCCTTAATCATGTGAACAGTCTTGTTGCATTTATAACATCCAGCTGAAGACTTGTCATTGGAACTCTTTTTACTACTTGATCTTTTTTTATTATATCCCTTCTCCTTCTTCAGAAATGTTTTTAATTTCTTAGCAAGAAATGCAATATGCTCATCATTACCATCAGATTCATCACTATCACACACCTTGAGAGCTAGTGATTTATCTTTGATTGACTCTTCTTTCTTAGAATCCTCCATATTCATTTCATAGGTCTTCAAATTTCCTACCAACTCATCAAGTGTCATGGTTGAAATGTCCTTTGCTTCCCGAATAGTAGCTACCTTGACATCCCATTTAGCCTTAGGAAGGACCCTTAAGACTTTGTCAACTTGTTCTTCAGTAGTGAGCACCTTTGCCAATGAAGATATTTCATTCACAAGTGATGTAAGTCTTGTGATCATCTCTTGCAGAGATTCATTCTCCTTCATTTTGAATGTATCATATTCAGTAAATAATATGGAAACTTTGAAATTCCTGACTTGACTTGTTCCTTCATGAGCATTGACTAGTGCATCCCATATTTGCTTTGCTGTTGAGCAATTAGAAATTTGGTTATACTCATCAGGACCCAATCCACATACAAGAATGTTCTTGGCTTTGGCATTTTTCTTAAGAACCAACAAGTGTTCTACAGTAAATTCAGACCTCACCTTCAAAACTTCGACTCCATCCATCATCTTCTTAGGAATGACAATTCTTGTAGTTATCCTGTCCCACAGTTCGTAATCTTCAGCCTGGATAGGATTTTCCATTCGAGCCTTCCACCAAATGAAATGTGATCTATTGAAAAGAGGTGGTCGAGTGGTTGACTTCCATTCACAGTGTCCAATATGTGGTGCAGAATTCATCATGATCTATCTTACGTGTTAACCTTTTAAGATAAACCAGCTCTGATACCAATTGTTGAGTTGTGCGACCTAAGAATTTAACTTAACTATTTTCCTACGGATGAAACAGGTCGTTAGACATGTTCCACTTGAGTGAATAGATAGTAAGTAAATAAGACACAGATTCAACGTGGAAAACATCCAGCTCCAAAGGTGAAAAATCCATAACCTGTACTCCACAGGATTTTTCTCCAAACACTACTAACTTCAAAGAGCCTCTCCAAAACAGTTGATTACAACTCTTGCAATCTAAGAAGTTATAAACTCTAATTCCTAATTGTTCAACTCTTCTCAATTCAGTTTATAGCTTACTGAATTGAGATTAAAACCAACACAATTTAGTGACAACTTCTAGTACAAGAAAAGCCAAGCTTAATACTTTACTAGACAGATATGTCAACAAGAATCTCACCAAATACAATAAGCATTTTTCTCTCTTTGTGAGTGCACCCTTACTCTGATATATTACACTCCTTTATATACACACGTCATCAAGGAGTTCTTCTTCCTTCAAAACTCTTTACGGCAATATCTTTGCCCGCCTTAGAGTTCCTGTTTGTGCGAAAGCCTTGATTCAAGTTAATCTTTTGCAATCCACTGAATTGTACGCAGATTCCAACTCTCCTGAATTATCCACATGTTGAATATACTGAGTTTGTTGAGCATTTCTTATCATCTCCGAAAATCTCATGCCTTAACTTGTGAGTAATTACTGCTTTGTAAGTAATGTGTTTAGCCATTCATTGGACCAGCTTTATTCACCTGTTTCATCAGCTGGTTGTTAATCATCAAATAACAAAGCTCCCAACAATGTGGAGTATTCAGCCTCAGCTTCCATAATTTTTTCCGTAGATGAAGCTGTTTCATTTTATTTTATCAAGTATTCTGTTAGAGCTCTTGTACCTATCTAGTCTAGGTCTTGGGGAGTCATGGTTTGGAAGAAAAGATTTTATTATAATTCTAGCAATATTTTTTATCATGCAAGCTAATGAGTATTTAAATTATTTTATTTTATGCATTGGTTTAAAAAGGAGTTCTCCTATCGAGCTATTATCGATGCAGGTGCTCGCACGACTCACCTATTCGAATCGTAAAATGGGAACAACATAACTAAGTACATACGAAAACTATATATAGCATTATATCTCCCTCCCCCCTCCCAAACCCCAAAAAAACTAACTTTGTTATTATTTTTAATTTCTTATTTTAGTGATAATGCAATCATTAAAACTCCTTAAATTGATAAACATTAAAAAGACATAAAAGAACATCACCAATTGCTTATAACTACAATCATCACTTTTAAAAATTAGGTTATTTAACAAATGACAAGTAAATACCACGATTTAGTAAATTTTTCAATCAATAATTAAATGATAAAAATAAACATAATCATAATAACGTACTTAACAGTCAGAACACATACCACAATTAACTATTTTTCATTGACTTTTCGTATTTTAGATTTGGGAACGATATAGAAGATTGAAATAAAAAAAATACTCCTTTGTAGAAAATATTAATTTCCACAATCTTTATTGTATTGCAAATATAGTAGAAAAAAAGAAGTTGATGTATGGTGACATTTCTCAATATGCAAGATGATAATAGGAGTATTTAACTTAATTGTTACTCCCCGCTCTTCGTTATCTTAAAATAATTTAATAAAACTTTTAAAAAGGACTAAAATGTAAGAAAAAAAATTGTGAGGGATCACTTACATGTTTTGTCACGCCCCGAATCAGGCTCTAGGTATGACTGACACTCAAAGCTATTACTGACTTGAGCGAACCACATGCATGGTGTACATCATGAGAATGCATCTAATCATAAGTGAAAATAATATTTAAACTTAAACTTAAAAGGTCACGATACTCAGTTTAAAGAGAAGATTTACTGAGCTTACATAACAAAAGAAATAATATATGAAGCCTCTAACATACTAGATTAACTATTTACCGGGACAAGGCACCCGACATACCTCTAAATCAACATTTAATAAGTTTGGATAAAGTACTAAGCCCAAAACAAGTAGGGCTCACCAACAGCTAAATGAAATAGAATCTTAGCAAGCAGCTCGATCGTCAGCGTGAGTACCTGAATTTGCATTATAAAACAATGCAGCTCCCTCGGCCAAAGGGACGTAAGTACACAGGATCGTACTGTATGTAAAGCAATTGAAGAAAACATAACATAGCTGGGCAATATATATATATATATATATATGGTAATCGAGAAAAAAAGAAATATATATATATATCATAAAAGGAATTAAAGATGTAAACAAATTGGTAATAGATCCCTCTAAAACAAAATCACATTTTTATTGTCATTCATTAAATTCATTATGGGAGGTTCTTTTCTTAATCGACATAAACCACCATGTAAACATGGAATCTGATCTCTGCCCAATAAGCTAAGCCATCTCATACCCTGCAGGGATATGAGACATACATATCATAGTGCTAACAAGGATCCATAACAGCCCGTACCAGGAGCAATAGGAGTTTCCTGAACCAATAGAAACGATCCATCATCCTACGTTGGCATACGTAGTGTCAGGCATGAAGCCTTCTTGGTATCAATACTACTCCCTTTTTATTACGTAACAGTGATTTACTTAAAGTCATCATAAGAAATCAAGGTTGTTATCATCAGTTATTATCATATAAAAATCATAGTCTTTCATCATCATAAGACCTTTAAAATTCATAAGTCATCAATTCATAGTCTCTTTTCACAAAATCATAACAACTTTCCTTTTTGAGGAAAAAGCAAAATCATAAATCATAGAGTTTGACTCCTTTCAATAAAATAATTTCAATAGAACTCATGGAAATCAAGGATAATTTTATATATATGTAGGAACTCAAAGAGTTTTGAAAATTATTTATCACGGACATAACATTCTTGACCTTAACCTTAACAATTCAAGAAGAAAGCTATTTATGTGAAAATTTCATGAAAAACATGGTGTGGGGAATGAAACAAAGTGTTCCTGCACAAGAGCTAGCCTTACATACCTTATTCTTGTCCTCAAAACTATGACCTCGAAGAAATAATCCCTTCTATATGTCAATCTACAATAATTATATAGGTAGGAACTACAATCAATAACTTAACGACAAAATTCAAGTCATAGAGGCATTTCATTGAACACCCGAAGTGCATAGGAAATTCGAATATCATATGGATGGGGTATACTAATACTCGCCTCTTTCTATATCCCCTTAATATCATACACACCAATTACATGTCCAGCAAAACCAACCACCTCCATCCTCAATGCCAAACCATCCTCTAAGATTAACCTTAGGTCAGCACATGAACTCATGGCTTTCTAGCACCGTCCCATGGGTCCTGACCTTAAAACAACTCAAAGGATTATAAAAAAAATACCCATATAGGATTTTAGAATATTTACTTACCTTGAATAAAGGAGAAGTTCTCAAGATTCCAAGCCCTAACACTCAAAAGGTGTTCTTGACCTTGCTAGAGGAGAGAGATGATTTTGATGTTAGAATCATGAAGAAATTCATGAATTTATGTTGCAATAAATTGGAGAATGTTTACCCAGACTTAGGAGGGTTTTGGAGAGCTTTTGGGGCTATTGGAGTTGAGTTGAGGTGAAGAAATTAGGAAGTGAGTCCAGAATTACGTTTTTAAAATTGGGGAGGAAGTCATGTTTTACGGAAAAATATGCATTTTGTGGCCAATTCATGGGCCGCGCTTTCCAAGGTTCCACCGTTGTTTTCTCCACATTTTTTACCCTTCTACTGACTGCTCACTATTTCATTTTGCATCCAATCTGCGGTCCGCGCTTCCCACGGCGCTGGCCACGATTTGGTCCGCGATTCTCAACAGCTCAACAGTGCTTCAGTAAAACGCCCATAACTTTTTACTCCAAACTTTGATTTAGGAATGCTTTGATGTGTTGGAAACTAGATCCATAGATATTTAATTTGACAGTAGAACACTAAAAAAAACTTTGTAAATGGGTAGATATTATCATTTGAAGTTGGATCTTATACCAAATTTTTCGAAAAACTTCATAAGTGGGGGCTTTCAACCCAACTTTGCTCTGGAGTTTCCTTAAGGTCTTAATTTACATCCAACGCACTTTATAAACTAAAGAATTTACCCTTATACCTAGTATACCCATGTTCACTCATCTAGGATCTAATTCACACGTCTAATGGTCCTAACCATAACCGAAATTACGGGGTGTTACAATATCTCTCCCTTTGGATCATTCGTCCTCGAATGATGGTCACGGGGCATGAATAGAATCTAACTCTGGAATTTTCCAAAAAATTTGGTGGAGTTTCCTTTGTACATAGTACTATACCAATTTCTCAAAGTGTGGCAGCTAACCAAAAACATTATCGTAAACCTCGCAGAGCATCAAAAGTGCATAGTCATGAAGGAACACATAAGAAGCATAAACGTAGTCATTTTCTCAATGCTTATCCTTTTCTTTCATTCATTATCATAACTCATCGTTCTTGCCAGGAATTTCATAATTTTTTTAAGGATAAGAATCATAGGCACGAATCATACAAGACATGTAGAGTCTCTTTTTTGCATGGAGGTAACATAACACGGGTTCACTTAGACATGGAGGACATAAAATTCATAGAGTAGGATTAGCATTATTACCTCCCTCATCTTCTTCTCATTCGTGGAATAAGTGAGGATATTTAGCTTTCATGTCGCTTTCAGTTTCCCAGGTAGCCTTTTCAACATTGTGGTTTCTCCATAGTACTTTCACAGATGCCATTTCTTTGGTCCTTAATTTATGAACTTGGAGATCAAGAATGGCCACAGGAGTTTCTTCATAAGTCAGACCTTCTGTGACACCAATATTCTCAATAGGTACCACAAGGGATGGATCCCCCACATATTTCATCAACATAGAAACATGGAATACTGGACGCACTGATGCCAGTTTTGTAGGCAATTCTAGCTCATAGGCTACCAGCCCAATTCTTTGCAATATCCTATATGGACCAATATATCTAGGACTAAGCTTTCCTTTCTTTCCAAAGCACATAACGCCCTTCATGGGCGAAACTTTCAAGAATATCCAATCGTCCACATTAAATTCTAGATCTCTGCGTCGCACATTTGAATAGGATTTCTGACGGCTTTGAACGGTCTATAACTATTATTGAATTAGTTTGACCTACTCCACAGCCTGATGGACCAAGTTTGGTCCTAATAGTTTTGCTTCACCTACCTCAAACCAATCAATAGGTGATCTGTGTCTTCGCCCATACAGAGCCTCATAGGGTGCCATCTTAATACTGGAATGGTAACTATTATTATATGCAAACTCAACCAATGGTAGGTGATCATCCCAATTTCCCTTAAAATTTAGAGCGCATGCTCTCAACATATCCTCGAGTGTCTGAATGGTTCGCTCGGCTTGTCCATCTTTCTGTGGGTGAAAAGTTGTACTAAGGTTCACATGAGTACCCAACCCTTTCTAAAAAGACTTCCAAAACTGGGTTGTGAACTGAGCAGCTCTATCAGAGATGATGGACACTTGGGTCCCATGAAGCCTAACAATCTCTGAATGTATAGCTTAGCATAATCCTCTGTGGAATTAATCGTCTTGACAGACAAAAAGTGCACTGACTTGGTAAGCCGGTTCACAATCACCCAAATTGAGTCATGTTTTTGAAAGGAGCAAGATAAAACTATAATGAAGTCCATGTTGATCATTTCCCATTTCCATACGAGAAGTTCAATATTCTATGCTAGGACATTGGGCCTCTGGTGTTCCACTTTAACCTGTTGGCAGTTTAGACACTTAGCCATGTGGTCTGCTATGTTCTTCTTCATATAGTTACACCAATAAATCTCTTTTAGATCGTGATACATCTTAGTTGAGCTTGGGTGGATAGAATACCTAGAGTTGTGTGCTTCAGCCATGACTCTTTCACATAGATTGTCCACCTCTAGGACACATAATCTGCCCTGATACCTTAAAGTACCATCTCCCCCTAGCTCAAAATCCATTGTCTTTTTCTTGTGAATTTCGTCTTTCAACTTGAGCAAGGTCGGATCTTCATATTGCTTCTCCTTCACTTCCACTATTAGTGATGATTCTGCATTATTCTGAACAACCACATTGCCATCCTTAGAGTCTAACAAACAGAACCCTAGGCTAGCTAATTTGTGAACATCTATGGCCAATTCTCTCTTTCCTTCTTCAACATGAGTCAGGCTTCCCATGGACACCCGGCTAAGAGTATCGGCTACTACATTAGCCTTCCCTGGATGATAGAGGATCTCAACATCATAGTCCTTAAGCAATTCAATCCATCTTCACTGTATGATGTTCAACTCTTTCTATTTGAAAATGTATTGAAGAATTTTTTGGTCTGTGAAGATATCCACGTGAACTCCATACAAATAGTGATGCTACATCTTAAGTGCAAACACTACAGCAGCCAATTCCGAATCATGTGTGGGATAGTTCTTCTCATGGATCTTTAACTGCCTAGAAGCAAAGGCTACGACCTTCACATCTTGCATCAAAACACAACCTAGACCAGTCCCTGAAGCATTACAATAAACAACGAACACATCGGTTCCATCCGGTAAGGTTAGGACTGGAGCGGTAGTCAATTTGGTCTTTAACTTTGGGAAATTCTTCTCGTATGCATCTGACCACTGGAACATTGCCTTTTCTGTGTCAATTTAGTCAATGGGGCCTCTATGGATGAGAACCCCTTTACAAATCACCTGTAATAGCCTGCTAACCCAAAAAGCTCCTAATCTCTGTAGGAGTTATGGGTCTAGGCCAATTCTTTATTGCGTCTATTTTTTGGGAATCAACCCCGATACCCTCACCGGAAACTATATGGCCTAAGAATGCTACAGAGTTTAACCAAAATTCACACTTTGAAAACTTTGCATATTTTCACAACTCAAACATAGACCCGAATCGTAACACGGGACAAAGAACCCGAGAGGTCCCAAGTCGACCCATGGCATAAGCATATATCTAACTTCATTTACTTTAAGCGGAAGACGGAATATAAGGCATAGAGGAAACATAAACATAACATAACATATCATAACATATGGATTCACTAGACATACATGCAAGCTGAGTACTACATATTGTCTGAAAGCCTCTACTGCATAAGATGGGTTAATGGGACAACACCCCCAACTAACCCAGCTAAGTACTGAAACATAAAATAACATAAATATCTAGTCAAATGGCCCTCGAAACATGATAATTCACCAACAAGCTGAAAGTGAACTCTGAAATGGTCTAAAGATGAGGATGAGCCTGAGAGCCAAATCCTATATCATGAAATGATACAACATAAAAAGTATGCGGTCAGTACGTGGAATGTACCGAGTATGCAAGGTAAGGAAAATAGACATTTAAAGTATGTAAAAACTCACTAAACATCATGAGAATAGGACTTCATGCTCATATCATAATATCTTAACATAACATAACATAAGGCTTAAGGTTTTCAAAACATTCATAATACAATCATAATCATAAGAGAAAAGCCATATTGAACATTACTTGAGCCAACATATATAATCATAAACATGCATAAATCATGAGGAACAGTGGGAGATTCTCTTAATCGACATATCCTATATGAGCACACATGAAGCCCGACTTGTAACCCTAGTCGAGAGGGTGTTTGTACCTTAACAAGGGTAGAACCATGAAAGTGTGATATCACCACGAGAAGGGCCATTTGGGCCGGGGACAGTCGCATAGGAGGTCCCAACATACCTATGGTGGCACGTAGTTTATGACATCTAGGACAGAACCTAGGGCCCGAACCTACTCGGTGTTCGATACTACTCCCAAAACATATATAGTGCTCATAGTATAACATGCATGAATTCATGGGCTAGTTAATTTATAATAATCATAAACATACTTGTACATACGTGAACTAGTCGTGACATAAGGCTCGTGAGTCGGCCAAAACATAATTCATGAATCATAGGTTTCATGCATACTTGTAGATCATATATTGTTGGGATCTATGTAGTTTTGATGATTGACAAAGTCAATGAAACAAGTCAGCCAAGCTGTTCCAAGGGAGTATAAAACTCATTGTCTAAAGAAGCTGACATGGCAACAGTAAACATTTAAACAAAAATAAGATGCACGTATCAAAAGATGGTTAAGCCATGTCACACAATCTCAGTGCAATAAACATGTGCTAAATTGAAGTATTGGAGTTCTACTATAATACTAAAGAGTGAAAGAGTTTGACTTAAAGAAGGAGTCTCACTTAAAGTAGAACTTTAAGTCAAGAAGAGTTTGATTTGATGGGACTTAGAAGTGAAGAACAACTCTCTGAAGAGTTGAACATGTGCTGATTTATAAGAGTTAGAGTTTAATTAAAACAAAAGGAAGCTAAAAGATAGACTTGAAGGACTCCTACTTGGAGTAGACTTCTAAGTCGCGCAAAGGTAGTTGCTGCAAAGATGTTGAAGAGTTGTGTATACATAGAAGTGTGACTTCTCAAATCAACTTGTGCACTCACAAAGAGAGAAAAAAAGAAAATCTGTAGAGCGTGAGATTTTGCAACATTTGAAGTGTGAAGAAATTCAATTGACGAACTTGGTCCTAGTAAAGTGATAGGCTACAGTTAGCAATCTTGTACTAGGAGTTGGTCATTGAGTTGTAATTGTTGTATTCTTAATTCAGTGAATTATAAATTGAATTGAGAAGTGTTGGTCTTCAAGTAGTGTTACTAGGAAGACATTGTTGTTGGTTAGGAGATTGAACAGTTAGGAATTAGATATAATTCCTTAGATTGCAAGAGTTGTAATCAATTGTTTGAAAAAGCTCTTAGAGTTAGTGAAGTTGGAGAAAATTCTGTGGAGGTACAGGTCGTGGTTTTTCACCTTTTGAGCTAGGTTTTCCATGCTAAATCATTGTCTTATTTACTTACTGTTTTATTCACGCAAGTGGACATGTCTGACGAGTTGTTTCATTCGTAGGCAAACAGTAAAGACAAGTCCTTAGGTCATGCAATCTAACATACATATATCTTGAAAATCATCAAATCATGATGCGTAATTGAATAAATTCATATTTCAAATCATAAATCATGTCGAGCGTGTAAATATCATCAATTGAAGCGAAGATCATAAATTGATTCATCATAGATCATGCTTAAATAGGCTTAATTTAGTAGAAATCAATAATTTTATAAGTAAAATAGTTGTGAAATCTAATCAAAATTCATAAAATATAATGTAAATCACAAATCATAACAACCCATTAGTAAATCATTAGATTTTCACAAAAATTGAATTAAAACCCCATGAGATTTTTGATAGATTTTCATAATTTAATAGAGAATGGGCATGGGTGTGAACAGAAACACCCATTTTTAACCCTACATACCTGGGTAAGATTAGATTCTAGAGTTCTTGAATGCCCAATGGAGAATTGATAGGGAAAAGCTTGAATCTATGCTTGATCTCTCTAAAATTCTCTTAATTTGCATGCATGGGAATGACTTAAGCAAGGGGGACTTAACCTATCTTATTATTCCCAGAAAAATACATAGAACGACGTAGTTTATGCCCTAGAGCATAGAAAGGTCAAAATTACCCTTAATGAAATTTCCCTAAAAATTTGTCCTAGGAGAACCAACGATTGATCCTATGAGTTGTTGTATGAAACCACGACTCGTGGTATCCAGTCGTTGGGTCCACTTCCTGACTTCATGTTTTAGATTCTTCCCACGACTCGACAGGATGAGTCGTTGATCCAAACAACGGGTAGTTAGGTCGATCATTACCAGTCCCTTCTCAAACCTGAACATCCCTTACCACGAGCCTCACCACGACTCGAGGTTGCGTCCAACGAGTTGTGGTCTCGATCTTTTACATGCACTAGAAATTCTAGCAATCCAAATGATGACTGGTGACCATGGGTCGTTACTTCTCACCAGGAGTCATTGGATGACTCGTGGTTTCCCCAACTACCAAGGTCCATCCCTTCCTATGACTTCTAACAATGACTTGTTGTTCCAAGTAACGAGTCATTACATCGTCCGTTGTCACCACTGTTACCATGGCCTTCCTCACCACGACTACATACAACGACTCATGGTTTCCTACCACGAGTCGTGACATGGCCCGTCCTGAGCAATTCTTTTCCAATTCTTTAGCCAACTTCAAATTTTAAATCTGGGTCTAATATTAGGCATTTTCAGGGTATTACACATGTAGCTGATGATCTCAAAGAGTCTGCAGTACTAACCTGAGACAGTAAGTATGTTCAACTTCATTCCTGGAGTACACTAATATGTCGTTAATAACGACGATCACAAACAGGTCTAGATAATGTTAAAAACTTTGTTCATGAGGTCCATAAAAGAAGATGGGACATTCGTCAACCCAAAAGACACAACAAGGAACTCAAAATGTCCGTATTGAGTCCTAAAAGCTATGTTCAAAACATCTTCTTCTCTAACCTTCAATTGGTGATAACCTGATCGGAGGTCAATCTTAAAGAAACACTTGGCACCCTTCAGTTGGTCAAACAAATCATCTATCCTTGGAAGTGGGTATTTGTTCTTTGTAGTTACCTTGTTCAACTACCGATAGTCGATGCACATACGTAATGACCCATCCTTCTTTCGAACAAACAAGATTGGTGCCCCCCATGGTGAGACGCTGGGTTGAATGAACCTCTTGTCAAGCAGGTCCTTCATCTTTTCATTCAATTCTTTCAATTATGTTGGTGCCATTCTATACGAAGGAATAGATATTGGTTTGATACCGGGAAAAACATCAATCCTGAAAGCAATCTCCCTATTTGGAGGAATCCCTAGAAGTTCATCTGGAAACACTTCTGGATATTCGTTTACTACAGGTACAGACTGAAGAGTCTATGCTTCATCGTCGGTGTCCACCACATGAACCAGATGATACAAGCATCCCTTGAAAATTAGATTTCTAGCTCTAAATAGGAAATAAACCTACCCTTTGGCATAACATCATTACCTTTCCATTATAAGACTGGCTCATTGGGAAATCGTAATGTAACCACTTTGTTCCTACAATTGAAGGTAGCATAACAAGATGACAACCAATCCATCCCCATAATAACATTGAAATCGACCATCTCTAATTCGACAAGATTTGTCGTCGTGGCTCTTTGACCCACTGTAATCATACAACCCCTATAGACTCATTTGGCAACAACTAACTCACCAACTGGAGTGGATTTAGAGAATGGTTCACGTAGTCATTCAAGTTCTAGCCCAAACTTCTTAGCAGTATAAGGGGTCACATAAGACAATGTGGATCCAGGATTCATCAGTACATAAACATCATAAGTAAAAAATTTTAATATACCTATTGCAACATTTGGAAATGTCTCTAGATCCTATCGACCCAATAGAGAATATAGGCGATTTTGTCCTCCACCTCTGTTATTACTCCGTTCTGCTGGGGCTTGAGAATCACGTGGAGGAGATGTCTGAATGGTTGCTATATTTTGGGATGAAGCGACATTGCCACCATTAACCAGTCTGGCTGATGGACAATGTCTTTGAATATGGCCTCTAAAACCATACCCATAATATACATCTGTACCCATGCAACATTCTCCTGGGTGCCTCTTACCACATCTGTTACAAGGAAGTCACTGTGAATTACTCTGTACAACACTACCTTGTGATTGAGAGCCTGGTGCTCTAGAGTTATGACCTTGACTATTTTGACCTCGCTTATCATTCCTGTATCTAGTAGATGGTGCACTTGTGTTAGATGGGGCCTTGTCTGATGATTTCCCATTAAAGAAGTTTATGTCGGTGTTACGATCATTATAGCCAGCTGACCTGGCCCTATTGTGTTGATTATTGTCCTTGTCTGCTCTAATACTCTTCTTCAGGTCCTTCATTTCTTGAGCATAAGCCATTAACCTGGAAATATTTATCTCCTTGTTCAGCAAGGCTGAGGTGCATTCATCGACCAAGTGAGTTCCCAAACCATATACGAAATGATGCATCCTTTCCCAAATAGTAGAAACAATCTCTGGAGCATACCATGACAGTTGTGTGAACTTACGGCTATACTCTCGCACACTCATAGAGCCTTGTCTGAGGGATGTAAACTCCTCTGCTCTGGCTTCCCTCAGCTCTATAGGTAGGAAGTGATCAATAAAGGCATCCATGAAGTCATCCCACATAGCTGAGTCTGCATCTTCCCCTCGAGATAATTCCCACTGTTCATACCAAGTGATAGCTATATCCTTCTGCTGGTAGGAGGAAAATTCCACTCCTCTATCCCAGTAGCATGCATGACTCGTAAAATTCTCTACACCTTATCAATAAAATTCTAGGGATCCTCCTCTGGCTTGGACCCTGTAAAAACTAGTGGATTCATCCTGAGGAATTCTCTGATTCTCGATGTAGCTGAGCTTTGATGAGATCCCATACTCTGCGATGGTGTACCCTGACATTTAGTCTGTGCTACAACCAATTGGGTAAGCATCTGGATAGCTCCCCTCATATCAGCATCTGTCGTACTAGGGGTGGGACATATGCGGTAGGATTCCCTATAGGACCCTCTGTTAGTGGTGGAGAAGTACGAGTGGTCTGGCATGCAGGATGACCCCCAGACCTCCTTTAAACTCCCTAAGGTTCACTGGAGTTTGCCTCATTGGCGACACTAGCCCTTTGGTTTGAGGTTGTCTTTCTCATAACAGGCAATTTTTGTAAGAAACGCAACAATGCAAACATTAGAATATTCACTTAGAGTTCAACTTTATAGCACAATCTAGAGTAGGAAAGAAAAGTAACGTTCTTATATGTCCGATAGCTTCTAAATTATAAATGTGGCACGCTTTACACTTATAAGAAAGACTCAACTAGACACGGCTTCATAGACTCCCTAAGACACTTGAACCTAGTGCTCTGATACCAAGTTTGTCACGCCCCAAATCAAGGCCTAGGCATGACCGGTACTCAAAGCCATTACTAACTTGAGCGAACCGCACACAGTGTACATCATGAGCATGCATCTAATCATAAGTGAAAATAATAGTTAAACTTAAACTTAAAAGGTAAAAATACTCAGTTTAAAGAGAATATTTACTGAGCTTACATAACAAAATAAACAATCTATGAAGCCTGTAACATACTGGATTAACTGTTTACTGGGACAAGGAACCCGACATACCTATAAATAAACATTTAATAAGTTTGGATAAGGGACTAAGCCAAAAACAAGTAGGGCTCACCAACAGATGAATGAAATAGAATCCTAGCGAGCAGCTCGATCGTCAGTGTGAGTACATGAATCTGCATTATAAAACAAGCAGCGCCCCCGGCCAAACGGATGTAAGTAAATAGGATCATACTATATGCAAAGCGGCTGAAGGAAACATAACATAGCTAAGCAATATATATATACATATATAAAGGGTAATCGAGAAAAAAAGAAATATATATATATATATATATAGCATAAAAGGAATCAAAGATGTAAACAAATCGGTAATAGATCCCTCTAAAACAAAATCAGATTTTCATTGTCATTCATTAAATTCATTATTGGAAGTTTTTTTTCTTAACCGACGTAAACCACCATGTAAACATGGAGTTTGATCTCTTCCCGATCAGCTAAGCCATCTCATACCTTGCTGGGGTATAAGACATACATATCATAGTGCTAACAAAGATCCATAACAACTCGTACCAGGGAGTCACCCGGACTAATGGAAACGATCCATCATCCTATGTTGTTATAGGTGTTTCAGGCATAATGAAACATAAAGCCTTCTCAGTTATCAATACTATTACCATTTCATTGCGTAACGTGATTTACTTAAAGTCATCATAAGAAATCAAGCTTGTCATCATCAGTCATTATCATATAAAAATCATAGTATTTCATTATCATAAGGCCTTTAATATTCATAAGTCATCAAGTCATAGTTGCTTTTCACTAAATCATAGAAACTTTCCTTTTTGAGGAAAAAAGCAAAATCATAAATCGTAGAGTTTGACTCCTTTCAACAAAATGATTTCAATAGAACTCATGGGAAATCAAGGATAATTTTATACATATGTAGGAACTCAAAGAGTTTTGAAAATTATTTATCATGGACATAAATTTCTTGACCTTAACCTTAACAATTCAAGAAGAAAGCTAGAAAATTTCATGAAAAGCATGGTGTGGGGAATAAAACAAAGTGTTCCCCCACAAGAGTTATCCTTACATATCTTATTCTTGGCCTCAAAACTATCACCACAAAGCAACAATCCCTTCTATACGTCAATCTACAATAATTGTATAGGTAGGAACTACATTCAATAACTTAACGACAAAATTCAAGTCATACAAGCATTTCATCGAACACCCGAAGTGCATAGGAAATTCGAGCCTCATATGGATGGGGTGTACTAATACTCACCTCTTTCTATATCTCCTTAATAGCATACACACCAATTACATGTCCAGCCAAACCAACCACCTCCATCCTCAATGCCAAAACCATCCCCTAACCCTAGGTCATCACATGAACTCATGGCTTCCTAGCACCGTCCCGTGAGTCCTGACCTTAGAACATCTCGAAGGATTATAAGACAATGCCCATATAGGATTTTAGAATATTTAATTACCTTTAATAAAGGAGAAGTGCTCAAGATTCTAAGCCCTAACACTCAAAAGGTGTTTTTGACCTTGCTAGAGGAGAGAGATGATTTTGATGTTAGAATCATGAAGAAATTCATGAATTTATGTTGCAATAGGTTGGAGAATGCTTACCTAGTCTTAGGAGAGGGTTTTGGAGAGCTTTTGCGGCTGTTGGAATTGTGTTGAGGTGAAGAAATTAGGAAGTAAGTCCAAAATTAAGTTTTTAAATTGGGGAAGAAGTCATGTTTTACAGAAAAATATGCATTTCGTGGCGAATTCACGGGCAGAATTGAGTCCAGTATGAGTTTAGCAAGCGTGTTTTGAATTTAGCAAGCATGTTTATAATGTTATTATATATATATATATTCAGAATAAAAGTTAGCAAAGCAATATCAGACAGTCAGATAATATTCCAGGTACAGTGTAGTCAGACAGTTAGATAATATCTCAGATACAGTACAGCCAGACAGTCAGATAATATCTCAGATACAGTATAATTAAGTATGAGAATCAGTATAACACAGAAAAGAGTTCAGAATGAGAAGGCAGAGTACAAATAGTATTTTCAGTTTAAACATGCTTGCTATATGTGATTATTGTTTGTTGAGACCTGTTTGTGTTATGAGGGCACCCTATGAGCGTCTTTGTCACCCCATGTTGGTAACTGTGTCGACCCACCGTGAGGGTGGGGATACGCTACTCCAAGGAGTGGTATGCCGTCCGCAGTAGGACGAAGATGGGATGAAGCATTCCCCATATCAGGCTGATCAGCATAGCAGTATAGCTTACCCTGTTGTGCGCTTGCGCCCAGGGGGCAGATTACAGATACAGATACAGATTACAGATTACAGTACAGGAGTCTTTCGGGCTCAGACACAGTTATTTATATCAGAGGCCATAGCCCGAGCTGGAGACCCAAGGGGCCGGTAGAGGTGCTCGTAGTTAGTAGGCGAGTGGAGTGATTTATTTTTGGATGGTTTTGACCCGGGTAGGGGTATATAGATTGTGTGTTGATTGGCACCTTCCGGCTTATGGGGGTTGGTATAGGTTCTTGTGTGTTATATAGATATGTATATACATGATATCTATTAGTTGATAGACAGCAGGTCGCCCTGACGACAGGTATGATTCTACCTTACCTTCAGTACAGATAAGCCTATTCCAGATCCTGCTAGTTCAGACAGTTTTAGATATTTCCTGCTATTCAGAATTTACTAGCATCGTTGTTTATATTCAGTTATGTTCCGTTTCTTTGCATACTCGGTACCAGTGGTACTGACGCCCGTTTGGGGTGCTGCATCACTTACCTGCAGGTACTCACAGACGAGGAGCCGATCCCTCGTGATCCTAGCCAGCGCAGAGTCATCAGCTCCTGTCATCCGGAGCTTGATATTCAGAGGTGTATTTCATTTTCTTTTGTTGTATAGTATGGGTAGGTCGGGGCCCTGTCCCGACCATCTTATCAGTATTCTTAAAGGCTTGCAGATGATGTATATATCTCCCTATGATTAGTTGTGCCGGTCGTGTGGGGCCGTGCGTTTTTTAGCTGTTTAGTGTTGTTGATTGTGTTGGTCGTGTGGGGCCATGTTCAGATAGTAGTGGTGACCTTGCCGGTCACATAGATGTTCAGTATTCATTATATTGAGTTAGGGATAACTAGACAGCATGGTGGCCTTGTAGGCCCGCATACGTTTCCCTATATGAGTATGATTCTGGTTAGCTGATATAACAGTACAGGTGGCTATAGGCCCAGTCGGCCGGAGGCTGTACTTATAGCCGTTATATAGCCCGTTGATTCCATGAATCTGAGTTAGAGCCAACCAGGCACTAGTTGTGCTTAGGCTCAGTAGTCTAGCAGTTCAGGTCTTAATAGGGCACCAGGTGCTAGTCATACCCCCCAAGGCGGGGCGTGACAAATAGGATGTCGCTGATCTGACATTTTATCTGTAACCAAAGAGTACAGTAAACTTTAGGGACTCAACCCTATACTTTACCGCTCTATAGCACGACTGAATAAGAAGAAAGAGTAACCATCCTATCATGTCTTGCAGCCTCCTGTCTATACTATGTGGTGCACAACACATCCATAGACAAGACTCTACTTAGCATGGCTTGCAGACTCCTTGGAATACGACCTGCTCTGATACCAAGTTTGTCACGCCCCACCTTAGGAGGCATGACTGGCACCTAGTGCCCTACTAGGACCTGGACTACTGGAACAACTAAGCCTAAGCACTTCTGGTGTCAGGCTGGCTCTAACTCTGGATTCAAGAAAACAACGGGCTATATAACGGCTGTAAACATAGCCTCCGGCCGACAAGGCCTACAACCACCTGTAAGGATATAAACAGCTAACCAGAGCAACCAACTACAAGGGATCCTATGAGGGCCGACAAGGCCACCAACTAAAAACTGAATAAGGCCCCACACGGCTAATACAGCTAACCATAGGAAATATATACAATCTGCAAGCTCTAAGAATAATAAGATGGTCGGGACAGGGCCCCGGCCTACCCATACTATACAGACAAAGAAGAAAGTAAACCTCATCTTCCAAGCTCCGGATGAAAGGAGCTGAAGGCTCTGTATCGCTGACTGGAACTACGAGGGATCTGCTCCTCATCTATGAACACCTGCAGGCAAGTAATGCAGTGCCCCAAATGGGCGTCAGTACCACTAGTACTGAGTATGCAAAGCAACAACTGAAAATAACTGAAAGTAAATAACGAAACTGATAGTAACTGGAGCAATAAGAAAGACAGACTGAAATGACTAGAATAGTGGGTTCAGGACTAACCTTAACTATCCTGAAAAGAGTAGGAGTCGTACCTGGTATGTGGCATCCTACTGTCTATCTAACCATAACTAAAATAACATGACATAACATAACACAACATAAACCTTACCTGGCCCCATAAGCTGGAAGGTACAATCATCACAATCTATTTACCCCTACCCAGGTCTACCACATCACCTAGTAACTATAAGCAACCTACCGATCCCATGGGTATGCAACTTGGGCCCGCTGGGCCCCTGACTATAGATGTACCTGAGTCTGGAGGACTCCTGAAATCAACACCCCGGGCGCAAGCGCTCAACGGGGGTGTATAAAGGCCGACCAAGGCAAAATATGGGGAAACTGGCATCCCATCTTTGTCCCTAGCGGACGGCATGCCACTCCGTAGAGCGACGTATCCTCGCCCTCTGGCGGACAAGTTGATACAACTATTAACCCTGGGGCGGTCACGGAAGCTAGGTAATCCAGCCCCAAATAATACAATCAAGTCTCAACTGATAGTAATGACTGCATATAATAATATAATCTCTGACATGTTGTACTGAATCTTATACTAAAGCATGATATAAAATTTCTGAAATAATCTGCTGGGACTTATGTTGTTTTACTAAGTTTCATGCTAAACACGTTATAATATTTCTGACGTACTTTACTGAATTTCATATTGAGTACGCTATACTATTTCGGAAATACTCTACTGGAATATATACTGTTTTACTATATTGGGACAACTAACTTGCCGAAAGAAACTGGCTTTACATACCTCGATTGTCGGCTTTCTGATTAACTGGCGTTGCTCAGCTAATATTTAGCTATTCTCCCTAATTTAAGCCTGGGAGTGTATTAACACTAGTTTGGAGCAATTCCAATCACTTTGACTCGGCGGGTCGACGCTTCGCCGGGTAAATTTCACGAAACTAACTCCGTAGGAATGCTCCCTACAGCTTTATACTTCGGTACCCGAAGTTAATTTGAGTTTGTACTGTGTTTGGCGGCGTAAATGGAAGAAAATTATATATTCTCTTCGTCCTCCCTCTGTTTCTGGTCGTGTGTATAATGGAAAATGATATAAATTTAAAGGGTGAGGCCTATATATACTTGCAGCAAAATACATGGCAACGTGGCACGCTGGCCAACGCGTCGTTTTGGCTCCGTGCCACGTTGGCTAACGCAGAGGTCCCAACTCCGTGCCACTTTGCCCCTCTGGGCAGCGCGGTTCGGCCTCCTTTTGCGAAATTCCAACTTGGCACTCGTTCGGCCTTTTTCGGGGCCCTTTCCTCGCACGTAAGGCATCCTAAAACTCCCAACCAACATGCGAATAGGCCAACTACATGCTAGAAACTTACGGGGTGTAACAAAATAATTATTCAACATCTTTTGAAATGCTAACTGTCATGGGTATTATACTAAAATATGCACTTCTTTCATTCTTTTGTAAAAAAAAGGTGCAAAGTTCATTATGGACAAATAAGAGTGAATGGAGGGAGTATTTAGTATAATTTCTTAATTACATAAAAATTCACTCATTTAAATAGTAGTGAATTTGAAAAAAATATTTAATATCTTTTTTGATTTTGTGAAACGCCATTTATTTTGAATCAAAATAGTAAATTAGAAACACCATTTATTTTAAATCAAAATAAAAAATTTAAAATACCATTTATTATGAAATGGAGAAGTATTCTAGTATGGTATGACGCATACCACTCTAAAGAGGTTTCCTTCCTTTGTGTATTTCCTTTTTGAGGATCAATATATAAGGTAAAGGTTATTGTCAAATCTTCAACTTCAAAAATGACTTTACTTTTATATATGTTTTAGCCAAACAAAATGTCACACCCCGCCTTGGGGGGTATGACTGGCACCTGGTGCCCTACTAGGACCTGAACTGTTGTACTGCTAAGCCTGGGTACATCTGGTGCCTGGCTGGCTCTAACTCACAATTTTGGAAACAAAGGGCTATATGACGGCTGTAAACACAGCCCCCGGCCCATTGGCCTATAGCCTCCTGTACCTGTAATAACAGCTGACCAGAACATGCAACTATAGGGAAACCTATGCGGGCCAACAAGGCCACCATGCTGTCTAGTTATCTGCAACTCAGCAATAAAATACTAGAAGGCTACGTGACCGGCAAGGTCACCACTACTGTCAAACTTATGGCCCCACACGGCCAACATAAAAGAAGCAAAAGCACTAACAGCTAACAACTGCACGACCTCACACGACCGGTTCAACTGACCACAGGGAAATATACAGACTGCAAGCCTCTAGGAATAGCAATAGAAATGATCGGGACAGGGCCCCGACCTACCCGTACTATACAACAGAAGAAACTGAAATACACCTCTGGAATTCAGCCTCCGGATGACAGGAGCTGAATGCTCGATCGCTTACAGGAATCACGTGGTATCGCCTGCTCGTCTATGAGTACCTGTAGGCAAGTAATGCAGTGCCTCACCGGGCGTCAGTACTGCTGGTACTGAGTATGTAAAGCAATAACTGAAAGCAAAATCTGAAAACAACAATGTAACTGATGAAACTGAAGTAGGAAGAAACAGATTAACTTGTCTGATAATGTAAGTCATACCTGTTCTCATTTATACTGAAAGGAAATAGGGGTCGTACCTGGAGACGTATCACTCAACTGTTGATCTACTCGTATCTATCATAGCATGGCCTAACATGAAATAACATAACATGGCACACGCAAACCTTACCCGGCCCCCATAAGCCGGGAGGTACAATCAGCACAGAATCTATACCCCTACCCCGGTCATCCCATCTCCTATCAACCCCGTAAACATCCTGCCGGTTCCTTGGGTATGCACTTGGGCTCGCTGAGCCCCTGACTATAACTGTATCTGAGTCCGGAGGACTCCTGAATCAACACCCCGGGCGTACCCGCTCGACAGGGGTGTATAAAAGCCGACCAAGGCAAAATATGGGGAAACTGGCATCCCATTTTCGTCCCCTGTGGGACGGCATGCCACTCCGTAGAGCGACGTATCCTCGTCCTCTGGCGGACGAGTCGATACAGCTATCAACCCTGGGGCAGTCATGAATGCTAGGTAGTCCAACCCCAAACAATACAACGGTCTCAACTAGTAATACTATCTGCATGTCTCACATACTGAGGCTAATGGTGATAAAGTATTTCTACATACTGTATGCTGAACATGATGTAGTATTTCTGCTGAAAGCTATGTTGTACACTAAGTTTCTATAGTAACATGATTTACTAGTTCTAACGTGCTTTCTAGCTTCACTTTAACTTGTCGTTCTATTTCTAAGATGTCTTACAAATATTACATTGCTTTACTGAATTTCAACTGAATACAATGAGGTCCTAACATTCTGTGTCACATCACATACTGAGCATACTGTGCAGTTCTTTAACACTTATATTAGAATCTATATCGTGCTAGTAAATCTCACGCTGATCATAACATAACGTTTCTAGTATCGTACCATCATTCGTAGTAAACATCATGCATGGCTTCTGAATGTTCTACTGGCCTTTAAATTACTGTACTGTACCAAGATTACTAACTTGTTGAGGAAACTAACTTTACATACCTTAGCCTTGAACTATTCGTCTGTCGGACGAGGCTCGGCCGGTACTTCAACTGTTTTCTCCCAACTGCATTCATAAATATGTCAATCAATACTAAATACAACTTTATTTCAAAAGGCAACGTCACTTTCGATATAGTTTATAGCCTAAACTTAGGCTTATCGAAAGACGGCCAGAAACTCGCTATTTTTCAGAGGTCCAGAAGGGAGAAATATTCAATCCACAGCTAGGAACACATAGACACTAGTTTAGAGCAATTCCACTCACCTTAGCTCGGTGGCTCGACGATTCGTCGGCCGTATTTTACGAAACTGAATCCGTAGGAATGCTCCCTGCTGCTAAATACCTCAGTATCTGGAGTTAATTTGAGTTTGGGCAACGTTTAGCAGCGTAATCGGACGAAATTTATATAATTTCTTCGTTCTTCCTCTTTCTCTGATTTCTCTCTCTGTTTCCTGGAAATTTCTAAGTATATAACTGATTTAAAATCGAAGTGGGCTTTATATACTTGGGCCTGGACAAGGCCAACGTGTCACGGAGCCAACGCGGAGGCTCCTCCTCCGTGACATGCTGCCATCGCGGAGGGGCTCTGCCTCGGCTCCTTCCGCGATGGTTCGACAGGCTTCTCGTCCGATCTTTTCCCGGGCCTTTCTCTAGCACGTATGGCCTTCAAATATGCTTAACCAATGTGCGAATAGGTCATCGAGGTGCCGAGAATTCTACGGGGTATAACACAAAAACTGCAATGTCTACTTTTATTTTTCTTCTTTTAAATTTTTAGAGATATATATTTTTAAAACCTATTAAATTGATAACATAATAAAAGAAACATAAAAAATATTATTTATTATTATTATAATAATCATATTTTAAAATTGAGTTATTCAACAAAAAAAAAATAAGTAAACATCACAACTTAAAAAAGTTTTTAATCAACAATTAAATGACAAGAATCAATATAATCACAAAAAAAGACTTAACTATCAGGGCACGTACTATAACTAACTCTTCTTACAAAATTTCCATGTTTTTGATTTGATTACATCATAAATAATTTCAAATATATGCGTGCACACACACACAAATTTATTTTAGCTAAACTCTCTATATACATACGGCTGCGAAGACAAGATGTACAAATATACAAGTGTGATACAAGATAAACCATCGTGATTCAAGTATAATGTGAGAGATACAGTTGGGGTGTAAATATTATGATACAGTATAGTTATGAAATTACAGGATATTATTGTGGTGTTGAGCCGTCTTCTGGAATTCAGAAGAGACAGGTATGTACATGTACTTTAGTTGTGGAGGACTTAACTCCATCGGTATGGTATGATGCTTTCCTTTTGTGTGCTTGAGCTATTTAATTTGTGTTATGATTGAATGCTTGATCAATGTGGTTGTGTGGGTTATAGAATGTAACACAACTGAGTTATAAATTGTAATGAATTACTAGGAGATATTTGATCTAGACTTATTATTAACATATACACAAGAGAGTAGAAACAAAATTAAAGAGGGTGAATTAATCATGGGGGTCAAATAATAGGTCATTAAATAATGAATACGGGTTTAACTTGTGATAATGGAAGGGTAAATGGGTTAGACATGCTACAAGGTTTATATGGCGGGTTAATAGAGGAGAGGATCAGTGAAACTGACTAATGCCTAACTAGGGTGGCGCTGCAGTGGGCAAATCACCGATGTAGCGGTCAAGGTATCCACTGCAGTGAGATGAGAGAAATCGAATAAGATTTGAAACAAGGGCTAGAGTGGTATGGTAGATGCTCGAATATTGATGAATTATGTTAGTCAAATAAAGTGGTAAATGAACTTTTGGGGTTATAAATATAATTTGGAGTCATTGCTACATTTATTATTTCACTTTCATATTAAAATATATGTCGTTACGTGAACTAATCTTAGTCTGTCGATGATGTCCATCGGTACGTGTGGTGTACTGATACTACCTTAGTACACCTTTTTGGTGTAGGTTGTAGCAGGTTTAAAGTTTCATGATTGGCATGGAGTACTCAGCCTCAGCTTTCGTATTTTTTTTTCATAGATGAAGTTGTGTCATTTTATTTTGCCAAGTATTCTAGTAGAGCTCTTGTACTTGTCTCGACTAGGTCTTGGGAAGTTATAGTTCAGAAGAAAAGATTTTTTATAATTCTTGCAACATTTTGTATCATGAAAGCTAATAAGTATTTAAATTATTTTATTTTATGTGTTGGTTTAAGAAGTGGTTCTCCTATCGAGCTAAAGTTGATGCCGGTGCCCGCACGACTCGCCCATTCGATTTCGTGAAATAGAAACAACGTAACTAAGTATATCCAAAAACTATATATAGCATTATATTACCCTCCCCCCTACCCAACCCAAAGAAAATTCAAATTTATTATTTTTTATTTCGTATTTTAATGATAATGCAATCATTAAAACCCCCTATATTGATAAACATAAAAAAGTCATAAAACAACATCACCAATTGCTTATAATTATAATCATCAGTTTTAAAAATTTGGTTATTTAACAAACGACAAGTAAATACCACAATTTAGTAAATTTTTTAATCGATAATTAAACAATAAAAATCAACATAATCATAATAACGTACTTAACTGTCAGAACGTGCAACACAATTAGCTATTCTTCCTGACTTTTCGTATGTTAGATTTGGGAATGATATAAAATGAATGTACTTTTATATACTTTATAGCCAAAAAAAATTCAATGTCTACTTTTATTTTTCTTATTTTCAATTTTTAGAGATATATATTTTTAAAACCTATTAAAATGATAAACATAATGAAAAAAATATTAAAAAAATATTATTCATTATTTATTATTATAATTATCACATTTTAAAATTGAGCTATTCAACAAAAAACAAGTAAACATCATAATTTGGAAAAGTATTTAATCAACAATTAAACGTCAAAAATCAATATAATTAAAAAAAACAAATTTAACAGTCAGGGCGCATACTATAACTAACTCTTCTTCCAACATTTCTATGTTTTAGATTTGATTACGTCATAAATAATTTCAAATATATGCGCACGTACACAGACATATTTTTTTAGCCAAACTGGCTATACACATCGGCTGTGATGACAAGATAGACAAATATACAAGCTTGATACAAGATATACCGACGTGATTCGAGTATAATGTGAGAGACATAGTTGGGGTGTAAATATTATGATACGGTACAGGTAAGACACTACATGACGTTATTATGGTGTAGAGACATGATGTGGAATTCGGAAGAGACAGGTATGTACATATACTTTGGTTGTGGAGAACTTAATTTCATCACTATGGTTTGATGCTTTCTTTATGTGTACTTGAGCTATTTAATTTTTATTATGATTGAATGCTTGATCAATGTGGTTGTGTAGGTTATAGAAGGTAATGCAACTGAGTTATCAATGGTAGTGAATTACTAGGAGATCGTGGGTCTAGCCTTATTATTATCATATAGACAAGAGAGTAGAAATGAAATTAAAGAGGGTGACTTAATCATGCGCATCAAATAATAGGTCAATAAATAATGAAAATGGGCTTAACTTGTGATAATGGAATGGTAGATGGGGTATACGTGCTACAAGGTTTATATGGTGGGTTAATAGAGGAGAGGATCAATGAAACCTACTACTGCCTAACTAAGGTGGCATTGTAGCGGGCAAATCGCCGTTGTAGTGAGATTGCTATAGCGGTCAAGGTTTCCGCTGCATTGAGGAGAGAGAAAAAAAATAAGAATTGGAACCAGGGCTAGAGTGTTAGGGTAGATGCTCGAATATTGATGAATTATGGTAATCAAATAAAGTGGTAAATGAACTTGTGGGGTTATAAATATAATTTGCAGTCGTTGTTATATTTATTAATCTTATTGCATGTTAAATTATATGCAGTAACGTGAACTAATCTTAGTCTATCGATGATGTCTATCAATTTGTGTGGTGTACTGATGCTACCTTGCTACACCTTTTTGGTGTAGGTTATGGCAGGTTTGAAGTTTCATGATTTACGTGGAGTACTCAGCCTCAGCTTCCGTAACTTTTTCCGCAGATGAAGCTGTGCCATTTTATTTTGTCAAGTATTCAAGTAGAGCTCTTTTATTTGTCTAGACTAGGTCTTGGGGAGTCATAGTTCGGAAGGAAAGATTTTTTATAATTCCAACAACATTTTCTATCATGCAAGCTAATGAATATTTAAATTATTTTATTTTATGCATTGGTTGAAAAAGTGGTTCTTCTATCGAGTAAATGTCAATGCAGGTGTTCGCATGACTCGCTCATTCGGATTGTGAAATGGGAACAACATAACTAAGCATATACAAAAACTATATATAGCATTATATCCCCCTCCCCAACCAAAAAAAGATCAACTTTTATTATTTTTTATTTCGTATTTTAGTGATAATGCGATTATTAAAATCCCTTAAATTGATAAACATAAAAAAGACATAAAAGAACATCACCAATTTCTTATAATTACAATCATCACTTTTAAAAATTCGGTTATTTAACAAACGACAAGTAAATAGCATGATTTAGTATTAATTGATAATTAAACGATAAAAATCAACATAATCATAATAACGTACTTAACAGTCAGAACGCGTACCACAATTAACTATTCTTCCTGACTTTTCGTATATTAGATTTGGGAACGATATAAAATATTCAACTATAAAAAATACTCCTTGGTAGAACATATTAATTTCCACAATCTTCATTGCATTGAAAATATAGTAGAAAAAAAGAAGCTGATGTATGGTGATTCTTCTTAATATGCAAGATAATAATAAGAGTCTTTATCTTAATTGTTACTCCTCGGTCTTCTTAATCTTAAAATAATTTAATAAAAGTTTTAAAAATGACTAAATTATAAAAAATAATTGTGAGGGATCACTTACATGTTTAAATAGCATCATTCATGTGATTATTTAGGACAGAAGTAAAAAAAGTAACAGTGTCATCATATTATATATACTCAAAAATTCCACAAAACCACTCTCACACATCTTCACTTTATATCGAAAAAAATTTCTCCATTTTTTCTGCTCTCTCTTTTTCTTTATTTTCTTCTTGACCTTCTATCTATTTAACTAATCAAAAAGTGATCGAATACTTCTGATGATATATACTATGAACTTGAACCACTTTTTTATGGTGATGAATGGGACCATCACAAGATTTCAATTGATCAATTTCACAAAGTTGATGATAAACAGTCAATTCCTATGACTGATCAGGACGAGCAGAAAGAAGTTGTTCCTGATGCTCAAAAAATCGCCATAGAAGAAAGTGATAAAGAAGTGAAGAAAGGTGACACAACTCTGAAGACTGATGTTGATCAATTTGTTATGATTGGTCAGAAACATCATAAGTAAATCAGTGATGATGATGATGGGGTCAAGCAAGAAATTGGTGTAGAAATTCAAAAAAGTGAGATAATTTTGCTTGACTTGAAATGGATGATGAGGTTATAAAGAAAAAGAGAGAAGTTTCTGCTATCGAATCTACTAATAAGCCATTCGTTGCAAGAAGAACACACCCTAGGAAGGCTCGTAGAAGCGCTACTGATCCTCCACAAAAGCTAATTAGAGGAAAATTAGAGAGCAAACATGAAAGGATTAATGCTAAAGATTTCATCTTACCTGATGGTTGGGCAACTGAAATTCGTGTTAGAGTAAAAGGAAACAGTTCTGGCCACAAAGATATGGTAAATTAATAATTACTTTTCTCTGCTTATCATAAAATACTCAATTACTTTGATAATCTTGGATATATGTTTTAAATTTTAAATGTACTAATTTTTATCTAGTTTTACAAATAATGAGTGGTTTGATTTTAGTGTAGAATCATCAGAAATTTTGATACACATTATGACTATTAGATTATTGTAATTAAATTCTATCTTTAATTTTGTTTCAATTATTATTATTATTTAATATTCAATATATATACTCCCTAAATCATATCATTAATTATTGGATCAGTCAAAATATTCATGATGTTTTCATTTTATATATATATAATTTCTTGTAGTATTACATTTAGGAAAGTACAAATCATGTTTGTTGATCAAGGATGGAACTCCATAGATATCAACAATCCAAACAAAAGGTATGTGAAATTGTAACTTGTGAGCTTTGCTAATTTATAAAATTTATTTAATTAATTAATTCTTCACTTTTTTAATAAATAGAACTGATCTATGACTAATTAAGTTTATAATTGCCAATCGATAGTTCTTTTCTTTTACTTTACAATTTTATCAAAGTGTTTATAGTAATATATTTCGCAGGAGGAAAGCCAAGTTAAACAAGGATGAGATCGAAGGAGGCCAAATAATTGCAGGAGTAATTTTTTTTTCTTTGACATGAGTTGAGTACTTAATTTAAGTTGCGTACATTTTTTATATCCTGCACTTATGAGAATTTATCTTTTATTTCTTTTATGTTGAACTAGTTAATTGTATAATTAAGTCGATTTTATTACTATTGAATGTGATAGAAATTAAACTCATAATTATTACTCCCTTTATTTAAGTGGTGTTTTTATTTTGTACATCTCCTTTAAAATTTTTATTTATTTTTAGAAAGAAAGAATTAAATAGTATATTCTTTCTGTTCATCTTTACTTTTTCACTATACTAAAATAAGTTTTCACTTTTACTTTTGGGGAAGTTACATAGATACAATTTTTTAAAATTATAATTACAAAGGTTCACCAATATTCTTAATTACATAATATACAATATATACCTTATACATAATTAAATAGATAAATATTGTAAATATGGTAATTTTCTATAAATAACATATGTAATAATTTCTTTCATAATTTAAGTAGATTAAATATGATAAAAATTTAATATGTATTATTATATTTAACATCATATATGCTAAATATTATTATTATACTTATTTTTTTAAAACTTATTCATATTATCCTTTTTTAAAAATTATTCATATTATCCTCATATTCATCATCCATAAAATTTTCTTCTACTTTAGTTTTTACATATAAAGATTATAAATATAATATATATTAGACACCATATACTATATATTAGACTATGCATATGTGTATCAATATATATTATATTATACAATTGAAGCATATATGTGCATCTAATTATTTTTTATATTATGTACAATGCTTATTGATAAATTTTTGTACTAAAAATTTAACACTATAAATATACTAAATATGTATTATTATTATTATTATATATATATATATATATATATATATATATAATTATAATAATAATAATAATAATAATAATAATAATACACACACACACACACACACACACACACACACACACATATATATATATATGTATGTATATGTATATATATATATTAAAAAAATAAAATTGTTCATATTATCCTCATATTCATCAGCCATAAAATTTTCTTTGACTTTAGTCTTTCACATATAAAGATTATGAATATAATAGATATTAGACACCATATACTATATATTATATTATGCATATGTGCATTAATATATTATAGTATATAATTGAAGCATATATGTACATCTATTTTGCTAATTATGCACAATTTTTATTAATACAAAAATACATTGGATAAACTTTTGGATGAATTCACTCTTTATTCAACGATCTTAAAATATTTCGATAAGATAAAAGTAAATTTTAATAAATTAGAACTAATTTTTTAAAAATGAAGAAAATTGGGATTCTTGAGAAATCAAACAAAAATAGAGAAGAAAGAGGAATTTTTGAATTTTTTGGAATATATAGAGAAGATAGAGGAATTTTTGGGAAAACAGAAATAGAGAAGAGAGAGGGATATGAAATTTTTGAAAAACTAAATATGGAGAAGATCAAGAGAGTCTTGGATTTTTTTGGAGGATTTTTGAAATTTCAGCCCAAAAAAAATATGAAAAAGAGAGTATTTTATATTATTTTATGTATTTAAATTGTAATAATAGGTATATAATCTTTTTTATTATATTTAATTGAAATAGATATTTTAGAAAAGTAAATGTTGTACAAAATATAATTAAAAAGATAAAATTTTAAGTAGTTTGTATTTATGTAATTTTATTAAAGTAGTTATAATTTTTATAATTATAATTTAAAAAATGGTATTTGTGTAAGAAATCTTTCACTTTTTCACTTTAGTATATCAAGAAAAAGACAGTATTTTTTACCTTTAATATTAACTACTACTTTTTCAAATAATTTTTCAAGATCTTTTGAAATTCTAACTGTCACGGAATTATACTAAAATATGCAGTTCTTTTATTTTTTTTTAAAAAAAAGTGCAAATTCCATTATCATATTATTATATAAGTGGAAAGCCTCTAAGTTGAAAGTTAAATTACCATTTTACCCCTCCATTAAATTAAAAGTTAATTAATACATAATTAAATATTGATATTTTATCATATCATACCATATTTATATATTTATTACTATATAAGTGGAAAGACAAAAAGTGAAAAGTTAAAATAAATAATAATAACAATAATAATAACAATAACAATAATAATAACAACAACAACAATAATAACAATAATAACAATAATAACAATAATAATAATAATAATAATAATAATAATAATAATATCAAAAACAATAACAAAAACAATAACAACAACAACAACAATAATAATAATAATAATAATAATAATAATAATAATAATAATAATAAATAAAAAAAAAAAAAATTCCTAGGCTCTGATACCATTCGATAGGACCAATCGTTGCCGGCGGTAGTCCGCTCGACAGTCCGTTCAACAAAGTACGAATATTTTCGTACATATTGGTGAATCTTGCTACTATCATTCTGCAAGTTACTGTTTTCTGCAAATAAATGTGGTAAACCATCAATAAATTTACCGACTCTGTTATATCTCCGAGCCAACAATCTGATGATATTACAAATCATGAATATTCGCATGTTAGTCAAACTCCTCTCATAAAATTAGTTCTGCATCTGGTGATAGAATGAAAATAGATTATAAACTACCTAATGCTTATGTTTGCAAAAATAAGGTTTGCATTCCGCATTTTTTTATTCTTGTCAAGGATAAAATGTTTCCTCCTATTATACTAGGAACTCCTTTTATACAGACTATTTATCCTTTTACTCATGTTGATAACAGAGGCTTTGATGCTACTTATAAGGGTAAAAAGATTTCTTTTCAGTTTATAACTAAACCCCTTACTAGAAATATAAATACTTTGATTGATAAAAAAAAATTTCATATGAAATCTTTACAACATGAAATTTATAGCATGTCAATTGATGATATTTTACAATCTTCAAAAATTCAGGAAAAAATTAAAATAATTTCTGAACAATTTGCTGTTTCTATATGCGCTGATCATCCGAGTGCTTTTTGGAATAGAAAAAGGCATGTGGTTTCTCTTCCATATGAAGACTCTTTTTAAGAGGAACATATTCCTACAAAATCTCGACCCTGTCAGATGAATTTAGAATTACTTGAATTCTGCAAAAAAGAGATTGATAATCTTTTACAAAAGGGTCTTATAAAACCTTCAAAATCACCATGGTAGGTTACCATACAGCTATTAATCTATATACTAAATTTTTATACAGTTCAGATAATAATCTCTCTTTGTTTTGATTCTTGTTTGAAGACAAGGGTATTCTTGGATAAGGTCTATCACCGTCGAGCGGACTACCGCCGGCAACGATTGATCCTGTCGAATGGTATCAGAGCCTAGGAATTATTTTATGAGATTTAAAGTATGATGGGATTCAACATAGATATTTTATTATGAATATTGGAGAAAATAGTATTAAAAATACTAGACTTGAAGAGGTAGATATACTAGATTCAAAGTATGATGGAATTCAACATAGATATTTTATTATGAATATTGGAGAAAATAGTATTAAAAATACTAGACTTGAAGAGGTAGATATACCTCAAAATCTTGATTTATTAAACAAGTGGACTATTCCACAAGTTCCTATTCATACAATTTATGATTATGGTTTCTTTGATAGATTATCTTCTAAACAGTTGATAAAAACTACTGAGCAGTCTCTTGTTTTAAATTCTTGTGAACAAACTGTTCGTTTATTGAATGAACGTGATATTATGCTTTATAAAAAGAAATATAGTTCTATGCATATAGGCTTAGTTCAAATTGCTTTTAAGCCGTTAACCCTTAAATGGTTACCTGAATCTTTTATGGCTGCTCTAAGAGATGCTAGAAATTTAAATTTTAGACAGTCTCTTATGGGTTCTATTGAATCTACGGTGGCATATGGTCCCGTATATTTCAATACTCAGCCAAATTTGCAACTATCCTTATATGATGTCAATATTCTTGATGCTTTAACATTAAATGTTAAGACTCATGGTTATAACTATGCTCCTAGATCAGAACTTATATGTTTATCTCATAGAATTTATTATAAGTTTTTGTCCACTCTTACTCCTCGATGTAAATTGACAGATATGTCAAATGAGACTATGATTTTTGAAACAAATTTTGCTAAGTCCAAAGTCACCACTAGGAGACTTATTGGATGGGATGAAATTGATTTTCCTTCTACTTGGATTTTAGACTCTGTTATATCTCCGAGCCAACAATTTGATGATATTACAAATCATGAATATTCGCATGTTAGTCAAACTCCTGAAGGTAGAATTTGTATTCAGTTTGAGGACAATAAGTCTTTAACACCTTACAGGCATTCTTATACTGGTAATAGAAGATTATCTACATCTGCAGGACATTCATATATTGATCCTTTAGAACCAATCTATGGTCCGGCCAGATTAAATCGTGCTGCCTCTCTCCATACGATAAACACAGCTGATGGTAATAAGCGTGTTGAACATATAAAGGTTTCTAACAATATTGTTAAAGATGATAATTCTGACAAGGATATTCCTACTTTATCCGATATGGATTTTGATTTTAATAAAACTTAAATGATTAAGTTCCAAATTGATTTTAGTCCGAGGTCACCGGCAAGAAAACATATTTTATATGAATTTTGTCAAGATAAATGGAAAAGTTTTAAAAACTGGTATACTGAATTTTATAGCATCGATGACAAAAGGAATATTTCCCAAGAGTTTTATGAAACTTGTGCTTTACATAATCAAATTATATATTTTGCTCCTTGGTTTATAACCACTTACATGCCTTTATATATTAAAGTTCTTGAAAGAACCTATCAAGAAAATAATGGCAAGCTTATAACGAGTATTTATCCTCCACAAAATCCTTTTATTTTACCAAATAATACTGGTATTACTTTTGCTGCTTTTCAAAAATTTATTGATGATGATGTTGCTAGCAAAGGTATAAAGGAAATTAATAATTTGATTTCTCAAAATAATTATTTGTCTTTATATGTTAAAGTTTTGGGGGAACATATTAGTTCTCTTGATTCTAAGCTGGTCACTATTTGCATCATTCCTATAAACAAATCATCATTAGGGGAAGAAATAGCCCTTTTTGTGAAATCAGAGATTTCGTTCAAATCATTTGTTTCATTTAATAAAACTCCTTTTCCTTTATCATCAATATCATATCTCATAGCATTTTTTTCAATTTGGTTCATACGATGGTCTAAAATCATTTGATTTTGTTTAAGAGATTTAATCATCAATCTGTGCCCTTTCCTTTATCATCAATCTGTGACTTTTCTTGCCACAGTTGTGACACTTGATATTCTTCTTAATTCTTTATTTAGATCTACCATGATTGTGACTCCCACTGGGGCCACGTTCTGTTGGTCTTCCTCTCACCATTGTCAAAGCTTCAGCTTGCTGCGAACTTGCTTGTCTGTCTTCCTTATTTTTGAGCCATTTTCTTCTTCTAGGACAGCGACTGCAATTTCATCGAAAACTAGACTGTTTGTATTGTTCGTTAAGTTGATGATGAGTTGATCATACGAGTCAGACAGACTTTGAAGTAGAAGCTCCGCACGTTCAGTCCCCTCTTTTTTGCAACCCATTGTTGTAAGTTGCGAAAACAGAGTATTCAAAGTATTGATGTGTTCAGTAACCGACATGGACTCTGCCATTTGAAGAGTATACAATCTTCTTTTTAAGAAGATTTTATTATGCAAAGACTTGGCCTCATACAATCCCGTAAGAGTATCCCATATTTCCTTCGCTGTCCATTTTTTAGCCACACTAGACAACACTTGATCAGCTAGTGCCAAGTGTAGATTAGCAACTGCATTGCTGTCTACATCGTTCCACTTGCAGTCATTAGTAAAGTCTGTGGGCCTGCCTTCAATTGCAACTAGGCAATTGTCTTTTCTCAATATCACCCTTATTTTCATTTTCCACAATAAAAAATTAGTCCCATTGAATACGTCAAACTTTGTTGTACTCGACATTGTTATTTGCTTCACACCCTTCTAGATTATTTCTGAATATTTTTGTGAACAATCGTGACAAACTGTATCGTCATCGAATTTTACTATTCACGTGAATAGTATTTTTACTGGATTTTACTATTCACAAAAATTTACTATTCATGGATAGTACCTTCGCATAAAACAGATAGAATAACCGAAGCTCTGATACCACTGTTGGGATGAGCAAGCAGCACAACTAAAGTTTGATATGATAATAAATAATGAAAATACGTTGGACACAATATTTTACATGGAAAACCCTCAAATAAATAAAGGGGAAAAACCACGGGGTAGAAGGATTCACTATATAAATATGGGAGTACACTACTCTCAATTACAAGGAGAAGAAACTTGTAAAAGGAATAACTCACTAAAGAGAACACTCAAGACTACAATATTTGTCTTGGTGTATAACTCTCTTTATGTTCTTACTCTTTTGGATTGTAATTTTTGTGGGGATTTGTGGATATGTGTATATGTAAAATAATGAAAGCAAAACATTCTATTTATAATAGAACTAAACTGTGTAGAAGTGTGTAAAAGCAGAGATCAATTTGGACAAGGTTTGTCCTCTTTTTCCTTTTTCCATTTGGACAAGGTTTGTCCTCTTTTTTCCTTTTCCTTGTCTGACTAACTTTGTTGACACTATCATCCAGAGGCACTTTGTTCTTCAATATCCTCCAATTTAGGAAATGATTTTGAAAGGGAGACCTTTTTGTCACATGTTTCTATATGTATCATTTTTGTCTCTTCTCTGTCTAAGAATATTCCTAGTAGATGCACAAGTGAATATCCTTTCACTATTGTTCGCCCATAAACATTGCTCCATAATGTTTTTGTCCTTGATGTGAATCTTCTGAATGAGCTGATATATATTTTCTGGTACCACTTCATGAAGTTTGTCATTGTTCCATCCTTCATTCATGAACTCTTTAACCATATTATTTCCGGGTCTATGCCCATTTTGTAAAAATTGTGCTAGTGGGCCTATTTCTATCCAATTGTCCCACCAAAATAAAGAATTGCCATTATTAATTTTTCAAAACATGTAAGGTTCAACAATTTCTCTTCCTATCAACATCTCTTTCCAGCTTTGTGATTGACCTGAGCTCTATTTCCTTGCAATAATATTGACACTTATGCAGTACTTTGAATTTAAAAAATCTGCCCACAGACTGTACTGAGTTCTAAATCTCCACAATCTCTTCAAAATAAATGAGCTTTGTATATCCTTGAGAGATTTGAAACCTACCCCTCCTTCTTCCTTGGGGTAGCAAAGATTATTCCAAGAACTCCAATGGTATTTGTTCTTCCCTTCAGCCTGTTCCCAATAGAAGTTTGATAAGTATTTTTCAATTTATTTTATCACTTCTTTGGGGGGTGACATGGCAACTAACAAATGCAAAGTTTGTGATTGAAGGATTTGTTGAATTATCACTGCTTTGCCTCCATGTGAAAGTATATTGCCTTTCCATCCTCCAACTTTCTTTAAAATCTTGGAAGTCATATCTGCAAAGTAGCTTATTCTCTTCCTGCCTGTGTAAATTGGGCTTTTACCTAAGTATGTAAAGGGAAAACTGCTTGCTTTGAAACCAGTCATCCTCATTATTCTTCTATGAGTACCTATAGAAGCATGTGTAGCAGTTAGATACATGCTCTTTTCATAGTTGATTTTTTGCCTAGATACCTCTTCATATTTCTTGAGTTGCCTCAGAATCGTCTTGAGAGAATAATTATCCCATGAGGTGAACAGGGTAACATCATCAGCACACGCTAGGTGGTTGATTCTTGTTCCTTCTTTGTCCATGTTGTACCCTATATATCTGTCCCTGTTAAACACTTTGTTAAGCATAACAGAGAGTAGATTAGCAGTAAGTATGAACAGAGATAGGGATAGAGGGTCTCCCTGTTTCAGTCCTCTGGTAGAGTGGAAAACACCTTTCCTCTCCCCATTAATAATGACGGAGTACCATACATCTAAAACCAGCCTCCAAAATCTTTCCTCCGTAAATAATATATATAAATTTTTACAAGAATGTATGATTTTTTATTTTTTTAGATATCTATTTGTGTTATGTAATTTAAGGTGGAGTGTTCTTTAATATTTGAACCAATTATAGATAACTAAAATATATCATAATTTTATGTAACTTTATGGGGAAAAATATAAATAATTTTTTTTGTATGATAAGTAAAATATCATGAGCATTTCATGTTTATATATTGGTATTTTTTTTATATTTATTGAGTTGTAAGATCATATTTATGTATCCAGTAATAATATGAGCATTTGATGGAATCTAAAAAAATGAAATGAAAAAGAACCTATAATTTACGTTTTTTTATTTTATTTATTGAAGCATGTATTTGATACCCAAAATTTTTTATATTTTATAAATGCATTTGTATTATAGCCAATATCGATAAAGGTATTTATATTGTTGTGAATATGTGTGTTTATATTAGTGAAAGTCTATCTTTTGGAGAAAAGTTCAGAGGAATTATCTTTATAAATAGAAGGGTTCTCCTTCATTGTATTTCATCCCATCAAGAGAAATAACAACTTCTCTTCTTCTTTCTTTCTCTATAATACTCTTGTTCTTTCTTTATTATTTCATAACACGTTATCAGCATGAGATTCTAACCAACTGAGTTGAGTTTATTTTCTTTTTCACAAAAACCAACACGCCGCCGATTTGCAATTACTCCAGTGAAGAAAATAAGTACCAACTGGTCATTGTTAAGGTATATACGATACTTGTTTTTGGAAAGATATGTAAAGTTCATATTTGTAAAGCAGTAATTATTTTGAAGGCTAAGGTATTATATTTTTTTTCCTTTTTCTTTAATATGGCTAATCTTATGAAACATGAGTTTGTTACCCTTCAAAGTTCGGATAAGAACTATGTACCTTTCATGGATGTTGGATGCTAAAATCCATTTGGATGCAATGAGTTTTGGAGACATTATTAAAAATGAAAATAAAGAATCAAAACAAGATCGTGATAAGACTATAATATTCTTGCATCATCATCATGACGAAATTCTGAAAATTGAATATCTCACAATTAAGGATACACTTATTTTGTGGAATAGCCTAAAAGAAAGGTATGACCACCTGAAGACAGTCATACACCAAAGGCACGATATGATTAGATCCATCAAGACTATAAGTCTGTTCATGAGTATAACTCTTTAACGTTGAGAATTATTTCTCAGTTGAAACTATATGGAGAGACTATTAATGATGTCGATATGATGGAATATGTGATAGCACACAAACTTAATTGAGAGCTCTGGAAGAGCCAATGTGTTACTATTGTAGTAAGTCTCACAAGGAAACTTATAAGTTTCAAAGATATCAAAAAAAATTGAGACTATAAATTATGGGAAGATCTAATATCTTCATATTATTACAATTGAAGCGGGTTATAAATATTTACGTAAAAGATTACCCGTTGTTTTCTTTTATTTGTAGTACATAAATATGGGTATGATGATGAATCACATGCGAAAGTAGACTAAAAGTTTACTGAAATAAAGATAAGTTGGCATAATTGGTTGACCATCCCAGTTCAAATGTGATACAAAAATAATTGAGAATTCATGTGATTATATATTGAAGAAATAAAAGATTCTTCAAGAATTCTCTTGTGTTGCTTGTTCTCGTGATAGAATGATCTTGATTAGCTAAGATTGGAATAATATTTCCTGAAATTTTGGAACTTATAAAAAGGTGAATATGGGCCCGTTCACCTACCATGTGAACTATTTGCTATTATATAATTTTAATAGATGCATCTATGGTATGGTCACATGTGCTTTGATATCAACTTGCAATTGATTTTTGCAAGGTTGTTTGTTCGAATTGTTAAATTAAGAGTATGGTTTCAAATTATAAAATCATATTGATGATGTTGATTCATAACTAGGTTGGTTTAGCAAAATTGCATGCCTCCAATTATAGCTAAACCATTGGCTATGAGAACAAAACTCCCAAATAAAATTTTGTATGCGATATATTTATTTAACATATAGAAACACTTGAATGCATCAAGTCAACAAGGTTCCCCTATCACAATTGGTTCAGAGTTAGGAATCAAATAATTTCATCTAAAAATTTAAATGTGCAGTATATGATTCAATTGCTCCACCACAACGCACAAAGATGGGTCCCCAAATGAGGTTGGGGGTAAATGTTAGTTTTCCTAACATTAGGAGAAGAAGTGATTAGCAGCTAAAATTGTGTGCGGGATGAATTATCTAGATTCTCGAAAAAAAAAGTGAACTTAAAGTTAGATAATTCACTTGCAATATATTGCAAATCAATTGTTAGATGTATTTGCTGACCCTATTGTATAATTCAGTTGCAAATGCTCCAATGAAAGGTCCTTGAAGGACAGGGTCTATGAGACGCCTAAAGCATTATAGAACAAACGATTTCAAAAATAGAAGTCCTTGAAGAAAGAGATGAGAAAATGATTAAGATGGTCATAATGATGAGGCAAGTACTTTAAGAAAGCTCCATGACATAACACTTCATAAAACTTTGGCAAAGGTTCAAGTCCTAAAAATGATGAAAAATGAAGAGATCTCAATAAGTTATGTCGCATTGGAACTGATATCAAAATGATCGTCAACGATACTTTTGATATAATGTAGCGCTCAATATTATAAATATTGACGAGGAGCTTGAATTCAAATCTATCAAAAAGTATGGACAGATAAATGATTGGCCAAATAAAAATACGCAATTCAAGTATAATGCCCATGGGTATAAATAAATTATTGTGACATAAAATTTTTTTGCAAATCCTGATATTATTATATGGAGAGGTCCTCTTGTGGTGGATGAAATTATTTTGAGGTTACTCATAAGTCTGAAAATACATGAAAAAATTGATATGCGTATAATGGAAATATTTTCATGTCTAGATAGATAGTGAAAGATATATGAAAATCCTTGAAGGATTAAAAAAGTTTTAAATTGATTCTATTGAATACCCCAATAGATGTGAGATCGCTTAACGTAAATAAACATCAATTTCGATCTCATAAAAATGATTAGAAAATACAGTATTTTACTGCAATTGGTGTACTTATATATCCTACTACTACTATCCATGAAATAATATTGCGTAGAAAAATATAATTTCACTTTTATTAGAGAGATACGAGTGAATGAAAATACCGATACGAGTTTATTATATCTAACCAATATTGTCAAAGGATTGTTGGTTATGCGATGCAAGAAAGTTATTTAATTTTATATGAAGATGATGCAACATGCATAGAAAACTAAAGGGAGGATTCATAAAAGGAGATAGAACGAAGCACATTTCTTAAAAGTTTTTCTACACAGATGAGCTCCAAAAGAATTGTGATATCAACGTGCAATAGATTCGTTCAAGTGACAATGTGACTAATTTATTCACCAAATCTCTACCAACTGCAACTTTCAATAAGATGGTGTACATGATCTAGATGCAAAGATTCAAGGATGTTCTCATTAGGAGGAGTTAATACGCGTTGTACTCTTTTTCCTTTACGAGGTTTTGTCCCACTGGGTTTTCCTTGTAAGGTTTTTAATGAGGCAACCAAAATGCATATTATTAGATATCTATACTCTTTTTCCTTCACTAGATTTTTTTCCACTGAATTTTTTCTAGTAAGATTTTAATGAGGCACATTATCTATAAAATAAACACTCAAGGGGGAGTATTATAAATGTATGTGTATAATAGTGAATGTCTATAAAGGTATTTATATTGTAGTGAACATGTGTGTTTATATTATAGTGAAAGTCTATATTTTGGAGAAAAGTTAGGAGGAATTATCCCTATAAACAGAAGGGTTCTCCTTCATTGTATTTCATCCCATCAATAGAAACAAGTTCTCTTCTTCTTTCTTTCTCTATAATATTCTTGTTCTTTCTTTATTATTTCATAACATTATATCATATTTAGTACATATAATATATATCTTATGTATGTAGGTATGTATGTATAATATTAGGTATTGAGGAGATGACGTGACACCTCTCTTGCTATGTTTCATACGGTTATAAAAAATATCCATAAGTTTAGAAATAATTTATCTATAAATTTAACCGAGATAGAAAAAACATAAAAATTAATTATAAAAATTAGAAAATGATAAAATCTATATAGATATTTTAGTAGAATTGAAGCTTAAACGAATTATATTTTTATTATCGAATATTTATTTAAAATAAAAAGAATAAATTTATTAAGAAAAAAGTACATATATTATGAGGTTAATACATGATTTTAAAATTTAATATAGTTCAAATATATGTATTAATTTTTTTTTCTTTCTTTCATTTTTCTGTTCCATTTGTTTTATTGTATTTATTCTTTTATTGTCCTTGTTTTTCCTCTTACTTTTTACCATCATCTAAATAAATTCCTAAAACTAATTTCGTTTGAATCTTTACAATATTTGTTTTTTTTAAAAATCAACTAGAGCCTTGCTCTTTTATTTAATATAAACAAGAAAACCAAAGGTCTTTACAAATGTAAATAAAAGTAATCATCCCCTCATTTCCTCTCTAAATCGAGAACCTAGGGTTCCTTCCATTATTGTCGGTGTGCCTCCTCACTTCAATCCAAAGTTACAGCTTCTCCTTCTCTAGGTGATAAATCGTCCATCCAACTTCGTTCATCTTGCATCTGTAGCTCAAAGAGGTAAGCTCGGCTTCTTCCATCTCCGTTAATCCATTTTTCTGCTCTGACTTAGCTCCATTTTCCAGGTGAATCTTCCAAAAGTTTAGAAAACTTTCAGGTGCTATGTCAACAACTGATGAAAGTCCTCCATAGATGTAGCAGATGGGGAAAACCAAGTCGCTTCGCCTCTTCAACTTCCTGTCTTCATCACGTGCTTCCATATCAAATCTAGCCCTGCTTTTGCTGGTATCTCCTTTTTGTAGCTACCTTAGGCCCGATTAGGTAGCAACCCCGCTGGACTTATGAATTTCTGTAAATATATGGTGGGATTTTTGTATCTATCTTCTTGCATGTGGCTGAAAGCTTTGGACTTTTGCATTCCTGGACTTTACCCTCAAATATGGAATATTAGACTTGTTTGAGTTTAATATTTTCCTTCTTGCTGATGGTAGTTGGTTAAAGCATTCATATGACATTCTTCCTTCATGATTGTATGCACAATTAGCTAAACTGTCTGCAAGCTGATTTAGTTCTCTAAAAATATGTCTCACTTGAATGTTCATGCTAGGAATAATTTCAAAAATCTCATCCATTATATCTGCAATTTTCCATGGCACTTTTCATTCCCTTAGCAAAATTTTCTACAGACTTAGAGAGTCTGTTTCTAAAATAATGCTCTCCTGAGTATTATGACTGTAGCTCAGGGCTTGTCTCACTACTTGAGCCTCAGCTGCCAGGTTGGTAGTTATACCAATCGTCTGTGCTTCTGCAAAGACTAGATCCCCATTCTGATCTCTTAGACAAAATCGATAAGCACTCATTTCTGGATTACCGCTACTAGATCCATCAGTATTGCACTTCAACCAACCACTCCCTGGTTTCTCCCATCTAAGAATAGTATACTGAATAGTAGACTTGTATTTCTGCATGATTTCAATCAACTCCTCCCATCTGTAAGAAATCTCCCAGCCTGGATACTTCAAATTAGCATGGTGATGAATTCCTTGTTGACATAGCATTAATAATCTCTGAAAGTTCACCTCCTTTTCATTTTTCCTTGCATTCCTTCTTTTCCATAGCTTCCAAAGAAGTATAGGGGGAACTGCTTTACATATCTCCTTAAACATTTGATTCCCTGGAACATTCCACCAATCTGTAATTATTTGCTGTAAGCTCCTTCCTTCAACTGTAATACCTGCACAAGAAGCAAACTACTTCCATAACTTTAAAGCTATGGGAGCTGTTAGTAATAAATGTTTCATAGTTTCCACCTCATGCGTCTCACAACAATGACATCTGGATACCATTTGAAATATCATCCTTCTAAAATTATCATCAGTAGCAATTCTACCCTTCCACACCCTCCACATAAAGAAGCATATCTTAAATGGAAGTCCCTTTACCCATATATTCTTCATCCACCCTCTCTCCTCCCTTTTATTCCTGATATTTTGGTAGGCTAATTTTACTGTGAATATACCTCTTGAATTTCCCATCCACCAATCCTTGTCATTTTCCTCTCTCATCTCTGGCCTTATATGCTTCACAATATAATTATACATTTCCACTGAAATATTATCCTTCAATTTATTCACATTCCATTCCCCCTGTGTTATGAAATTCTTAACTTCTACTTCCTCAAATTCATGTTCTGCCTCCTGTATACAGTGTAAAGCACCTTTTTGAGTCCAGTTATCATACCAAAAACTTGCATTTCCAGCCTTAGTTTGCCACCATATATCATATTCCACTTCATCTCTTAGCTGCACCATTTTCCTCCAAATATGAGAAGCTCCCTTACCATGTGTTATATTGGGATGATGATTTTTGCATTATTTATTCCACATAAAAGAACTCTATAAAGATATGAAAGTTCTGAAATTCCACCATAATTTTTCTATCAATGCCTTTGATACATCATGCAATGACCTAAAACCAATTCCCCCTTCCTCTTCGGGATAACACATATCTTCCCAGCAAATCCAATGTTTACCTCTATTACCCCTAGTTTTACTCCGAAAAAACTTAGCAATAACCTTATGAATCTGATCTATCACTCCTTTTGGAGGATTCATAGCTGACAACAAATATACAGACATAGATTGCAAAACATGAGCTATTAAAATATACCTTCCTCCATAAGAGAGCCATTTGTTTTTCCATGCCATAATCCTTTTAGATATTTTCCTCACTATATCTTCAAAATAAGAATTTCTCCTTCTCCTATAATATACTGGACATCCTAGGTAAGTGAAAGGGAACATATCTCTATTAATTCCAGTCCACTTCTTCAATTTAGATCCCACAAATGAAGGAGTTTTCTCATGTAAATAGAAAAAACTTTTCTCCCTATTAATCCTCTGACCAGACACTTTCTCATGCTCCACCAATACCCTCACCATCTTCTTGACTGACTTTTTGTCCCAAGAACAAAACAAAATAATGTCATCAACATATGACAAATGGTTAATTTCTAGAGTCCATTTAGAAAGTCCAAATCCTCTGAACTCTGAATCTTAATGAAGACTATTCATCCCTCCAGCCAATACTTCAGCAACAATAATAAACAGAGTTGGAGATATAGGATCCCCCTGTTTAACACCCCTAGATGATTTGAAAAAACTAGTTGGCTTGCCATTAACCAAAACTGAGTACCAGTTATTAAAAATTAACCTCCACACCATATCAATAATCACTTCATAAAAACCAAAACATCTTAGTATCTTTATTAGAAAGATCCAAGATACTCTATCATAAGCCTTAGCCAAATCTAATTGTCAACAAAGTTAGTCAGACAAGAAAAAGGAAAAAGAGGAAAAACCTTGTCCAAATTTATCTATTCTTTACACCCTTCTACACGGTTTAGTTCTATTATAAATAGAACGTTTTGCTTTCATTATTTTACATATACACAGATCCACAAATCCCCAAAAAAATTACAATCCAAAAGAGTAAGAACATAAAGAGGGTTATACACCAAGACAAATATTGTAGTCTTGAGTATCCTCTTTAATGAGTTATTCCTTTTACAAGTGTCTTCTCCTTGTTATTGAGAGTAGTGTAGTCCCATATTTATATACTGAATCCTTCTACCCCGTGGTTTTTCCCTCTATTTATTTGAGGGTTTTCCACGTAAAATATTGTGTCCAACATATTTTCATTATTTATTATCATATCAAACTTTAGTTGTGGTGCTTCCTCATCTCAATAGTGGTATCAGAGCTTCGATTATTCTGTCTGTTTTATGCGAAGGTACTATCCGTGAATAGTAAAATTTGGTGAAAATACTATTTACGTGAATAGTAAAATTTGGTGACGATACAGATTGTCACAATTGTTCGCAAAAATATTCAGAAACAATCTAGAATGGTGTGAAGCAAATAACAATGTCGAGTACAACAAAGTTTGACGTTGAGAAATTCAATGGGACTAATTTCTCATAGTGAAAAATGAAAATAAGGGCGATATTGAGAAAAGACAATTGCCTAGTTGCAATTGAAGGCAGCTCACAGACTTTACTGATGACAGTAAGTGGAACGATGTAGACAGCAACGCAGTTGCTGATCTACACTTGGCACTAACTGATCAAGTGTTGTCTAGTGTGGCTGAAAAACAGACCGCGAAGGAAATATGGGATACTCTTACGGGATTATATGAGGCCAAGTCTTTGCATAATAAAATCTTCTTAAAAAGAAGATTGTATACTCTTCGAATGGCAGAGTCCATGTCGGTTACTGAACACATCAATACTTTGAATACTCTATTTTCGCAACTTACAACAATGGGTTGCAAAATAGAGGGGACTGAACGTGTGGAGCTTCTACTTTAAAGTCTGCCTGACTCGTATGATCAACTCATCATCAACCTAACGAACAATACAAACAGTCTAGTTTTCGATGAAATTGTAGCCGCTGTCCTAGAAGAAGAAAATCATCTCAAAAATAAGGAAGACATACAAGCAAGTTCGCAGCAAGCTGAAGCTTTGACGATGGTGAGAGGAAGACCAACAGAACGTGGCCCCAGTGGAAGCCACAATCATGGTAGATCTAAATCAAGAAGTAAGAAGAATATCAAGTGTCACAACTGTGGCAAGAAAGGGCACATCAAGAAAGATTATTGGTTCAAGAAGAAGAGTGAACACCCTGAGTCATCAAATGCTCAAGGGAATGTTGCAAATACCTCGGATGATGGTGATATTTTATGTAGTGAAGCAATATCAAATAATGAAGGCAGAAAACATTTCACTGATGTCTGGATCATGGACACAGGAGCAACATGGCACATGACTTCCCGGAGAGAATTGTTCCATCAATGTAAACCTATCTCAGGAGGATCTGTGTTCATGGGAGATGATCATGCTTTGAATGTTATTGGTATTGGATCTATCAAAATAAAGATGTATGATGGCACGATATGCACCATTCAGGAGGTACGACATGTGAAAGACTTGAGGAAGAATCTATTGTCTTTGGGACAATTAGATGATAATGGATGTTCATATAAGACTCATGGTGGAGTCATGAAAATATTGAAAGGAGCGCTTGTAGTGATGAAAGCGGAAAAACTTGCTGCAAATCTATATATGCTTAAGGGTGAAACCCACCAAGAAGGAGAAGCATCAACCGTGTTAGCAAGTTCATTTGAAGAATCGACGATGATGTGGCATCGCAAAGTTGGCCATATGTTGGAACGAGGTTTGAAGATTCTTGCTTAGCAAAAGCTTCTTCCAGGGCTCAAAATGGTTTCACTACCCTTTTGTGAGCATTGTGTTACCAGTAAGCAATATAGACTGAAGTTTAGCAGTTCCTCTGCTAAAAGCAAGGAAATATTAGAACTGGTCCACTCTGATGTCTGGCAAGCACCGGTGGAGTCCCTAGGAGGAGCAAAATATTTCGTGTCATTTATCGATAACTACTCCAGGAGATGTTGGGTGTATCCAATCAAGAGAAAGGCAAATGTTTTTCCATTTCTTAAAGAGTTCAAAGCACGGGTGGAACTTGAATCTGAGAAAAGGATCAAGTGTTTGAGGACAGATAATGGAGGAGAATACACTGGTGATGAATTTGATAACTTCTGTAAAATAGAAGGTATCAAAAGGCAGTTCACAGTGGCATATACTCCACAACAAAATGGAGTAGCAGAGCGAATGAACAAAACCTTGTTGGAACGGACAAGAGCTATGTTGGCAACTGCAGGATTGGAAAAACCATTCTGGGAAGAAGCAGTCAAAACCGCCTGTTATGTGATCAATCGGTCACCATCAACTACAATTGATCTGAAAACACCAATGGAGATGTGGACAGGAAAACTAGCTGATTATTCTCGCTTATATATATTCAGAAGTCCTGCTTATGTTATGTACAATGCCCAAGAAAAATCAAAGTTGGATCCGAAATCCAGGGAATGCATTTTCTTAGGGTATGCTGATGGAGTCAAAGGGTATCGCTTGTGGGATCCCACTGCCCCCAAGGTGGTAATCAGTAGGGATGTTGTATTTCTTAAAAACAAGATACAAACAAAAGAAGGTAGCACTTCAACAGAAAAATCAGAGACTACTACAGTTGAAGTTGAAAAGATAGAAGAAGTCCCAGTTTATTCTAAAGCATCACCAGAGCACGAAGAATAAGAGCAAGCTGAGATTGAAACTCCACAAGTTCGACGGTCAACTCAGGAGAGAAGAGAACCAACTTGGCACTCAGATTATTCTATAGAGGGCAATTTTGCATACTGTCTATTAACAAAAGATGGAGAGCCTTCAACTTTTCACGAGGCTATGAAAGGCAAAGAATCATCTCTGTGGATGGCATCAATGCAAGAGGAAATTGAAGCTCTTCATAAGAATAAAACATGGGATCTTGTTCAATTACCACGAGGAAGGAAGGCCATTGGAAATAAATGGGTCTACAAGATCAAACGCAATGGTAATGATCAAGTGGAGAGGTATCGTGCAAGATTGGTCATGAAAGGATTCGCTCAGAAAGAAGGTATAGACTTCAACGAGATATTTTCTCCAGTGGTTCGACTCACAACAATTCGAGTGGTTCTGGCGGTGTGTGCTACATTTGACTTGTACTTGGAGCAGTTAGATGTCAAAACTGCATTTCTTCATGGAGAGATTGAAGAAGAAATATATATGCTCCAACTAGAAGGTTTTGAAGAACAGAGAAAAGAGAACTTGGTTTGAAGGTTGAACAAATCTCTATACGGTCTCAAACAGGCGCCGAGGTGTTGGTATAAGAGATTTGATTCCTTCATTATAAGCCTTGGATACAACAGACATAGTTCAGATTCTTGTGTTTATTACAAGAGATTTGGTGATGGTGATTTTGATTATTTTTCTGTTGTATATTGACGATATGTTGGTAGCAGGCCCCAAAAAAGTTCGTCTCACATATTTAAAGGCACAGTTGGCTAGTGAGTTTGAAATGAAGGACTTGGGACCAGCAAACAAGATTCTAGGGATGCAAATTCACCGAGACAGAAATAATAGGAAGATTTGGCTTTCTCAAGAGAACTATTTGAAGAAAATCTTGCGACGCTTCAAAATGCAAGACTGTAAGTCAATTTCTACCCCACTTCCTATTAATTTCAAGTTATCCTCAAGTATGAATCCTAGTAATGAAGCAGAGAGGATGGAGATGTCTCGAGTACCGTATGCATCAGCAGTGGGAAGTTTAATGTTCGCCATGGTATGTACAAGACCAGACATTGCACAAGCAGTGGGAGTGGTTAGTCGATACATAGCTAATCCTGGTAGAGAGCATTGGAATGTTGTTAAGAGGATCCTGAGATATATCAAGGGTACCTCAGATGTTGCAATGTGTTATGAAGGATCAGACTTTACTGTTAAAGGTTATGTTGATTCAGATTATGCAGGTGATCTTGATAAAAGCAAGTCATCCACAGGTTATGTGTTTACTCTTGCTGGAGGAGCTGTAAGCTGGATTTCAAAACTGCAGTCTATCATGGCTACATCTACGACGGAAGCAGAATATGTAGCAGCTACACAAGCTAGCAAAGAGGCAATATGGATGCAGATGTTACTAGAGGAGTTCGGGCACAAGCAAGAGATGGTTGCTCTGTTTTGTGACAGTCAGAGCGCTTTGCATCTTGCAAAGAATCCGGCATTTCATTCAAGGACAAAGCACATACGAGTTCAGTATCACTTTGTTCGTGAGAAGGTGGAAGAAGGCAGTGTGGATATCCAGAAAATTCACACTAATGACAACCTAGCAGATATGTTTATGAAGCCGATCAACAGTAACAAGTTTATATGGTGTCGATCTTCTATTAGCCTAGCAGAAACATAACATTGCAGTGATTGGGTAGAAAGGATAGTGTGAAGACATAATTGATTCTCAATTAAATCTTCAAGTGGGAGAATGTCAACAAAGTTAGTCAGACAAGAAAAAGGAAAAAGAGGACAAACCTTATCCAAATTGATCTCTACTTTACACCCTTCTACACGGTTTAGTTCTATTATAAATAGAACGTTTTACTTTCATTATTTCATATACACAGATCCACAAATCCCCACAAAAATTACAATCCAAAAGAGTAAGAACATAAAGAGAATTATACACTAAGACAAATATTATAGTCTTGAGTGTCCTCCTTAGTGAGTTATTCCTTTTACAAGTGTTTTCTCCTTGTAATTGAGAGTAGTGTACTCCAATATTTATATAGTGAATCCTTCTACCCCGTGGTTTTTCCCCTCGATTTATTTGAGGGTTTTCCACGTAAAATATTGTGTCAAACGTATTTTCATTATTTATTATCATATCAAACTTTAGTTGTGGTGCTTCCTCATCCCAACACTAACTTCACTAGCACATTCTGCCATTTGTTCATCATGTTCATATCTCTAATAATCTCTTGGACTACTAAAATATTTTCTGTGATGCTCCTTCCTTTGATGAATCCGGTCTGATTTTTGAAAATAATCATTGATAAACAATCCACCAACCTGCCATGTAAAACTCTGGATATAATCTTATTCACAAAAATACTAAGACTGATTGGTCTGTAATCCTCGAAAGTTTCAACTTTTTCTTTCTTTGGAATCAGAACCAGATTTGTAGGAGTTACAATATTTGTTTGATATTTTTTTTCCTTCTTCTATCCTATTATTACTTTAAAAAATATTACTTTTTTCAAGCTTACAAATTTCTAATTTCTTATTCTAATACCGACATCAAAATTTAATATTAATTTAATATTTTTATTATTCTTCTTACAAATAATAAAAAATACAACACAAAAATTAGAGAGAAGCAAAAGAAAAAAATATTACATTTTACATAATTTATATATTTTTTTCACCAAGAATATTTGATATCATTTTTTTATTTCACCTTTAGTCAGTTAGAGAATCTTATATGACAAAAGCAGATTGCAATTGACTCAAGTATATATATTTATTAATGATAGATGATTAGTAACTGACACATTTATTTTTACGTAATAATAAGTAAATCAAAATATAAAAAAATTATAAAAAATAAATGAAAAAAAATGATAAATAGGCTTCTCGGCTAAATATAGATTACCGCAAGTCTTTTTTTATTTTACTCAAAATAGAAGAAATAAATAAATCTTTAAAGAAAATGTAAATGGTTGTTCGTACCATAAGAAACACATAAAGAAGGGCGTATTTCAATATTTAATATTTTTTAAGACATCAGTATTATTGTTTGAACCTTGGTTAGTAGTTAGAAAATTCCCGATAAAATTACAATAACTAATTTGCGCCTAAACGAAAATATAGACTTGCGATGATCAAAATTTCATAAAAATTCAAACTAAACTTGTTACATAGAGAGAACATACGCATCTTTCTTGGGACCTTAATCATAAAAAATAGATGAAAAAAGAAATACAAAATCAGTGCATAATATGTGTTTATTACTCTCATTTCTTTTTCTATTCTTCTAAAAGTAGAATAAATGAATAAATCTTAAAAAAAACGTAAATTCTTCTTCGTACCATAAGAAATACCATAAAAAGGTGAATTTTAATATATATATATATATATATATATATATATATATATTGTGTGTGTGTGTGTGTGTATTCTTTTTTTTTGCGCCATCAATAGTATTATGTGAACTTTGGTTAGTAGTTAGCATATTTTGAACAAAGTTACAATAACTAATTTGCATCTAAACGAGAATATAGACTTGCAACAATTAAAAATTCATAAAAATTCAAACTAAAAAAATTACATAGAGAGAACACACAATACACACATATTCCTAGGACCTTAATCATAAGAAAATAGTTGATTAAATTATAAAATTAGTGCATAATTTTTTGAGCTCTTGTTTGACATCTCCTCCGACAAATTGATCAACATCCAAGAACCTTCTTCATCGAGTCAAACTAAAGCATGAATTTGTTGCTATAATAATAATATAAGGAAAACACTACTTCAAATATGAAATAATAAAATAATAATCTTTAGTAGGGGTCTCATGAAACAAAAAAATTGTGAATTTGTATAGATTAAATTGAAGGAATATCATAAGGTATCTTAAATTTTTTAATTAAATAGTTGTGGGTTATGAATATGAAAACTTAAAAATGATGGAATTAATGATATTATTAAGAATATAACTTTAATAGGTATGAGTTATGGAGATAAAAATTTTAAAATAAGTAAAGGACACAAAAAAATAACTATAAAGATATTAAGAAACATATTCTTCAGTAGTCTTTTGGGTTGATATGTGATATGTTCATATGTTTAAAAAAAGTACTTATAAATTGTACTTAAAAACTTTTGAATTGAAAGAGTGCAATAGACATCTATATATTATATTATTATATATATAAAGCTGAAAATGAAGATGATGTGGTATGTCTCATTGGCCAACATTACTATTTATCTTTATTCTCAGAATTTTAAATTTTTTTCTCATTTTTTGACCTAAAATCTTCAAAAAAAAAAAATATCTCTTTTCTTATTATTTGCATTTAGTACATTATTTGAAATCTCTCTCCTTTAAAATAGATGTTTAATCCTACGACAATGTCTAATATAATGGTGCAATTAATGTACATCTTAACACATAATTTCTCTGACAACAACTCACATCCTCTTCACATATGTAGTATTCTTTTATTAAATAGCAATTCTCTTTCTCTTCACATTTGTAGCCATCTTATATTTCTTTCTATTTTTTCTTTCATTATTATTTTGTGCTTTTTATTGATATCTATTTTTGAACACTGCAAAAAATTAGTAAAATCAACATTATTGCTCTTCTTTATACGTATGTATTAGATGCACAGATGATTTATCGCAGTAACACAACCGTTATCACTTAAAGATGCATCTGCTTAAAATTACCATCTCAGAAAGCAAAGACTTTCAACAAACAGAAGAAAAAACTTTCAAAGTGGAAAGAAAGCTCCATGTACAATCACATATTCTATGAATTAAATCTCTTTCTCACACACACGCATTAAGATTATTCTGTAATTTCAATCGTCAATACCATTATTATCTTGTGCTCTTGTAGTCGTGTTGGATCAGCAACTCTTCCTTCTCCTTTCAAGATACCAAACACGAATCATGTACACATAATAAAGGTGAAGCATGAAGAAGAAAAGAAGCAGTAATCAGATTTTTTGAAGAAGTTTTAGTCCAAATCTACAGTTAATTTGATATATTTTTTGACCCAAACTCTTGTATGAGTACAATTATTTTTTTTCTTCTGTCTTCACTAGCTTTTTTTCATTGAAATACTTTGAATTTGTATGAAAAAACAATAATGATATTTTAGGAAATCTTTTATATTCAGAGATTTTGCTAAAAAATTTTTAAAAAAACAATGAAATATATATGGAGTAAGAAGATAAAAAGGAAAATAAAAATAAACAAAAAGGAATAAGAAAAACAGAAAACGAAAGGTCAAGAAAAAGAAAGGAAAGAAAAACCTCCATATATAGTATTGCTGAAATTAAAGTTTAATTTGCAAATAATGATTCATTTTTTTGTTTCATATATAGTCTTAATTTGTTACATATATAGTCTCCCTAAATTATAGAGAATAATCATAAATTATTTAAATAGTAGACGATATTATTTCTTTTAAAGGTAAGGAAATTAAAATATTCTTCAAATATTACTAGTAGAAAGTGTAAGAAATGATTTCTAATTTTAGAGGAAATTTTGCTAATAGAGGGGGATGCCAAAAATAATGATGGTAATTATGATAGGTGCAGAATTATTGTGTGAGGAAAAAAGAAAAAGAAATAAAAATGCAAAATAAAGGAATAAAGAATAAAATGAACAAGCAAAAAAGAATGCCCAAAATTTGAATTTAATTGTGTCATTTTTTAGGGTACTAAATTTGATTTATATTATTTTAAAAATATGTTTTTATGAATAACATTTTATTACTGGTGTAATGATATTTATATTTTATGCTATCATGTTTTCATATTGTAATCATTTTTTAGAATATATCAATAAGAAAAATAACTCTCATAGAAAAATAATGTTATAAATAATTTTTTTGATGATTATGCCTAAAAATAATAGGATAAAGATTTTATAGCCATATGCTCCTGAGAAACTTTATCTATATTTTTATATTGCTTTTACAATATTTATCCTTATCCTCCTTTGAAATATATATAAACAATAATCAATATAAATATCAGTTGAGAGTGAGAAGAACTACAAAGATCGATGATGAAGCAGATGATGATTTTTTTTAAAATATTATCTTGGCTATTATTATTTTTTGTTGATGTTATCTTTCTCAAATAATAATTATAATATTTATTCTATATTATTAGAATTTATTTGCAGAATTATTGAAAATATTATTTTTATTTAATTTCTTAGTAATAAAATTATAAAATTAAAAATAAATGAGATATATGCCCCGTGTCTCAGGGCTTACGCCTTTGTTACATCCCGTAAGTTCCTAATATTTAGTCGGCCTATTCGTATGTTGGTTGAGAGTTTTAGAGTGCCATACGTACGAGGAAAGGACCCGGGGAAAGGCCGAACGAGTGCCAAGTCGGGATTTTACGAGAGGAGGCCGAACCTAGCTGCCCAGAGGGGCAAAGTGGCACAGAGCAGCTCCTGCGTTAGCCAACGTGGCACGGAGTAGAATCAGCGCGATGGGTAGAGTGCCACGTTGCCTTGTCTGCTGCCTTAAGTATATAAAGGTCTCACACTTAGAAGTTAGATCATTATCCAAATAATCACGACCGGAACAGAGGGAAACCGAGGAAAACATTTAATAATCATCCGATTACGCTGCTAAACACCGTCCAAATCCAAATTAACTCCGGGTATTAAAGTATAAAGTTGCAGGGAGCATCGCTGCGGAGTTATTTTCATAAAATATGCCCAGCAAATCGTCGTCCCGCTGAGCTTAAGTTGATGGGATTGTTCCAAACTAGTGTCAATACGATCACGTGCCTAAAGTAAGTATTTCTCCCTTCTAGATTCCCGAGAAATTACGAGTTCTTGATTGTCTTTCGATAAGTTAAAGTATAGTCAGTATATATATATATATATATATATATATATATATATATATATATATATATATATATATATATATATATAAAATAAAGTATCCCTATTCTTCCGTTAATATGATTACAGTTGAGAAGGGCAGTTGAACACGAGCCGAAACTTGCCAGTTAATCGGTAAATAATGAATGAGGTATGTTAAGGCATTTTCTTTCGGCAAGTTAGTTTCTTCAGCATAGTAGTCCAGTATGAATCCCAGTAAAGCATGTCAGGAATATATTATCATGTCTTGTTCTTGTTGTCAGTTGAGACTCGTATATTATATTATTTTGGGCTAGATTATACCTGTATAGCTTCCGTGACCACCCCAGGGTTAATAGCTGTGTCGCCGCCCACCAGGGCGATGATACGTTGCTCTACGGAGCGGCATGTCATCCGTAAGGGACGAAGATGGGGATCCATATCCTCATATGCCGTGGTTGGCCTTATACACACCCCCACCGAGCATTTACGCCCGGGGTGTAGATATCAGGAGTCCTCCAGACTTAGATATAGCTACAGTCAGGGGCCGAGTGGGCCCAGTTGCAGACCTAGGGGATCGGCAGGACGCTTATAGCTGGTAGTTGACTCAGTATGACCTGGATAAGGGTATATAAATTGAGGTGTACTCACTAGGGTTAATGGGGGCCCAGGTGGGTTATTTTATGCTGATTGTACCTTCCGGCTTATGGGGGCCAGGTAAGGCTTATGTTGCTTAGTTACTGATATTTAGATAGTAAGACTCCTCATTTGTCAGGTGTGAACCCTACCTTCCTTATTACAGTTATGTTTAGTCTTGATTTCACTACCTCAATCATCTTCAGTCCGTTTTCTTTACTTCCGTTATTGTCAGTTCTATTTCTTACTTTTAGTCATTTAAAGTTATTGCTTTACATATTCAGTACCTGTGGTACTGACGCCCTTTATGGGGCGCTGCATTACTTGCCTGCAGGTGCAGATAGACGAGGAACAGGTCCCTCGTAGTTCCAGTCAGTCGTATAGAACTGTCAGCTCCCTTCTTCCGGAGCTTGTGTGATAGAGGTTTATTACTTTTATTTGTACAGTATGGGTAGGTTGGGGCCCTGTCCCGACCATCTTATTACTCCTAGAGACTTGCAGATTGTGTTACTTTCCTGTGGTTAGATAATATCAGTCATGTGGGGTCCGTATGTGTTTTAGATTATGTGTGTTGGCCGTGTGGGGCCCTATTTAGCTGTTGATTGGTGGCCTTGTCTGTCATAGTTCAGTTTAGCATCTGATTTTACTTTCCAGTTATAACTAGATATCTTGGTGGCTTTGTCGGCCCGCATAAGACTCCCTATGATTGTTTGTCTTTGGTTAGTTAGTTTTTTTCACAGGGTGCTATAGGCCTTGTCGGCCGGGGGTTGTATTTAAATCCACTATATAGTCCGTTGTTTTCTTGATTCTAGAGTTAGAGTCAGCCCTGCACCAGAGATGCTTAGGCTCAGTCAGCTCAACAGTTCAGGTCCTAGTAGGGTACCAAGTGCTAGTCATACCTCCCAAGGTGGGGTGTGACAAACTTGATACCAGAGCAGGTCATATCCCAGGGAGTCTGCTAGACGTGCTAAGTAGAGTCTTGTCTGTGGATGTGTTGTGCACCACATACTATAAGCAGGAGGGTGCAGGGCATGATAGGATGGTTACTCTTTCTTCTTATTCAGTCGTGCTATAGAGCAGTACAATATAGGGTTGAGTCCCTAAGCTTATTATATTCTTTTTCTTACAGAGAAATGTCAGACCAGCGACATCCTACGACAGGCAGGAGGCTAGATGTAGCAGCAGGAGAGGGCACCAGCAGGGTGCCTCAGCCTCGGTCAGAATCGGCCCGATCTGAGGACGATACGGAGGTATCATTTCGACCTCCCCAGCAGTCTCCACCACGTTAGGAGCCGCTTGGGATGGACGGTGTGACAGTATCGCCTCTGGCAATTTCTATACCCGTACCATCCGACCAGGAGGTCAGGAGCGCGGTGGCTATGCTAGCCCAGATGATGGCTTCTCAGCACCAGCCAGTGCCACCTATAGTTGAAGAATCCTTAGAAGGGCCTGGTAGTTCGAGGGTCCGAGAGTTCCTAGCACTTAGTCCCCTGCAATTCATAGGGACAGATCGGACCAAGGACCCTCAGGACTTCTTAGACCAAATGTAGACGATTTTCAGGGTGATGCATGCTACACCTACAGATCAGTTGAGTTGGCGGTACTCCGGCTACGGGACATCGCCGTGCTGTGGTATGAGAGTTGGGAAAGGTCTCGAGGGAGAGATGTTTCCCCTCTGGCCTGGCCCAGCTTCTCAGAGGATTTCTTGGATCATTACCTACCGCGGGAGATTCGATAGGCCCGGGTTGATCATTTCCTACACTTGGAGCAAGGATCGATGAGTGTTCGGGAATATGCCATGCGGTTTGATTCCTTGGCTCGTTATGCGCCAATTTTTGTGGACACAATGCCAGCCAGGGTACACCACTTTATAATGGGGTTGAACCCGAAATATGTTGAGCCCTGCATCACAGCCACACTGCGAGAGGATATGGATATCACCCGTGTTCAGGCTTTTGCTTAGAATATTGAGGGTATCAGACAGCGGCAACGAGAGATTATGAGGACAAGTTAGGAGCAGCGCTGCAGGGACAGACAGGGTGAATTATAGGAGGAGTCTCAAGGAGGACCTGGCCACAGTTATTAGATAGGCCACCTAGACCCCCGCCTCCACCACAACCACAGAAGAGAAGGTCTAGTCACCGAGGGCAGGCATAGCCCGGGGAAGGTTCGCGAGCAGTAGGTTCACAGCAGCAGAGGAGAGTGGATCATAGTGGGTTTATAATACCACTTTTCCCTATTTGCAGTCGACGCCACTCTAGAGCATGCAGGTATGGTTCCACAACATGCTACATTTGTGGACAGGAGGGTCACCAAATGAGGAATTGTACAGCTAAGGGTCAGGGTGACCGGGATCGACAAGATAGGTCCTCGGCAGGATCACGAGCTACAACATCCCTGGCAGGGCGTAGGCCCTCAGTTTTAGCTGGTAGAGGCCGAGGCAGATCAGGGGCCTCCAGTTCAGGTGCCAGCCCAGACTGTACTTATGCAACAGGAGTTAGAGTCGTCACCAGATGTTGTGACAGGTATGTTGAACATTTTCTCTCATCCTGCTTATGTGTTGATAGATCCAGGATCCACCTTGTCCTATGTTACATTGTTAGTGGCTTGGAAGTTTAGTATCATATCAGAGTTTCTTCGGCGACCTTTCTCAGTGTCTACACCCGTTGGTGACTCTATCATATCTAGAAGGGTCTATCAGGGGTGTACAGTAGAGGTTGCCAATTGTCAGACTACGACGGACTTGATAGAATTAGAAATGGTTGATTTTGATGCCATTATGGGTATGGATTGGCTAGCTCCACGCTATGCCAATGTCGAATGTTGGACCAAGATTGTCCGATTCCACTTTCCAGGGGAGGCAGTACGGGAGTGGAAAGGTAGTACAACCACACCAAAAGGTAGGTTTATTTCCTATCTTCGGGTGAGAAAATTGATAGCAAAAGGGTGCATTTATCATATTGTCAGAGTTTAGGATGTTTAGGCAGAGCCTCCGATCCTTCAGTCTATTCCAGTGGTTAATGAATTTCCCGACGTATTTCCAAATGAGCTTCCTGGTATTCCCCCAGAAAGGGAAATTGATTTTGCAATCGATCTATTACCAGGCACTCATCCTATATCTATTCCTCCATATCGGATGGCTCCTGCTGAACTTAGAGAACTAAAGGAACAATTGAAGGATTTGCTAGACAAGGGCTTTATCTGGTCGACTACCTCACCATGGGGTGCGCCAGTTCTGTTCGTGAGGAAGAAGGACGGCTCCCTCCATATGTGTGTAGATTATCAGTAGCTGAATAAAGTCACTATCAAAATAAGTACCCATTTCCTAGAATAGACAACCTGTTTGATCAGCTATAGGGAGCGAGGTATTTTTCAAAGATTGAATTAAGATCAGGATATTATCATGTTCGGGTTCGTGAAAGAGATATTCCAAACACTGCCTTCAGGACCAGATATGGCCACTTAAAATTTTTAGTCATGTACTTTGGACTGACAAATGCCCTAGCAGTATTCATGGACCTGATGAACAACATTTCAGACCATACCTGGACTGGTTCGTGATAGTATATATCGATGATATTCTGGTGTATTCCCGATCATAGGTAGATCACCAGGATCATCTATGGATAGTGCTCCAGATTCTCAGAGATCGCCAGCTATATGCAAAATTTTCTAAATGTGAATTTTGGCTGAATTCAGTAGCCTTCTTAGGCCATATTGTGTCAGATGCTGGTATATAGGTAGATATGCAGAAGATAGAGGTAGTAAAAACATGGCCTAGACCCACCACTCCGACCGAGGTACGTCGTTTCCTGGGGTTAGCCGGGTATTACAGAAGGTTCGTCGAAGGATTTTCCACTTTAGCAGCACCTTTAACCAAATTGACGCAGAAGGAAGCAAAATTCCATTGGACTGAGGCATGTGAGCAGAGCTTTCAGGAACTGAAAGATAGATTGACATCGGCACCGGTGCTAGTGTTGCCAGAAGGAATAGAGGGTTATGCAGTCTATTGTGACACTTCAGGTGTTGGGTTAGGATGTGTTTTGATGCAGCATGGTAAGGTGATTGCCTATGCTTCCAGGCAGCTAAGGATGCATGAAAAGAACTACCCTACCCATTACCTGGAGTCAGCCGCGGTGATTCATGCCTTGAAAATATGGAGACACTACCTGTATGGTGTCCATGTAGATATTTTCACTGATCACCAAAGCCTGCAGTATATTTTCACCTAGAAAGAGTTAAATCTGCGGCAACATCGCTGGTTGGAGCTGTTAAAAGATTATGATGTGAATATTTTATATCACCCAGGAAGGGCCAATGTTGTAGCAGATGCTCTTATCGTAAATCCATGGGAAGCTTGGCATATTTATAGCCCGAGCGGCAGGAATTGGCTCAAGAATTGCATTAGCTAGCCAGTTTAGCCGTTCGTAAAGTAGAATCAGGAGACAATGGAGGGGTACTCCAGAATACCACAGTGTCATCATTAGTGGTGGAAGTGAAAGAACGGCAGTATAAAGATCCTAGCCTGGTTCAGCTCAGAGATAGGGTCCAGCGAGGGGAAGTGACAGAATTCTAGGTAACTGTGGACGGAGTTTTGAGATATAAGGATCGCCTCTGCATTCCATACGTGGCAGGGCTTCGCTAGAAAATTATGGGCGAGGTACATTATGCCCGTTACTCTCTCCATCCAGGTTCGACAAAAATGTACCGTGACGTAAAAGAGATTTACTGGTGGCCAGGAATGAAAAAGGGGATAGCAGAATTCGTAGCTCAGTGTCCCAATTGCCAACAGGTGAAAGCTGAATATCAGAAACCAGGCAGACTGACATAGGATACAGCCGTGCCTTTATTGAAATGGGAGGCAGTTAATATGGATTTCATAGTAGGGTTACCTCGTTCCAGGCGTAAATAATCTAGGTAATTGTTGACAGGTTGACAAAATAAGCTCACTTTCTACCAGTAAGGGCTACCTTTTCAGCCGAAGATTATGCTAAGTTGTATATTAGAGAAATAGTCCGATTGCATGGTGTTCCGTTGTCAATTATCTCTAACAGAGGGGCACAGTTTAGAGCTAAATTTTGGCAGCCTTTTTCAGAGGGGCTTGGGGATGTAGGTGAACCTGAGCACAACCTTCCATTCTCAGATAGACGGGCAGGTAGAACGTACAATCTAGATGCTCGAGGATATGTTACGGGCGTGTGTGCTAGATTTTGGAGGCAGATGGGATGAACATCTACCGCTTGTTGAATTTGCCTATAATAACAATCATCATTCAGCAATTCAGATGGCGCCTTATGAAGAGTTATATGGGCAGAAGTGCAGGTCTCCAGCTGGTTGGTTTAGCTTAGGAGAATCAGCATTGATTGAGCCAGATATTATTCATCAGTCAAAAGAGAAAGTAAAGCTTATCAGGGTACATCTGCTGACAGCTCAGAGCCGCCATAAATCTTATGCTAATGTGCAGCGAAGAAGCCTAGAGTTTAATGTGGGTGACTGGGTATTCCTAAAGGTTTCGCTGATGAAGGGTGTGATGAGATGTGGTAAGAAAGGCAAGCTCAGCTCGAGGTTTATTAGACCTTATCAGATTCGCCGAAGGATAGGCCAGGTGGCTTATGAATTGGATTTACCTCTAGAATTAGAATCCGTTCACCCAGTTTTCCATGTATCAATGCTGAGGAAGTGCATAGGAGATCCCTCCCGGATTGTCCCAGTGAAAGACGTCCAAATAACTGAGGAGTTAGCTTATGAAGAAGCTCCAGTAGCTATACTAGATCGACAAATCCGTAGACTGAGAACTAAAGATGTTGCTTCCATTAAAGTGTTATGGCGAAATAAGAACCGAGAGGAGATGACCAGGGAGGCAGAAGCCGATATGAAAACCAGATATCCTCAATTATTTCAGGCTTAGTCAGATTGTGCAGTTAGAGGTATATTGTTGTTGTTGTTTCATAAGTTGCATTAAATACATGTATATGTAAGATAATTGCTTTCAGTTGATTGTGAAATGAATGCCATAGTATTGTGTGAAGTACCTGTATTGGACTTTTCTGCATTTCAGGGTATTTGGATAGTCCATATTATAGGGCAGACTCAGCCAAAATTTTTCCAAAATAAGTAATTGCAAGGTTAAGGTTCTTGCAAGTAGAAGTTAACATTCGAGGACGAATTTCTTAAGGGGGGGAGGATGTTACACCCTGTAAGTTTCTAACATTTAGCCGGCCTATTCGTATGTTGGTTGAAAGTTTTAGAGTGCCATCCGTACTAGGAAAGGGCCCGGTGAAAGGCCGAATAGTGCCAAGTCGGGATTTCACGGGAGGAGGTCGAACCAAGCTGCCCAGAGGGGAAAAGTGGCACGGAGCAGCTCCTCCACATTAGCCGACGTGGCACGGAGCAGAATCAGTGCGATGGGCAGAGTGCACATTGCCTTGACTGCTGCCTCAAGTATATAAAGGTCTCACACTTAGAAGTTAGATCATTATCAAAATAATCACGGCTAGAAAAGAGGGAAACTGAGGAAAACATTTAATAATCATTCGATTATGCCGCTAAACGCCGTCCAAATCCAAATTAACTTCGGGTATTGAAGTATAAAGATGCATGGAGCATCGCTGCAGAGTTATTTTCATAAAATACACCCGGCAAATCATCGTCCCGTCGAGCTTGAGTTGATGGAATTGTTCCAAACTAGTGTCAATACGATCACGTGCCTAAAGTAAGTATTTCTCCCTTCTAGATTCCCAAGAAATTATGAGTTCTTGATCGTCTTTTGATAAGTTAAAGTATAGTCAGTATATATATTAGTTATTGTTTTCTTTGACTATAGTAATAAAGTATCCCTATTCTTTCGTTAATATGATTACAGTTGAGAAGGGCAGTTGAACATGAGCCGAAACTTGCCAGTTAATCGGTAAATAGTGAATGAGGTATGTTAAGGCATTTTCTTTTAGCAAGTTAGTTTCTTCAGCATAGTAGTCCAGTATGAATCCCAGTAAAGCATGTCAGGAGTATGTTATCATGTCTAGTTGTTGTTGTCAGCTGAGACTCATAAATTGTATTATTTTGGGTTGGATTAGACTTGTATAGCTTCCGTGACCACCCCAGGGTTAATAGCTGTTTTGCCGCCCGCCAGGGGTGAGGATACGTCGCTCTACGAAGCGGATGCTGTCCACAAGGGATGAAGATGGGGATCCAGATCCTCATATGCCGTGGTTGGCCTTATACACACCCCCGCCGAGCATTTATGCCCGGGGTGTAGATATCAGGAGTTCTTCGGACTCAGATACAACTACAATTAGGGGTCGAGCGGGCCCAGTTGCAGTCCTAGGGGATCGACAGGATGCTTATAGCTGGTAGTTGACTCAGTATGACCTGGATAGGGGTAAATAGATTGAGGTGTACTCACTAGGGCTAATGGGGGCCCAGGTGGGTTATTCTGTTCGGATTGTACCTTCTGGCTTATGGGGGCCAGGTAAGGTTTATGTTGCTTAGTTACTAATAGTTAGACAGTAAGACGCCTCATTTATCAGGTATGAACCCTACCTTCCTTATTACAGTTATGTTTAGTCCTGATTTCACTACCTCAGTCATCTTCAGTCTGTTTTCTTTACTTCGGTTATTGTCAGTTCTATTTCTTACTTTCAATCATTTAAAGTTACTTCTTTACATATTCAGTACCTGTGGTATTGACACCCTTTATGGGGCGCTGCATTACTTGCCTGTAGGTACAGATAGACGAGGAGCAGGTACCTTGTAGTTCCAGTCAGCCGTACAGAACCGTCAACTCCCTTCTTCTGGATCTTGTGTGATAGAGGTTTATTACTTTTTTTTGTATAATATGGGTAGGTTGTGTCACACCCCGCCTTGGGGGGTATGACTGGCACCTGGTGCCCTACTAGGACCTGAATTGCTAGACTACTGAGCCTGAGCACATCTGGTGCCTGCTGCTGGCTCTAACTCAGATTCAGGGAAACAACGGGCTATATAGCGGCTGTAAGTACAGCCTCCGGCCAACTAGGCCTATAGCCACCTATACCCGTACTAACAGCTAACCAGAAACATATCAATATATAGGGGGGCCTATACGGGCCGACAAGGCCACCATGCTGTCTAATTATCTGTAACTCAACAATGAGATATTGGAAAGTTACGTGACCGGCAAGGTCACCACTACTGTCAAGCTATGGCCCCACACGACCAACATAAAAGAAGCAGAAGAACTAACAGCTATACAACTGCACGGCCTCACACGACCGGCTCATCTGACCACAGGGAAATATATACAGACTGCAAGCCTCTAGGAATACTGATATCATGGTCGGGACAGGGCCCCGACCTACCCATACTGTACAACAAAAGAAAAGGGATAAACCTCTAGCTATCTAGCTCCAGATGACTGGAACTGATGACCCTGTGAGCTGACTAGAATCACGAGGTATCGGCCCCTCGTCTATAAGTACCTGCAGGCAAGTAATGCAGCGCCCCCAAGGGGCGTCAGTACCACTGGTACTGAGTATGTAAAACAATAACTGAAAGAAATATCTGAAAACAACAACACAATTGATGGAACTGAAATAGGAAGGAATAGATTAACTGACTAAAAATGTAAAGTTATGCCTACTCTTAACTTATACTGGAAGGAGTAGGAGTCATACCTAGCGATGTATCGTTCTACTGTCAATCTACTCGTAGCTCGTGTAACATGACATAACATAACATAACATAACATAGCACACACAAACCTTACCCGACCCCCATAAGCCGGGAGGTACAACCAACACGCAATCTATACCCCTACCCCGGTTGTCCCATCTCCTATAATAACTATAAGCATCCTTCCGGTCCCCTGGGTATGCACTTGGGCTCGCTGAGCCCCTGACTATAACTGAACCTGAGTCCGGAGGACTCCTGAATCAACACCCGGGCGTATCCGCTCGACGGGGGTGTATAAGGGCCGACCAAGGCACAATATGGGGAAAACTGGCATCCCATATTCATCCCCTATGGGACGGCATGCCGCTCCATAGAGCGACACATTCTCATCCTCTGGCGGACGAGTCGATACAACTATTAACCCTGGGGCGGTCATGGATGCTAGGTAATCCAACCCCAAAACAATACAATGGTCTTAACTATTAATACTATCTGCATATCCCACATACTGAAGCTAATAATAATAAAATATTTGTACATACTGTATGCTGAACTAGTGATAGTAATATATACGTACTTAACACATGCTGAGACTGATAATAGTATATATGTATAAATATAATCTTCTGCCATACTGTGCTGAGTCTAATGCTGAACAAGGTATAGTTTTTCTGCTGAAAACCATGCTGTATACTGAGTTTCTATAGTAACATGATTTACTATTTCTAACATGCTTTCCAAACTTCATTTTAACCTATCATTCTACTTCTGAGATGTCTCACAGATACTTACATTGATTTACTGGGTTTCAACTGAATACGATAATATCCTAACATTCTGTACTAAATCACATACTGGGCATGACTGTACAGTTCCTAACACTTGTATTAGAGTTTATATCATGCTAGCAAGTTTCACGCTAAACATAACATGATGCTTCTAATATCGTACCAACATTCGTAGTAAACATAACACATGACTTCTGAACATTCTATTGGCCTTTAAATTACTTTACTATACCGAGATTACTAACTTGCCGAGGAAACTAGCTTTACATACCTTCGCTTCTGATTTCTCGACTAACTGGCGTAGCTTGGTCAGTATTTCAGCTATTCCTCCCAACTGCATTCATATATATATCAATCAGTACTAAATACAACTTTATTCTGAAAGACGACATCACTTTCGATATAATTATAGCCTAAACTTAGGATTATCGAAAGACGGTCAAAAACTCGCTATTTTCCGGAAGTCCAGAAGGGAGAAATACTCACTTCACAGCTAGAAACACATAGACACTAGTTTAGAGCAATTCCACTTACCTTAGTCCGGTAGGCCGTATTTCGCGAAACTAAATCTGTAGGAATGCTCTCTGCTGCTAAATACCTCGGTATCTGAGGTTAATTTGGGTTTGGACTACGTTTGGCAGCGTAATCGGATGAAATTATATTACCTCCTTCGTTCCTTTCTCTCCTCTGGTTTTTCCTCTCTGTTTCACTGGAAATTTATACGAATAAATGATTTAAAACCGAAGTGGGGCTTTATATACTTGGGCCTGGACAATGCCAACGTGTCATGGAGCCAACGCGGAGGCTCCACCTCCATGACACATCGCCATCGTGGAGGGGCTCTGCCTCGGCTCCTTCCGCGATGGTTTGACAAGTTTCTCGTCCGATATTTTCCCCGGGCCTTTCTTTAGCACGTATGGCCTTCAAATATGCTTAACCAACGTGCAAATAAGTCATCTACATGTTGGGAATCCTACGGGGTAAGGTTGGGGCCTTTTCCCCACCATCTTATTACTCCTAGAGGCTTGCATATTGTGTTACTTCCCTGTGGTTAGATGATATCGGCCGTGTGGGGCCCGTATGTGTTTTAGATTATGTGTGTTGGCCGTGTTGGGCCCTGTTTAGCTGTTGATTGGTGGCCTTGTCAGTCATAGTTCAGTTTAGCATCTGATTTTACTTTCCAGTTATAACTAGATATCATGGTGGCCTTGTCGGCCCGCATAGGACTCCCTATGATTGTTTGTCTCTGGTTAGCTGTTTATTTTCACAGGTGGCTATAGGCCTTGTCGGCCGGGGATTATATTTACAACTGCTATATAGCCCGTTGTTTTCTTGATTCTAGAGTTAGAGTCAGCCCTGCACCAAAGGTGCTTAGGTTTAGTCAGCTCATTAGTTCAGGTCCTAGTAGGGCACCAGGTGCCAGTCATGCCTCCCAAGGTGGGGTGTGACAGCCTTGCCCCGTGCTACATAAAATGATTTTCCTCGCGCCCTCGTCTTTTAAAACACTGGTTACATATTTTTAAAAATATTTATTAGGGGTAAGTAGGTAAAATATATTTTTCTTTCTAGAAATGAGTAGTTTTTTTAAGGGAACACAACTTATTTTGAAATAGAGCAAGTGTCACGCCCCGAGTTTACACCCTGGACGGGAAACAGTACTTGAAACCACAAGTAACCCCAAGTCAACCCCTGGTTTATCATACACTAGAATTTTGAGTAACATAAAATACATACAGCAGAAATTTAAAGTAAGAATATAAATATTTGAAAGAAATAAGTTGTTTCATAATATTAAAAATATTAGAACAAGCTACAAGTCCGTAAGAAAACAAACTTAGTCTGGAAACTGAACATAAGTTTGAAAGCTACTAAGTCCGATGAGCTGCTGGGACAAACCTCCAGCTAGCTCTAAATCCAAAATAAAAGAAATGAAATCATATCTCAAGTAAGAAATCTTCATCCTTGGAGGATGAGGACTCACCAACTGGTAAAGTTGAGTTCTTCGAGGAGTAAATGGCTAACGAAGTTGAGACTGTGATCCTGCAGCTATATCATAAAATGATACAACATAAAAGTATGTATCAGTACTTTAAATGTACTGAGTAAGTGAGGAACATAATACCACAAAATAAATAGTAAAAGAAATGCTGAACTGAAAATAAAACATGCAATGACCAACTAATACTGTTGAGATGAAACACTGAAGTATTGAGATGGTTTAGAAGACCCTGTCTGATGGTCAAAGCATGTTTTAGGTCTGGAGTACTGATTTGAACTGAACTAGACTGAGACAATACTAAACTGACTAGTGGGAAAGTCTATAACCGACATGTAACAACGTGAGCTAAACGTGGAGTCCGATGTATACACCACACCGGTAGGACCCAATATACCTTGCCAGGGTATAAAGTCATGAACTGGGTGATCACAAAAGTCTGGGGCCAATTAGGCTAATAAATACTGAAATCTATGTTGGCAATGTAGTTCTGGGAACCTGGGTGTGTTGGAACCCCGGTCCACTCGGTGCTAAGTCCTACCCCCACTGGATAACCTAAACTGAATACTAAGCTGATAGCTCGAAACTGGGGCTAAAGACTAGTTAGGGATACATATCTGAAAGTACCCTGAGAGTCTTAATAGATCAGATTCTGAAACTGGATTCTAGACTGGCTAGAGCTGCTTATCTAGAAGCATCATAACCGTCTAAGAACAAACTGAAATCTAAACTGGGGTCTTAAGGCTAGTTAGAGATTTATGTCTAAAGTGTCATGACCGCCTAATGGACCAATGAAATGGATTCTGATAACTAGGAGGTGATACTGATACCTCAGGAAGTTTTGTAGTCAAACTAATCAGCTGACATTTCTGACTGACACTGAGAAATTTCACATTTTGACTAAGGCTAGAAAATCATGTAACTGACTGAGAATTTAGTATGTAAAATAGTAAGATTTATCATCAAGAGAATATCAAGATTTATCATTTCAGTAAAATTTCTAGTCCATTCTACCCTCAAGAACTAGGGTTGAAGTCAATGCATATGAATAGGCATCAATACTACTATCAGCTGATGGGAAAATACCCTTAACTAACATACATGATGATTCCACATGGATTAAACAAGGCATTATTAGAGATTTCTCAATATTAAAAAATCTGCAGGGTTAGAATTCACTTTCATGGGAATAACATCAATAAAGTCATGAACCAATGGAAATCATGTCTAAAATAGTTAGAGATATCATGCTATGTGAATTCCAAGAAAATTAACATTTATCCCCTTCACATTCGAAAGTTCAGGGCTGGGATTTACAGAGAAACTAGGGAAGGATTTTGAGGGAAATAGGGAAAGAATTATTCTCTTGTTGAATTCCCACATACCTGATGAAGAAACCCGAAAAATTTCCTTGAAAATCGAGGAGGGAAGTTTTGCCCTAGTTCTTTCTCAAAATGCTTTGAGAGAAAATTCTACGACCTTCTTTATGAAGATTTGAGTGGGGAATGAGGAAAGAAACCATTTACCCCCACTAATAAGTTTGAAATTATGTCTAAAACGATGTATTTTAAAGTTTAGGAGGATAGAAAATTATTGAAAGACCCTTGAAAAGTTGCAGGGAAAAACTAAATGTTAGTCCCCACGAGTGACCTAAGGGGTCGTGGTCACTGACTACGACTCGTGGTCACACTCGTGGACTACACTTCCTGGAACACAATGAGGGTCACCACGAGGGACCCAACGAGTCGTGGTCAGTGACACAACTCGTGATCACCTCTCGTGGACCACACTATCTAAAAATCCTAGAGCCCCACGTTGTGGTGTCCCAAATGAGTCGTGGTGAGGACCCGTTGAGTACACTGCCTACCCCCTCTAATTCTGACCCATGCCTGACTACGGGTTACCTAATGGGTCATAGTATGGGACCACGACTCGTGGTGACAACTTGTTAAGTGCACTATTCAAGATTTCACGATTACAATTTATCCTTGACCACGGGTCACCTCGTGACTCATGTGGTTGACCATGACTCGTGGTTACCCCTATGGTCACCCAGTGCACCAAAATTCCACTAAGTTTTCAGGCCTCACCACGAGTCACTTAATGAGTCGTGGTCTCTCCTCACGGGTCACAGAACAACTCATTCTGTGACCTGATGTAGATTCGCAAATTTTCTTCGATTCAAGTCGCGAGTCTAGTCTTTGAGTTTTTGGGGCATTACAATTCTCCCCCTTGTGAACATTCATCCTTGAATGTTGGAAGAACACATCGGAAAGAAAAGATATGCAATTTCGATATTTAAATACTGATCGTTAAACCAAAAACTGACAGAATGAGTACCTTTGATTCAAACTACACAGTTGAACTGAATTCACTTTTCATACATATATTCATGAACAAAAAAGAAAGCTAAACACATGAATTGAACATGAAAACCAAATTGAGTTCTAGGGAAAGACTGATATCTCAAGCTGTAACATAGCCGACAGTGAATAAGTGTGGGTATCTGGCCATCATATTTGCTTCAACTTCGACGTAGCTCCTTCCACCTGCTGGTTTCCCCATATGACCTTAACCGAAGCTACTTCTTTGTTCCTCAGCTTACGATCCTGACGGTTGAGGATATGTATTGGGACCTCCTCAAATAAGGGACTATCTTTTATTTCTACGCTGTCCAAGGGCACAATTGAAGTTGGATCCCAATGCATTTCTTCAATAGCGACACATGGAATATCAGGTGCACAACAGCCAACTCTGAAGGTAATTCCATCTCATAGGCTACTTTGCCAATTTGCCTCAGAATTCTGTAGGGTCCCACATATCTCAAACTAAGCTTTTCCTTCTTTCCAAACCTCATCATCCCTTTCATGGGCGAAATTTTTAGATAGACCCAGTCATTCACAGCAAACTCTAATTCTCTTCTCCTCACATTAGCATAGGATTTCTGACGGCTTTGAGCTATTTTCAGTCTTTCTGTGATGATATGTACCTTTTACATAGATTCATGAACCGACCCTGTCCGGATTATTGCAGCTTTACCCACTTCAAATCACCCAATAGGAGATCTGCACCTCCTACCATAGAATGCCTCAAACGGGGCCATCTAGATACTGGAGTGGTAGCTGTTGTTGTATGAAAACTCGATAAGATGAAAATGGTCATCCCAACTGCCCTTGAAATCGATGGCACATGCTCTCGACATATCTTCTAGGGTCTGAATAGTCCGCTCAGCTTGCCCATCTGTTTGCGGGTGAAATGCTGTGCTGAGCTTGACTTGGGTGCCAAGTCTCTTCTGAAAAGACTTCCAGAACTATGAGGTGAACTAGGTACCTCTGTCTGAAATAATCCATAATGGCACCCCATGAAGCCTGACCAAATCCCGGATATAAAGTATAACATAGTCCTTAGCTAAATATGTCGTTTTAACTGGGAGGAAATATGCTGACTTAGTCATCTGATCTACTATTACCTATACGGAATCATATTGACGACGAGTTTGAGGTAGACCCATAATAAAGTCCAATTTATTTATTCCCACTTCAACGTGGGTATGCTAATATCTTGTGTCATACCTCTCAGTCTTTGATGCTCTACCTTGACTTGCTGGCAGTTCGAGAACTTGGCTATAAATTCGACAATGTCTCTTTCATGCCGTTCCACCAGTAAATATCCCGTAGATCATAGTATATTTTAGTAGCACTAGGGCAGATAGAGTATATCGAGCTGTGTGCTTCAGCCAATATCTGTTGTCTTAGGTCACCCACGTCCGGTACACACAATCTGCCCTGATAACGGAGCACACCATCTCCTCCTTTGGAGAAAGCCTCAACCTGCTTTTTGAGAATCGCTTCCTTAAGTTTAAGAAAGATGGGATCTTCATCCTGTTTGGACTTAACTTCCACAACCAAGGAAGAGTTTGACCCACTTTGCATCACCACTCCACCCTCAGCTGAATCAATGAACTGCACCCCTAATCGAGTTAGCATGTGAATATCCTTCGCCAAGTCCTTTTTTCCTTCCTCAATATGAGCCACGCTACCCATGGACACTCTGCTTAGGGCATCAGCCACCATATTGGCTTTGCCCGGGTGATATAGCACGCTCATGTCATAATCCTTCAGGAGTCCCAACCACCTTCTCTGGCGAAGATTCAGGTCCTTCTGACTGAATACGTATTGAAGGCTTTTGTGATTAGTGAAAACATCAACATGAGCCCCGTATAGGTAATGTCTCCATATTTTCAATGCAAATACTATTGCTGCCAACTCCAAGTCATGAGTTGGATAGTTCTTCTCATGAACATTAAGCTACCTGGAGGCGTAGGCTATCACTTTGCTCTGCTGCATCAGAGCGCAACCGAGTCCAACCTTGGAAGCTTCGCAATAAACTACAAATTCATTCGATCCTTCTGGTAGAGTCAATACTGGAGCAGTAGTGAGTCGAGTTTTTAACTCCCGGAAACTCTTCTCACATGCATCTAACCATTGGAACTTTACCTTTTTCTAAGTCAGCCTAGTCAGTGGATATGCTATAGAAGAAAAGCCCTCTACAAAGCGTCGGTGGTAACCGGCCAAACCCAAGAAACTTCTGATTTCGGTTGGGGAGGTTGGTCTGGGCCAGTCTTTCACTGCTGCTATCTTTTGAGGATCAACTTGGATAACTTCACCTAAGACCACGTGATCTAGGAAAGTCACGGACCTCAACCATAATCCACACTTGCTGAACTTAGCGAACAACTGGCGGTCTCTGAGTGTCTGAAGCACTATTCTCAGGTGATTAACATGCTCCTCTTCATTCCTAGAGTATAGTAGAATGTCGTCGATGAATACGATGATGAACATATACATATACTGCTTGAAGAGTCTGTTCATCAGGTCCATAAAGGCTGCAGAGGCATTTGTTAGTCCAAAGGACATAACCACGAACTCAAAATGACCTTACCGAGTCCTAAAAGCTATTTTCGGTATGTCACATTCTCTGACTCTTAGTTGATGATACCCCGACTTGAGATCCATTTTGGAGAAATAGCTAGCTCCCTGAAGTTGGACGAATAGGTCATCAATTCTGGGCAGGGGATATCTGTTTTTGAATGTGACCTTGTTCAACTGATGATAGTCGATGCACATTTTGAGAGTACCGTCTTTCTTTTGCACGATAGCACTGGAGCACCCTAGGAAGAGATGTTGGGTCTGATAAAACCCTTATCAAGAAGATCGTTTAGCTGCTCATTCAACTCCTTAAGTTCAGCCGGAGCCATTCTATAAGGAGGGATAGAGATGGGCTGGGTATCTAGAATAAGGTCTATGCAGAAGTCAATTTCTCGCTCAGGAGAGACTCCAAGAAAATCTTTGGGGAACACATCTGGAAATTCTCTGACGATAGGGACTGATTGGATAGTTAGGGTCTTAGAATCAGAATCATTGACCCAAACTAGATGATAAATACATCCCTTAAAAATAAGTTTCTTGGCCTTAAGGTAGGAAATAAACCTACCCTTCGACGCTGAGCTACTGCCTAACTATTGTAGAGCTGGTTCGTTAGGGAATTAAAACCTAACGACCCTAGTTCTGCAGTCGACTGAGGCATAGCTGGAGTGAAGCCAATCCATGCCAAGAATGAGGTCGAAGTCGACCATATCTAACTCTACAAGGTCATCTGGAATAACTTTATTGCAGATTGAGATTGGATAGTTTCTATGCACCCGATTGGCTTTAACTGACTTGCCAATTGGGGTGGAGACTAAGAAAGGTTCTGATAATACTTCTGGACTGATATCGAACTAAACTGCTACATAGGGAGTCAAGAATGAAGTATGACGCCCAGATCAAGCAGGGCGTATACATCTAGGTGGAAAAGACGTAACATACCCGTGACTATATCTGGTAAGTTCTCTTGATCCTGAAGAGATGATAATGCATAAAAATTGTTTTGTCATTGATCGCCTTCCGCACCTGATGTGTTAGCCTACTAAGATGGTTGACCTGTTGGAGTTGCTGAGGTGGTGGATTATGATCTCCCTCATCCTGCTGATGGGCATTCCTTAAGCTGATGCCCGAGCAGTCCATAACAAAAACAACACTCTCGACCCTAAAGACACTATCCTTGGTGGTTCTAGTCCCACTTAGGGCAAGCTGGATATCTACTCCCGACACTGTATCTTTGAGACTGAGATCCAGATGCTCCACCCCTCCGGTCCTGGTGGGACAGAAAGGTAGGGGCGCTGACTGAGTTGGGCGTTGGATCCCTCTGCTGCTGCTACTGCTGCTGCTGCTGCTGTGGGCAGTTGGTACCGCCTGATCTCTGGTGGCCATGATTTGACTGGCCAATCCTTGCTAGCTTATTCTTTCTTTCCATATCCTTCAGTTTTTCAGTCTTGATTTGTTAGGCATAGACAATCAGACTGGAGAGGTCGATATCCTTGATCAGCATCGTAGTCCTGCACTCTTTGCGGGCCAGATTTGACACCCCATTCCCAAATTTTAGCATACGAGCTCTTGGCTCGGCCACCATCTGGAGCGTGTTTGGACAACCTGGTAAACTCCAGAGCATACTCCTCCACAATTTTGTTTCCCTGTCTTAGGTTCATGAACTCCGCTACCTTGGCCTCCCTGAGCTCCTTAGGGAAAAATCTGTCCAGAAAGGCGGTGTCAAACTCCTCCCACTCCACTGGTCTTGATCTTGCCGGTCTCCCTTCCTTCCACTGCTCATACGAGACATAGGCTACCCTTTTTAGCTGGTAGGCAGCCAGGTCAGCACTCTCGAAGGAGCCGACACCCATAATACGGGTAATATTTCTAATCTCATATATGAACTCTTGGGGGTCCTCCCCCACCTTGGATCCCTTAAATGATGGAGGGCTCATTCGGGTGAAGTTTTGCACCCTAGAAGCTGCTACGGACCCGTTGTTATTAACTGGAACCACCTGCTGGTTCACCTGGTTAGTCATGGTTTAGGCTTGCAGCTGAATGGCCGCCCTAAATTCTGCGGTTGATACCGAATCATCCTGTGGGTTTGCCGGGGCTGGTGGAGTAGTCCTCTAGGAATTTTCAACCCTTCTTCCATTGCCGTGTCGTAGAGGTGTAGTTCACTGAAATAAAGTAGAGCACGAGTTAGGAGAATGATTTTTCGTACTGAATTTCAATGCACGATAAGGAGTATGAAATAAAGGAAAGTTTCCTAATGACATCTCATAGCATCCCCCGTCGTAAATGTGACGCACTTCGCACCCATGAAAAGGACTCTACTTGATGCGACTTTTAGACATCTGAGGATATTCTGAACCTAGTGCTCTGATACCAAGTTTGTCACGCCCCGAGTTTACACCCTGGACGGGACACGGTACTTGAAGCCACAAGTGACCCCAAGTCAACCCCTAGTCTATCATACACTGGCATTCTGAGTAACATAAAATACATACAACGGAAATTTAAAGCAAGAATATAAAAATTTGAAAGAAATAAGCTGGTTCATAATATTGAAAATATTAGAATAAGCTACAAGTCTGTAAGAAAACAAACTGAGTTTGGAAACTGAACATAAGTCTTAAAGCCACTAAGTTTGATGAGTTGTTGAGAAAAACCCCTAGATAGCTCTAAATCCAAAATAAAAGAAATGACATCACATCTCAAGCAAGAAATCTTCGTCCTTGGAGGTTGAGGATTCACCGACTCGTAAAGCTGAGGTCTTCAAGAAGTAAATGGCTAAGAAGATGAGACTGTGATCCTGCAGCTGCATCATAAAATGATACAACATAAAAGTATGCATCCGTACTTTGAATGTACTGAGTAGTGAGAGGAACATAATACAACAAAATAAATAGTAAAAGAAATGCTGACTGAAAATAAAACATGCAATGACCAACTAATACTGCTAAGATGAAACACTTAAGTACTGAGATGGTCTAGAAGACCCTGTCTAATGGTCAAAGCATGTTCTAGGTCTGGAGTACTGATCTGAACTGAACTGGACTGAGACTATATTGAACTGACTAGTAGGAGAGTCTAACCGATATGTAACCACGTAAGCTAAATGTGGAGTCCGATGCATACACCCCACCGGTAGGATCCAATATACCTTGATAGGGTATAAAGGCATGAACTGGGTGATCACGAAAGTCTGGAGCCAATCAGGCCAATAAATACTGAAACCTATGCTGGCAATGTAGTTCTGGGAACCTGGGTGCGCTGGAACCCCGGGCCGCTTGGTGCTAAGTCCTACTCCTATTGGATAACCTAAATTGAATACTAAGCTGATAGCTCGAAACTGGGCGCAGGACTAGTCATGGATACATATTTTAAATTACCTTGAGAGTCTTAACGGACCAAATTCTGAAACTAGATTCTAGACTAGCAAGAGCTGCTTATCTAGAAGCGTCATAACCATCTAAGAACAAACTGAAATCCAAAATGGGGTCTTAAGGCTAGTTAGAGATATATGTCTGAAGTGTCATGACCGCCTAATGGACCAATGAAATGGATTCTGAATCTGATTCTGATAAATGGGAGGTGATACTGATACCTCAGGAAGTTCTGTAGTCAAACTAATCAGCTGACATTTCTGAATGACACTGAGAAATTTCACATTTTGACTAAGGCTAGAAAATCATGTAACTGACTGAGAATTTAGTATGTAAAATAGTAAGATTTATCATCAAGAGAATATCAAGATTTATCATTTCAGTAAAATTTCTAGTCCATTCTACCCTCAAGAACTAGGGTTGAAGTCAATGCATATGAATAGGCATCAATACTACTATCAGCTAGTGGGAAAATACCCCTTACGACAATACCTTTGCCCGCCTTAGAGTCCTATCTCTTGTAGGAGTCTTCTTTCAAGTTAATCTCTTGTATTTGTTTGTATTGCAATCAAACTCCAACTCTCCTGATTTAACCATGTATTGATTTTGCTAAGTTTGTTGAATATGACTTATCAACTCCATAATTCACGCTCCTTTATTTCTTGATATTTCCATCTCCTTAAGTATTATATTCGACACTTTATTAGACCAACTTTACTCACCTGTTTCATCAACATGTTATCAATCATCAAAACTTCATAGGACCCAACAAATTCCCCCCTTTTAATGATGACAAACACAATGTCATTTGCACACTGACTTTACCTATAAACAAAAATCTCTTGAATGAAACAGGTTAGTCCATTGGGTCATAAACATTGCACTGCCAATCATATGTAATTTTTCCCCCTTTTGGTATCATCGAAAAGTCGAGTCAATGAATTACAACCAATATAGCAGTCGTACATTCTATTGCCACTGGGGCAATCCCAAGACAATCAGGATAATAATTATTAAGACAAGAGAAGGCAGTAAAGGTGCAGTAGAGGATAAATAGTATATGCAAGAAAAACAAGGAATTCATTCAAAACAAAAGATAGTTGTTTATCACAACTAACACAATATTGAAAATAAAAACAAATAAGCCTGAGAGAGTAATACATCAAAACTAGGAACCAGCACAAGGGATTCTAGGATGGAGGAACTGAGGGAAGCAATTGGACAGACGTCTAATAGTATCGACATTTACATCCCTTTCTGAGTCAAGTATAGCTTGTAGCTCAGTGATTTTGGCCTGAAGAGCAACCTTTTCTTGAGCATGAGTAGCTTCCAATTCAGCAGTCTTTTCTGCCAAAGAATTGCGCATTCTTTGAAAAGGAGTATCTAGTTTCCTCATAGAAGCAGGTAGATCAACATGTTTCACTTCCCGAAGGACATTCTTTGTTGTCTGAAAAATCCACACTTGAACAGGGACTGAATAGTCCTCAACTATATAAGACAACAAAAATGCATAGGGGAGGGCATGTCCTTTGTCATCCTTAGTGACAACCCATTGCATATGCTTGACCATGAGGTTGGGTAAATCAATCTTTACCACAGTATCTAGCAGCTCCATTAAGGTGAGGTCAAGATAGTTTGCCTCAGTTCTTCTCTCCTTTATTGGGATAAGAATCTTATGCACAACATCAAAGTACAGCTGATGGAGGGGTGATATTTCTTTCTTTTGAACTTGGCGATGCTGGGCAAGAGTTGGTTGTCCTAAAAACTTTCTGTAAATGTCTCTAGCAGAGGGAAAATTGTCCAGTGGTGGCCACTCAAATTTTACATAGTGATCCCATCCAACACTGGGAATACCCAAGACATGCCAAGTCTTCAGAAACTATATGAATGAAGACTCCCCTGCAGTAGAGGAAAATAGGGAACCATTTGCAACTCCTTAAGCATAGAACTCAACAACTTCTGGCTTACCGAACTTCCTATGAAAATCGCCCTGAAGAAACAAGGATGTCCAATATTGAACCTCTAATTTTTCAATCAACACCACCATTTCTAGACCACCAAAGCTAGTCACCACCCTTCCTCGAAGAACAACACGCTTTTGAGTATCAGCGAGGCCAGAAGTTTCAATCCCAGCATGCACATCCTTACCACAATCATCAGAATCAGTACTGTGTGATGGACCAGGTCGAGATACCTGTTCCAAAGATCGGGTTTTTGTAGTGGGGGAAGGATCTTTTGAAGTCAAAGTGGAGGAGGGTTTGAAAGACGGTCTAGGAGAGGGTTTGGAAGGGGTTTTTAGAGAAGGTTTGGAGGAGGACCTAGAAGGGTTCTTTTTAGCATAAGAAGGGGTTTTGGAGGGGGTTTTGGTTGACCCAAAGGAAGTGGGTTTGAGAATGGTCTTCTTGACCACCTTGGATTTTCGAATAGATTTTAGCAATACATCCTTTAAAGAGGAGGATTTCTTTTGAATAGGAGAGGTTGTAGAGGAATTTTTCTTCTTGCTCTTTTAAAGAGCTTGTTCAAGATTTTCATCTTCCTGTTGTTTTTTGGTTTGAGTGAGAGGGATACAGATAGAACTAGTAGATAAAGATGTTTTATGGTCAGGTTCATCATTAGGGATAAAGACAAGGGAGGCGAACTTCTTCCTTAACCGAGTTCGAACCCTTTGGGGAATCAAATCTGCAATCAGGATTCCTTTATTATGAGCAGATTGAAGGGAACAATGTCGCAAACTTTTAGTGTTGAACCAGACAAAAATGGTGCGATGTTTGAGGAGGAAGAGAACTGGGTTTTAAAGGCATTCCATGTAGAAAAGTTGGACATTTTAATTGGAATGGGAAAGGGAATGTATGGAGAGGGAATTTCAGATGGGTGAGCCACCAATTCATGAGATAATGAGATTTCTTCTTAGGTGGTGGCTGAGGTGCTATTGGAATAAGAAGATGAAGCAGAACTCATAGTGGTAAACTTGGAGGATTCAGTTGAATAATTTCAAATTGGTTGCTGTGAATTTGTCCAAACTACCACTTTATAGAAGAAAAAATGGGAGATGAAACGTGTGATATGACTTCTCTTCAATGGGTTGTCAGTGGGAGACGTGATGGATAATGGAGTGATAGTTGCAGCTTTGTGGGATAGAGAAAGAGTAATGACGGCTATAATGATATGAGGGGATGGAACACTCAGGAATAGGTTTTTCACATTAACAGTAGAGCATCATTTAAGAAAGAACATACATGATGACTATGAATGAATGCCCACAAGTGCTTGATATCACTGCATAATTTAATACACAACTCTGTCAATTTAAATTTTATCCTGGATTTGGGACACACAATTAAATGTGCAAAGCTAGAATGAATAACATAGTTAGCTATAAAACATAGAAGTTTGCATAATCTAGCCAATCACTAAAGGTGGCCTATCCAATCTTAATCATCCCAAAATGTAACCTGTTCTTTTCAAAATGATCCTTGCTTAAAGCTTCGGTAAATATATCAATAATTTACTCTTTAGTGGAACAAAACATAATTGAAATATGACCTTTCTCAACATTGTCTCTAAGAAAATGATATCTTATATCAATATGTTTAGTTCTCTTATATTGAACTGGATTTTTGGCAATATTGATGGCACTAGTATTAAAACACAAGATTGGAACACATCCCACATCAACACCAAAATCCAGTAGTTTGTTGCTTGATCCACAATAACTGTGCATAACATGAACCAGCTGCTACATATATATATTTAGTGTCAGCAGTAGACAGGGCTACTGAGTTTTGCTTCTTTGTGGACCACGAGATCAAACATGGTCTAATGAAGTGTGTCGTACCTGTAGTGCTTTTTCTATTCACCAGATATCCTGCATAATCAGTATCTACACATCCTACCAAGGAAAAATTGCTCCCTTTAGGATACCATAACCCCAGATCAGTTGTTCCCTTCAAGTATCTCAAAATTCTTTTAACAACTTTGAGATGTGATTCCTTAGGAATTTCTTGAAATCTAGCACACAAGACAACACTGAAAATAATGTCAGGTCTACTAGCAGTGAGATATATAAGGGAGCCAATCATACCTCTGTAAATGTTACACCCCGAGCCTACACCCTAGGCGTAACATGGTACTTAAAGCCAGAAGTGACCCCAAGTCAATCCCTGGTCAATCAGTCACTAGCATTCTGAGTAAATATGCACAGTGGAACTTTAAAATAATATCATAAAACATTTATGATAGACAAGTCTGAAAACATAAAGTTCAATCATTTGAATAATACATATAAACTTGAAAACTATGTCTATCTGAAAGCCATCTAACTGAGGAGTTGCTGGGACAAGCCCCCAGCTAACTCTAAGTCTAACTAAAATAATAATTCAACAGAAAGAAAGTTAAACAAGGTCCTCGAATGATGAGGACTCACACATCGGCTGTAACAGAGGAGTATCTGGATCGCAATGGCTAACGATGCTGAGTTTGGGAACCTGCAGCTGTATCATGGAACGATAGAACATAAAAGTATGCGTCAGTACTTTGAATGTATTGAATATGTGATAGAAACATGAATGCCATGAAAAACTAGTAAATGAACTGGCATGACATGAAATGACTAACTGAAATGCTGAAAACTAAATCAACTGATATAAAACTAATATGGTCAAAAATGACCTTGGCTAATGATCATAAACATGCCCTATGTCTAAAATATTGAGTCTGAGATACTGCACTGAACTGATCTGGGCTGAAGAATCTGCGAATAAACTGTACTGACAGTGGGAGAGCCTATAACTGACATATAACCACATGAGCTAGACGTGGAGTCCGATGTACACACCCCGTTGGTAGGACCCAATATACCTTGCCAGGGTATAAAGGCATGGACTGTGAAAATCACTGTCAAAAGGGGGCCATTAGGCCAAGTAAATTTAACCTACGGTGGCAACGTAGTTCTAGAACCTAGGTGTGCTGGAACCCCGGCCCTTTCAGTGCTAAGTCCTACTCCCACTAAATAATCCTATTACTGCTACTACTGACAAGAGGATAGCTCGATACTGGGGTCCAAGACTAAACTGACCCAGGGATACTGTCATAGAGTTCCCTGAGTGTCTTATAGGACCAGATTTGGAAACTGAGTTCTAAGACTGGCCAGAGTTTCTTATCTAGAAGCGTTATAACCGTCTAGAGAACCATCTGATAACTGAACTGGGGTCCGGGGGCTGGTCAGAGCTATGAGTGAATGTCATGACCATCTAATGGACCAAATAATCTGAGTTTTGAGTCTGAGTGTGGTAACTGGGAGGCACCACTGACACCTCAAAAATAAACTGGAGTCAAACTGATCAGTTGACATTTTCTGGACAACACAGAGGTTGCTAAAATCTGACTGAAGCTAGACTGATGTGATTCTAACTGAGACTAGACTGATAGAGTTCTATGCTCTAACTGACTAAATTACTAAGCAGCTAATACAGAGCTCATTTATGCCGACGACCCAGACAAGTTCATAATATAAGGAAATTTCAAGAATTATGGGAATTTCATGCAACAGAGCAAAAGTCATTCTTGTTAATGGGATATTTTCTCAATATATATATATATATATATATAGGAAATTCTAGAAAATTCAGCCCAAATAATCCTTCGTTCACTGGATAGAACTGAACAAGTAAAATTATTACTCGAAAGTTAGGGCTTAAATTCACCTTTGTAATAACATTGACAATCTGATAAGGAACTGATGGATATTATATCAACAATATATATGAACATCGTTCTAAGTGAAAGCAACAAAAATAAACACGAATGCTTCTTATACTCGAAAGCTCAGCGGTCAAAACTAATAGAAGAAATTAAGGAGGACTTTAGGGACGCAAGGGAAGGACAATGCCCTTGCTAAAACCCCACATACCTGGCAAAGAAACCTGGAGAATCTTCCTAAAAATCAAAGAGAAAAGTTCCGCCCTAGCCCTTTCTCTAAAATACTCTGAGAGAGAATTCTACGATGTTCTTCTGAGGATTAGCGTGAGAATGATGGGAGAAACCATTTTACCCCACTAAAACGTCTAAAACTGAAGCTAAAACGACATTGTTTAGGGTCCAAAAGCATAGGAAAGTCGAATTTCCTTAATAAAATTTTCTTGAAAAATAGTTCTTGCCCCGACCACGATCGTACCACGAGTCGTACCACGAAGTCTTGAGTCGTGGTCACCTCTCGTGGTCACCTCACCATTTTTTTCCATCTTCTGAAACTGTCCACGACTCGCATACTATGACTCGTAGTACCATCCTACGGGTCATACTGTCATTCATGGTATCTTCCACCCATACTAACTACGACTTACCCATGACTCCTCATCACGACTCGTTGCTACATCCTATGAGTCGTACCATGTCCCGTGACTACTCACTAGAACCACTAAGAATTTCACCATGACTCCTAACCAAGAGTCGTACCTATGCGTCACGATACGTAGGACCACTCGTGATATGACCTCAGGCTCCCAAACATCATCATGACTCGAGTCACGAGTCATAGGTCCTCACCACGATTCGTACCTCGAGTCGTCCTGGTACAAAATTCCAGGTTTATCTGCGGTTACCAACATAAATTCCTGGGTCTATTCTTAGGCCCCTTTATGTGGTATTACAATATATCCCCCTTGGAACATTCTTCCTCGAATGTAGGGAACAAGAAGCAACCAGAAACATACAATTACCATATGCGAATATTGACCATTAAAACCGAAAACTAACGGAATGGCTACCTCCGAGAAGAACTACATAGTTGAACTGAATTCAGACATTACATACCTATAGCATATCATAAAACAAACTTGCACGCATGAGTAGGACACGAAAAACTGATTAGAGGTCTGGGGCAAAAACTGATACCTTAAATTGAAACTCAGCAGTAGGGAACAAGTGGGGGTATTTAGCCATTTTACCCGCTTCAGCTTCCCACATAGCTCCCTCAACATGCTGATTTCTCCATTACACCTTCACTAGAGCTACTTCCTTGTTCCTCAATTTATGAACCTGACGGTCAAGGATCTGAATTGGTACCTCCTCATTGGTAAGACTATCCTTGACTGCCACATCCAATGGCACCAAAGAGGTTGGATCTGCAATACACCTTTTCAAAAGTGATACATGAAAAACTGGATGTACAACTGCGAGTTCTGAAGGCAACTCTAGCTCATAAGCCATCTTGCCGATACGCCGCAAATTTTTATAGGGTCCTACATACCTAGGACTGAGTTTCCCCTTCTTTACAAACCTCATCATCCCTTTCATGGGCGAAATTTTTAGGTATACCCAGTCATCAATTGAAAACTCCAACTCTCTTCTTCGCACATCGGCATAGGATTTTTGATGGCACTAGGTTGTTTTCAATCTTTATTGGATGAGATGAACTTTCTGCATCACCTCATGAACCGAGTCTAGCCCTATCAAGGTAGCTTCGCCGACATTAAACCAACCTATAGGAGATCTACACATCCTACCATACAATGCCTCAAACAGGGCCATCTGAATGCTAGAATGATAGTTGTTATTGTATCCAAACTCGATAAGAGGCAAATTGTCATCCCAATTACCCTTAAAATAGATTACACACGCTCTTAGCATATCTTCTAAGGTCTGTATGGTCCCCTCAGCTTGTCCATCTATCTGTGGGTGAAAAGCTGTACTGAGCTTGACTTGGGTACCTAGTCCTTTTTGAAAAGTTTTCCAGAATTGGGAGGTGAATTGTGTACCTCTGTCTGAAATAATGGACAAGGGCACCCCATGCAATATGACTAGATCCCGAATGTAAAGTCTAGCATAGTCCTTAGCTAAATCTGTGGTTTTGACTGGGAGGAAATGTGCTGACTTAGTCATCTGGTCTACTACCACCTAGATAGAGTCATGCTGCCGACGAGACCGAGGTAGACCTGCAATGAAGTCCATGTTTATTTCTTCCCACTTCCATGTGGGTATACTGATATCATGAGTCACACCTCCCAGTCTCTGGTGTTCTACCTTTACTTGCTGGCAGTTCAGGAACTTATCTACAAATTAAGCAATATCTCTTTTCATGCCATTCCAATAGTAAATATCCTGTAAATCACAGTACATCTTAGTAGCACCAGGGTGAATGGAATATCTAGAACTGTGCACTTCAGCCAATATTTGTTGTCTCAACTCGCTGACATCCGGTATACATAATCTACCCTGGTAACGGAGCACACCATCTCCCCCTTTGGAGAAAGCTTCTATCTCTTTTCTGAGCACTGCCTCCTTAAGCTTAAGCAAAATGGGATCTTCATCTTGCCTAGACTTAACTTCTACAACTAAGGAAGAATCTGACCCACTCTGCATAATTACTCCACCTTCAGTTGAATCCACCAACTGTACTCCCAACTTGACTAGCCTGTGAATATCTTTAGCCAGTTCTTTTTTGCCTTCTTCTACATGAGCCACGCTGCCCATAGACACTCTACTTAGTGTATCATCCACCACATTGGCCTTGCCCGGGTGATATAGCACGCTCATGTCATAGTCTTTCAGTAGTTCTAACCACCTTCTCTGACGAAGATTTAGGTCCTTTTGACTGAGCACATACTGCAGACTCTTATGATCTGTAAATACATCTACCTGAGCTCCATATAAGTAATGTATCCATATTTTTAATGCAAACACCACCGCTGCCAACTCCAAGTCATGACTCGGGTAGTTCTTTTCATGGACTTTGAGCTGTCGAGAGGCATAGGCTATCACTTTGTCCCACTATATCAAAATGCAACCAAGTCCAACTCGGGAGGCGTCACAATATACAATAAACCCGTCTGTTCCTTCTGGTAGGGTCAAAATTGGAGCGGTGGTGAGTCGAGTCTTCAACTCCTAAAAACTCTTCTCACGCTCCTCTGACCACTGAAATTTCACCTTCTTCTGGGTTAACTGGGTCAGAGGAGATGATATGGAGGAGAAACCTTCCACTAACCGTTGGTAATAGCCTGCTAAACCAAAGAAACTCCTTATCTCGGTAGGGGAGGTAGGTCTAGGCTAATCCTTCACTGCTGAAATTTTGTGAGGGTCTACTTGTAATCCCTCACCTGATACCACATGACCCAAGAATGACGCATACTTCAACCAAAATTCACACTTGCTGAATTTGGAGAATAATTGGTGATCTTTGAGGGTCTGTAATGCTAACCTTAGGTGATTGGCATGCTCTTCCTCATTTTAGGAGTACACCAGAATGTCGTCGATAAATATGATGATGAACATATCTAGGTACGGCTTGAAAACCCTGTTCATTAGGTCCATGAAGGCTATTGGGGCATTTGTTAACACAAAGGAAATCACCAGAAACTCATAGTGACCATACCGAGTTCTGAATGCTGTTTTCGTTATGTTACTCTCTCTAACCCTTAACTGATGGTACACCGACCTGAGGTCGATCTTAGAAAAGCAATTGGCTCCGTGAAGTTGGTCAAATAGATCATCAATTCTGGGCAAAGGGTACCTGCTCTTAACTGTGACCTTGTTTAGCTAACAGTAATCTATGCACATTCTGAGGGTACCATCCTTTTTACGCACGAATAGCACTGGAGCACCCCAGGGAGAGATGTTGGTCTAATAAAACCCTTGTCAAGAAGATCTTTTAGCTGCTCCTTCAACTCCTTAAGCTTAGATGGACCCATTCTGTAAGGAGGGATAGAGATGGGCTGAGTATCTGGCAGGAGATATATTCCGAAGTCTATTTCCCGCTCAGGGGGAACTCCGGGAAGATCCTCAGGAAATACATCTGGGAACTCGTTGACAATTGGAACTGACTGAATGGTTGGGGTCTCAAATTTAGAATCCTTGACCCAAACCAGATGATATACACATGCTTTGGAAATGAGTTTCTGGGCCTTAAGGTAGGAAATAAACCTACCCTTAGGCGCTGAACTGCTGCTTGACCATTCTAAAACTGGTTCATTAGGAAACTGGAATTTGACAACTCCAGTTCTGCAATCAACTGAGGCATAGTAGGAGTGTAACCAATCCATGCCGAGAATAAGGTCGAAGCCTACCATGTCTAGCTCTACAAGATCAGTTGATATGAATTTACTCAAGCCTGAGACTGGGCAGTTTCTATAAACCCGGCTGGCTCTAACTGACCCGCCAACTAAGGTGGATACTGAGAAGGGTTCCTGTAGGACTTCTGGCCTGATGCTGAACTGAACTGCTACATATGGAGTCATGAATAAAAGAGTAGCTCTTGGATCTAAGAGGGCATATATAGATGGAAGAGGCGTAACATACAGGTAACTACGTCAGGTGAGCTTTCCTAATCCTAACGAGAAGATAGCATAGAAATGATTTTGGAGCTGACAGCCATTTGTACCTTATGAGTTGTCTTGCTGAGATGGTCGACCTGCTGGAGCTGCTGAGGTAGTGGATTGTGATCTTCCTCGCCTTGTTGATGGGAACTCTTTAAGTCTATGCCCAAGCTGTCCATATCCAAAACAGCCACACACTCTCCAGGATGATTCTTGCCACACTTGGGACAAGTTGGATACTTGTTTCCTGTATGTGGGCCTAAGACTGAGCTAGGTGCTGGGGCCCTCTACTGTTGCTGCTGCTGTTGCTGCTGTGGGCGGCTACCACCGCCAGATCTCTGGTGGCCAAAATCTGTATGACCTGTTCTTGCACGCTTGTTCTTAAGTTCCATATCTTTCAGCTTCTCTACCTCGATCTGCTGGGCATACACAATTAAGCTAGAAAGGTCCATGTCCTTGATTAGCATTGTTGTCCTACACTCTTTTAGGACCAGATTAGATACTCCATTTACGAACTTCAGCATGCGAGCCCTTGGCTTGGCCACCATCTCTAGAGAATACTTTGATAGTCTAGTAAACTCCAGAGCATACTCCTCCACTGTCCAGTTCCCCAGCCGTAGGTCCATAAACTCTGCCATCTTAGCCTCCCTCAGCTCCCAGGGAAAGAACCTATCCAGAAAAGTTGTATGAAACTCTTCCCACTCAATTGGTCCTGCTTCTGGTGACCACCCCTCCTTCCACTGCTCGTACCAAACTTGGGCTACCTTTATTAGCTGGTAGGCAGCCAGGTCAGCACTCTCGGAGGAGCTAACACCCATGATTCGGGTGATCTTTCTGATCTCATCTACAAAGCCTTGTGGGTCCTCTCCCACCTTAGTTCAGTGAAAGTCTGGAGGGTTCATCTGGGTGAAATCCCGCACCCAGGCAGCAGCTGCAGACCCATTTATGGCTATGCTACTGGAACCACCTGCTGGTTCACCTGATTGGTGATGGTCTGAGCAAGCAACTGAACGGCCGCCCTGAATTCAGCGGTAGACACAGAGTCGTCTTGGGGAACTGCTAGAGCTGGTGGAGCGGGTCTGTTGGCGTTTCCGCCTCTTTTTCTATTTCCACGTCGAGGAGGTATTTTTCACTAAAAGGAAATAGGACACGATTTAGAAAGATGCCTTTGAAATTGGACTTTAACCCACGATAAAGAGCATGAACAAAAAGGGGAATTGTCCTAATAACATCTCATAGCCTCCTCGTCGTAAGTGTGGCACGCTTTACACCCATGAAAAGGACTCTACCCGATGTGACTTTCTGACATTCTGAGGATACTCTAAACCTAGGGTTCTGATACCAAGTTTGTCACACCCCGAGCCTACACCCCGGGCGTAACACAGTACTTGATGCCACAAGTGAACCCAAGTAAACCTCTGGTCTATTAGTCACTAGCATTCTGAGTAAACATGCACAGCGAAACTTTAAAATAATATCATAAAACATTTATGATAGACAATTCTGAAAACATAAAGTTCAAACATTTGAATAATACAGATAAACTTGAAAACTATGTCTGTCTAAATCCATCTAACTGAGGAGTTGCTAGGACAAGCCCCCAGCTAAATCTAAGTCCAACTAAAATAATAATTCAACTGAAAGAAAGTTAAACAAGGCCCTCAAATGATGAGGACTCACACTTCGGCTGCAACAGAGGAGTATCGGGATCGCAACGACTAACGATGCTGAGTCTGGGAACCTACAGCTGTATCATGAAATGATATAGTATAAAAGTATGCGTTAGTACTTTGAAATGTATTGAGTATGCGAGAGAAACATGAATGACATGAAAAACTAGCAACTAAACTGGCATGACATGAAATGACCAACTGAAATACTAAATCGACTGATATAAAACTAATATGGTCAAAAATGACCTTAGCTGATAGTCATAAACATGCCCTATGACTCAAATACTGAGTCTGAGATACTGCACTGAACTGATCTAGGATGAAGAATCTGCGAGTAAACTGTACTAACTAGTGGGAGAGGATATAACTGATATATTACCACGTGAGCTAGACATGGAGTCTGATGTACACACCCCGTCGGTAGGACCCAATATACCTTTCCAGGGTATAAAGGCATGGACTGTGAAAATCACTGTCAAAAGGGGGCAGTTAGGCCAAGTAAATAAAACCTAAGGTGGCAACGTAGTTCTAGAATCTGGGTACGGTGGAATCTTGGCCCTTTCGGTGCTAAGTCCTACTCCCACTGGATAATCCTATTACTGATACTATTGACAACTGGATAGCTCAATACTGGGGTCCAAGAATAAACTGACCCAGGGATACTCTCAGAGAGTTCCCTGAGCATCTTATAGGACCAGATTTGGAAACTGAGTTCTAAGACTGGTCAGAGCTGCTTATCTAGGAGAGTCATAACCATCTAGAGAACCAACTGATAACTGAACTAGGGTTTGAGGGCTGGTCAGAGCTATGAATGAATGTCATGACTGCCTAATGGACTAAATAATCTGAGTTCTAAGTCTGAGTCTGATAACTGGGAGACACCACTGACACCTTAAAAGTAAACTGGAGTCAAACTGATCAGTTGACATTTTCTGGACAACACGGAGGTTGCTAAAATCTAACTGAAGCTAGACTGATGTGATTCTTATTGAGACTAGACTGATAGAGTTCTGTGTTCTAACTGACTAAATTACTAAGCAGCTAATAGATACCTCATTTATACTGATGACCCGGACCAATTAATAATATAAGAAAATTTCACGAATTTTAGGAATTTCATGCAACAGAGCAAAAGTCATTCTCGTTAATGCGATATTTTCTCAAAAAGCACTATCTCGTTGAAAGGTTCTATACATCTGCCCTTTCTCAATGCATTTCTTTAGACAAAGACTCCGTTTTCAACTTTATCTCCTTCTCAATTGGTACGGCTCTTGGAGGAAAGTGGATCCAGGTTGCTTTCCCAACCCAACGGATCGTAACTTTAGGGCGACCCTCTTTCCTTGGCTCTGATCGCTCGTCTACGCTCCTCCCCAGCAAGTAATAACTGAAAAATGATGTTTTCTTTCCTTAGAGTCAAGTGGCTTTCCGCTCCTGCATTAAGATTGAAAACGAAAACTTGTCGTAAAAAAAAGGCAATCAATTAGAAAAAAGAAAAAATATGGAAATAGTGAATCAAGATCTAGATGGATCCCTATCTTTATCTCTATCCACGGAGATACCTATCTATCTATCTATATATATATATATATGAAATTCTAGAAAATTCAACCCAAATCATCCTTCATTCACTGGATAGAACTGAATAAGTAAAATCATTACTTGAAAGTTAGGGCTTAAATTTACCTTTGTAATAACACTGACAATCTGATAAGGAACTGATGGAAATTATATAAACAATAAATACGAACATCGTTCTAAGTGAAAGCAATGAAAATAAACACGAATGCTTCTCATACTCAAAAGCTCTAGGCTCAAAACTATAGAAAAAATTGAGGAGGACTTTTGGGACGCAAGGGAAGGACAATCCCCTTGCTAAAACCCCACATATCTGGGAAAGAAACCTGGAGAATCTGCCTAAAAATCGAAGAGAAAAGTTCCGCCCTGGCCCTTGCTCTTAAATACTCTAAGAGATAATTCTACGATGTTCTTCTGAGGATTAGCAAAATGAGGGGAGGAACCATTTTACCCAACTAAAACGTCCAAAACTGAAGCTAAAACGACATGGTGTAAGGTCCAAAAGCATAGGAAAGTCGAATTTTCCCTTATTGAAATTTCCCTGAAAAACAGTTCTGGCCCTGACCACGAATCGTACCATGAGTCATACCACGAAGTCACGACTTGTGGTCACCTCTCGTGGTCATCTCACCATTTTTTACCATCTTATGAAACTGGCCACGACTCGCATACCACGACTCATAGTACCATCCTACGGGTCGTACTGTCAGTCGTGGTATCATCCACCCATACTAACTATGACTTATGCATGATTCTTTATCACGACTCGTTGCTACATCCTACGAGTTGTACCATGAACCTTGACTACTCACTAGCACCACTGAGAATTTCACCACGACTCCTAACCACGAGTCGTACCTACGCGTCATGATTCGTAGGACTACTGTGATATGACCTTAGGCTCCCGACTTCATCACGACTCGAGTCACAAGTTGTAGGTCCTCGTCACGATTCGTACCTCGAGTTGTCCTGGTGAAAAATTCCAGGTTATTCTGCGATTACCAACTTAAACTCCCAGGTCTATTCTAGGCCCCTTTCCGGGGTATTATAGTAAAGCTTCCGCTCTATGAATGGACCTATTTCATCAAGGTCCAAATTTGTGGCAGTATCAATACGAGTATCAATCTCTTTTGCAGACTCCATATTAAATCTTTTAAGCAACTCCTTCACATACTTCTACTGATGTATCAAGATTCCGATGGGAGTGTGCTTAATTTGTAGTCCAAGGAAGAAATTTAATTCTCCCATCATGCTCATTTCAAATTCTCCATTCATTAGCATAGAAAACTCTTGAGTCATAAGACTATTGTTGATCTAAAATATGATGTCATCTCCATACGCTAGCACATTCAGCAGATCATGTCCCTTTGTTTTCAAGAAGAGTGTATTGTCAATTTTTCCTCTTGTGTGCCCATGCCGCAACATGAATTTTGAAAGTCTTTCATACCAAGCTCTTAGAGCTTGCTTCAACCCATACAAAGCTTTTTCTAGTTTGTATACATGATCAAGAAATTCAGAACTCTCAAATCCTGGAGGTTGCTTCAAATACTTCCTCTTCTAAATAACCATTCAAAAATGCACTCTTTACATCCGTTTAGTTTCGGTACCAATGGGGCATTCAATCACATAATCCGTTGACAGCTGCATAAATGACTAGAATTTGTTTTTCAATTGGCAGTGGTAGATATTGTGGCCTTCGGCTTATCACCGGCAGTCTGTTCAGGGTTCCAAACTCAACGTGGCAACTAAACACGAGTGTTGCGCTTGTTGCAAAGTTTGAGTGTGGATAGAAAGTGAGTGCCGGCTTTTCAAAGATATATTTTCCCCAATGGGAGGGAACTGCCATTCTAACTCTTCTCGAGGGATTCCATCCACAAATGCAAAGTTTATGGCTGACTGATATTTCCCATCACCATTTAGCTATTGCATTTATTTTTCTCGTTGTTATTCATATGTATAGAACCAATTTCGGGATTGGGCACAGTATGAAAGATCTTTTAGATGCACATATTCCTCCGGGGGTGATTGGGCGTGGACAAAAGGGTCTTTATGACACAATCAACAATTCACTTAATTTTCAATTAAGCCTTGCTCTAGCTTCTTTAGGGGTTATTACTTCGTTGGTAGCTCAACACATGTACTCTTTACCTTCTTATGCATTCATAGCACAAGACTTTACTACTCAAGCTGCGTTATATACCTACCACCAATATATCGCAGGATTCATCATGACAGGAGCTTTTGCTCTGGGGATCTCTAGAAAGCCCTTTTTATGAAATTTCTGAGAAGTCAACCGGGGTACGGATGCTTTATTTATCACCAGGTAGAGATGAATACTATAGATAATTTGATAAGCCAATGATTTTTTTTCATGTTTCAGAATACGGTTAACCAACATGTTAACTAATCGATTACGATAAATTGAAGTGATCTGTTACCAAGTCGTTTTATTGGGAATAACAAGAGCACTCTCAATACTCAAAGTTTCATATCTAGCTTCATCAACGGCGCCACAAGTAACAGCAAAACCTGCAAATCAAATGACGAGGAGCAACAAAAAGAAGGAAATAAAGACACAGAGGGCCTAGAGCTTTCTTTCCTCCATTCTACTCTTACTCCAATCCCAATAGGATAAATAGAGCTAGAACTTGCTATAAGGGCTTCTGACTATAGGCGCTGGAGTCATCCTGTCTGAGTATGTAAACTATGTGGTGGATACGATAACAAATAGTGAATTCTTTGAAAGCTACAAAAGCTATGAGTAATTTGATTGCTTCAAGTCTTGAAATAGGAGAAAATGTCTCATCATAGTCAATTCCCTCTTCTTAATTGTATCCTTGGACCACCAGTCTAGCTTTGTTCCTTGTAACTGTTCCATGCTCATATAGCTTATTCAGAAATACCGAGTTTGTGCCAATCACAATTCTTCCTTTGGGGGGACGTACCAAGTGCCACACATTTCTTCTTTCAAACTGATTTAATTCATCTTGCATAGCTAAAATCCAATCCTCATCAAGAAGAGCCTCGTTTACCTTTTTAGGTCAAGTATAGATAAGAAGGCACTGAAAGCACATAAGTTTGTCAACCCTAATCTGGTTGTGATCCCAGAGGTGAGATCTGTGAGAACATTTTAAATAGGATATGAGTCCTGATGCTTATAGCTTTTTAGCTGCAATCCTTGTGAGGTTCCTACACTTGAGTTGGCTTGCTGCATTGATGATGGATCAGCTTCATTATTTGTTGTTCCCCCTGTTAGTGAGCCTATATTCTGTTCAACAAATAAAATAGGTGATGCAACCTATTCCTGAGTATGTTCATCAGTTTTGCTTTCATCCTTTTACCACCTATGCTCCTTACTCTCGTGGGTCCACATAGATCCATATGCAATAGGTACAGACATCTATTTGTGCTCACTTGGTTCTTTGATGTGAATGATGATCTAACCTGCTTCCCCCTTACACAAGCACTACAGACTTTGTCATTTATGAACTTAGTTTTAGGCAAGCCTATAACCATGTCCTCTGAAGAAAGTTTATTCAACTGTTTCAAACTAGCATGCCCAAATCTTTTGTTCTAGAGAAGGGGATCATAATACATTACACTAAGGCAAGTCAGATTTGTACCAGGTATTCCCATGATGTCTATCTTGTATACATTTTTGTGTTTGCTTGCACTTAGCACAATTTTCTTTGTATCCAACCTCTTGACCTTGCATCTTGCTGAGGTAAAATTTACCTTGTTGCTTTCATCACACAACTGAGATATACTCAGTAGATTATGTTTCAATCCATCATCATGGTACACATCTTTTAAAGCCCTTGTTTCTGAACTTTAAATTTTGCTAATTCTTGTAATAGTATCCTTTTTTCCATCTCCAAAGGATACAATCCCCCTTTTTAGTGGAGTGAGTGAAAGGAATTTTTTGTTATCTCTAGTCATGTGTCTTGAATAAGCACTATCCATGTACGAATGCTTGCTACCTTTCACTCTCACCTGTAAAACAACTTAGGGGTTGGTTTTAGAAACCCAGACAAGCTTGAGTCCTTTTTTCTGATCAAAAGGGTGAATAAAGTTTCTTCTTGCCAGTATGGAAACAAGTTGTTAGACCTGTTCCTATGAGCAATTTTTGTACTTAATTCCTTTAGCCAACAAGGTACTCCTGTTTTTGCTTCTAGCTGGTACAGGACATGCATTGGTAGGATGACCATTTTTACCACACAAGTAACATATATCTTCAGTGACACTTGATTCTCTATGAAAACCTATTCCAGCCCTTTCATTATGACCACATAGATTATTTATAATTCTAGACGACTTGGTCCACCTGTTAGCTTTCTCAAGGTCACTTTTTAGCCTTGAAACTTCCAAACTCAATTTTCTTACCTTTTTTTTCATTAAAATAATCAATTTTACAGTGCTTAAGTTCAAGCTCAACCTTTCTTATATTCTCACTTACTTCTACCTTTTGAATTGAGGATTGTTTCAGACTCTCACTGATAGACTCAAGTTCGATAATATGTTTCTTCAAAGCAACATTTTCTTTATCAGTGATGTATTTTCCATTTTAAGATCAATGAACTCAAATTTTAAACTAGAAACAGCATTGAATAACTGATCTCTATCAGATGTGATTTCCTGAAGTTTATCCATTGCAGCATTCATCATAGATATAAGTTTCCTTTTAGATAGAGTATGAATGTTTTCATTTAGGTCAGAGATGCTTGCCTCAGAGTTCTTGTCATCTTCTTTAAGATCAGAGTCTCCTAGTTCCATGAATCATCAACTTTAGTGTCAGACTCATCAGATTCAGATCCCCAAGTAGCCATCATAAATAATTTTCCTTCTCCTTCTTTTTTGCCTTTTCTTTCATTTCTTTTTAAGCTTTCTCTTTCTCATCCCTTTTTTTCTCCACTCAATTTCCCAAAGTGGACAGTCTTTAACCATATGATCAGTTTTGTAACATTTGTAGCATCCAGCTGAAGACTTTTCATTAGAACTCGTTTTGCTACCCAATCCTTTATTTTCATATCCCTTTTCTTTCTTGAGGAATTTTTTAAACTTCTTTTCTGGAAAAGTTATGTGCTCATCATCACCATCAGACTTATCACTATCACAAGCCTTAAGAGCCAGTGACTTTTCTTTGTTTGACTACTCTTTCTTAGAATCATCCATATTCATCTCATTCTTCAGGTTCCCTACCAACTCATCAAGCGTCATGGTAGAAATGTTTTTAGCTTCCCGAATAGTGGTGACCTTGACATCTCATTTTTTCTTAAGGAGGATCCTTAAGACCTTTCAACTTGTTCTTCAGTGCTGAGCACTTTTCCCAGGGAGGATAGTTCATTTACTAATGAGGTAAGTCTTCTGATCATTTCTTGCAAAGACTAACCTTTCTTCATCTTGAATGTTTCAGATTCAGTAAATAGCATAGCAGCTCTAAACTTCCTAACCTGACTTGTTCCTTCATGAGCGTTGATCAAGGCATCCCATATTTGTTTTTATATTGAACAATTTGAAATTCGGTTGTACTCATCAGAACCCAACCCACATACTAGGATGTTCTTAGCTTTGACATTTTTCCTGAGAGCCATCAAGTTATCAGCAGTAAATTTAGACCTTACTTTTAAAACATCGACTCCATCCATCATCTTCTTTGGGATAACTAGTTCGGTACTGATCCTACCTCACAGCTCATAATCCTCAGCTTGGATAAAATTTTCTATGCGAGCCTTCCACCAGATGACGTGTGATCCATTGAAAAGAGGTGGTCGAGTGGTTGATTGCTGTTACACCCCACAAGTTTCTAATGTTTAGACAGCCTATTCGTACATTGATTAAGAGTTTTAGAATATCATACGTACGAGAAAGGGGCTCGGGGAAAGGTTGGACGAGCCCAGATTCCGGACTGCGCGGGAGGAGGCCAGGCCAGCTGCCCAAAGGGGTAGCGTGGCATGGACCCTTCCCTCTGTTGGGCTCCGTGGCATGCCCGACTATTGGCACGTTGATCACCCAAGTATATATAGGTCCTCCCTTCGTTATTTTGAATACATACTTATTATCTTCGCCCAGACCTGAGGGAGTACGAAGGAAACCAATAATTTTCTTTCGTTTACGCTATGAATCGCAGGCCGAATTCAAATTAACTTTGGGTATCGAAGTTTAAGGCTACAGGGAGCATCGCTACGGAGTTAGTTTCACGAAATTCGCCTGGAAAATCTTAACCCCGCCGAGCTAAAGTTATTGGAATTTCTCCAAACTAGTGTTAATATGATCACAAGCTTAAAGTAAGCATTTCTCCCTTCTAGATTCTCAAGAAATTACGAGTTTTCGACTGTGGTTCATCAAGTTGAAATATAGTTAATATTTATATATAAAGTTATCGTTTTCTTCTAATTTAGTAAGCAAGTTAGCCTTATTCTTCTAATAATACGATGCAGTTAACAAGAGCAGTTGAATACGAGCTGAAACTCACTAGTTAATCAGTAATCGACGAATGAGGAATGTTAAGGCAGTTTCCTTCGGCAAGTTAGTTCCTACAACGTTATACTTCAGTTTAAATCCCAGTAAGACGATCAGAAGTACGTTAATTATGAATAGTTGTTGTTATTAGCTGAAACTAGTATTCTACACTTGTTTGGGATTTGATTTGCCTGTATAGCCTTCACGACCAACCCCAAGGTTATTAGTTGTGTCGACGCCTGCTAGGGGTGAGATAAAGTCACTCCAGAAAGAACGGTATGCCGTCCGCGAGGGACGAAGATAGGGTCCTAGGTCCCTATAGAGTCCATTCCATAAATGGACTAATATACATACCCGTATCAGCACCACACCCCCGATGAGCTTGGAACCCAGAGTGCAGATATCAGGAGTCCAATGGACTCAGACACAGCTATAATCAGGGGTCGAGAGGGCTCAGTTGCAGACCCTGGGGACTAGTAGGACAGCTATAGTTACCAGTTGACCCATTATGACCTTGTTAGGGGTATATATATTGAAGTGTACTCGTCAGGGCTTATGGGGGCCCCAGGTGAGTTGTTCTGTGCAGGTTGTACCTTCTAGCTTATGGGGGCCAGGTAAGGTTCTTGTTTGCTTTAGCTATTGATAAACTAGATAATAGAGAGTCCAGCTACTCAGGTATGACTCCTATGCCTTTTCTTTCAGTCCTTTTTCAGTTCTATCTTTTATATTCAGTTATTTACAATTATGGTCTTACATACTCGGTACATGTTGTACTGACGCCCTTTTGGGGCGCTGCATTACTTGCCTGCAGGTACGGATAGACAAGGAGGAGATCCAACTTAGCCTCCAGCCAGGATTAGTAGAAGAGTCGGCTCCTTTCCTCTAGAGCTTGTAAATAGAAGGTTTACTCTTTTGATTGTATAGTTTATGGGTAGGTCGGCGCCTTGTCCCGACCATCATATTACTCAGAGATGCTTGCAGATTGTTTCTATTTCCCTGTGGTTAGCTATTGTTGGCTGTGTGGGGCCCGTATGTGTTTTATCTCGTGTGTTGGCCGCGTAGGCCCTGGTTTAACTGATACTTAGAGTCCTTGTCCTCTATGGCTTAGTTTAGCATCGGATTTAAGTTTCAATCATAGCTAGACATCACGGTGGCCTTGTTGGCCGGCATAGGACTCCCTATTTCCATGTGTTTCTGGTTAGCTATTTTCCTATGATAGGTGGCTATAAGGCCTTGTCGGATGGGGGTTGTGTTTACAACCGAGATATAGCCCGTTATTTTCTTGATTCCAGAGTTAGTATTAGACCTGCACCAGGAGTGCTTAGGCTCAATCAGCTCAGTCAGATCTCAGTAGGGCACTAGGTACCAGTTATGCCTCCAAGGTAGGGTGTGACAAACTTGATATCAGGAAGGTCATATCTCAGGGATTCTGCAAGCCGTGCTAAGCAGAGTCGTGTCTATGAATGTGTTGTGCACCACATACTATAGGCAGGAGGCTACGAGGCATGATAGGATGGTTAATCTTCTTTCTTAACCAGTCGTGCTATAGAGCTATATGGTATAGGGTTGAATCCCTAAGTTTACCATATTATTTTTGTCTACAGAGAAATGTTGGACCTGCAACACCCCACGACTGGCAGGAAATTGGACATGGCAGCAGGAGAGGGCACTAGTAGGGTGCCCTAGTCAGAGTCAGCCTGATCTGAGGGCGATAGGGAGGTTTCATCTCGATCTCCCCAGCATTCTCCACTACGCCAGGAGTTGCTCGGAGTGGCAAATGTGTCGGCACCCCCTCCAGCAATACCTATATTGATACCGTCCGGTCAGGAGGCTAGGAGTGTTATTGTTATGCTAGCTAAGATGATGGCCGCACAACGTCAGCCCGTGGTACCGGTGGTTGCAGAATCTTTAGGAGGGCCTGGTAGCTTGAGGGTCTGAGAGTTCCTTGCACTAACTCCCCCGCAATTCAAAGGGACAGATCGGGATGAGGACCCTCAGGATTTCCTTGACCAGTTGCAGTGAATTTTCAGGGTAATTCATGCCACCCCTAAAAAATCAGTGGAGTTAGAAGTGTTTCGATTACGGGACATTGCAGTACTATGGTATGAGAGTTGGGAAAGGTCCCGAGGCAGAGACGTTCCCCCTCCGACTTGGCCCAACTTCTAAGGGGCTTTCTTTGATCATTATCTTCCACGGGAGATCGGCCAGGCTAGGGTAGACCAATTTTTGCACCTGGAGAAGGGTTCGATTAATGTTCGAGAATATGTTATGAGATTTGATTCCTTGGCCCGATATGCATCGACCTTTGTGGATACTATGCCAGTCAGGGTGTACCGGTTCATTATAGGGATGAATCCAGAATACGTGGAGACCTATATCGCTGCTACCTTCTGAGAGGACATGGATATTGCTCGTTTCTAAGCATTTTCCCAGAATATTGAGGGGATCCAGTAGCGGTAGCAAGGGATAGAGAGGGAAAGTCAGGAGTAGCGGCGCAGGACTAGACCCAGTGATATGCAGACACAGTCCCAGGGTGGACCCAGACCACAATTATCAGACAGGCCATCCAGACCCCCACCTCCACAACAGCAACAGGGAACAGGCTTGGTCGTCGGGGACAGTCAGGGCCCGACAAGAGCTCACGACCAGCAGGATCCCAACAGTAGAGGGGGTTGGAGTAGAGAAGACTTACTGTATCACCTTGCCCTATTTGCAGCCGACGTCATTCTAGGGCATGCAGGTATGGTTCCACGACATGTTATGCATGTGGAAAAGAGGGTCATCAGATGAGGGACTGTCCGGCTAGAGGGCAGGTTGATCGGGATCGTCAGGATAGGTCTTCAGTGAGGTCACGCGGCCAAGCCCCTTCAGTAAGGCGCAGGCCTTTGGTTCCAGCCGGCAGAGGCCGAGGCAGATCAAGGGGCTCCAGTTCAGGTACTGGTCCAGATCGCACATATGCTTTATCAGAGCGATCAGGGTTAGAGTTTTCGCCGGATGTTGTACAAAATATGCTAGAAATTTGCTCCCATTCTGTATATGCTTTGATAGACCCAGGCTCCACTTTATCTTATGTTACACCATTAGTGGCACGGAAATTTGGTATCATGCTGAAATTGCTTCGGCGATCTTTTTTAGTGTCTACCCCCATCGGTGATTTCATTATCGCTAAGAGGGTCTACCGAGGGTGCACAGTAGAGGTCGTTGGTCGCTAGACTTTAGCAGATTTGGTAGAATTAGAGATGATTGATTTTGATGCGATTATGGGTATGGATTGGTTAGCTCCATGTTATGCCAATGTAGAATTCTAGACCAAGATTGTCCGATTCCACTTTCCGGGGGAGGCAGTACGGGAGTGGAAAGGTAGTGCCACTATGCCGAAAGGTAGGTTTATTTCCTATCTTCGGGCGAGAAAATTGATAGCGGAGGGATGTATTTATCATATTGTCAGAGTTCAGGATGTTCAAGCAGCATCTCTTACTTTTCAGTCCATTCCAGTTGTTAATGAATTTCCAGATGTATTCCCAAATGAACTTCCAGGTATTCCCTAGAATGGGAAATCAACTTTGCAATTAACTTATTACTGGGTACATAACCTATATCTAGTCCTCTGTATCATATGGCTCCTGCTGAGCTTAGAGAATTAAAGGAGCAGTTGAAAGATCTGCTAGATAAGGGCTTTATCAAGCCGAGTACTTCACCATGGGGTGCACCAGTTTTGTTTGTGAGAAAGAAAGATGGCTCCCTCCGTATGTGTATAGATTATCGGCAGCTGAATAAAGTCATTATCAAAAATAAGTACCTGCTTTCCAGAATAGATGATTTGTTTGATCAGTTACAGGGTTTGAGGTGTTTTTCCAAGATTGACTTAAGATCGGGATACCATCAGATTCGAATTCGGGAGAGAGATATTCCAAAAACCGTTTTCAGGACCAGATATGGCCACTTTGAATTTCTAGTCATGTCCTTCGGGTTGGCGAATGCTCCAGCAGTGTTCATGGACTTGATGAAAAGTTTCTTTAGACTGTATCTGGACCTGTTTGTGATAGTATTTATTGATAATATTCTGGTGTATTCCCGCTTAGAAGCAGAACATCGGGATCATTTACGGACAGTGCTCCAGATTCTCAGAGATCATAAGTTATATGCAAAATTTTCCAAGTGTGAGTTTTGGCTGAAATCAATGGCCTTTTTGGGTGATGTTGTGTCAGAAGCCGGTATCCAGGTAGACTCCCAGAAGATTGAGGCGGTAAAAACATGGCCTAGGCCGACAACTCCAACCGAGATACGTAGTTTCTTGGGATTAGCCAGTTACTACAGGAGATTTGTAGAAGGGTTTTCTACGCTGTCAGCACCCTTGACCAAGTTAACTCAGAAAGCAGCCAAATTTCACTATACTGAAGCATGTGAACAGAGTTTCCAAAGGGGCAGCGTGGAATGGACCCTTCCCTCCGTGTTAGGCTCCGTGGCACGCCCGACTATTGGCGCGTTGTCCACTGCCCAAGTATATATAGGTCCTCCCTTCATTATTTTGAATACATACATATTATCTTTGGCCAGACCTGAGGGAGTACAAAGGAAACCAATAATTTTCTTCCGTTTACGCTACGAAATGCTGCTGAAATTCAAATTAACTTTGGGTTTCGAAGTTTAAGGCTGCAAGGAGAATCGCTACGGAGTTAGTTTCACGAAATTCGCCTGGCGAATCGTAACCCCCCCCCCCCCCCCCGATCTAAAGTTATTTGAATTGCTCCAAACTAGTGTTAATACGATCACATGCTTAAAGTAAGCATTTCTCCCTTCTAGATTCTCGAGAAATTACGAGTTTTCAACCGTGTTTTGTCAAGTTGAAATATAGTTAATATTTATATATAAAGTTATCGTTTTCTTTGAATTTAGTAATGAAGTTAGCCTTATTCTTCCAATAATATGATTGCAGTTAAGAAGAGCAGTTGAATACGAGCTGAAACATGCCAGTTAATCAGTTATCGGCGAATGAGGTATGTTAAGGCAGTTTCCTTAGGCAAGTTAGTTCCTATAGAATTATACTTCAGTTTAAATCCCCGTAAGACGATCAGAAGTATGTTAATTATGAATAGTTGTTGTTATTAGCTGAAACTAGTATTCTACGCTTGTTTGGGATTTGATTTGCCTATATAGCATTTACGTCCAACCCCAGGTTATTAGCTGTATCGACGCCCACCAGGGGCGAGATGACGTCGCTCCAGAAAGAGTGGTATGCCGTCCGTGAGGGATGAAGATGGGGTCCCAAGTCCCCATAGAGTCCATTCCATGGCTGTAGTATTATACATACGCCATATCGGCACCACACCCCCGACGAGCCTGTTGCCCGGGGTGCAGATATCAGGAGTCCACTGGACTCAGACACAGCTACAGTCAGGGGCCGAGCAGGCTCAGTTGCAGACCCAAGGGACTGGTAGGATGGCTATAGTTACCAGTTAACCCATTATGACCTTGTTAGGGGTATATAGATTAAAGTGTACTCGCCAGGGCTTATGGGGGCCCCAGGTGAGTTGTTCTGTGCTGGTTGTACCTTCTGGGTTATGGGGGCCAGGTAAGGTTCTTGTTTTCTTTAGCTATTGATAGACTAGATAATAGAGAATCTAGCTACTCAGGTATGACTCCTATCCCTTTTCTTTTAGTCCTTTTTTAGTTCTATCTTTTATATTCAGTTATTTACAGTTATGGTCTTACATACTCGCTACATGTTGTACTGACACCCTTTTGGGGAGCTACATTACTTGCCTGCAGGTACGGATAGACGAGGAGTAGATCCCTCTTAGCTTCCAGCCAGGATTAGCAGAAGAGTCGGCTCCTTTCCTCTGGAGCTTATAAATAGAAGGTTTACTCTTTTGATTGTATAGTTTATGGGTAGGTCGGGGCCCTGTACCGACCATCATATTACTCCTAGAGGCTTGCAAATTGTTTCTATTTCCCCGTGGTTAGCTTTTGTTGGTCATGTGGGGCCCGTATGTGTTTTATATCGTGTGTTGGCCGTGTGGGGCCCTATTTAGCTAATACTTAGTGGCCTTGTTGGCTATAGCTTAGTTTAGCACCGGATTTAAGTTTCAGTCATAACTAGACTTCACGGTGGCCTTGTCAGCCCACATAGGACTCCCTGTTGCCATGTGTTTCTGGTTAGCTATTTTTTTGTGACAGATGGCTATAAGGCCTTGTCGGTCGGGGGCTGTGTTTACAGCCGTGATATAGCCCGTTATTTTTTTGATTCCAGAGTTAGTATTAACCCTGCACCAGGAGTGCTTAGGCTCAATTAGCTCAGTTTCAGTAGCATACCAGGTGCCAGTCATGCCTCCCCGGGTGGGGCGTGACAACTGCCCTTCACAGTGTCCAATAGATAGTGCAAAATTCATCATGATCTATCTTAGGTGTTAGCCTTTTAAGATAAATCCGCTCCAATATCAATTGACAAAATACACAACCTAAGAATTCCTCTTAACCTTAATTGTTTGCCTACGAATGAAACAAGTCATCAAACGTGTTCCCCTTGGATAAGTAAGAACAGTAAGTAAATAAAATAATGAGCATGAAAAACACCCGGCTCAAAAGGTGAAAAACCATGACCTGTACTCCATAAGATTTTCTTCAACTTCACTAACTCCAAGAGGCTCTTCAAACAGTAGATTACAACTCTTGTAATCTAAAAAATTATAAACTCTAATTCCTAACTGTTCAATCTCCTACTCAATAACAAACGTCAATTTCTTCCTAGTAACACTACTTGAAGACCAAATCTTCTTAATTCAGCTTATAACTTACTGAATTAAGAATACATCAATTACAACTCAATGACAAACTCCAAGTACAAGATTGCTAACTCTAGCTTGACACTTGACTAGAACAAGTTTGTTTGACTCTTTACACTCATATTGTGACAAAAATCTCAACAAATTTCAATGTGCTATTTTCTCTCTTTGTAAGTGTGTATTTTCTCCTTAGATATCACACTCCTTTATATACACACGTCTCCAAAGAGTTCTTCTTCCTTTCAATCTCTTTGCGGCAACACCTTTGCCCTTCTTAGAGTCCCATCTCGTGTAGGAGTCTTCTTTCAGTTAATCATTTCTATTTGTTTGTATTGCAATCAAACTCCAACTCTCCTGATCCATGTGTTGATTTTGCTGAGTTTGTTGAATATGACTTATCAACTCCTTAATTCATGCTCCTTTATTATTTGAAATTTCCAGCTCCTTAAGTATTATATTCGGCACTTTATTGGACCAGCTTTACTCACCTATTTCATCAACATGTTGTCAATCATCAAAACTTCATAGGACCCAACAGTCAGCTAGGAGGCTAAATATCATGCAAGCACGACTAATATTTTTCCTGCTTTAGCCAACTTCAACAGTATTGTATATTGATGTACTAAATTTTGTGAGTTAATTTTATTAAAATCCTTTGAACAATGCTATAAACAACACTACTCTCAATCTAGAAAAAGCTTCTAATGTAAGTAAGACTACCAAATTAAGACTCATCTTGACCAAAATTTAATATCACTAGTCCTACATTTGAAATCCTCGATGAAACACTCCAAATGATAGGATGATCCAAATTTATATAATTCATTGCCCTCTAATTATATTATAAAAGTGCTTGTGCAACTGGAGATGAGCTAATAGCAGTTGTAAATGACAACTTATGAAGATTTTTCTTTGTTGGTCTTTTGCCCTCTGAATTTGGATCACCCTATCAAAAGTTACTCCTTGCAACAACTGATATAATATAATTCAACAATTTTAACACAGATGATGTTTTATAGACGCGCTTAAAGTGATAACAAAATAAAGCACTATAATGTAAATTTTGGCATACACATTTTCCACAATTTATGTTCGCCTATATAAAATGAAATGATCTTGAAATATTTTAGAATTGAACAACATCACCTTCAATAATTAGGGAAAAGATGCAATAAAAATTTCTTACTTGAGTATAATAAAATGAATTATGCAAAACAACGCAAGAGTTGCGGCATCAATTGTACTCACACCTGTGTTCTTAAGAAGGTATATCCTGTTTTTATTATTTGGCTAAAATGTGGTTGGAAAAAAAGCACTGATAATCATAAATGCAGATGATTATAAAACAAAAGTAAAACAATTGAGTTGAGCAATGTAATGAAGCAATAACTTGACCATGGATGATCATTTTAAGTTACTTGATAAGTTCCAATGTTTTCTTCTTATAATTTTCCTTTTAAGAATTCATTTAATCAAATTGTTTAATTATCAAAATTGATCATGACCCATGATGATATAATAGAAGTACCTTGATGTATAACACAAATTTTCTAGAGTGCCAACATTGCTTCAACACTTTTTGCAAGAGAAATTTGAGAGTTCACCATTTTGAAAGCGTATATAAGAACATCTGCACATAATTGTAAGTATATGCAGGCAACACACAATCTTTATAAGTATTAAATGCCATTAGGAGAATGATTTACCTTATAGTCAAGGATATCTGAAGGAAAAGATCTGCCGTGGAAGTTTTATGAGTGATCGTATCTTTTGTATTCTCTTATCCTTTATTGCAACTTCTTTGTCCTCTGCCTCTTTCTCTGTCGAATAAACGTTTACTTTTTTTGGTTATTCTAGATACAGAAAATTATCAATAGAATTCTTTTTTGGTTAGAATTTTTTTGTGTTAGCATCTACAGGATCAAATCAACTTGTTAATTGGTATATGCAAATTATATCAGCATGACTTGTGAATTCTAACTAAATTACTGAGATTCTAAATGAGTTTTGTAGATGTTTGCTGTCATCAACTGGATCTCAAGATTGGTTGTATTTGGTCTCTGATTTTTCACAAGTCAAAAAAAAGGATTAAATCACCAAGAGTTTTTTTATTAACACATATACAAGGAATTTCTGTTCAACTATTTTAGCATTAGATGGGTCAACCTCAAAGTTTTATCAAATTAAAGAAACTCATAACTTTATCTGTTAGTTCTAAATTGGATTTATGTCAGTACTTCTAGGTTTGATGGTTTCAATAGAAAATAATGCGGTAGATTACAAAGTGACAAAATAGAAGTTTTAGAAAAGCAAAAATTAAACACAAATTTAACAAAGGTAGATTGAAAATTGAAAAAATGAAAGGCAACAAATAGAACTTCATAACAAAAATTGAAAGAAAAACATACCTGGTGATTGGCGACACCCCGATGAGAAGAAGATGAAAAGAAGAATTGATTAAGATCAGCCTGATCCTCATCCTTCTAAAGATCAGTTAGACTAACTTCAAATACTCTATTCTTGAGGACTTCTGAAACAATCTTGGTGCCTGAGTCCTAGTGACGAGGGTTTTGCCGATGTTCTTGATTTCAAAAACAAATGGTGCCTTGATGACGCACCAGACCTTCTTTGCATAGGGATCCGTCGCCTTCTTCTTTCCTCTATTCATTCCCTTGGAAATCCTTTTGTTCTTGTTGATGGCCATGTTGGGAAGGAAAGGTTAGAGCTGCTTCGAAGTTTTGGGGAAGGACGATAAGGCGAGGCTAGAGGAGCTGCGGATGAGAAGCCATAGTTTCAGTGTTAATGGTAACCGATGAAGGAAAAAAGGGAACACGAAGGGTTTGTTTTGAAAGGATGTCAGAGAAAATGATCAAAATAGTCCTTAATGTATGGATTTATATTGATTTGATCCCTGATATATTATAGTCTATGGAGATAGCCCTGTATATATACAAAAAGTTTATCACTTTAGTCTTTGACCCAAGAAACCTAACTACACCCAAAAAGTCTGTCAAAAAATAAACGGAGGTTTCATCATGTGCAATTCAGGTGAGATATGGTCATTTACCCCTGTCTCTCTGTGAAATCTTATATTCTCATTTATTCTCCCTAAATTTCTCAGCAAATGCCAGTATCTTCTCCTTCTAATCTATCGAAACTTTGTCCTAAACCTCTTCTTCCACTCCAATATGAAATCGACAACTCTTTAGCTGTCATGCGATAGTGATCAGTTAACACTACTTAACTATGTTGAGTATTTTTTGTGATTTTGTTTGTTTTTTATTTAGTAATATTTGCGAGGACAATAGATTTTTTTGCGTCTAAATTAGTTATTTCTTTTACTCAATTGATATATTTTTTCATAAGTGGCTACGAAGTAATCTCGAATTGTTGATAAGAAATTCCTTACTTGCTCTTTTTGAGTTGCTCTCATGTATGAGTTCTATATTTTTCACTTTCTGTATTAGTTTGATAGGTTAATAAAAATGAAAATTCACTTTCAGATTGTTTGTTGAAATAATTCATTGTAAGCTAATAACTGATGTGTATATTGTAGAAAGTGAAATCAGTAAACTTTTTCAATGAAAAGATGATGAAGTTGATGCAAGATCCAAATTTATCATTTCGAAGTTATTGAGTAACATCACCGCACTTGAAGAAAATGTAGAAGCCTATGAAGATGTCGGGAATCAATGAAGCAAAAAAATATTGACAAGGAGAAAGAAATGACATACTACACGACTCAAGTTAATTAAGTTGTAGTCTTAGTTTTAATGATTTGGCATGCTGATGTAGAACTTTTTTGGGAATGTATAATTCAACTAGCTGTTAGGAGTTTTTTATTGTCTACTTTGATTATGTTGAAGTGAAGAATCTCAATTTATACTGATTTGAAGAAGATAGTGGAAATTTGTGGTTACCTAAATGATTCAATAACATTTTGGCATAAATGCGTGAAGTTTGGTGACAAATGGAGATTAGTGTCTACAGAGGCTAAAGCTCATGCAATAGAAAAATTCATTCCCAAAGATAGAGTAGTGGAGTTATATTTTGAAACTTTGGACTCTTATATTGGAATAAATGTTCCAATTGAGCTTGGTTGCCGAACTAGTTGCATTCCAGAGAATGATGATGTTGCTGGACCTACTGACAAAGAGATTGGAAGGGAAAACTCATCTTCCAAGGATGATATTGCAGATTCTGAAAATGAATTCTCCAATGACGATGTGATAGTTGATAAACAAGGGCACTTAAACATAGCTTTGAGAATAGTAGAGAGCTTATTAGTGTTGAAATTCAGAAGTGTCACATGAAGATGGGGATTCTGATTGTGTGAACTCAAAAGATAACAAGAGTTTGGATAGTGATTCGGACAAAGAGAGCTTTGATTTTCCAAAGAACAATGCCAAGACCAATGGAAAAAATCCAATTTTGGCTTTGGGATATACCTTTGACAGTAAGGAGGAGTTCAATAATGCTGTAACAACTCATGAGGTAAATGAAGGAAGGTATATCCAATGGAAGAAGAATGATAAAGTAAGGATGAAAGCAAAGTGCATACACGACGATTGCAGCTGGGTAATAATGGCTTCAAGAATGCACAGGAGTAATTCATTTCAGATAAAAACTCATAGCCCATCACATAGTTGTCGAAATTGGTACCATTATAACAAGACCATAACTTCTTCATTCATTGCAAGGACCTATCTTGATAGAATAAAGCATAATAGGGGATGGAAATTATTTGAACTCAGAGATACTGTTAGTGTCAAGCTTAAAGCTCACGTTACTTTAAATCAAGCTAGAACTGCTATGAAAAAGGCATTTGCATTACTTGATGGAGATTTGAAAGATCAATTTTCTATTTTTTGGGACTATGTTAATGAGATTGACAGGACAAATCCGGGAACTTCAATTTATATGAAGTTTACCGATAATGAGATTCCTAATAAGCCATATAGATTTCAAAGAATCTACTTATGTTTTGCTGCTTGTAAGGAGGCATTCAAGGCTGGATGTCGCAAAGTAGTAGGTGTGGATGGGTGTTAGTTGAAGGGCCCAATGTATGGGAATCAGTTATTAACAACAGTGGGTCTCAATGCTAACAATAATTTATTGAGAAAAACAAACGGATAGACATAAATGAGAAGGTTTTTTTTTTTTTTTTGGGGGGGGGGGAGGGGTGGGGGGGAGGCTCAAATAAACCAGAAAAAAGATAAATGGGTATGTTGTTCATAGAAGCATGCCACATCAGCGGCTCCATGTCTTCCCTTTATTATACATATAGATTGTATGATGCATAGCACTCTGAGGAGGTTTCCTTCCCTTATTTAATTTTCTTTTTTTAGGATCAATATATAAGGTAAAGGTTATTGTCAAATCCTCAACTACAGCAACATGACTTTACTTTTATATACGTTATAGCCAAACAAAAAATGCAATGCCTACTTTTATTTTTCTTATTTTCAATTTTTAGTGATATATATTTTAAAAACCTATTAAATTGATAAATATAATGAAAAAAACATTAAAAATATTATTTTATTATTTATTATTATAATAATCACATTTTAAAATTGAGTTATTAAAAAAAACAAGTTATTGTTTATGCAGATGATACTATAATTTTCACTTCAGCAGATAAGAGATCTATAGATTTAGTTATGGAGGTGCTATAGAAGTATGAGAAGGTATCAACTGAACTAATAAATAAGGATAAAAGTTCATTTTACATGTTTAAGAATGTAGCTGGCAGACTAGTAGAGGAAGTGGAGCAGAATACATGTATTAAAAAAAATGAATTCCCTTTTAAATATCTTGGTTGTCCTAACTTCCATGCTAGGAAGAAGAAGGAATATGACAAAGAGATCATAAAGAAGATTAAGGATAGACTTCAAAGTTGGAAAGAGAAATTGTTATCATATGGTGGGAAGGCAGTATTGATAACAACTGTATTACAAAGTATCCCTGTTTATCTCTTATCAGCTTTGAATCCTACTAAGCACACAATAAATGAAATCCAGAAGATATATGCAAAATTCCTATGGAGTAAAAAGGATGAAGGAAAAAGCAAACACTGGTCCACTTGGAAGAATCTATGTTATCCCACAACAGAGGGTGGTTTGGGTTTCAAGGCGCTGGAGGATGTTTCAAAAGCTTTATTTGCAAAATTATGGTGGAGATTCAGAACATCTAGATCTCTATGGACAGATTTCATGTGGAAATAAGTACTGTAAGAAGGAAATACCTGCATTGGTTAAATGGAAAGGTGGGTCTCAACTATGGAAGTAAGAGATGAAGTTGATAGAAAGATCTGGTGGGAGCCAAATACAGGTACTTCTAACTTATGGTTTGATAATTGGACAGGGATTGGGCTATTATACCAGGTTTTTCCATAGGAGTTTCATTTTAATGAAAGAGTGGAAAACTTAAGTTATTTTACTGAAGAAGGTCAGTGGATACAGCACAGAATCAATGATCATCTTCCACAAGATATTGCAGAGCTTGTTGTTAATGATATGGAGGTGGTGGAGACAGAAGAACCTTGGGATCACCCATGGTGGATGGCTACAGAGTTAGGCAGATTCACTGTCAAGAGTTCCTGGGATTTATTAAGATAGAGAAATCAAGAGCAAGTATGGTTCTCTAAAATGTGGATAAAGGGATTTCCAGTTAAGATTTCCTTCTTTGTATGGAGATTATGGAGGAAAAAATTGCTAGTGGATGAGGTTATAGCCAAGTGGGGTATACCTATGGTATCAAAGTGTATTTGTTGTGAATCACTAGAATAATAATCAGTCACTCATCTTTTTTTGAGAGGGATATTTGCACAAGAAATATGGAGAATATTCAACAGGGCAGCAGAGATAATAGGTCCATTCATTCAAGTAAATCAGATCTTTGTTAGATAGTGGGGACCAAAATAGATACAAAACTTAAAACACTTTATCAGGCTGCACCAGGAATCATATGCTGGTATATATGGAAATGGAGGAACTCAATGAGACATGGGGGAAAAATATCAAAGAGGAGGACGGTGCAGGAGAAAAATTGGTCTTTGCAAAGTTTGGCTATATACATTTATCCTAGACTGACACAGATGTCTAATGAATGGTATCTGATAATACAGAAATTGGAGCAACAAAAGGAATTGGTGAATAGGATGGTAGTGCAGTGGCAGAAGCCTCCTAAGGGATGGTATAAGTACAATTCAGATGGTTCTTCTAAGGGGAATCCAGGTGTTAGTTCGACAACATTTTGTAAAAGGATGAGGAAGGAAACTTTGTTTTTGCTAGAGCAAGGAGAATTCCAGACACTACTAATATATGTACAGAAGCAATGGCCATAAGAGATGGATGGAGTATTGTCATGCGAACAACATGTTTCCTTTGATTATAGAGACAAATTCTCTAGCAGTGCAGCAGATATTAGAAGGAAAATGGGATACACCATGAAATATCCGAAAGGAAGTGCATAGAATTAATGTTTTGAGGACTAAAGGAGAACATCAAATATCTCATGTATTCAGAGATGGAAACACAGTGGCGACTTTTTTACTAACTTTTTTTTTAATTTTGCAGGTACAGTGGAATTCAATCAGTATGAAAATCTTCCTACTAGGGAAAAAACCCGTCTACAACGAGACAAACGACAATTACCCCATATCATAATAAAATCAAAATAATAGATTGGAGGTCGATTAGAGGAAGCAGGACCAACCTTACAGTGAAGAGTTAGTATGAACATAGGAGATTACAGCTGGTAGTAATGGCTACTACGTTTCTACTCGATGTGTGGTATCAACTCTTGTAGGAGTTCAATCTATCGAGAGGAAATTAGTAGAAATTATTGACCATGCTCTAACAATTTATGATGCTTCAAGGTAGATTGGATTTTACTTGATATGAATCATGTAAATGGAAGCCAAGTAAGGTTATCTCTAATCTGGAAGTTGATGGCAGAGCGCCTGTGTGAGAGCTTGAGGCTGCTAAGTTAACATCGATCTAGGGCTTGACTTCATCTAGATTCAGCTAAAGGTGAGATTCATACTCTTCTTCTTCATTTTAGTTGGTTTTCAGGTTCCAATTTACGAAGGTGGTCTTGAGAACTTGACGGATTGGAGGTACTTTCCTTTTCTTTTCGGAACCTGTAATAGTTTTGATGTAGAGTAGAGTTGCTATTTTGGTTTTAGACTGTTTTTCGGGTTAGGCTTGTTGCCCGACTTTGTATAGTTTCTTTTTTGTTTTTAATAAAAATCCCATGAGGCTGACTTTAAGTTTAAAAAAAATTAAAAAAGTTTTTAATCGACAATTAAATGACAAAAATTAATATAATCATAAAAACAGATGTAACAGTCAAGGCGTGCACCATAACTAACTCTTCTTCCAAAATTTTCGTGTTTTAGATTTGATTACGTCATAAATGATTTCAAATATATGCACGAACACACACATAAATTTTTTAGCCATACTGGCTATATACATACAGCTGCAATGACAAGACGTACAGATATACAAGTGTGATACGAGATATACCAACGTGATTCGAGTATAATGTGAGAGAAACAGTTGGGGTGTAAATATTATGATACAGTAAAGGTAAGACACTACATGATATTATTATGATGTAGAAACATGGTGTGGAATTCAGAAGAAACAAGTATGTACATGTATTTTAGTTGTGGAGGATTTAACTCCATCGGTATGGTTTGATGCTTTCCTTATGTGTACTTGAGATATTTAATTTGTAATGTGATTGAATGTTTGATCAATGTGGTTGTGTATTTTATAGAAGGTAATGCAACTAAGTTATAAATGGTAGTGAATTACTAGGAGATCATTGTTCTAGCCTTATTATTTTCATATAGACAAGAGAGTAGAAACAAAATTAAAGAGGGTGAATTAATCATGCGGGTCAAATAATAGGTCATTAAATAATGAAAACGGGCTTAACTTGTGATAATGGAAGGGTAAATGGGGTAAATGTGCTACAAGGTTTATATGGACGGTTAATAGAGGAGAGGATCAGTGAAACCAGCTACTACCTAACTAGGGTGGCGCTGTAGTGGGCAAATCACCACTATAGCAATCAAGGCATCCGCTACAACAAGGTGAGAGAAACAGAATAAGATTTGGAACAAGGGCTAGAGTGGTAGGGTAGATCCTCGAATATTGATGAATCATGGTAATCAAATAAAGTGGTAAATGAACTTGTGGGGTTATAAATATAATTTGGAGTCGTTACTACATTTATTAATTCGATTGCATGTTAAATTATATGCCATTACGTGAACTAATCTTAGTGTATGGATGATGCATACCGGTACGTGGGTTTACTAATACTACCTTGTTACACCTATTTGGCTTAGATTGTGCCAGGTTTGAAGTTTCATGATTGACGTGGAGTACTCAGCGTCAGCTTTCGTAGTTTTTTGCAGACAAAGTTGTGTCATTTTATTTTGTCAAATATTCAGTGTCATGGTTTGGAAGAAAAGATTTATTATAATTCTAGCTACATTTTGTATCATGCAAGCTAATGAATATTTAAATTATTTTATTTTATGTGTTGGTTTAAAAAGTGGTTCTGCAATCGAGCTAAAGTTGATGCAGGTGCCCTGTCAAGACCCGATCCGGGATAAGGAGCCCCAAGAGACTCCAAGTCGACCCATGGTATGAGAAAACATCTAATTCAGTCACATGAGCGGAAGACTTAACATATAAGAACATAATCATAGCATAGCAAAAGGGAAATATCAGTACAAGACTTATACAATACGCTGTATACAACTTGTAGTCTGATAAGCCTTTAAACATGAAGGATGGATTAATGGGACAACTCCCCAACTAATCCAACATCCATAAACTGAAAGAACAACATAGAGTATGAACATACAACCCTCGAAACATGAGGATTCACCAAGGACACTGAGAGCAAATCTGAAACTATCCACGGGTGAGGATGAGCCTGAGAACTAGGACCTGTATCATGAAACGATACAACATAGAAAGTATGCGATCAGTACGTGGAATGTACTGAGTATGCAAGGTAAGTAAAACGGACATTTAAAACATGTATGAAATTTTTAAATGATCATAAGAGTAGGACGTCATGCTCGTATCGTAAATCATAATAACATATCATATGGCTCAAGGTTTTCAAAACATTCGTAATATAACATAATCATAATCATAATAGAAGAGATTAGCCAGCATACATAATCATAACATGCATAAATCATGAGGAACAGTGGGAGATTCTCTTAACCGACATACCCCATATGAGCACACATGAAGCCCGACTTGTAACCCTAGTGGGGAGGGTGTCCGTACCTTGCAAAGGTAGGACCATGAAAGTGTGATATCACCATGAAAGGGACATTTGGGCCAGATACTAATATGAAAGGGTCCCAACTACCTACGGTGGCATGTAGTTCATGAGATCCGGTGCTTAACCTGAGCCACGAACCTACTCGGTGTTCGATACTACTCCCAAAACATATATAGTGCTCCTAATAATACATACATGAGTTCATGGGCTAGTTAAATCATAATAATCATAAACATGCTTGAACATATGTGATCTAGCCATAACATGAGGCCCATGAGTCGGCCGAAAACATACTTCATTATTAAAAGATTCATACATACTTGTAGATCATGTATACAACGTGAATTTCTTAAAATCATAATGGATAACAAAATAACTTCATAATTTAAAACATAATTCAAACTGGGCTTGTAAAGAACATCCATGGGAAAATAGATCATAAGTCGATTCATCATGGGGCATGCATAATTAAGTTTAATTGCATAGAAATTGAATCAGCAATAATATAATCAATTTGAATCTCAAAAGATGGTCAAAATCTAGATTATGATCAGATTTCAAAATCACAAAACCCATAATTTAAATCATTAGATTTTATATAAATCAAATACAAAACCCCATGAGTTTTGATAAATTTTAAGTAAAATCATAGAGTAGGAGCATGAGCATGGAAGGATTCACCCATTGATGACCTTACATACCTGGGATTATCTGGTTCATAACTTCTCTTGCTAGCCAAGATGGAATTTAGAGGAATTGAGAAAGAACGCCTTGAAACCCATACTAATCTCCTCTCTATACTCTTGCATGCATGAATGAGGCTTAACATGAACTTAACCCCCTTAAAAGACCTCATTCAGACCTTAAAACGACATAGTTTAGTCCTTAGGAGTTTAGGCATTACGAAAACGCCCTTACTAAAAACGCAGAAATTTCTTATTGCCAGTCCCCACAAGGGACCGCATGAGTCATTGCTAGGGGCATGACTCGTGTCCAAGATCCGTCATGCTCATTGCCCAAAATCACTCAGGGGATCCATCTGCGGCCTTCACTGCCCTTCCCGGCCTTGCCAAACCTCCAAGGAAGACCACGGGGGACCTCACGAGTCGTGAGGTCTGACCACGACTCGTGGTCATGCCCTCGGCCTCCTCAACCTGAGCCTGCCAACCTTGATGACCACGAGTCACCTCACGACTCGTGGTCACTCCCCACGACCTACCTCATAGGTCGTCCTGAAATTTGGTGCGAATTGTTTAGTTTTTCTCCATTTTGACTCCCGAGTCTGATCCTTGGGTTCCCTGGGTATAACAATATCTCCCCTTTGGGAACATTCATCCTCGAATGTTATAAACATGCAAAAAACTCAGAAACCAGCTATCACCGTATACAAATACTGATCATTTAAGCTGAAAACTGAAGGATTGACTACCTCCGAAAAGAACTACATAACTGAGCTGAATTCAGACATCACACACATTTACCATATCATAAAATAATCTTGTATGCATGAACTTAACATGAAAACTGATTAGAGAATTAGGGAAAAAACTGATACCTCAAACTGAAACTGAGCCGGTAGAGAACAGGTGCGGGTATCTAGCCATCATATCCGCTTTGGCATCCCACGTAGCTCCTTCAACATGTTGATTTCTCCATAATACTTTAATTGAAGCTACTTCTTTATTCCTTAGCTTACAGATTTGACGATCTAATATTTTCACGGGTACTTCTTCATAACTGAGGCTATCTTTTACACCAACTTTGTCCACCTAGACTACTAAAGCTAGATCACCCAAACACTTTTTTCAAAAGTGACACATGAAATACAAGATGAACTGAAGATAACTCTGAGGGCAAGTCCAACTCATACGCCACCTTACCAACTCTCCTCACAACCCTCTAGGGACCAACATAGCGGGGACTGAGTTTCCCTTTCTTTTCAAACTGCATGATTCCCTTCATGGGAGATACCTTTAGAAATACCCAATCATCCACCTCAAACTCCAAATCTCTTCTCCTCACATCAGCATATGATTTATGACGACTCTGAGCGGTTTTCAACCGGTCCTTATGAAATGAACCTTCTCCATTGCCTCGTGAACCAAATTTGGCCCTATCATAGCTGCCTCACCAACCTCAAACCATCTGATGGGAGATCTACACCTCCGCCTATAGAGAGCTTCGAACGGTGCCATCTGGATGCTAGAGTGATAGTTGTTATTAAAGCAAACTCGATTAAGGGCAAATGATCATCCCAACTACCTTTACAATCCATAACACATGCCCTCAAAATATCCTCAAGAGTCTGGATTGTTTGCTCGGCTTGGCCATCCGTTTGCGGATGAAAGGTTGTACTGAGCTTGACTTGAGTCCCAAGTCCCATCTGAAAAGACCACCAAAACTGGGAAGTAAATTGAGTACCTCGGTCTGAAATAATAGACAAGGGCACTCCATGAAGTCGAACCAACTCCCGAATATACAACTTGGCATAATCATCCGCTGAATCTATGGTCTTGATTGGTAGAAAGTGTGCAGCCTTGGTTAACCTGTCTACCACTACCCAAATGGAATCATAGTGTCGTCGAGTACGAGGTAGGCTTGTAATGAAATCCATGTTAATCTCTTCCCACTTGTATGTGGGAATTCTAATACCCTGAAGTACGCCTCCCGGCCTTTGATGCTCCACTTTCACTTGCTGACAGTTTGGACATTTGGCTACGAACTCTGCAATATCCTTCTTTATACCATCCCACTAATAGATTTCTCGCAAGTCTCGATACATCTTCGTGGATCCCTGATGGATAGAATATCTGGTACCATGTGCCTCATGTAATATCTGAACTCTCAAATTATCAATGTCTAGAACACATAGTCAATCCTGGTATTGTAGCACACCATCTCCCCCTTGGGAGAAAAACTCCACCTTTTGACTCCGCACCGCTTCCTTCAGCTTCCTCAAAATTGGATCCTCATCTTGCTTAGATTTGACATCAACCACCAAGGACGATTCTGACCCATTCTGCACAACAATGCCGCCATCAGTTGAGTCGATCAATCTAACTCCCAATCTTGCAAGCCAGTGGACATCCTTCACCAACTCTTTCTTTCCCTCATCCACGTGGGACACACTCTCCATAGAGAGCCTATTAAGTGCATCCGCCACCACATTAGCCTTGCCCGGGTGGTAAAGGACACTTATGTCGTAGTCCTTTAATAACTCTAACCACCTCCTCTGCTGAAGATTGAGATCTTTCTGCCTGAACACATATTGCAAGCTCTTGTGATCCATAAATATATCCACGTGGACCCCATACAAGTAATGATGCCATATCTTCAATGCGACCACCAACGCGGCCAACTCGAGATCATGGGACAGGTAATTCATTTCGTGAACCTTTAACTGTCGAGAGGCATATGCTATTACCTTCCCATGCTGCATCAACACACATCCTAGTCCGACTCTCGAAGAATCACATTATACAACAAAGACATCCGTACCCTTAGGTAAAGTCAACACTGGTGCTGAATTGAGTCGGGTCTTCGATTCCTGTAAGATTTCCTCACAAGCCTTCGACTATTGGAATTTTATCTTTTTCTGAGTCAACCTGGTCAATGGGGCTGCAATTGATGAAAATCCCTCAACAAATCTTCGGTAGTACCCTGCTAGGCCCAAGAAACTCCGAATTTCTAAAGGACTCATCGGACTAGACCAATTATTCATCACCTCGATTTTCTGAGAATCTACTGTTATGCCCTTGCATGATGCTACATGGCACAAAGATGCTACCGAGTTCAACAAAACTCGCGCTTGTTAAACTTGGCATACAACTAACGATCCTTGAGGGTCTGAAGCACTACTCTAAAATGAGAGGCATGCTCCTCCTAGCTCCGAGAGTATATAAGAATGTCATCAATGAACATAATCACGAACATGTATAGATACAGGTTGAACACCCTGTTCATCAGATCCATAAAGGTTGCAAAAGCATTGGTGTCATGACCCGAGTTCACACCCTGGCCGTAACACGGGACAAGCAACCCCGAGAGGCCCCAAGCCAACCCATGGCATTATCATAACATAAACATGACATAAAAAAATGACTGACAACATGAATAAGCGGAAGAAATAACAAGAATCTAAGATGAACCATAAAGACAATTTTAACAACATTGAAATACAACGCTGAATCTATCTAGCTAAGTCTGAAAGCCTTCTATTAAACTAATGAGATGCTGGGAAAAGCCCCCAGCTAACTCCTAAAGTCTGAAAACTGAACCCATAGGAAAATATGAACATGATCACATCCTCGGAGGATGAGGACTCACCAAGAGCTGCTGAATAGGGAGGAAGCGTATCTAACCATGAGGCCGAGTCTAGAAACCTGAATTTATATCATAAAATGATATAGCATGAAAGGTGTGAGGCCAGTACTTGAAATGTACTGAGCATGCGGGATAACATAAACAATTAAATTAACAAATGTATGATAAGGATTTAATCAAATACATCAACATAACTGGCTCTTCATGCTATTCACATGATTTAAGATTCACATACACAAATGTTTACATGGAACTTCTTTCTAAATCGCATTTATATAACATCTTAGAACTCATGCATAGGAGTCAGGTTCTTAACATAAATAGGTGCCCAATCTAAATTTAGGATCACATATTGTACTGGACCACTACTGATAACTGAAACTGATCATCATCTTATTAAGCCATTATAATATGAAAGATGGGTCATGCAAGACTGAATCATAGTAATATCATCATTAAGGGAGTCTCTCTCTACTATGGAGAATCCCGACTATACTAAGGAGTCACTCTCTACTATGGAGGATCCCGACTAATGCTAGGGGAGTCACTCTCTACTATTGAGGATCTCGACTGATGCTGGGGGAGTCACTCTCTACTATTGAGGATCTCGACTGATGCTAGGAAGTCACTCTCTACTACTGAGGATCCCGACTAATGCTAGGGGAGTCACTCTCTACTATTGAGGATCCCGACTGATGGTAGGGAGTCACTCTCTACTATTAAGGATCCCGACTATCTAAAATCTAAGAGATATTGGTCTGACATTATATAAACTACTGCAGCTAGTTAGAAACATGAACATATTCTGCTTTCTTCATACATCATTCATTTCAAAAGGGCTGGGGCTAATTTCTACTAACAACAAGCCCTAATGCTCGGGAACTATCATTCTCATGCTTTATTATCATAACTCTTATCATTATGGAACCATTCTAGCATTTCTTCATAGGTCTAACATTAATGAGCATTTTTAGTTTCACATCAACCATAGTACTTTCTCATCGTTAAATTCCAGCCTCATATTAATTAGCATGTATCATAGAGACATTCGTGACTCATACATTCAACTCCTACTTTAACAGGCATACACTGATTCATATAATCTAGATTTACAGGAAGTTATATTCTTAATCATATTTCAGCATATACAATAAAATCACATGAGAAGGGTGCATCTTTGTTTCATAAGACCCATTTCACGATTCATTCCAATTTATGAGAAAAATGCATTAGATAGGCCATTATCATAAATTTACTTCTTATCCAATTAACTTCATCAGGACATAAGGATACACATAATTTTTCTCTGAATTATTCAAGTCCATGAATGCTAATTTAACCTCATCACATCTACCACTGACATATTCAAATTCTCATGGATAATCGTATAATCTTCACATATTAAACGTGGATACAGTGAATTTGTTATAATTGAATGAACAATGACAAAGCCTTATTTAAAACTCAACTCATTCATGAAGAACATTTCATAATCCCGCATATTTCATCACCCAACACGTAATTCAAGATAACCCAATCATTTTATGTTGTACTTATATCGTAGTCGCAATTGATATTGAAATTTAAAGAGTTGTAGAAAGATTCACCATCAATTTAAAAACACTAGGTCATGTATTTTCTAGAATAGTAGAAATTGGGCATTTCAATTAAAATATTTTGGGGCATAAGGATGGAAGAAAATCCTTGATGAAAAACCCGCATACCTGGTAGATGAAATTCCCACTCGAAATTTTCCTTGACGCCTTGATGAACACCTTGATGAAACCCTAGAATCTTGAGAAGAAAGGAGGAAGATGGAGAGTTGAGAGAATGAGGGTTTAGGCATGAAAATTCCTTAAAAACGTGCAAGGTAGAATTCAAAAGGATGTAGTTTATAAGTTAACAGCGTAGGATTTTACAAAAATGCCCCTGATGAAAAATGGAAAAACAGCCCGAACTGATGCCACGACTCACCTGACGAGTCTTTGTCCCACCCAACGACTCGCTAGGTCCACTCGTCAGGTACATTGGAATTATTAATTCATCAGGCCACGACCAAAGTAACGACTCTTCACCAGCTCCAATGATTCGTCATTTCCTTTCATTAAGTACCCTGGAATTTCATTAAAACCACAGCCTCTCCCTCCTAAAGACTGACTTGACGAGTCGTTGCCACACTTAACAAGTCACCACATCCATCTGTTATCCACACTACTTAAGACTCCGTATCCTCTACCCAACAACCAACCTGATGAGTCATTGCCAGGCCAGATGACTCATCAGGTCTCCCGTGGCTGCTGGTCCAGCTTATATCCCTTGACTGCTCCCGACGGGTCAGACCATGACTTATGGGGTCACCTAACGAGTCATTCCCTACCTCTTTCTGAAGCAAATTTTTGCTAACTTTTTCTGCTAAGCATCTTCTAACTCCGAGGTCTAATATCTAGGACTTCCGAGGTTTTACAATATCTCCCCCTTGGGAACATTCTTCCTCGAATGTTGGCTGAACATATTGAAAAGTTAGGAATTGGACCGAATTCCAAAAACCAATCAATCACAGTTATTACCAATGGAGTATCTGACTCTGGACCAACCCTATATACCAAATCTGAATATCCACATCTAACATGCATATCATGGCACAAGGGAAATCTAAGAACAGGAGACCAACATAGAACTAGATAGGACATCGAAAGAAAATTCTTTATCCTTTTATTTGGCACTGAACTGACACGGACTGATTATTCTCCCCCGAATCGCTTCTTGATACTAAGCTAACATTCATGATATCAAATCTAACTGAGGGTAGGGAATTCATAAGCACGATTTATCCCCCACCTCTAAAACTGAGCACATGCAAGAGATAATCTGACTCTACTGAGTTAATAAAAAACTTCTAAAGATTGAGTTCGAGCTAAACATACTGGTGCACATAAATTAATACACATAACTGAATCATAACATGAAAATGAACATAGAGAACTTATAGAGCAAGACTGGCATCACTGTCTGAAGCGGTTATTTCTAATCCTCGGGGAATCTGCATATAGAAATGGACATCAGTTTCACTTTAACTGAATCCCAAGGGGAATTATCTGAACCTAGAAGGGGTTGATATATTGCAACTTCTAAGGCTGAAACTTCTTTATGAGCACCCCCGTGGTCTGACTTACTACGCATACTCACTATCTCCCCCTTAGCTTGTAGTTATAATTCTAAGACTCCTGAACCTTCCTTAAGGTCAGGTAAATTTGCAACTCTTAGCTTCTCTTCCACCGCTAACCTCCACTAAGAGCCTCACACTAACAACTATTCTCATTACCCATCGACAATCTCTTCTTGCAATTATAATAGGGCTTCTTATTCAATATTGAGCTGACATGATGTAAGGGATAATACAAAATTTACAACATACCTGTGGCCACTACTGGCAACTTGCCTTTATCCTGGTGTGTTGTTCTGGCATGGAAGCGATTTTGATGATGTTCGCCCTCTGGGCTATATACTGCATCCTGCTGAAATGGGCGAACTATAGGGGCCACTGAAGAAACAGCCGAGGACCTAGTCTCACCTCACTTTGTCGCTACGCAATCCCAGTGCTTATGGCTTGACTGACCACACCAGAAACAAACATTCAACCTATCCATACACTCTCCCAAGTGGTGCTCCCCACAGCTGGCACACATGGGATACGTGATCCCCCTTACTCCAGGTTTACATGGAACACTGACTGTGAGATTGTTGGGGCTGTCAACCTTTGTTGAGAAAATGGGCGGTGTCCACCACTCATCCTTGGTGAAGAGGAATCTAAATTTCCTCTCCTGGCCCTCTTGGCCTCTCTCTCCTTTTCCTTTACTTGCTCTGCCTCCATTTGTTGAGCAAATATCACCAAACATGAGAAGTCTATATCCCTATGCAACATGGCAGTCCTGCACTTTTTAATCAAGGAGTTTGACACCCCATTCACAAACCTACTCACTCGGGCCCTCTTGTCCGTTACCATCTCTAGGGCATACTTGGATAGCCAGGTAAATTCCAACGCGTACTCTTGTACTGTCATGTCATTCTGTTTCAGGTTGATGAATTCTACCACCTTAGCCTATCTTAACTCTCTAGGGAAAAACTTAAACAGGAACGCGGTTTTAAATTCATCCCAACCACGGGGCATGCTCCAATCCCTCGATTGTCCCTCCATTGACAAAACTAAATGTAAGCAACTCCTTTTAGCTGGTAGGAGGTTAAGTTCGCGCTTTCAATTCCCGTCACCCCCATGATGTGGGTGATCTTCTGAATCTCTTCCAAGAACTCATATGGGTCTCTTCTACCTTTGACCCCAAAAACTCGGCTGGATTCATTCAGAGAAAATCTCTCACCCTTGTCGCCACTACATTTCCATTCTGGGGTATACCAGCCATTACTTGCTGATTAATCTGGGTGGTTACAGCCTGTGACAACATACTAAGGGTTTCCCAGAACTTGGCATGGGTAACATGGTCGTCCCTCGGGTTTCTAATGGCTGGTGGTGCCTGTTGGCGATCATTACCATTTCTCCTTCCATTTACTCGTCTAGGAGGCATTATCTGCAAGCACATAAAGCACGAGTCAGGGGAAGGAACTATTTAGAGCTTCATACTCTACGCATGATAAGAATCATGAAGAAAAGGTAACATTCCTAAAATGTCTCATAGCCTCTTCGTCATAAGTGTGGCGCACTTCACACCCATGAAGAAGACTCTACATAATGCGGCTTTTAGAAACCCTAGGACACTCTAAACCTTTTCTCTAACACCAAGTTTGTCACGACCCGAGTTCACACCATGGCCGTAACACAGGACAAGGAACCCCGAGAGGCCTCAAGTCGACCTATGGCATTATCATAGCATAAACTTGACATAAAAAATGATTGAGAACATGAATAGAAACATGAACATATTCTGCTTTCTTCATACATCATTTATTTCAAAAGGGCTACGGCTAATTTCTACTAACAACAAGCCCTAATGCTCGGGAACTATCATTCTCATGCTTTATTATCATAACTCTTATCATTATGGAACCATTTTAGCATTTCTTTATATGTCTAACATTAATGAGCATCTTTAGTTTTCACATCAAGCATAGTACTTTCTCATCGTTAAATTCCAGCCTCATATTAATTAGCATGTATCATAGAGACATTCGTGACTCATACATTCAACTCCTACTTTAACAGGCATACACTGATTCATATAATCTAGATTTACAGGAAGTTATATTCTTAATCATATTTCAGCATATACAATAAAATCACATGAGAAGGGTGCGTCTTCGTTTCATAAGACCCATTTCACGATTTATTCCAATTTATGAGAAAAATGCATTAGATAGGTCATTATCGTAAATTTACTTCTTATCCAATTAATTTCATCAGGACATAAGGATACACATAATTTTTCTCTGAATTATTCAAGTCCATGAATGCTAATTTAACCTCATCACATCTACCACTGACATATTCAAATTCTCATAGATAATCGTATAATCTTCACATATTAAACATGGATACAGTGAATTTGTTATAATTGAATGAAGAATGACAAAGCCTTATTTAAAACTCAACTCATTCATGAAGAATATTTCATAATCCCGCATATTTCATCACCCAACACGTAATTCAAGATAACCCAATCATTTTATGTTGCACTTATATCATAGTTGCTATAGATATTGAAATTTAAAGAGTTGTAGAAAGATTCACCATCAATTTAAAAACACTAGGTCATGTATTTTCTAGAATAGTAGAAATTGGGCATTTCAATTAAAATATTTTGGGGCATAAGGATGGAAGAAAATCCTTGATGAAAAAGCCGCATACCTGGTAGAATAAATTCCCACTCAAAATTTTCCTTGAAGCCTTGATGAACACCTTGATGAAACGTTAGAATCTTGAGAAGAAAAGAGGAAGATGGAGAGTTGAGAGAATGAGGGTTTAGGCATGAAAATTCCTTAAAAACGTGCAAGGTAGAATTCAAAACGATGTAGTTTAGAAGTTAAAAGCATAGGATTTTACAAAAATGTCCCTGAAGAAAAATGGAAAAACAGCCCCAACTAATGCCACGACTCACCTGACGAGTCATTGTCCCACCCAACGACTCGCTAGGTCCACTCGTCAGGTACACTGGAATTATTAATTCATCAGGCCACGACCAATGTAACGATTCGTCACCAGCTCCAATGATTCGTCATGTCCTTTTGTTAAGTACCTTGGAATTTCTTTAAAACCACAGCCTCTCCCTCCTAACGACTAACTTGACGAGTCATTGTCACACTTAACAACTCGCCACATGCATCTGTTATTCACACTGCTTAAGACTCCCTATCCTCCACCCAACGACTAACCTGACGAATCCTTGCTAGGCCAGATGACTCGTCAGGTCGCCCGTGGCCACTGGTCCAGCTCACATCCCTTGACTACTCCCCAGGGTCATACCACGACCCGTGGGGTCACCTAACGAGTCGTTCCATGACTCATTCTGAAGAAAATTTCTGCTAAGCTTTTTCTAACTCCAAGGTATGATCTCTAGGACTTCCGAGGTGTTACATTTGGTTATTACAAATGACATAACTACAAACTCATAATGGCCATACCGAGTTCTGAAAGCTATCTTTGGGATATCACACTGTCGAACTCGGAGCTGATGATAGGAGCTGGTCAAATAAATCATAATCCTAGGCAAGGGGTACCTATTCTTGACAGTGACCTTATTCAGTTGCCGATAATCAATACACATCCGAAGGGATCCATCTTTCTTTCAAACAATGAGAACCGGTGCACCCCATGGAGACTTGCTCGATCTAATGAAATCCTTTTCCAACAAGTCCTTCAACTGTTCTTTTAACTCTTTTAACTCTGCTGGAGCCATCCTATAAGGAGGAATGGATATAGGTTACGTATTGGGCAATAGATCAATATCGAAATCAATTTCCCTCTCCGGAGGAACACCTGGAAAATCATTGGGGAAAACCTTCGAATATTCACACACCACTGGAACTGACTGAATAGTCGGGGTCTCGGACTCTACGTCCTTAACCCTAACTAGGTGGTACATGCAACCCTTAGAGATCATTTTCCTAGCCTTAAGGTATGAAATAAACTGACCGACTGGTACAACGGAATTACCTTCCATTCCAAAACTGACTCATTCGAAAATTAGAATTCCACCACACGGGTCCTACAATTAATCAAAGAATAACATGCAAACAACCAAACCATACCCAAGATGATATAAAAGTCCTTCATGGCCAACTCGACTAAGTCTGCGGAGGTAACCTTATGCAACACTGTGATGGGAAACCTCTATACACCCACCTAGCTACCACTGATTCACCGACTAGAGTAGATACGGAGAACGGTTCTTACAGAATTTCAGGACGAAGTCCAAAACTACTAGCAATATAAGGGGTCATAAAAGACAAATTATCTCCTGGATCTAACTAATCATAAGAATTAATATGGAAGTCTTGCAACATACCCGTGACCACATCTGGCGAAGCCTCCTGCTCCTAGCGAGGCACCAGGGCATAAAACTTGTTTTTGGCGCTGACCACCTGCTGAACTAGTGGAGGCACCCTGAGGAGGGGGTCATGCTGCTAGAGCGGTAGAACTAGCTTCAGGGCAATCTTTGATCCTATGTTCGGGTTTTCCACATCCGAAATAAGCATCTGTGCCGACCAGGCACCTCTCGGAATGATTCTTGTCGCACTTCGCACAAAATGAAAAAGTGCGCTCCACCTACATGCTACCATGATCCCTCTAGCTTGTAGCCCTGCTCCTCTGGTCTCCCTTGAACCTGGATGGCGTGTTGGCTGATGATGGAGATGGAGCAATGGACCTGTGCTGGGACTGCTAATGTGGTCAACCCCCACCCCCACCCCCATCCTGGCCTGATAAACCCCGTAATTGTCGGTCCTGGACCTCTTGGCCTCTTTATTCCTCCTGTAGACCAACTCCATCTACTGCGCATGCAATACAATATGGGGAAAATCAATGTCTCGGCGAAGCATGGTGATCCATCAATCCTTATCCAAATAATCTGCTACCCCATGCACAAAACGGCTCACCTGAGCCCGCTGATCCGTCACCAACTCCGGAGCATATTTAGATAACCGGGTGAACTCCAATGCATATTCCTGGAACGATATATTAAATTGCTTTAGATTAACAAACTCGTCCATCTTGAGCTCCCTCATCTCCCGAGGGAAGAACCGATCCATGAATGCAGTGTGAAACTCATCCCAACCTATCGGGCCTCCACCCGCCGCCCCGACATCTCTCCATTGCTTAAACCATATATGTGCTACCCCCTTTAGATGGTAGGAGGTCAAGTCAATGCATTCACCATTGTACACCCCCATAACGTTGGTAATCTTCAGAATTTCATCAATGAAATCACGTGGATCCTCGTCCACCCTTGACCCCGTGAACTCCGGAGGGCTCATCCTCAAGAAATCCCTCACCCTAGTTGTCGATGCATTCCCATTCTGATGGAAATACGCCACCGTCTAATTCTGGACCTAGGTAGTCATGGCCTGGGCCAGTATCTGAATCCCCTCCCTAAACTCAATGTGGAATGCTGGCTCTGGTACGTGCTCCCCGTGAACGGGTGGAGTTGGCTGATGCTCACCATCATGGGCACCCTCATGATCATTACCATTACTGTTTCTCCTGGCGTTTACTCGACGTGGAGGCATGATTCTGCAAATGCGAATAGAACGAATTAAAAGGGTAAAGGACGTTCATCGCACGACATGGATAATGAAAGAAGGGAACATTTCCTAAATGTCTAATAGCCTCCTTGCCATAAGTGTGGCGCGCTTCACACCTATGAAAAGTGTTATACCCCGTAGAATTTCCGGCACCTAGATGACCTATTCGCACATTGGTTAAGCATATTTGAAGGCCATACGTGCTGGAGAAAGGCCCGGGAAAAGATCGGATGAGAAACCTGTCAAACCATCGCGGAAGGAGCCGAGGCAGAGCCCCTCAGCGATGGCATCGTGTCACGGAGGAGAGGCCTCTGCGTTGGCTCCGTGACACGTTGGCCTTGTCCAGGCCCAAGTATATAAAGCCCACTTCGGGTTTAAATCATTTAAACACTTAAGAAATTTCCAGGAAACAGAGAGAGAAATCAGAGAAAGGAGAAGAACGAAGGAGGGATTATAATTTTCGACCGATTACGCTGCTAAACGTTGTCCAAAATCAAATTAACTCCAGATACTGAGGTACTTAGCAGCAGAGAGCATTCCTACGGATTCAGTTTCGAGAAATACGGCTGATGAATCGTCGAACCACCGAGCTAAGGTAAGTGGAATTGCTATAAATTAGTGCCTATGTGTTCCTAGCTGTGAAGTGAATATTTCTCCCTTCTGGACCTCTGAAAAATAGCAAGTTTTTGGCCGTCTTTCGATAAGCCTAAGTTTAGGCTATAAATGATATCGAAAGTGACGTTGCCTTTTAAAGTAAAGCTGTATTTAATATTAATTGACACATTTATGAATGCAATTGGGAGAAAATAGCTAACGTACCGGCCGAGTCTCGTTCGACAGACGAATAGTTCAAGGATAAGGTATGTAAAGCTAGTTTCCTCGGCAAGTTAGTAATCTTGGTACAGTACAGTAATTTAAAGGCCAGTAGAATATTCAGAAGCCATGTATGATGTTTATTACGAATGTTGGTACGACATTAGAAACATCATGTTATGATCAGCGCGAGACTTGCTAGCACGATATAGATTTTAATATAAGTGTTAGGAACTGCACAGCATGCTCAGTATGTGATATAATACGAAATGTTAGGGTATCATTTTATTCAGTTGGAACCCAGTAAAGCAATGTAATATCTGTAAGACATCTCAGAAATAGAACGACAAGTTAAAGTGAAGCTAGAAAGCACATTAGAACTAGTAAATCATGTTACTATAGAAACTCAGTATACAGCATGGTTTTCGCCAGAAATACTATATCCTGTTCAGTATTAGCCCCAGAACAGTCTGGCAGGAGACTATATTCATATATATACATATTTACCAGCCTCAGCACGTATTAAATACGTACAGATTACTATCACTAGTTCAGCATGTAATATATATGATACTTTACCCCTATTAGCCTCAGCATGTGAGATATGCAGACAGTATTACTAGTTGAGACCGTTGTATTGTTTGGGGTTGGACTACCTAGCATCCATGACCGCCCCAGGGTTGATAGCTGTATCAACTCGTCTGCCAGAGGAAGAGGATACGTCGCTCTATGGAGTGGCATGCCGTCCCACAGGGACGAAGATGGGATGCCAGTTTTCCCCATATTATGCCTTGGTCGGCTTTTATACACCCCTGTCGAGCGGATACGCCCGGGTGTTGATTCAGGAGTCCTTCGAACTCAGGTACAGTTATAGTCAGGGGCTCAGTGAGCCCAAGTGCATACCCAGTGGATCGGCAGGATGCTTATAGCTATTATAGGAGATGGGATGACCGGGGTAGGGGTGTAGATTCTGTGTTGGTTGTACCTCCCGGCTTATGGGGGCCGGGTAAGGTTTGTGTGTGCTATGTTATGCTACGTTATGTTACGCCATGTTACGTTAGATACGAGTAGATCTGCAGTAGAGTGATACGTCTCCAGGTACGACTCCTATTCCTTTCAGTATAAATGAGAGAAGGTATGACTTACATCATCAGACAGTTAATCTAATTTTTCTTACTTCAGTTTAATCAGTTACATTGTTGTTTTCAGACTTTGCTTTCAGTTATTGCTTTACATACTCAGTACCAGCAGTACTAACGCCCGGTGGGGCGCTGCATTACTTGCCTGCAGGTACTCATAGACGAGCAGGCGATACTACGTGATTCCTGTCAGCAATCGAGTATTCAGCTCCTGTTATCCGGAGACTGAATTCCAGAGGTGTATTTCAGTTTCTTTTGTTGTATAGTACGGGTAGGTCGAGGCCCTGTTTCGATCATTTCTATTGCTATTCCTAGAGGCTTGCAGTCTGTATATATCTCCCTGTGGTCAGATGAGCCGGTCGTGTGAGGCCGTGCAATTACATAGCTGTTAGTACTCTTTCTTTCTTTTATGTTGGCCGTGTGGGGCCATAGTTTGCCAGTAGTGGTGACCTTGCCGGTCACGTAGTTTTCTAGTCCTTCATGATTGAGTTATAGATAACTAGACAGCATGGTGGCCTTGTCGGCCCGCATAGGTTTCCCTGGATTGATATGTTTCTGGTCAGCTGTTAGTGCAGGTACAGGAGGCTATAGGCCAATGGGCTGGGGGCTGTGTTTACAGCCGTTATATAGCCCTTTGTTTCCAGAAATATGAGTTAGAGCCAACCAGGCACCAGATGTGCCCAGGCTTAGCAGTCCAGCAGTTCATGTCCCAGTAGGGCACCAGGTGCCAGTCATACCCCCCAAGGCGGGGTGTGACAAACTTGGTATCACAGCAGGTCGTATCCCAGGGAGTCTGCAAGCCGTGCTAAGTAGAGTCCTGTCCATGGATATGTTGTGCACCACATACTATGGGTAGGAGGCTGCAAGGCATGATAGGATGGTTGTCTTTTATTCTTATTCAGTCGTGCTGTAGAGCGGTACAATATAGGGTTGAGTCCCTAAAAGCTTACCATATTCTTTGGTTACAGATAATATCAAACCAGCGCCATTCTATCACAGGTCGGAGCTTAGATATTGCAGCAGGGGAAGGCACCAGCAGGATGCCTCACCCTCATTTAGAAACAGCCCGATCAGAGGGCACTACGGAGGCATCGTCCCAGCCTTCTCAGCGGTCTCCACTACGTCAGGAGCCACTTGGGGCGACATTACCTTCAGCAGTCCCTGTACCGACACCTTCCGACCAGGAGGTTAGGAGTGTTGTAGTTATGTTAGCACAGATGATGGATGCTCAGCGTCAGCCAATGCCGTCTATAGTTGCAGAATTATCAGGAGGTCCCGGTAGTTTGAGGGTCCGAGAGTTCTTAGCCCTAAATCCCCCACAGTTCACAGGTACGGATCGGACAGAGGACCCTCAGAATTTTCTGGATCAAATGCAGAGAATCTTCAGGGTTATGCATGCCACGCCTACCGAATCAGTTGAGTTGGCAGCATTCCAGTTACAGGATATCGCTGTGTTATGGTATGAAAGCTGGGAAAGGTCCTGAGGGAGAGATGTTTCCCCTCCCACCTGGTCCAGCTTTTCAGGAGCTTTTCTGGATCATTATCTGCCGCGGGAGATTCGACAGGCCCGGGTAGACCAGTTCCTACATCTGGAGCAGGGGGCCATGAGTGTCCGGGAATATTCCTTGCGGTTTGATTCCTTAGCCCAGTATGCACCGGCCTTTGTTGATACCATGGCATCCAGAGTACACCGCTTCATCATGGGGTTGAATCCAGAATATGTTGAGACTTGTATTACAGCCACACTGCGAGAAGACATGGACATTGCTTGAGTTCAGGCATTTGCCCAGAATATTGAGGGTATCAGACAGCGACAACGGGAGATCAGAAGGGTCAGTCAGGAACAGCGTCGTCGGGATAGGCCAGTTGAGTTACAGAGGGAGGCCCGGGGAGGACCCAGGCCACGATTGTTAGACAGGCCGCCCAGGCCCCCGCCTCCGCCGCAGTCGCAGGGGGGTAGATTCAGCCGCAGGGGGCAGTCAGAGACTGGTAGAGGCTCGCAGATGGCAGATTCACCATTACAGAGGAGGGCGGAGCAGAGTAGGTATACCCTACCACTTTGCCCTATATGCAGTCGATGCCATCCTGGAGCATGCAGGTATGGTTCCACTGCATGTTATATTTGTGGCCAAGAAGGCCATTTGATGAAAGATTGCCCAGCCAGAGGCTGAGAGGACCGAGATAGACAGGATAGGGCATCTGCAGGGTCACGAGTCACAGCATCCTCGAATGGGCGCAGGCCCTCAGTTTCAGCAGGCAGGGGTCGGGGCAGATCAGGGACCTCCAGTACAGGTGCGGGTCCAAGCCGCACATATTCCTTACCAGGGAGGCAAGATTCAGAAGCGTCGCCTGATGTTGTGACAGGTATGTTAACTATCTGCTCACACCCTGCTTATGTGTTGATTGATCCAGGGTCTACTTTGTCCTACATTACTCCATTGGTGGAACGAAAGTTTAGTATCGTACCAGAATTATTGCAGCAGCCCTTTTTTGTATCCACGCCCGTCGGTGACTCTATCACAGCTAGCCAAGTCTACCGCGGGTGTACAGTAGAGGTTGCTGACCGTCAGACCACAGTAGATCTGGTCGAGTTAGAAATGATAGACTTCGATGCCATAATGGGTATGGAATGGTTAGTACCGTGTTTTGCCAACGTTAAATGTTGGACCAAGACAGTCCGATTCCACTTCCCAGGAGAAGCAGTGCGGGAGTGGAAAGGCAGCACCGCTACGCCAAAAGGTAGGTTTATTTCCTACCTTCAGGCGAGAAAGTTGATATCTAAGGGATGTATTTACTATCTGGTCAGAGTTCAGGATGTCCAAGTAGAATCTCTGACACTCCAGTCTGTTCCAGTGGTGAATGAATTCCTTGATGTGTTTCCTGATGAGTTACCTGGTATTCCCCCAGAAAGGGAAATAGACTTTGCTATTGACTTGTTACCAGGCACTCAGTCGATATCAATTCCTCCCTATCGTATGGATCCTGCAGAACTCAGAGAATTAAAGGAGCAGTTGAAAGATTTGTTGGATAAAGGTTTCATCAGGCCGAGTACTTCACCGTGGGGTGCGCCAGTTTTATTCGTGAGAAAGAAAGATGGCTCGCTCCGAATGTGTATAGATTACCCGCAACTAAACAAAGTTACAGTAAAGAACAAGTACCCGCTCCCCAGAATTGATGACTTATTTGATCAGTTACAGGGAGCCAGATACTTTTCTAAGATTGACTTGCGGTCCGGATATCACCAGGTCCGAGTACGTGAGAGAGATATTCCTAAGACAGCATTCAGGACCCGATATGGACATTTTGAATTTTTAGTTATGTCCTTCGGGTTAACGAATGCCCCAGCAGTCTTCATGGACCTGATGAACAGTATTTTCAGACCTTTCCTGGACTTGTTTGTGATAGTATTCATTGATGACATTCTGGTGTATTCTCGCTCTGAAGCAGATTACCGGACTCATTTGCGGACAGTGCTCCAGATTCTCAGGGACCGTCAGTTGTATGCTAAATTTTCTAAGTGTGAATTTTGGCTTAACTCAGTGGCCTTCTTAGGGCATATCGTCTCAGACGCTGGTACACAGGTAGACAAGCAGAAGATAGAAGCAGTTAAGTCCTGGCCTAGGCCTACCACTCCAACTGAAGTTCGTAGCTTTCTGGGCTTGGCAGGATATTACAGGAGGTTCGTTGAAGGGTTCTCGACTATTGCACCACCTCTAACCAAATTGACACAGAAAGAAGCAAAGTTTCAATGGACAGAGGCATGTGAGCAGAGCTTCTAGGAACTGAAAGACAGATTAACCTCCGCCCCAATACTGGCATTGCCGGAAGGCACCGAAGGTTATTCAGTCTATTGCGACGCGTCAGGCGTCGGGTTAGGTTGTGTGTTGATGCAGCATGGTAGAGTAATTGCATATGCTTCCAGACAGCTGAGGAAACACGAAAAGAATTACCCTACCCACAACCTGGAATTGGCCACGGTAATCCACGCCTTAAAAATGTGGAGGCATTACCTGTACGGCGTCCATGTTGATATTTACACAGATCATAAGAGCTTATAGTACATTTTCACTCAGAGGGAGTTGAATCTATGGCAATGCCACTGGTTGGAGCTATTAAAAGATTATGATGTGAATATTCTATACCACCCCGAAAAAGCTAATGTTGTAGCAGATGCCCTGAGCCGTAAGTCAATGGGGAGTTTGGCGTATTTGCGACCTGAGAAGCGGAAGTTAACCAAAGAAATTCATCAGTTAGCTGGTTTAGCCGTTCGAGTAATGGAAACAGAAAGTAATAGAGCAGTAATTCAGAATTCTGCTGTATCATCATTAGTTACAGAGGTAAAAGAACGACAGTACGAGGATCCTGATTTAGTCCAACTCAGAGATAGAATTCAGAGAGGTAAGGAGTCAAATTTTCAGATAACTGAGGCTGATGTGCTACGCTGTAAGGGCCGCCTCTGTGTCTCGAATGTTTCAGGGCTTCGCGGGCGGATCATGCATGAGGTACATTATGCTCGCTATTCCCTTCATCCAGGAGCGACCAAGATGTACCACGACATCAGAGACATTTACTGGTGGCCAGGTATGAAAGCTGAGATCGCTGAATTTGTATCTAGATGTTCTAACTGTCAGCAGGTGAAAGCAGAGCACCAGAAGCCAGGCGGTTTGACGCAAGATATAACGGTGCCTATGTGGAAATAGGAAGCGATAAACATGGATTTTGTAACAGGGTTACCCCGTACTAGACACAAAAATGATTCCATTTGGATAATAGTTGACAGGCTGACAAAATCAGCTCATTTCCTGCCAGTGAGGGCTACCTTCTCGACTGAGGATTATGCCGAATTATATATCAGAGAAATAGTTAGATTGCATGGAGTGCCGGCATCCATCATTTCAGATAGGGGAGCACAATTCATAGCTAGATTCTGGCAGTCATTTCAGAAAGGTTTGGGAACGCAGATTAACTTGAGCACAGCATTCCATCCTCAGATAGATGGGCAGGCTGAACGTACAATTCAGACGCTCAAAGATATGCTACGAGCGTGTGTGCTAGATTTTGGGGGTAGCTGGGATGAGCACCTTTCGTTAATTGAATTTGCTTATAATAACAGCTACCATTCAGCTATTCAGATGGCGCCCTTTGAAGCATTATATGGGCGAAAATGTAGATCGCCGATTGGTTGGTTTGAAATAGGAGAATCAGCATTGGTTGGCCCAGACATTGTTCGGCAGTCGGAGGAAAAGATAAAGCTTATCCGAGAACGTCTACTGACTGCTCAGAGCCGCCAAAAGTCCTATGCAGACATGCGGTGCAGAAATCTAGAATTTGCGGTAAATGACTGGGTATATCTGAAAGTGTCCCCGATGAAAGGGGTAATGAGATTTGGCAAGAAAGGCAAGCTTAGCCCGAGATTCATTGGGCCATATCAGATTAGGCGAAGAATAGGCCGAGTTGCATACGAATTGAACTTGCCTCCATAGTTAGCATCTGTTCACCCAGTATTCCATGTCTCTATGTTAAGGAAGTTCGTAGGGGACCCTTCTACAGTAGTTCCAGTTCAGGATGTCCAGGTCACAGAAGAGTTAGCATATGAAGAGGTTCCCGTAGCTATCTTAGACAGACAGATTGGCAGGTTAAGGACTAAAGATGTTGCATCTGTCAAAGTATTGTGGCGTAATAGGAACCGTAAGGAAATGACGTGGGAAGCTGAAGAAGATATGAAAGCCAGATACCCTCACCTATTTCAGGCCTAGTCAGGCAACAGGTATGTCCGTATTATTACTTATGCAGTACCTTTTAGTTGTATGTGTGTAAATGAGAAAGATTGATACTTAGTAATCCAGTGGATCCTAAAATATTACGGGCAGTGCTTGTGTTGGACCTTTCTGCATTTCAGGTTTTTGCTATAGTCCATATTACAGGGGAAACTCTGCCGAAATTTTTCTAGAAAGTAAGTAAGTAGTCCTCTAGATAACAGTGTACATTCGAGGACGAATGTTCTTAAGGGGGGGGGGGAGAATGTTATACCCCATAGAATTCCCGGCACCTAGACGACCTATTCGCACGTTGGTTAAGCATATTTGAAGGCCATACGTGCTGGAGAAAGGCCTGGGAAAAGATCAGAAAAGAAACCTGTTGAACCATCGCGGAAGGAGCCGAGGCAGAGCCCCTCCGCGATGGCAGCGTGTCATGGAGGAGAGGCCTCCGCGTTGGCTCCGTGACACGTTGGCCTTGTCCAGGCCCAAGTATATAAAGCCCACTTCGGGTTTAAATCATTTAAACACTTAAGAAATTTCCAGGAAACAGAGAGAGAAATCAGAGAAAGGAGAAGAACGAAGGAGGGATTATAATTTTCGACCGATTACGCTGCTAAATGTTGTCCAAACTCAAATTAACTCCAGACACTGAGGTATTTAGCAGCAGAGAGCATTCCTACGGATTCAGTTTCATGAAATAAGGCGGACGAATCGTCGAGCCACCAAGCTAAGGTAAGTGGAATTGCTCTAAATTAGTGCCTATGTGTTCCTAGCTATGAAGTGAATATTTCTTCCTTCTGGACCTCCGAAAAATAGCGAGTTTTTGGCCGTCTTTCGATAAGCCTAAGTTTAGGCTATAAACGATATCGAAAGTGACGTTGCCTTTTAAAGTAAAGCTGTATTTAATATTAATTGACACATTTATGAATGCAGTTGGGAGAAAATAGCAGAAGTACCGGTCGAGTCTCGTTCGACAGACGAATAGTTCAAGGATAAGGTATGTAAAGCTAGTTTCCTCGGCAAGTTAGTAATCTTGGTACAGTATAGTAATTTAAAGGCCAGTAGAATATTCAGAAGCCATGTATGATGTTTATTACGAATGTTGGTACGACACTAGAAACATCATGTTATGATCAGCGCGAGACTTTCTAGCACGATATAGATTTTAATATAAGTGTTAGGAACTGCACAGCATGCTCAGTATGTGATATAATATGAATTGTTAGGGTATCATTGTATTCAGTTGGAACCCAGTAAAGCAATGTAATATCTGTAAGACATCTCAGAAATAGAACGACAAGTTAAAGTGAAGCTAGAAAGCACATTAGAACTAGTAAATCGTGTTACTATAGAAACTCAGTATACAACATGGTTTTCAGCAGAAATACTATATCCTGTTCAGTATTAGCCCCAGAACAGTCTGGCAGGAGACTATATTCATATATATACATATTTACCAGCCTCAGCACGAAATAAATACGTACAGATTACTATCACTAGTTCAGCATGTAATATATATGATACTTTACCCCTATTAGCCTCATCATGTGAGATATGCAGACAGTATTACTAGTTGAGACCGTTGTATTATTTGGGGTTGGACTACCTAGCATCCATGACCGCCCCAGGGTTGATAGCTGTATCGACTCGTCCATCAGAGGACGAGGATACGTCGCTCTACGGAGTGGCATGCCGTCCCACAAGGGACGAAGATGGGATGCCAGTTTTCCCCATATTATGCCTTGGTCGGCTTTTATACACCCCTGTCGAGCGAATACGCCCGGGTGTTGATTCAGGAGTCCTTCAAACTCAGGTACAGTTATAGTCAGGGGCTCAGCGAGCCCAAGTGCATACCCAGGGGATCGGTGGGATGCTTATAGCTATTATAGGAGATGGGATGACCGGGGTAGGGGTGTACATTCTGTGCTGGTTGTACCTCCCGACTTATGGGGGCCGGGTAAGGTTTGTGTGTGCTATGTTATGCTACGTTATGTTATGCCATGTTACATTAGATACGAGTAGATCTGCAGTAGAGTGATACGTCTCCAGGTACGACTCCTATTCCTTCCAATATAAATGAGAGAAGGTATGACTTACATCATCAGACAGTTAATCTAATTTTTCTTATTTCAGTTTCATCAGTTACATTGTTGTTTTCAGACTTTGCTTTCAGTTATTGCTTTACATACTCAGTACCAGCGGTACTGACGCCCGGTGGGGCGCTGCATTACTTGCCTACAAGTACTCATAGACAAGCAGGCGATACTACGTGATTCCTTTCAGCAATCGAGTATTCAGCTCCTGTTATCCGGAGACTGAATTCCAGAGGTGTATTTCAGTTTTTTTTGTTGTATAGTAAAGGTAGGTCGGGGCCCTGTCACGATCATTTCTATTGCTATTCCTAGAGGCTTGCAGTCTGTATATATCTCCCTGTGGTTAGATGAGCTGGTCGTGTGAGGCCGTGCAGTTACATAGCTGTTAGTACTCTTTCTTTCTTTTATGTTGGCCGTGTGGGGCCATAGTTTGCCAGTAGTGGTGACCTTGCCGGTCACGTAGTTTTCTAGTACTTCATGATTGAGTTATAGATAACTAGATAGCATGGTGGCCTTGTCGGCCCGCATAGGTTTCCCTGGATTGATATGTTTCTGGTCAGCTGTTAGTGCAGGTACAGGAGGCTATAGGCCAATGGGCCGGGGGCTGTGTTTACAGTCGTTATATAGCCCTTTGTTTCCAGAAATATGAGTTAGAGTCAGCCAGGCACCAGATGTGCCCAGGCTTAGCAGTCCAGCAGTTCAGGTCCCAATAGGGCACCAGGTGCCAGTCATACCCCCCAAGGCGGGATGTGACAAAAATGACTCTACTTAATGCTTCTTTCAGACACCCTAGGACACTTCAAAACCTATGGCTCTGATACCAAGTTTATCACGACTCAAACGTACACCCGGATAGCAGACATGGGACAAAGAGTCCCCAGAGACCCCAAGTCGACCCATTTCATGAGCAAACATCTAATTCAGTCACATGAGCTGAAGATTTAACATATAAGAACGTAATCATAACATAGCAAAAGGGAAATATCAGTGCAAGACTTATACAATACGGCTGAATACAACTTTCAGTCTGATAAGCCTCTGAACATGAAGGACGGATTGATGGGACAACTCCCCAACTAATCCAAAAACTAAAAGAACAACATAGAGTATGAACATACAACCCTCGAAACATGAGGACTCACCAAGAGCGCTTAGAGCGAATATGAAACTATCTACGGGTGAGGATGAGCCTAAGAATTGGACCTGTATCATGAAATGATACATCATAGAAAGTACGTGATCAGTACGTGATCAGTACGTGAAATGTACTGATTATGCAAGGACATTTAAAATATGTATGAAATTCATAAATGATCCTAAGAGTAGGACGTCATGCTCATACCGTAAATCATAATAACATATCATATGGCTAAAGGTTTTCAAAACATTCGTAACATAACATAATCATAATCATAATAGAAGATATTTACTTAACATGACTTGAGACCGCATACATAATCATAACATGCATAAATCATGAGGAACAGTAGGAGATTCTCTTAACTGACATACCCCATATGAGCACACATGAACCCCGACTTGTAACCCTAGTCGAGAGGGAGTCCATACCTTGCTAAAGGTAGGACCATGAAAGTGTAATATCACCATGAAAGGGCTATTTGGGCCAAGGACTAACATGAAAGGGTCCCGACATACCTACGTGGCACATAGTTCATGAGATTTGGGGCTTAACCTGAGGCCTGAACCTACTCGGTATTCGATACTACTCCCAAAACATATATAGTGCTCATAATAATACATACATGAGTTCATGGGCTAGTTAAATCATAATAATCGTAAGCACGCTTGAACATATGTGATCTAGCCATGACATGAGGCCCGTGAGTCGGCCAAAAACATACTTCATGTTTAATAAGATTCATACATACTTGTAGATCATGTATATAGCTTGAATTTCTTAAAATCATAATGCATAACAAAATAAATTCATCATTTAAAACATAATTCAAACAGGGCTTATAAAGAACATCAATGGGAAACTAGATCATAAATCGATTCATCATGAGGCATGCATAACTAAGCTTAATTTCTTAGAAGTCGAATCAACAATAATATAATCAATCTGAATCTCAAAAGATGATCAAAATCCGTAGATTATGATAAGATTTCAAAATCACAAAATCCATTTTTAAATCATTAGATTTTATATAAATCAAATACAAAACCCCGTGAGTTTTTGATAAATTTTAAGTAAAATCATAGTGTAGGAGCATGGGTGTGGAAGGATTCACCCATTGATGAACTTACATACCTGGAATTATCTGGTTCTTAACTTCCCTTGCTAGCCCAAGATGGAATTTAGAAACATTGAGAAAGAACACCTTGAATCACCTTCTAATATCCTCTATATACTCTTGCATGCATGAATGAGGCTTAAAATGAACTTAACTCCCTTAAAAGACCCGATTCAGACCTTAAAATGACATAGTTTAGTCGTTAAGAGTTTAGGAATTACGAAAACACCCTTACTAAAAACACAGAAATTTCTGATTGCCAGTCCCCACGAGGGACCTCACGAGTCATTGCCAGGGGCACGACTCATGGCCAGGATCCGTCATGCTCACTGCCCGAAATCACTCAGGGGACCCCACAAATTGTGGTGGCTGACCACGACTCGTGGTCACCATCCGTGGCCTTCACTGCCCTTCCCAACCTTTCCAAACCTCAAAGGTAGACAATGGGGGACCTCACGAGTCGTGAGGTTTGACCACAACTCATGGTAATGCCTATGGGCTCCTCAACCTGAGCCTGCCAACCTTGCTGACCATGAGTCACCTCACAACTCGTGGTCACTCCTCACGATCTACCTCATGGGTCGTCCTGAGATCTGGTGCGAATTTTTTATTTTTTCTCTGTTTTGACTCCTGGGTCTGATCCTTGGGTTCCCGGGGTATAACATGCCCCCACGACTTGCCCATTCAGGTTTTGAAATAGGAACAATGTAACTAAGTATATTCAAAAACTATATATAGAATTTTATTCCCCTCCCCCCTACCCAACCCAAAAAAATTCATTTTTTATTATTTTATTTCGTATTTTAGTGATAATATAATCATTAAAACCCCTTAAATTGATAAACGTAAAAAGGACATAAAAGAACATCATCAATTGCTTATAGTTAGAATCATCACTTTTAAAGATTAGGTTATTTAACAAACAACAAGTAAATATCACGATTTAGTAAATTGTTTGATTGATAATTAAATGATAAAAATTAACATAATCATAATAACGTACTTAACAGTCAGAACACGCACCACAATTAACTAATCTTCTTGATTTTCAGTATTTTAGATTTGGAAATGATATAAAAGATTCAACTACAAAAATACTCCTTGGTAGAAAATATTAATTTCCACAATCTTCATTGCATTGCAAATATATTAGAAAAAGTCGATGTATGGTGATTCTTCTCAATATGTAAGATAATAATAAGAGTCTTTATCTTAATTGTTACTCCCCGGTATTCTTAATCTTAAGATAACTTAATAAAAGTTCTAAAAAGGACTAAAATGTAAAACAAAAATTGTGAGGGATCACTTACATGTTTAAATAGCATTATTCATGTGATTATTTTGGACAAAAGTAAAAGAATAACAGTGTCATCATCTCATATATACTCAAAAACTCCACAAAACCACTCACACCTTTAGTTTGTATCGAAAAAACTTTCTCCAATTTTTTTACTCTCTTTTTTATATTCTTCTTGACCTTCTATCTATCTAACTAATCAAAAAGTGAAGGATACTTATGATGATATATTCTATTAACTTGAACCACTTTTTCATGGTGATGAAAGGGACCATCGCAAGATTTCAACTAATAAAATTCACAAAGTTGATGATAAATAGTCAATTCCTATGATTGATCAGGACGAGCAGAAAGAAGTTGTTTCTGATGCTCAAAAAATCGCCATAGAAGAAAGTGATAAAGATGTGAAGAAAGGTGGCACAAATCTGAAGATTGATGTTGATCAATTTGTTATGATTGTTCAGAAACATTATAAAAAATTAGTGATGATGATGATGTGCTTAAGCAAGAAATTGGTGTAGAAATCCAAAAAAGTGAGATAATTTTTCTTTACTTGAAAATGGATGATCAGGTTATAAAGAAAAAAGAAAGAAGCTTCTACTATCGAATATACTAATGAGCCATTGGTTGCAAGAAGGACAAACCCTAGGAGGGCTCATAGAAGCACTACTGATCTTCCACAAGAGCAAATTAGAGGAAAATCAGAGAGCAAATTAGAGGAAAATCAGAGAGCAAACGTGAAAGGATCAATGCTAAAGATTTCATCTTACCTGATGACTGGGCAACTAAAATTCGTGCTAGAGTAAAAGGAAACAGTTCTGGATATAAAGATACGGTAAATTAATAATTAATTTTCTCTACTTATCATAAAATATTCAATTACTTTGATCATCTTGGATATATGTTTCTAATTTTAAATGGACCAATTTTTATCTAGTTTTATAAATAATGAATGATTTGATTTAAGTGTAGAATCATCAGAAGTTTTGATACACATTATCACTGTTAGATTATTGTAATTAAATTCTATCTTCAAATTTTTTTCAATTATTATTATTTAATATTCAACACACACACACACATACACACACATCTCAAATCGTATCATTAATTATTGGATCAGTCAAAATATTCATGTTGTTTTGATTTTATATATATATTTTTTTTTCTTATAGTATCGCATTGAGGATAGTACAAAACATGTTTGCCGACCAAGGATGGAATTCCATAAATATCAACAATCCAAACAAAAGGCATGTTAAATTGTAACTTTTGAGCTTTGCTAATTTATACTATTTATTTAGTTAATTAATCCTTCACTTTTTTAATAAATAGAACTGATCTATGACTAATTAAGTTTACAATTGCCAATCAATAGTTCTTTTCTTTTAGTTTACAATTTTATTAAAATATTTATATTCATACATTTTGCAGGAGGAAAGCCAAGTTCAACAAGGATGAGATTGATGGAGGTCAAATAATTGCAGGAGTAATTTTCTCTTTTTTCTTTGAAATGTATTGAGTACTTTATTTAAGTTTTGTACATCTTATATCCTGCACTTCTGAGGAGTTATCTTTTATTTCTTTTATCTTGAACTAGTTAATTGTATAATTAAATCAATACTATTACTATTGAATGTGATAGAAACTAAACTTATAAATACTACTCCCTTTATTTTATATTTAAGTGGTGTTTTTATTTTGTGCACCACCTTTAAAAATTTAGTTTACTTTTAGAAAGAAAGAATTAAATAGTACTTATTCTCTCTGTTCACTTTTACTTTTTTACTATACTAAAATAAGTTCACCTTTACTTTTTCACTTTAGTATATCAAGAAAAAGACAGTATTTTTTACTTTTAATACTAACTACTATTTTTTCAAATAATTTTTCAAGATATTTTGAAATGCTAACTGTTATGGGTATTATGAAAGTACAAAGTCCACTATGATCAAATAAAAATGAATAGAGGGAGTATTTAATATAGTTTCTTAATTACATAAAAATCCACTCATTTAAATAGTAGTGAATTTGAAAAAAAAATAATTAATATCTTTTTTTGATTATGTGAAACACCATTTAATTTGAATCAAAATTTAAAATTAAAAACACGATTTATTTTGAATTAAAATAAAAAATTAAAAATATCATTTATTTTGAATCAAAATAACAAAATTAAAAGCATCATTTATTATGAAATGGAGAAGTATTCTATTACTGTTTGACGCATACTGCTCTGAGGATATTTCCTTCGTTTATGTATTTTTTTTTTTTTTTGAGGATCAATAGATAAGGTAAAGATTATTGCCAAATCATCAACTACAACAAAATGAATTTACTTTTATATACTTTATATCCAATAAAAAAGGCAATGTCTACTTTTATTTTTCTTATTTTCAATTTTTAGAGATATATAATTGATAAACATAATGAAAAAAAATTTAAAAAATATTATCCAACAATTATTATTATAATATCACATTTTATAATTGAGTTATTCAACAAAAAAATAAGTAAACATCACAATTTAGAAAAGTATTTAATCAACAATTAAAAGAAAAAAATTAATATAATCATAAAAACAGACTTAACAGTCAGGGCGCGTACAATAACTAATTCTTCTTCCAATATTTTCGTGTTTTAGATTTGATCACGTCGTAAATGATTTTAAATATATACGCACGCACACACATAAATTTTTTTAGCCAAACTGGCTATATACATACGACTGCGATGATAACATGTACAGATATATAAGCATGATACAAGATATACCGACGTGATTCGAGTATAATGTCAGATACACAGTTGGGGTGTAAATATTATGACACGGTACATGTAAGACACGACGTGACATTACTATGGTATAGAGATGTGGTGTGGAATTCGGAAGAGACAGGTATGTACATGCACTTTAGTTGTGGAGGACTTAACTCCATCGGTGTGGTTTGATGCTTTTTTTATTTATACTTGAGCTATTTAATTTATATTGTGATTGAATGCTTGATTAATGTGGTTATGTGGTGTACAGAAGGTAACACAACTAAGTTATCAATGGTAGTGAATTACTAGGAGATCGTTGGTCTAGCCTTATTATTATCATAGAGATAACAGAGTAGAAACGAAATTAAAGAGGGTGAGTTAATAATGCGGGTTAAACAATAGGTCATTAAATAATAAAAACAGGCTAAACTTGTTATAATGGAAGGGTAGATAGGGTAGACATACAAGGTTTATATGGCGGCTTAATAGAGGAGAGGATTAATGAAACCGACTACTACCTAACTAGGGTGGCGCTGCAGCGGGCAAATCACCATTATAGCGAGATTGTTGTAGCAGTCAAGGTATATGTTGCATTGAGGTGAGAGAAACAAAATAAGATTTGAAACGAGGGCTAGAGTATTTGGGTAGATGCTCGAATATTGATGAATTTTCGTAATCAAATAAAGTGGTAAATGAACTTGTGGGGTTATAAATATAATTTGGAGTCATCGTTACATTTATTAATTCGATTACATGTTAAATTATATGCAGTTATGTGAACTAATCTTTGTCTGCCAATGATGTCTATCAGTACGTGTGGTGTACTGGTACTACCTTGATACACCTTTTTGGTGTAGGTTGTGGTAGGTTTAAAGTTTCATGAACTGACATGGAGTACTCAGCCTTAACTTATGTAATTTTTTTCACAGACGAAGTTGTGTCATTTTATTTTGTCAAGTATTCTGGTAGAGCTCTTAGACCTATCTGGACTAGGTCTTGAGGAGTCATGGTTTGGAAGAAAATATTTATTATATTTCTAGAAACGTTTTGTACCATGCAAGCTAATGAGTATTTAAATTATTTTATTTTATGTGTTGGTTTAAAAAGGGGTTCTCCTATCGAGCTAATGTTGATACAGGTGCTTGCACAACTCGCCCATTCAGGTCATGAAATGGGAACAACATAACTAAATATATTCAAAAACTATATATAGCATTATATCCCCCTCCCCCTCCCAACCCCAAAAAATCAATTTTTATTATCTTTTTATTTCGTATTTTAGTGATAATGCAATCATTAAAACCCCTTAAATTGATAAACATTAAAAAGACATAAAAGAACATCACTAATTGCTTATAATTACAATCATCGCTTTTAAGAATTAGGTTATTTAACAAATGACAAGTAAATAACATGATTTAGTAAATTTTTTAATCGATAATTAAACGATAAAAATCAACATAATCATAATGACGTACTTAACAGTTAGAACGCATACCACAATTAACTATTCTTCCTGACTTTCCTTATTTTAGATTTGAAAACAATATAGAAGATTCAACTACAAAAAGTACTCCTTGGTAGAAAATATTATCCACAATCTTCATTGCATTGGAAATATAATAGAAAAAAAGAAGCCGATGTATGGTGATTCTTCTCAATATGCAAGATGATAATAAGAATCTTTATCTTAATTGGTAATCCCCGGTATTCTTAATCTTATAATAATTTAATAAAAGTTTTAAAAAGGACTAAGTTGTAAAAGAAAAGTTGTGAGGGATCACTTACTTGTTTAAATAGCATCATTCATGTGATTATTTCGGACAGAAGTAAAAAAGTAACAGTGTCATCATCTCATATATACTCAAAAACTCCACAAAACCACTCTCGCACATCTTCAGTTTGTATCGAAAAATATTTCTCCATTTTTTTCTACTCTCTTTTTGTTTTCTTCTTGACCTTCTATCTATCTATCTAATCAAAAAGTGATGGATACTTATGATGATATATTCTATGAACTTGATCAAACCACTTTTGATAGTGATGAATGGGACCATCGCAATATTTCAACTAATCAAATTCACAAAATTGATGATAAACAGTCAATTCCTATGATTGATTCGGACGAGCAAAAAGAAGTTGTTCCTGATGCTCAGAAAATCTCCTTAGAAGAAAGTGATAAAGAAATGAAGAAAGGTGACAGAGATTTGAAAAGTGATGTTGATCAATTTGTTATGATTGATCAAAAACATCATAAAGAAATCAGTGATGATCATGATCTGGTCAAGCAAGAAAATGGTGTAGAAATCCAAAAAAGTGAGATAATTTTGCTTAACTCAGAAATTAGTGATGAGGTTGTAAAGAAGAAGTTTCTTCTATCAAATCTACTAATGAGCCATTGGTTGCATGAAGAACTACCTTAGGAGGGCTCATAGAAGCGTTACTAATCCTCCACAATAGCTAATTAGAGGAAAATCAAAGAGCAGACGTGAAAGGATTAAGATTTAATCTTATCTGATGGATGCACAACTGAAATTTGTGTTAGAGTAATAGGAAACAGTTTTTTCCACAAAGATAAAGTAAATTAATAATTAATTTTCTCTACTTATCATAAAATATTCAATTACTTTGATAATCTTGGATATATGTTTTTAATTTTAAATGAGCCAAATTTTTATCTAGTTTTATAAACAATGAAGGGTTTGATTTTAGAGTAGAATCATCAGAAGTTTTGATACACATTATGACTATTAGATTATTGTAATCAGATTCTATCTTTAATTTTTTTTTTAATTATTATTATTTAATACTCAAAATATATATATATATATATATACACACACATATAAATATATATCTCAAATCGTATCATTAATTATTGGATTAGTCAAAAATATTCATGATGGAACTCCATAGATATTAACAATCGAAACAAAATATAGTGACCCTCCTGGTCATTTCCTTACTTTTGTGCTTTTTTAGCATTTTGACCCTCCTCATGGCTTCTATACTGCTTTTGTGACTTGCGGGGATGGGTGTCATGGTTCCCAAAGTGTTCGGGCGAGTTTTGAAAAGATTTTCTAGTTTTGGAGTTTCTAGAGTTGAAATGGTTGACTTCGGCCAACATTCTTAGTAAATGGTCTGGGATGAAAATTCCGTTAGTTTCATTAACTTCGGAACATGAATTTTAGTCTAGTGGGACCTTTGGTTCGGGTCCCAAGGATTTCAGACTCATTTTAGGCATTTGGACAGTTGTCTTTATGTGGTTTAAGTATTGATTTTGATGTTCATCTTGTTAAAACAACCTCTGATGGTCGTTTCGTCGATTCCATTGAGTCCATAATGCTATTTCCACTTGGAAAACATATAAGGTTTGCATTCACGGGACTCCGAATGAATTTTGTGGGTCCGTTTGAACTTTGTGTTGTGGCTGGTGCTACGCAGTCCGCTATAGCGGATCCGTCATGGCGATCCGGAGTATGTTGTAGCGAAAAATTGATAGCGTTATAGGAAGATCACTTCCCTTTCAGCTCATATCATGCAAAACTCGACCCAACATTGTTGAGAGCTCAATAGGTGGCGATTGTCACCATTTCTTGACGGATTCTTGGGCAAATAGGTAAATTATCTTCTCCTCTTCATTCTTCAGCTAATTATAGCTTCATTTCGTTGTTTAATCCGTGTATTTGAGATCCAAATTCCTAGAATTTCTCTTTTGTGATCTTGAAGATTCTGGGCTGATTTGAGCCTCGAAAGGAGCTCAGTTTTTGCCCAAATTTTGGGTATGAGTACCTGAGTCTCCGAGGAACACAATGCTATAATTTATTTTAGTTTTCATTAGCAGGCCCTGAGGGTCGATTTTTGACCCGATTTTCAACCCAAATTAAAATATATCAATATGGGTATTGTTAGCCATATTTTGATGAGTAGATCATATTTGTGATAGCGCGGCAGTGATCCAAGGCATTGCAGAAGGGGAAAGCTTCAGAGTGATGATTCGTGGCTTGACGTTCGGTCGTGAGGTAGGTTATGATTTTCTTTCTTTAGACTTGGCTCAATTTGGTCGTAAATTTTATAAGTTTCATGATATTAGGGTGATTTTCTAGTTAGAATTAGGTTTTAATGATTTTTCGAGTTATTGGACAAATTTCAAGGAATTTAATATAGTATTTCCTTAAAAGCTTTAGTTTAGGTTGTTAGTTTCTATATTGCGAATATGTTTGCGATCCTTAGGATATGTTAGGAGCGGTTTTGTAGTATAATTAAATAAGAGATGTTTTCTTTGTGATTTTTGGATCGTTATCGATTTGTTGGACTTGTTATCACTTTACTTTCCCCTTTTTTCCCTCTGTTATAAGATTATGGGCCTGAGGTCGTGGCTTTGGAGTGGTTGGACTCCAGGTTAGTATGATTGTGGTATGGAGGGTGATTAACCCAAATTTGATGTGGAATCATATGCTTATACACACACACACACACACACACTCTTCAGTGAGCATGCATACATCCATATATACATGCACATGGATTGAAATATGATTGAAGGAAAATACTAATTTTTGACTTTCAAACTAAAAATGTCACATATTTTAGTGATTGAAGCTCCAGGGGAGTGTACTACTTTTTTACTAATTTTCGATTTTATAAATATTTGTACCACCTGAAAATTCGGTCCGATGTAAGATGCCGAATCAGTTACACTTCACTTTTTTTGTTACGTTCGAGGTGAGATGCCAGGAAGCCCGAGGTCTTTGCCGAGTTTCATTATTACTACGTCCAAGGTTAAATGTCGAATGGCCCCAGGTCATTGCTGGGTTTCGCTGCTTTCTGCATTAGCCACATATTGTATTGCATCATCCCATACTGCACAACATCACTTTTGTATACTTGAATGTATATATTTGTATTTGTGTATTACTGTTATTTTTATGTTATCATTGATCTGTTGTGATTTCCAAATTATTTTTTATAGATAGTTCCTTTCATGTCTTTTATATTATATATTATCTTCTGAGCTCAGTCGGCCTATGATGCCTACTGAGTACCCCGTGTTTTGTATTCATACTACACTTCTTAATCTTTTTCTAATGCAACTCCCTGTACGAGTCACCCTCATTGATCCTTTGCTCGTTCGTGGGTTCTTTTGTTAATACGGATTGTGGTGAGCTCTTGGCGTCCGGAGATTTACTACTTTCCATCTTGTATCTCCTATCTATATTTTGTATCATTCAGACAGTTGTATTTCTTTTATATAACCTTATTATCGTACTTTTAGAGGCTCTTGTACTGTTGACACCGGGTCTGGGATTGGTATCTTGTGTATGTTATCTTTTCTTGTTTTCTTAGGGACCATGTTGTATATTTTGTACTTGTTATGTATATATCTATACTGGCAGCCCTTTGTTTGTTTCTGCTTCCTTGTTATGAAGTTGGTCTTTACTTTCAGTATTCTATTTGGGATTTTGGCTTACCTACAGGAGGGTTGTAGTAGGTTCCATCATGGCCTGATTACAAGATGTGACACAAAAGGTATGTGAAATTGTAACTTGTAAGCCTTACTAATTTATACAATTTATTTACTTAATTAATTCTTCACCTTTTTTAATAAATATAACTAATCTATAACTAATTAAGTTTACAATTGCTGATCAATAGTTCTTTTCCTTTATTTTATAATTTTATCAAAGTGTTTATATTCATACATTTTGCAGGAGGAAAGCGAAATTCAACAAGGATGAGACCGATGGAGGTCAAATAATTGGAGGAGTAATTTTCTCTTTTTCCTTTGACATGTGTAGAGTACTTAATTTAAGTTGCATATTTCTTTTATATCCTGCACTTCTGAGGATATAGCTTTTATTTATTTTATGTTGAACAAGTTAACTGTATAATTAAGTCAGTATTATTACTATTGAATGTGATAGAAACTAAACTCATAATTACTACTGACTTTATTTTATATTTAAGTGGTGTTTTTATTTTGTGCACCTCCTTTAGAAATTTTGTTTGTTTTTAGAAAGAAAGAATTAAATAGTATTTATTCTCTGTTCATTTTTACTTTTTCACTATCCTAAAATAAGATTTCACTTTTACTTTTCCACTTTAATATATCAAGAAAAAGATAGTATTTTTTTACCATTAGTATTAACTATTACTTTTTCAAATAGTTTTTCAAGATTTTTTGAAATGCTAACTGTCACGGGTATTATATTAAAATACGCACTTCTTTTATTCTTTTCTAAAAGAAAGTATAAAGTCCATTATGGACAAATAAAAGTGGACGGAGGAAGTATTTAATTTAGTTTCTAATTACATAAAAATCCACTCATTTAAATTGGAGTGAATTTTAAAAAAATAATTAATATCTTTTTTAATTATATAAAATACCATTTATTTTGAATTAAAATAATAAATTTAAAACACTATTTATTTTGAATCAAAATAAAATTTAAAAACACCATTTATTTTGAATTAAAATTTTTAAAAATTTAAAACATTATGAAATGGAGAAGTATTCTAGTAATGTATTACGCATACCACTCTGAGGAGGTTTTTTTCCTTTATGTATTTTCTTTTTTAGGATCAATATACAAGGTAAAGGTTATTGTCAAATCCTCAACTACAGCAAAATGACTTTACTTTTATATACGTTATAGCCAAACAAAATATGCAATGTCTACTTTTATTTTTCTTATTCTAAATTTTTAGTGATATATATTTTTAAAACCTACAAAATTGATAAACATAATAAAAAACATAAAAATATTATTAATTATTTATTATTATAATTATCACATTTTATAATTGAGTTATTCAACAAAAAACAAGGAAACATCACAATTTAATAAAGTTTTTAATCGACTATTAAACGATAAAAATAAATATAATCATAAAAACAGACTTAACTATTGGGGCACGTACCACACCTAACTCTTCTTCCAAAATTTCCTTTTTTAGATTTGATTACGTCATAAATGAATTCAAATATATGTGCGCGCACACATGTAACGACCCTTCTAGTCGTTTCATGATTTTTACTGGTTTCCCATTTTAACCCTTCTCGTATCTTTTATATGTGACCTATGACTTGTAGGAATAGGTGGCACAATTTCTGAGATAATCGGATGCATTTCGGAGAAGAAAATCTAAAATTTGAAGTTCTTACGTTGAAATAAGAAAATGTTTGACCAAAGTAAACATTTGGGGTTAACGAGGTCGTATTGGAGTTTTGACAGCTCTGTTAGGTTTGAAAGGTAATTTATAACTTAGTTGGAGAGTTTTCAATGTTCTCGAGGGGTTCATGAGTGATTTGAGTGAATGGTTGCATTCTAGCTCATTTTAAAGATTAGAGTTGAATTTATGAGCTTTAAGGAAGCTAAGTTTGACCATGATCAACTTTTGGTCAAAACGACCTCATATCGGTGATTTTGTGATTCCAACAGATTCAAAAAGTGTTTTATGATTGATTTGCATATTTAGTTTGTATCCGGAGAATTCTGGATGAGTTTCAGACACTCGAGTTGCATTCTGGTAGAACTTAAAGCTAAGAGTTAACCTTGGTAAAATAATTAATTAAATAAGCTCAGATTAAGGATTTCCAATAGGTTTGTATGATTATTTTTGACTTATCCACAAACTTTGATTTAATTCTGCCGAGTTTCAGTTGGATTTGAATGTTCTGCGTCTTTTAGCATAGTTTTAAGCATAAGATGTGATAACTCAGATATCCGTTTTTAGTTCTATAGATCGAAAAATTGTTCTGAGAATTTCAAAATTCTTAGCATGAATTATAGGATTGATCTGAAAAGTTTGGTACAATTTCAATAAGTCAAGATCATGTTTTTATCGCAAAAGATGAAATAATTCTTAAACAAGTAAAAATGATATCTGACTGGGCAAACGAGCACCAAATGGATTGAAGGAGTAGATCCGTATCATTATTTAAAAATTATTAGAAAAAGAATCGCCACATTTAGAGTTTTTATGAAAATTAAAGTTGTTGGTGCAGTGCTGGAGCAACCTTATATAAATACCTAAACAGTGTATTTTTACACAAACTGTGTTTATTTGGTAGTTTGAGTATTTTTGGAGTCTAGATCTCAAAATTGAGTGATATTTGCGGCATTATTCTCTATTTAACAAGGGGGTAAGTATCTAATCTTTATTTTGGTACTTCTCCATGATTTTTTCAGTTGGTTTTCATTTTTATCCGTGAATTTATTGGAGGAAAATTGGGGGGTTTCGCCCTAGATCTAGCAATCGGGTTTCTTTGATTTGGATGTCAATTCAGACTTGGTTTTTAAGGTTCTTATATTATGGGTAAATCGATTTTGGTATTAAATTTTTTATTTATCAATTATTTTATCATTTAAAACTGTATATGAGCATGGAAATTGGGGATTTTGAGCCTAAAGTTAAGACACTGTATTTTGATGAATTCAAGGTCGATTTGAGCTTTGTTTTGAATGAAAGTTCATATATGAGTTATTTATGTTATGGGTAACATAATTTTCAAATAAAATTTCAATTTTGCCGTTGCTGGCTCGGGGTTGATTTTTGGATTGATTTTTTGGGCCCAGATTAAAAGTATATCAATATGGGTGTCCATGGTTTTATTTTCTTATGTAGAATACATATTTTACCATATTTTGATCATTTAGAAGCATTACAGAAGGGAAAATTTGTAATTTGACACTTGGACTTCTTAGGTATGAGGCAAGTAGAGATTTCTTGATTCTTTTAGTTGTTAGTTTTGTATATTTTAAATGAATTTAAGGATATTGGGTAGTAAAGGGGTCCCATATAGAGGAGTTGATGAGCATTTACACAGGAACCGGTGTCATGGTATGGATTATTTTACACGAAATTGATATATGTATTGATGATATTCTATAACTTGTGATATGATTGGTTTACTGAGACGTTCGCACTACGTGGTACTTGATTGTGACTTGAAGATCCTCGATTGTGTGGTTGGTTGATGAACTTGTGTTATTCATACCTACTCATACCACTCTTATGTTGCATGATGATTATTGATTAATAGTGCCCATTAAGTTATTTTGTCAAAATTCATACTCTTGTGATGCTGATGGAAAATGGTTCTAGTGTGTGTTATTATCGATGAGAAATGATTCCGACATGTGTTATTGCCTATGTAAAATGGTTCCGGCATGTGCTATTATTGATGGAAAATAGTTCCGACATGTGTTATTGTCGATGGAAAATAATTCTAGCATGTCTGATTGCCGATGGGAAATGGTTCCGACAGGTATATAGACCTCGCGAGTCCCCTATAGGTCCCGATTATCGAATAAAGGAAGCGGGTATATACAGGTTCTTGGCTAGTGCATTACATTCATCTTCATTGCATATTGAGTTGAACATTGATATAATTATGATATTGATTTGACTAGGTGAATCTGAGGCATATGGTGATGTCATCAATGTTGTGGTTGATTTCGGATAATATGTGTCTTATTTTTTTATTGTGTTGATATTAAATCCGTGAACTCTTGGTGTGATGAATTCTTATTATTATATATTTATAACATTTGAAAAAGGAATTGTTAGGAGTTATAGCTCGCCATCACTTCTAGATATGATCAGTTATTAAAGCTTGTTGAATATACGTGTTTTTCGTACTCACTCTATACTTGCTGCACATTTTTGTGTGCAGGGACTATACCAGGTACTAGCGGTACTTGTGTTCTCACACGGTTTGAGACTTTTGTGGCTAGAGTTCAGAGTGAGCTGCTTCCTCTTCGACAATCACTAAATTTTAGAGACTTCTTATTTTATTTTCTGTCTTAATTGCTTCCATACAGTTATTTTAGTTCTTATACTCATTCAATACTCATAGATGCTCTTGTACTAGTGTCACCATGTCTTGGGGTTGTTTTGGTCTTAGACTCATTTATTCCGCACTTATTTTAAAATTATTAATTGGTCAATAAAGGTATGGAGTTCGCCTATGAGCATGGTGGGTGCCTTCATGGCTCAATGTGATTTTGGGTCGTGACAACACGGTATCAGAGCATAGTTCATAGGTCCCACTAAGTACAAGAGCAAAGTCTAGTAGAGTCTTGTGGATGGGTGCGAAGACGTCCGTTACTTATCTTCAGGAAGCTATAGGACTTTAGGAAACTTCTATTCTTTCTTTCCTTATCATGCGCAATTGATCTTGCTGGATACTAACTCATTCTATTTCATTCTATGGTACATGGAGACAACACAATATATGAGTGATAGAGGTTAGGTACCTATGCTTGCACCTACTGCTCGAGTTGTAGCACACAGGAGAGGCAGAGGGCGAGGTAGAGGCAGGGCACGAGCTGCTGCACCTATCAGGACTAAAGCACCAACAACTATTCAAATACCTTCTAGGGCAGAGTTCCTGAGGAGGATGTTTTTATCCCAGAGGATGATCAGGTTCGAGATGAGAAAGTGGGCCTAGATCAGGCGCCGCCTAGATTTATTGCTACTCCAATACTTCAGGACATTTTGGAGCGTATGCTTAATTTTTTAGAAGGGATGACTCAGGTCAGTATTCTACCTAGCATGTACAGCGGTTCTCAGACTAGGGTGGGAGGACAGATTCCTGACCAACAGACAGCTACAGTCTTCAATTTCCATTAGGTCAGCCAGCCGCAGTCGTGGCACCTAGAATCGAGGGTATACCCTTGTCAGGCATTGCTACTCCCCCAATTTCTAGGCCTATCATGACATATGAGGAGCATAAGATGTTTGAGAGATTCAGGAAGATGGATCTTCCATAGTCCAAAGGCGGACAGAGAGAGGATGCTTACTAGTTTATTATTAATTTTCATATAAGGTTGCACAATCTGGGACTGGTGGAGTCCCATGAAGTTGACAATACTGTTTTTCAGATGATCGAGGCAGCCAAGCAGTGGTGGAGAGCTTATATTGAGACTAGGCCAGTTGGGTCTCCTCTATTGACTTGGGAGTAGTTCACTCAGGTTCTCTTTTAGAAGTTTGTTCCCCATAGCATGTGGGAAGAGAGGAGAAATTAGTTCGATAATCTAACTCAGGATGGCATTTCTGTGACCAAGTACGAGGCGAGGTTCCATTCCTTGTCTCATCAAGCTTTGATGATTTTGCCCGATGAAGCCTAGAGGATTCGACGACTTTTAGAAAGATTAGTCTATCCAGGTGGTATCTTTTCAAACTGCATCTGCTGGAGGAACTTTTCAGAAAGTAGTGGATATTGCTAAGGATGTTGAGTACATGCGGCGTCAGGAGTTCGGTGATGCAAGCGATAAGAGATCCTGTACTTTCGGTAGTTACATGGAACCTCATCTGGAGGTAGGGATTTTTCTGCAAAGAGTTTTCAACCACCTTATAGTAGTCTGATTCAGGTAGCTATTTAGTCATTCGAGGAAGGTTATTCTATACAGGGTTACTACAACTAGGGACAGGGTCCACAAGGGTATTCTTAGATATCTTCTGGCCATAGAGGTTATTCTAACCACTCTCGTTCTAACCAGAAGATGATGACACCTAAGAAATGTTACGGATGTGGTGATCAAGGACATATCAAAAGGAATTACCCTCGACTCAGGCAGAGATCACATCAGCAGGGTTCTCAAGGTCCTTCTAGAGTAGTAGCATAGCCAGCTAGAGGTCGTAGCAGTTCTCGTACAGGTCGAGGTGGTGGCCTAGATGGCAGTCGAGATGGAGGCAAGGGGTTGCTTAAGTTAAGGATGTTAATTCTCAGTGTTATGCTTTTCCAAGTCGTCTAGAGGCAAAGGTCTCTAATGTGGTTATCACAGGTATTGTTCCAGTATGTCATCGACCTGCTATAATTTTATTTGATCCTGGTTCTACATTCTCCTACGTGTTTGCATATTTCTCTTTGGGCCTTGGAAGGCCATGTGATTTCCTATCTATGCTTATCCATGTTTCTACACCCGTGGGTGAATCTTTAGTGGTGGATCAGGTATACCGATCCTGTATTGTGACTTTAGAGGGATGTGGCACATGGGTAGACTTAATTAAATTGGACATGGTAGACTTTGATATTATATTGGGTATGGATTGGATTTCCCCTTATCATGAAATTTTAGATTGCTATGCTAAGACGGTGACTTTAAATATGTCGGGTATTCCTAAACTGAAGTGGCAGGGCACTCCCAGTCTTTATCTGAGAAAGGTTATTTCATTTCTCAAGGCTTATTGCATGGTTGATAAGGGGTGTCTCACCTATTTGGCTTATGTTCGTGATACTAGTGCAAATACTCCTCCTTTAGAGTCGGTACCGGTGGTGAGAGAATTTCTAGATGTATTTTTGACTGATCTTCCGGGCATCCCTTCCAATCGTGATATTGATTTTTGTATTTATTTGGAGCCAGGCACTCAACCTATTTCTATTCCTCCATATCGAATGGCTCCAGCAGAATTGAAAGAATTGAAGGAGCAGTAAGATTTATTAAGGGCTTTATTAGGCCAAGTGTTTCTCCTTCGGGTGATCCGATCCTATTTTTGAAGAAGAAGAAGAATGATACCATGAGGATGCGCATCGACTATAGACAGTTGAGCAAGGTGACAATTAAGAGCAAGTATCCCATTTCGCGTATTAATGGCTTACTTGATTAGCTTCAGGGAGTCTCGGTATTCTCTAATATTGACTTGAGTTCTGGTTACCATCAGCTGAAGATTAGGGTGAAGGATATCCCCAAGATTTCCTTCAGGACTCGTTATGGCAACTATGAGTTCTTGGTTATGTTTTTTGGGCTGACTAATGCCCCAATAGCATTCATGGAGTTGATGAATAGGGTTTTCATGACATATTTGGACTCTTTCATTATAGTCTTCATCGATGATATTTTGATCTATTCTCATAATAGAGAGGAGCATGAGCATCATTTGAGAATTGTGCTTCATACTTTGAAGAAAGAGTGATTATATGAAAAATTTTCTAAGTGTGAATTTTGGCTCAGTTCTGTGACATTTTTAGTGCATGTGGCAACCATGGATGGTATTACGGTAGATCTGAAGAAGATTAAGGTTGTTAGAGATTGGGCGAGACCTACTTCACCTACTGAAGTTTGAAGCTTTAGAGGGTTGGCTGGTTACTACAGATGATTCGTGAAAGGGTTTTTCATCTATTATATCTCCATTGACAAAACTAACTCAGGAAAATGTGACTTTCCAGTGGTCTGAGGAATGTGAGGCAAGCTTCTAAAAGCTCAAGACCTTGTTGACTTCAGCTCTAGTCTTGACCTTACCGATAGAAGGTAAGGGCTTTATGGTGTATTGTGATGCTTCACGAGTTGGCCTTGGATGTGTTTTGATATAAAAAGGTAAGGTGATAGCGTATGCTTCAAGGCAGTTGAGGATACACTAGCAGAACTACCCTACTCATGACCTGGAGTTGGCAGCAGTGATTTTTGCTTTGACAATTTGGAGGCATTACCTATATGGAGTGCATTGTGAAGTGTTCATATATCATCACAGTCTTCAATACATTTTCAATAAGAGAGATCTAAATTTGAGGCAAAGAAGATAGTTGGAGCTGCTTAAGGATTACGACATCACTATCTTATATCACCCTGGTAAGGCGAATGCGGTAGCGGATGCATTGAGTTGGAAGTCAGTTAGTATGGGAAGTTTAGCTATGTTGCGAGTAGAGGAGTGTCCTTTGGCCATGGATGTCCAGTCCTTAGCTAATAGCTTTTTGAGACTTGACATATCGGAGCCTAGTAGGGTTCTTGCTTATGTTGAGGCACGATCTCTTTAATTGGATCAAATCAATGCTAGACAATTGAAGATAAGAAGTTGAAGATGATTCAGGACAAAGTGTTAATAGGTGAGGCCAAGGAAGCATTTTAGATCTGGAAGGTGTTTTGAGAATCAAGGGTCACATTTGTGTTTCTAGAGTTGGTGATTTGACCAAGTTGATAATGAAGGAGGCTCATAGCTCTAAATACTCTATTCATCCAAGAGCAGCAAAGATGTATCGGGATCTGAAGCAGCATTACTGGTGGTGTAGAATGAATAGGTACATTGTAGAGCATATCTCTCGTTATTTGAACTGTCAGCAGGTGAAGTATGAGTACCAAAGACCAGGTGGTATGACTCAAGGATACCCATACCTAAGTGGAAGCGGGAGCGGATTTCCATGGATTTCGTGCTAGGTTTTCCACAGACTTTGAGGAAATTTGATGTTATTTGGGTCATCGTGGGTAGATTGACCAAATCAGCTCATTTTATGTCGGTTCAAACTACCTATAATTTGCAGAGATTGGATAGGACTTACATCCAGGAGATAGTTCATTTGCATAGTGTTCCCATTTCTATCATATCAAACCAAGGTACCCAGTTCACATCCCACTTCTGGAAGTCTATGCAGAAGGAAATGGGTACTCGGGTGGAGCTTAGTACAAGTTTTCATCCACAGACAGATGGTCAGTCTGAGCGGACTATTCAGGTATTGGAGGATATGCTACGGGCGTGTGTCATTGATTTTGGTAGTCAATGGAACCAGTTCTTTCCGTTAGCAGAGTTTCCCTATAATAATAGTTACCATTCTAGCATCTAGATGACCCCCATTTGAGGCTTTGTATGGTAGCAGATGTCATTCTCCGGTGGGTTGGTTCGATGTTTTCGAGGTCAGGCCCTGGGGTACAGACTTGTTGAGGGATTCCTTACACAAGGTCAAACTGATTCAGGATAGACATCTCATAGCCCAAAGTAGACAAAAGAGCTATGCGAACCGAAAAGTTCTTGATCTAGAGTTCACGATTGGGGAGAAGGTGCTGTTGAAAGTATCATCTATGAAGGGTGTTATGAGATTTGGAAAGAAGGGTAAGCTTAGTCCTAGGTTCATTGGTCCGTTTGAGATACTTAGATGTATTGGTGAGGTGGCCTATGCATTGGCTATGCCACCAGACTTGTCAAGTGTTCATCCGGTATTTCATATTTCGATGTAGAAGAAATATCATGGTGATGGATCTCATGTGATTAGATGGGATTCAGTATTATTAGATAATAATATAGCATTTGAGGAAGAGCCCATAGCCATTCTGGATAGGTAGATTAGAAAATTGGGATCCAAAGAGATAGCATTAGTGAAGGTGCAGTGGAGGCACCGTCCTGCGGAGGAAGCCACTTGGGAGGTTTAGTTTGACATGCAAAGCATATATCCTCAGTTATTCGGCAATTCAGGTATTCCTCTTATTTCTCATTCGAGGACAAACATGTGTTTTAGTGGTGGATGATGTAATGACCGTTCTAGTTGTGTCGTGATTTTTAATGATTTTCCCAATTTAACCCTTGTTGTATCTTTTATATGTGATCTATGATTTGCAGAAATAGGTGGCACAATTTTTGAGACAATCAGATGCATTTCGAAGAAGAAAATCTAAATTTTGAAGTTCTTAAGTTGAAATAAGGAAATGTATGACCAAAGTCAACATTTGGGGTTAACGAGGTCGTGTTTGAGTTTTGACAGCTCTGTTAGGTTTGAAGGGTGATTTATGATTTAGTTGGAGAGTTTTCAGTGATCTCGAGGGGATCATGAGTGATTTCAGTGAATGGTTGCATTCTAGCTCATTTTAAAGATTAGAGTTGAATTTATGAGCTTTAAGGAAGCTAAGTTTGACCACGGTCAACGTTTGGTCAAAACGACCTCATATATCGGTGATTTGATGATTCCAATAGATCTGGAACTTATTTTATGATTTATTTGCATATTTGGTTTGTGTCCAGAAAATTCCGGATGAGTTTCGGACATTTGAGTTGCATTCTAGTAGAACTTAAAGTTAAGAGTTGACCTCGATCAAATAGTTAACTAAATGAGCTCGGATTAAGGATTTGAAAGTTCCAACAGGTTTGTATGATTACTTTTGACTTGTCCACAAATTTTGATTTTATTCCAATGAATTTCGGGTGGATTTGAACGTTCTGTGTGTATTAGCATGGTTTTGAGCATAAAATGTGACAACTGAGAGGTCCTTTTTAGTTCTAGAGATCGAAAAATTATTCCAAGACTTTCAAAATTCTTATCATGAATTTTAGGAGTGTTTTAAAAAGTTTGGTGCAATTTTGATAAGTCAAGATCGGGTTTTTATCGTAAAAGATGAAATAATTCTTAAACGAACAAAAATAATATCTGACTGGGCAAATGAGCACCAAATGGAGTTTTGATTGAACGATTATTAGGAATTATAGGAAAAAGAATCATCACATTTAGAGTTCATATGATGAAGTTATGGCCATTTTAGTGAAAATTAAAGTTGTTGGTGCAGTCCTATACAAATGCCTGAACAGTGTATTTTTATACAGACTGTGTTTATTTCATATTTTGAGTATATTTGAAGTTCTAGAGCTCAGAATTGAGTGATTTTTGCGGCATTCTTCTCTATTTAACAAAGGGGTAAGTATCTAATTTTATTTTTGTATTTCTTCATGGTTTTCATTTTTATTCGTGAATTTATTGGAGGAAAATTGGGGGTTTTCGCCCTAGATCTAGAAATCGTATTTCTTTGAATTGGATGTCAATTCGTACTTGGTTGTTAAGGTTATTATGTTATGGATAAATCGATTTTGGTATTAAATTTCTGATTTATCAATTATTTCATTGTTTAAAATCATACATGAGCATAGAAATTGGGGATTTTGAGCCTAAAGTTAAGAAACTGTATTTGATGAATTCAAAGTCGATTTGAGCTCCGTTTTGGATGAAATTTCATATTTATGTTCTTTACATTATGGGTAACATAATTTTTAAATAAAATTCTAGTTTTACCCTTGCGGGCTCGGGGTTGATTTTTGAATTTATTTTTTGGGCTCAGGATAAAAGTATATCAATATGGGTGTCCATGATTTTATTTTCTTATGTAGAATACATATTTGACCAGATTTTAATTATTCAAAAGCGTTACGAAAGTTCAAATTTATAATTTGACTTTTGGACTTCGGTTTGAGGCAAGTAGAGATTTCTTGATTCTTTGAGGTGTTAGTTTTGTATATTTTAAATGAATTTAAGGATAATGGGTAATAAGGGGATCCCGTATAAATGAGGTAATGAGAATTTATATGGGTATTGGTGTCATGATATGGGTAATTTTACACGAAATTAATATTGTATTAATGATATTCCACAACTTGTGATGTGATTGATTTACTGAGACGTACGCACTATGTGATACTTGATTGTGACTTGAAGATTCTTGATTGTGTGGTTTATTGATGAACTTGTGTTATTCATAATATGCATACTACTATTATTGTTGCGTGATGATAATTGACTAATAGTGCCCATTGAGTTATTTTGTGAAAATTTATATTCTTGTGATGCCGATGGGAAATGGTTCCGACATGTGTTATTATCGACTAAAAATGATTCTGACATGTGTTATGGCTGATGCGAAATGGTTCCAGCGTGTGCTATTATCGATGAGAAATGATTCTGACATGTGTTATGGACGATGTGAAATGGTTCCGGCATGTGTTATTGTCGATGGAAAATGGTTTCGACATGTGTTATTGCTGATGGAAAATGATTCTGGTGTGTGTGATTGCCAACGTAAAATAGTTCCGGCAGGTATATGGACCACGCGAGTCCCCCGTGGGTCCTGAGTATCCAATAGAGGAAGCGGATATATACAGGTTCTTGGCCAGAGCATTGCATTGCGTTACATTCATCTTCATTGCATATTGAGTTGAGCATTGATATGATTGTGATATTGATTTGACTAGGTGACTTTGAGGCACATGGTGATATCATTAGTGGTGTAGTTGATTTTTGATAATATGTCTTTTTTTTTTTATTGTGTTGATATTAAATTGGTGAACTCTTGTTGTGATGAATTATTATTATTGTAGATTTATAACTATTGAAAAAGGAATTTTTAGGAGTTATATCTCATCATCACTTCTAGAAATGATCAGTTATCAAAGCTTGTTGAGTACACGTGTTTTCCGTACTCACTCTATACTTTCTGAACCTTTTTGTGTACAGGGACTGTACTAGGTACTAACGGTACTTGAGTTCTCACGCGGTTCGAGATTTTTGCGGCTAGAGTTCAGAGTGAGCTGCTTCCTCTTCGGCAATCACTGAATTCTAGAGACTTCTTATTTTATTTTCTTTCTTAATTGCTTCCAGACAGTTATTTAAGTTCTTATACTCATCCGGTACTCGTAGATGCTCTTGTACTAGTGCCAATCTTGCGGTTGTTTTGGTCTTAGACTCATTTGTTCCGACTTATAAGAGCTAGTTGCTTATTTTATGTTATTTTCATATTTTTTAAAAATTATTAATTGGTCAATAAAGGAATGAGGTTCGTCTACGGGTATGATAGGTGCCCTCACGGCTCAATGCGATTTTGGGTTGTGACACACATAAGTTTTTTTATCCAAACAGGCTATTAATCATTATTCCTTGATCTTCTTAATCTTAAAATAATTTAATAAAAACTTAAATAAAAGATTTAAAAGGACTAAAATTTAAAATAAAAATAGTGAGAATCACTTCCATATTTAAATAGAGTGATTTAATGATTATTTTGGATAAAAATAAAAATATAATGATGTCATCATCTCATCTGTACAAAATCACTTTTTCACATGTTCAATTTGTATCGAAAAATCTCTTCTCTCTTTTTCTACTCTCTTTTTATTTTCTTCGTAAATTCTTAACTCTCTATCTATCTATCTTAGTTGTTAATTTTTGATCTTCTTAATCATAAAATAATTTAATAAAAATTGAATAAAAGTTTTAAAAAAAAGATTAAAATTCAAAAAGAAAATAATGTGGTGTCACTTACACATTCAAATAGAGTTATTTAAGTAATTATTTTAAATATAATTAATTAAATAATGATGTCATTATCTCCTCTTCACAAAATTACTCTCACTTCTTCAGTTTGTATCTAAGAATCTTTTCTCCTTTTTTCCTGCCCCTTCTTATTTTCTTCTTAAATTCTTAATCCTCTATCTAATTTAATTACAAAGTGATGGATAATTATGATGATATATTTTATGAATTGTCTCGATCCAAAGTTTTATTAAGTTTTGAGACCACCTACCATTTTTCGTATGCGAGCCATATTCATTTACAAATCATTTAAGTAAAATAAAAAGCAGAAATAAGCGAAAATTCATTTAAAATAATACTAGAGTTGAAATTATTTCCCAAGTCATAATAACAGTTGAATTAGCTTAAGAATCCCAAGGATTTGGTGACATAAGAACAAGAGCATCTAAACCTAAAAATATATAAGTTTGAAATCTACAAGATATCTAGAAAGACAAGACAATAAAAGAAAGTGAATCTAGAATCCAGTGTTGCGAAATAGCTGAGCAGCTCGTCCTGAACTCTAGTTTGCAACCTAAGGTACTACGATGAGTCAACCGTCATCATTAGTCCTTGGAACCAAACCTGCACGCAAAAAGTGTAGAAAGAAGAAGAGTGAGTACAAAAAACACATATGCTCAGAAACATCATCGATGAACCCTTATATGAAGCAATGATGAGAGTTGTTCCTACACTGCACTTCTCAACACTTTATCATAGATGTTTGATATAAAATCTCAATTAAAGAAAGTTTAGCAGATAAGACAATAGTAATCCATATAAAAATGATATGTGAAAAACATCCAAAACAAAGAGTTTTATAGTGAATATCAACCATAGAACACCATCTATCAATCATCTCAACTAATTAGGGAGAAAATAAGCCACCCTCACAATTATTTTATCATTTCACCATTCAAATTTCATTTGTAACATATGATGATGAAATGAAATAAAGATGTATATGAAGAGGATAATAACCTGTATACAATCATTCCCTCCTTCAGATAGCCAAGAATCATGGGAATCCACAAGGTCCATATACACACCCTTTACCAGATTGCACTAAGGAAATGTCCTAAATGCAACACCATGTATCAAATAACCCTATATACTGTTAATATTCTGGGTGACCCTATGCAAGAATTTATCCTTTCACTTCTTCAATGTCAATATGCATGATGCAATGACAAAACAACAAATCCTATACCGGATTCAAACTTTCAGCACAATCAATCGCCACTCTAAATCATTTAACAATGAAACAAAAGAACTGAATGAGTAATCGATAAATCATTTTATATACTGGCCTTCTGCCACAATGAATTATCAATACCAAGTGATCAAAAATATAAGTGACAGGCCAAGTCTATATATTACAAGGAATGCTCATATAACACAGAATTCATTAATTAGAGAAGAATCATTAGTTTATCCGTATCATGATACTGGTATCTATAAAAATGCTCGTCATCTCATTTATATCACATCCTCATTTGATCAAATATGTAAATTACATAAATATCGAGTCTATAGACACCCACATTATTATACTTCTATTTCAGATTCAAAAAGTGAATTCACAGGTCAACCCGAGCTCCAAAGATCAAAACAATCATTTTTTTAAATGTATATTGTCCATAACAAAAGGGTTTAAATATGAAATTTTATCAAAAATCGGATCCGACTCGGACCCCAAATTATCAAGATATGATTTCTAATTTTTAGTCTAAAAAACCCCAATTTTCAACATCAAAATGCTAATAAAAAGGTAAATAAATCAATGTAATAACTAGAAAATAGTTTTAAAAATAATGTTAGATTCATATTCCCGTGATGAAATCTCAAAATTCCCTAAAAGTCCTTCCAATACCAAGGTGTACAGCCCCAAAAATGAGTTAGAGAGTGATTACACCATTCTGAATAATATTTAATTAAATATCCAGGGGTTTTCATATATCCAAACGGGACATTGCAAATGTGAACAACTCAGATCCAGCTTTACTTTGCAGCTGCAAACCTGACAGACTCTTAGATATCATAGCTTTAAACAAAAAGTCACAATTGTGAACTGATAGGTCACCTCTCAGATGTCACAATTGCAAACTGATACGTCATAATTTGCGGCATCTCCAGAAAATTTCATACTTTAGAATTGCTAGATGCACCAGATATCAATTGAACCAACAATCCAAATCTCAACCAAAACTCCGAATAGACTCTCGAAATGTTTTGGAACATCACAAAAATTAATCAATAGTATAAATCGATCATAAAACACGTTTCTACCTGTTAGTATCATCAAATCACTGATCTGAGGTTATATTGATCAAATGTTGACCGTGGTCAACTCCAATCTTTTCAAAATATTAGAATTATTGGGGTTTTAAGATGTGCATGGGAAATAAGAAAAGACACCTTTTGGATTACACCAAAAAGGCACCTTTGGAATTACATGTCTCCATCTCACCCTTTCATTCTCTATAAATTCAGAGGTTTTGCCTCAGATTTTACAGATTGAGAGATAGAGAGAAAAAGAAAATACTCTTCTCTTTCTCCTAATTTTTGCATTCTTTATAAAATAAAATAAGTGTCATGTGATGTGCTCCGTTTGTTGAGTTCGCCGGAGTTTTGTTATTTTCTTTGCCACTATTACAAAAATATTTTTACATTCTATCCTAGGAGGAAGTAACCAAAAATCATGGCAACAGTGAGGGGATTACAATTCCTTAAGGACACACAATCAACTTGTGGGGTCAGAATAATTTTCTACTTCTTCTATATTTTTGCATAATTATTATTTTTTTGAGTATAAATAAAAAATAATCTATACAAATACTACCTGAAACACATATAACAACAATCTTAAGAAATTATAACAAGTTCTAGAAAGTAGAAGAAACATAAATTTGGAGTGAATCTACTGAATGATTCTAAGGAATATTTGCTTATTGTATTCACCGATTTTGAATTTCTTACAATATATGTAGTAGTGTGTTTCAGTTAATTGTGGTGTCAATTAATTTGTGACACTTAGACAATTATTGGCAAAGATATAACATCATTTCATAATGGGCATTAATACTTCTAATGCTTCTCAGATGCATGAATTGTGAGACTAACTTTTTGAGGGCAAGCAGTGAAGACATAATACTTACAATGATAATTTCTTCACTTAAAGAGAGGGAGTATGGGAGTATGTTTGAACTCTCAAAGATAAAGGGCATTAAAGGTTTAATTGAAATTAATGGTTGTATCATTCTGTCACTGAAACATTAATATCAACACTGATAGCCCATGCTTCAAGCGTTACATCTGGTGGGGAACATGACCGCGCATGTCACATCCTTTTTTGCAAAGGAACTTAATATATTTTTATTTTTGTGTTAATCTGTTTCTACTTGTGGGAGAGTAAATCCTTGTGATTTTTTCTACTCCAATTTATACTTGGTTTGAAGATATAAAAACTTCACAATTTGATTTTGTATTCAGTTTAAAAACTTCACCATTGTATTAAATCTAATCAATGAAATATAACATTAACCGAGATGTTGAATGGCTTATTGATAAGTTTTGATTTACCCCAAAACTTGTGGGGGAAGCCATTCTTACAGCTAATAAAATACTCAATCGAGTACCCCATATCAAAACACAATCTATTTATGAAAAATGGAAAGGAAGAAATTCTAATCTAAAATACTTCAAAGTGTGAGGAGTGTTTGGAGAAAGCTACAAGTTCCTAAATCCAAGAGGGTGAAACTAGGGCCAAAAACTGTTGATTGTGTTTTGATAGGATATGCTACCAATAGTGCAGGATATTAGTTCTGCTTCGTAGATTAGAAAATTCTAATATTCATATTAATACAGTGATAGAATCAGAAAAAATTGATTTATTGACATTATGTATTATGCCAACCCCTCTATATATGTCCTTGGTGGATATTGATATAGTAGTTAGTGAAATTTTCACATAACTCATTCCGTCTTGGTGAGGACTAGTTGATTTAACTACTCATTTGATAGTTGATCATATGTCTTTTGATTAAAGATTGTGTTGTTTAATTATGTGAAGGGATATCACTTGAAATAAAATGTTATGTTCTTTCATGATCAGATATCACTTGAAAGGTTGTGACTTTTCATGATAAGATGTGTTTATCGAAATACAACCCTTTGTAAAGACAAGATGGTTCAATGAACTTATAAGTTCATTGATTTATAAAGAAAAGGATCAACTAATAAAAATTTTAGTAGGTTAAATTTTCACATCGGTGAATATGTTATTAGTTGGGTACAAAAGAAAAGTAGACTTTCAAGAGGTGGAATGATTGAGAAATATATTATTAAAAGATTGTGGCCACAACTAATGTCAACTATCCACGAGTATTTGTACAATGATATCACTTTGTGTAGTCATCAGTCTACATCTATTTTCTAAGTTGTGTTTTGCACAACAATAAATAGTTAATTGAGGGATATTATGATGCAAATTGATTCATCGGATCAATTGATAGCTTGAAATAAGGCCGGTGAAAAAGTTGACTGACTCCATAATGTCCCAAAACATTGACACTGATATGCCTATATAACGATAGTCAAGCGGAAATAGGAAGGGGTGGGAGCATTATGTATAATGGAAGATCTCGTCACATACGACGAAGATATAATACTGTTAGAAAAGTACTCTCTAATGGAATTATCTAAATTGACTATTTAAAGTCATAGGATAATGTGTCGGATCCACTTACGAAAGGCCTATCTAGAGAAGCAGTTGAAATATCATCAAAGGGAATGAGACTATGACCGAGGACAAGTCATCATGGCGGTAACTCTACCTAGAATACTGAATATCCCAAGATCTAGGTTCAAGGAGAAAAACAAAGTTATGTTTGACGGTTCAACATTTAAAATAATATTTTTGGCCCATTCTCATGATGAGACAATGTTCAGTAACAAGGATAAAGTATTAAGGCTTTTTAGTGGTTTCTAAGTTTGATACGAGGTATATCAAACAGTGTGTCTAAAGGATAACATATTTAGGAATCACCTATGTAAGTTTGAAGTATAAGCCGCTTCAAGGAGAATTTCATAAGGCCAATTCTCTATGCACTTATGAACCAAGCGGTGTTCATGGATGAAAAGAACCAAACAATGAGAATCAAAGATGGTTTAAAGGTTGATTGTGTGACTTATGGTTGTCTAGGTATATAACAAATATCGATGGTTCAAAGATATCAAATCTACCGATTGACCGAGTATATCCGACATATGTTCACTACGGAAAGTTCAAAGGAAAACCTACTTATCCAGATGCGGTTAATCCTTACTTGCAATTCACACAGTTTTTTCTTGCATTTTTAATCATGTAGTCATTTCTCTCACGTGGGGGATTGTTGGGGTTTTAAGATGTGAATGGGAAATGAGAAAAGGCACCCCTTGAATTACACCAAAAAGACACCTTTTGAATTGCACCTTTCCATCTCACTCTTTCATTCTATAAATTCAGAGGTCTTGCCTCAGATTTTACAGAATGAGAGACAGAGAGAAAAAGAAAATACTCTTCTCTTTCTCCTCATTTTTGCATTCTTTATAAAACAAAATAAGTGTTGTGTGATATGCTCCGTTTGTTGAGCTCACTGGAGTTTTGTAATTTGCATTGCCGCTATTACAAAAAAGTTTTTCCATTCTATCCTAAGAGGAAGTAACCCAAAACCTTGGCAATAGTGATTTTCTATTTTTTTTAGTGTAAACAGAAACTGATTTATACAGATACTTTTTGGAACATAGATAATAACAAGAATTCCAACAAATGACCCAAATTAAGCCTGAGTGCCTCGAGATCCATGCAAATCACTCAACTTTGTGAAATATGCACTTCATTTATTATTTTCTAAAAGTAAGTACAAAGTCCATTGTGAAAAAATAAAAGTGAACTGATAAAATATTTAATATAGTTTCTTGATTACATAAAAAAAATCATGCACTTAAATAAGGATAAATTTGAAAATGAATAATTATTACCATTTTGATTGTGTGAAACAGTAAATAAAAAGGTAAAAACACGGAAACGAAGAAGTATTATATTACTGAATGACCAACACTACTCTGAGAAGGTTTCCTTCCTTTATGTATTTTTTTTGGTGATTAATATTATTGTCACATCTTCAATCACAATACGATGACTTTACTTTTATATAGTGTTATATTCACACAAAAGAAATGCAATGTCCATCTTTATTTTTTTTATTTTCATTTTTAGTGATATATAATGCAATATTTAAAACCCCTTAAATCGGTAAATATTAAAAAAAAATCATATTGTCTATTATTTATTATTATAATTACTACCTTTTAAAATTAGGTTATTCAACTCATAACAAATAAAAATTACTATTTCGTAAAGTTTTTAATCAGTAATTAAATGATAAAATTAATATAATCATAATAACATACTTAACTGTCAGAGCACGTACTATAACTAACTCTTCGCCCTAACTTTCTATATTAATTGTTACTCCTTAATCTTCTTAATCTTAAAATAATTTGGTGATAGAATTATTGAAGGTAGTTAATCAGTTTCCTTCAAATATAAAGGGGCAGTCTAAGAAGAGGAGAGGAAATTTCTTATAGCTAATAAAGTCTTTAGTCCCGGAAATATCACTTGTACTATATTTGTACCTACAAAAAAACAACTCTTATAATCATTAATGAGTTGGCCTAAGTAGAGTTAGTGGTCGATTTTGATGACACGCAAGTGCATGTGGTCGAAAAATAATAAAGTGATGAGTAGAGTATCATTTCCAACGAGGACTTAGTGATTAACTTTACAAATAAATTAAACAGAAAAGAGAATTTAAGAGTTGTGAATCAAGTATTGAAGACAAAAACTAAATATAATATTGAAAAATTCAGAAGATTAAAATATATCCCAGATTACAGATAGATTTATCAAATCCAGTTGCATATCCATTCTAGGTAGTACATTGAAAATCTAGTTTACTAAACATAGGGTTGGTATTAATCCAGAATTCATTTCTAGTAAATCAGAGCTTATTCAAACTACTGAAATTCCTATGTACCCGCGGTCATCTCAAGTAGTAAGAACATAATTGTATCTCATGTATTTAATTAAGAAAGGAAAACTAAGTGGAGGTCTAACTCACTTGTCACTTGCTAGATGTAAGTTAATCAGAGATGTTAATCTGTGCCAGATGAATTGCTGGATAGATTTGTAGATAATATTCAATTGATGACCAGACAATCAAATAATTAAGCACAGGATAACATAAGTAAAAAATTAAACTAATATAAATTGGTGATAGTCAAACATAATCTGACATAAAGCATCAACAAAAAACATTCATGAATAATACCACAACTCTAAAATAATAAGAGAACTATCTAGCCACTCATATTTGTGGCGAGTACACCATAATAGTTGAACTATTAAAATAGAAGAAAGAAAAGATGAACTGTATGAATCTCCGGTCCACGGTGCGTATGAACTCCTTGTGATATGCTCCTCTCCAAAGTTTGAATCCCCCTTGAAAAATATGAAAAAGTTGTAATTATAGTGGTAGAATTTGACCTTGGGTCAACCTACTTCTTCTAGCCCAAAACTGACTTGAATTGTCAGAATATATCACAAGTCGTGGCACAACCTGCTAGGGTGCACGATGCACCAATCCATATATCCAACAGATGAAAATTCTATAGATTATTGAATATGGGGCACACCACTTGCTAGGGGCGAGTGGCACAACAAGCCAAATTTTACGAGATGTCATTTTTCAACTCCTTTCCATGTGTACTTGGCTCATGGTCCTTAGCCAAATCCAAATACTTGTGGATGACTTCTAATCAGACTTAAAAGCCATATTTTCACTTATTTTGTATCAGATCATGAGCTTTCCATTAAAAATCATACCCTACTTGCATAAAACACAACTATTAAGCATAAAGTGAATGAAATAAACTCAAACACAAAGAAAAGAGCACCGAATATAAGGCAGAGTGTATCTAAAAATATGTACTTCTAAACTTTGATCACAACCCCACACGTGAACCTTTTCTTATTCTCAAGTAAACTCCTACACTCTAAACATACAATTGCTTGATCTTGCACTCTAAATCACCTAACATCCACGATACAAGTTGTCACCAACAATCAGGCTATTCAACAAATCAAATAATCATATAAATACCTCCTAATCATTATGCAAGATATACAAGTCTACTCAAGTAAATAACAAGCTCCTAACCTCAGTGTGGGCTCTGACTTAAGATTGCTCACCTACTTTGTCACAGAAATAAGTTATATCACCTATCTATCATGAAACAAGTGTCCTCACAAAAAATAAAATAGTCAATACTCAAATCAAAGAATCAAAGGTAAATTAAGGAATTAGCATCAAAGATCAATCTCTCACACTCAGAAAATAATTCACATGTATGCACAAATAACTATAGGCTTGCACATTATGCATGAACATTTCTACTAATCTAAGCATGCACCAATGAATAAAATATAATTTTAATGGGTTGTTATATTCATTAGGGGAGGGGTATTTCCATGCTCTCTCGTGTTCGGACCCTATTTAGAAGATTTTTAGTCTATTTCCATGCTTGTTCTTGCTCCTAATTAAAACAGCCAAAAACAATAAAAGTATTATACTTATCCTACAAATAATAAAAATAAAGAAGCTACACTATGAAAGTAAGAAAAAATGGATTGCCTCCTAACAAACATTTGATTTAACATTGCGGCATAACAAAAGTAGTTCGAGCTTCGAGCTATAATTCGTCCCCTAGACGGATGATTTTTATCTACTCTTTCTTTTAATTCCTTACCTTTATTTTTTTCAATACATCGTGACACCCACCTAATACACCAATTACTTTTAAGCTCTCATCCTTATTACATGTTTTCACTCTCACTTCTACCTCCTCCTTACAACATCGTTTGCTCAACTCTAGCACACCACACTCGCGCTCACTATTCACATATTTTGTTCCTACTACTGTAGCATTACATAAACTCTCAATAGGAGTTGGAGTTTGAAAACTTTATATATGTTAAAGGTAACATCTTCATCTTCAACTCTCATCTTCAGTTTTCCTTCTCTTTCATTAATTATCACTCCTTAAGTAGCTGAGAATGGATGTCCCAAAATCAAGAGGACCTTTCATCTACCATGAAATCCAGCATTACAAGGTCTTGTAGGGAATATAAATTTTTCTATTTGCACCAAAGACATTCTCTATAACTCCCCTAAGAGGTTGGCTTTGGGGTTTCCAACCAAAGTTTCTTTAATATAGACAGGGGCATAAGATTAGTGCTTGCCCCTAAATCATAAAGAAGATGACCAACATCAGATTTTCCAATTTAGCTTGGGATGGTGAAGCTTCCCACGTCCTCAAGCTTTTGCAAAAGCTTATTTTGGACCCTAGTGTGCACTGCTCGGTGAGTGCAGCTATTTGAAAATTAGTCCATTTCTTCTTATTGGTTATGAAATCTTTTATATACTTTCCATATTGTAGGACTTTTATCAGCACGTCAAGCAAAGGGATATTCACATATACCCCTCTCACCATCTCCAGGAATTTATTGTGCCTTTTATCTTTATCTTTATGAGCCAATGTCGATGGGAATGGTGGAGTAGGTCTTAGTCTATTATCCTAGTTTCTTACCACACTTTCAATTCATGGTGTATATATTTTGGAAATTCTGGATGATTTGCTAACCCTGGCTAATTAAAATCATTTACCACTCATCCTCATGGAAACTATGGCTCATGTATTACCTTCTGGTGGCCCCGTCGATATCTATTTCACTCCTCAAAGTGAATAGCATTAATAATGTAATTATGAATAGTCTCAACATTTGTATCATCTATTTTCCTCTCCAGTCGAGACATTTTTTCTTGAAAACTTTGGATATGGCCCCCATATTATATTGAGCTTATGAAAAGCTCATCGTGCGTCAAATTCTTATTCTCTGACAATTTCATGTGTACCAACCACTGTGCGTTGGTGTAGTTTTGTTGATTCTGGTCATAATGTCTCATCGAACATGTTGATTCTTATTGTGTTGAGCAACGGTCAGTTTCTTGGCTACCTCCACATATCTCACAAGTGCTCATCACTTGTTATACCTACTGAATAGGTGGTGCTTTCAGAGCACATGCAAATGCAAACATCTTACAAAATTGGTGAGTTAATGAAGGCATACTTGTTTTCAGTTCAATCACAAAATCCACCTCGATGACACCTGCTTTCTTGAAAATAACAAATTTCCATATTTTGCCCTATTAGTTCTAATTTTTTGATATAATAGTATTATCCAGTTCCTTAAGCTCATCAAAAAGTTTCTGCATGCACTTCTCCCCACAAGCAAAGTTGAGAATCATCTTTGTTCCATTATGTAAACTCTCCTCAAAAGTGTGGATCAAGATTTGATTAGACTACTCATGATAAGGATAACCTTAGAGCAATTCATTGAATTGCTCCCAGGCTTCATACGATGTCTCCCCTTGCTCTTGCTTAAACCCCAAAATTTTACTCCCGAGAGCCTTAGTCTTTCAAGATGAAGAGAACTTTATCAAGAATTACTAAGCAAGATCATCCGAATGGAATTTGCGGACTTGTTTTTCAACCATGATTTTTCTTCTCCTAACAAGGAGAATAGGAAAAAAATTAGACTAGTATAGCCTAGAGTCATTCCTATGAAGTTGTAAATGTTAGTTCTCTAGAAATTTTTGTATGTCCTACTGCTAGTCTTTATGTGGGTTACCTAAAAACTAGTAATGTGTTGCAAAATTATAACACATTATATGTCAATTACATAGAATTTTCTGTAATGATCCGTCCGATCATTATAGAACCTTGGCAACATGAGCTAAAAATTAAATTTTTGTAAGAATGATTCTTATTTTTTGGGGTTAAAAATAAAGTGGGCCCAGTCAGAGAACCGCTGCAGCAGGCAGTTGTCCACTGTGGCGAAATTGTTGCAGCGAATACAGGTTCGTTGTAGCGAGTGACGCGAACCAGAGTTCTACGTTTCAACTATTTTTAAATCCAATTCCTATTCTAAAAATGTTTGGTTATTAAAAACACCTGAGGGAAAAAAATTAGTCATTCCACCAAACATTAAGAAGGGTGGCCTTAAAAGAAAAAGACTCCATCTTCCTCCCTGATGACTTTATTCAAGAAAATTATACTCAGGGCAGAAACGGAACTCCATTGATTTCACGGTAGCAACTTAATATCCAGATAGGTTATGGCTTACCTTTGAGCTAGACTTTGATTAGTGAATCGTATACGTGTGTTAAATTGATGGATATATATATATACATACCTATAAAAGTCATCAACTGATTATGTCTAACATAAGAGGGTGGATTATTAGGTGATAACTCGATTATAAAGTGGATTTAATTATATTAATAAAGAAACAGGGTGAAAGTTGCAAGACCTAGGTCACGTGTCATATTGATTGGTATCTTTTTGATAGTATTATTGTTGTTATGGTGAAGAGATGACTGGTAGTAAGGATTGTTTATCTTAAAAGTGAATTTTGGAGGAAAGGAAGAACGGGTATTAGTGTAGACCCGTGGTTAGTTACTTATGGAAATCAAGCTAAGAATAGGGAAGAATAAATATCATGTGTTTTATGTATGTTGGTAGTGATAATAATTATGATAGGCACGATGATACGCCTCGGAGTAAAATCACTTTAAAAAAGGGAAATTGTAATATTATTGTAACAATTCATGATGTATTTGGGTAATGACTAGGTAAGTCTTATAGAGCGATGTTAGGACAATAAAATTGGTAAATAATTGAGATCATATTATTGTACATACTTGTTTGTGATACTGATTGTAGTAACTTGACACTGTTGTGTGAATAATGTTGTGCAATTGTTAATACTGTGAATATAATTTATGATTTGTTTTGTTTGATGACTGATTTACGAGCAAGTTAAAGTATGCGGATGATTTCATGAGATGAGAGGCTCGCGTCTGCGGGGAGCATCTAGACGAGTGGCTATGAGTGTAATGAGTAACATTTTGATGTCTTGTGATCAAATATGTAAAGCAAAGGAAAAAATAATATACGAGTCCACAGAATTTACTATGTGTCCTTAAGAAATTTATTCCCTCACTGTACTCGAGGTTTTTGAATTACTTCCTCCCAGGATAAAATGGATTAACCTGTTAATGGTGTAGCAGCTCAAACACCAATAACTTCGTTGAACTCGAAGAATGGTAACGAATCTCAAAATAGACTCAAATTTTGATTTTTTAAAATATGCAGAATGATCTTTAAATTTGCTAGCAAAAGTCTCAGAAAAAGTACTTCAAAAATGAAGGCAAAAGGCCTTTATTTATAGCCAAAGATCTGAAGTGAAGGGGTGTAAAGACACTTGTTCAGATAGTATCTGTTCAGAATGGCTACCATTGGGAAAGAAACTTTTCAACTTTCTCTTCCCTCCAATTTATTTCTCTCCATTTCCCAATTTACACCCAACATTTAACTCCAACAATCCTCAACATGAATGGGGAATAGCTATATAAAAAATTTTAATGCATGAAAAATTGTGTGATTTGTAAGCAAGAACTAATTGCATCTAGATAAGTGGGTTTTCCCTTGAACTTTCCGTAGTGAACATATATCGGATATACTTGGTCAATTAGTAGATTTTGATATATTTGAACCGTCGAGCTTTGATGTATACGTAAACAACATAAGTCACACAATTAATCCTTCAACTGTCTTAGGTTCTCATTGTTTTGTTCGTTTCAACTATGAACACAACTCGATTTCATAAATGCGTAGAGAATTGTCCTTACTGAATTCTCCTTAAAGCGTCTTACAATTCACACTTATATAGGTGATTTATGTGTTATCCTGTAGATACACCATTTGACATACCCTGTGTCAAACTTAGAAATTAATAAAAAGCCTTTAATGCTTTATCCTTGTTACTAAACATTGTCTCATCATGAGAATGGACCAAAAGTTATTTTGATAATGTTGAACCGTCATCAATGAATTTGTTTGATCTCCTTGAACCTAGATCATGGGATCTCCAGTTTTCTAGGTAGAGTTACCGCCACGATGACTTCTCCTTGGCCATAGTCCCATTCCCGTCGATGATCTTTCAATCGCCTCTCTAGTTAGGCCTTTTGTAAGTCGATCCGACACATTATCTCTTGACTTAACATAGTTGATTGTGATAATTCCACTAGAGAGTAGTTGTCTAACGATGTTATGTCTCCGTCGTATGTGACAAGATTTTCCATTATACATTACACTTCCAGCCCTTCTGATTGCCACTTGGCTATTGTAATGTATACATATTGGTGCCAAAAATTTGGGCCAGAATGGAATGTCCTCTAGGAAATTTCTAAGCCATTCAGCTTCTTCACCAGCCTTGTCTAAAGCTATGAGTTCAGACTCCATTTTAGAGTAAGCAATACATGTTTGTTTGGATGACTTCCAAGACACTGCTCCTTCACCAATGGTAACCACATATCCACTTGTGGATTTACTTTCAATTGATCCGGTGATCCAATTGGAATCACAATATCCTTCAACAATTGTTGGATACTTATTGTAATGCAAAGAAAAGTTTTGAGTATGTTTTAAATACCCCAAAACTCGTTTCATAGCCATCCAATGACTCTAATTGGGATTACTTGTGTATCGACTAAGTTCACTTATTGCATAAGCTATATCTGTTCGTGTACCGTTCATTATATACATCAGACTTCCCAATACTCTCGCATAGTCCAATTAGGACTTACTTTCACCTTTGTTCTTAGAAAGAGCAAGATTCATATCAATTGGTGTCTTTGCAATTTTTAAATCCAAATACTTAAATTTTTCAAGTATTGTTTAGATATAATGAGACTAAGATAATGCTAGACCTTCAAGAGTTTTACGGATCTTAATCTCCAATATCAAGTCAGCAAATCCTAGATCTTTTATCTCAAACTTACTAGCAAGCATACGCTTGGTAGCATTTATGTTATCAATGTCGTTACTCATTATCAATATGTCATCCACATATAGGCAAACAATGACGACTTGATTTTGAGTGTTTTTAATGTAAACACATTTATCACACTCATTAATCTTGAAACCATTTGACAACATAGTCTGGTCATATTTTGCATGACATTGTTTGGGTGCTTGTTTTAGTCCGTACAAGGACTTTACAAGTCCGAAAACCTTCTTTTCATTTCCAGGAACTACAAACCCTTCATGTTGTTTCATGTAAATTTCTTCCTCCAAATCTCCATTTAAGAAGGTTGTTTTCACATCCATTTGATGGATTTCAAGGCCATATACGGCCGCTAACGCTATTAACACCCGAATGGATGTAATTCTAGTTACAGGCGAGTACATATCAAAGTAATCAAGACCTTCTTTTTGTTTAAACCCTTTGACTATAAGTCTTGCTTTGTATTTGTCAATAATGCCATCATCTTTAACTTTCTTTATGAAAATCCATTTACAGCCTAATGGTTTGTTCCCTGAGAGAAGGTAAATCAATTTCCATGCATGGATATTCATTATGGATTCAATTTCACGATTGACTGCCTCTTTCCAATATTGAGCTTTCGAAGAAGTTATAGCTTCTTGAAATGTTCGAGGCTTATTTTCCAACAAAAATGTTAGAAAATCTGGTCAAAAGGAAATAGAAGTCCTTTGACGTTTGTTACGTATTGGATTCTCCTCATTAGGAACACTTTCCTTTGTCTCTTCCCTAGGTCATTTAGATCCTTTGCAAGACGACTCACAATTCTTTTTATACGGATATATATATTTTTAATGAATTCAGCATTATCTTATTCCATTACCGTATTAACATGAATGTCAGAATTTTCAGATTTATGAACCAAAAATCGATATGCTTTTCTATTTGTAGCATATTCTATGAAAACACATCAACAGTCTTAGGTCCTATCTTAACCTTTTTGGGTTTGGGAACTTGTACCTTAGCCAAACACCCCCACACTTTCATATATTCAAGGTTAGGCTTTCTTCCTTTCTATTTTTCGTATGGAATTGATTGCTTTGCTATGGGGCACTCAACTAAGTATTCTGCTAGCCGTAAGGATAGCTTTCCCCCATAAGTTCTGGGGTAAATCAAAACTTATCAACAGAGCATTCATCATCTCTTTTAATGTTCTGTTTTTCCTTTCCACAATGACTAAGGGACAGTTATTTGATGAATAATGTCATATTCCAAACATATTTATTCAAAAGGAGATTCATATTGCCCGCCCCTATCACTCCTTAATATTTTGATCTTTTTGTTAAGTTGTGTTTCAACTTCACTTTTATATTGTCTGAATGCTTCAATTGCTTCATCTTTACTTTTGAGTAAGTAAACATAGCAGTACCACGTACTATCGTCAATAAAAGTTATGAAATGCTTCTTTCCACCACGAGATGGTATTGACTTCATGTCACAAATGTCTGTGTGAATTAAGTCTAAGGGACTTGCAAGGTTTTATAATTGACATGTCCCAAACGGGAATGCCATAAATCATTTGACTCAATCAAGTAAGAAGAAGTAGTAATTTTATTGCTTTCAACAACAATACATTCAATTTGAAAAGTCCCTCAGTTAGGTAACCTTTTTCCTACATACACATCATTCTTACTTATTATAGTATGATTTGAAACAAGAATGCACTTAAATCTGCTCTTGATGAGAAGACCTGCAGAAACTAAGTTCTTCCTCATTTTTGGAACATGACAGACAATTATTGAGAGTCACCACCTTGCCGGATGTCATTTTCAGAAATATTTTTCCATAGTCTTCAATCTTGGTTGTTGAAGAGTTTTCCATATATATGGTCTCATTGGGTCCAGCAGGGGCATAGGAAACAAATGCTTCTCTAACAGCACAAACATATCGAGTGGCTCCAGAGTCAAGCCACCAATCTGTGGGTATTTCCACTAGGTTGCATTCAGACACCATAGGGCACAATTCATCAATCTCCATGGTTCTTTCAACCATGTTAGCCTGTCTCTTTTGCTTTTCTTTCTTTGAAGCACGATATTCAGCAGCCTTGTGTCCAATTATTCCACAGTTGTGGCAGTTTTCTTTGAATTTTTTCTTGCTAGGAAAACTCTTTGGTCTAGAAGGCTTCTTCCTCTTTTTGGAATTAGATGGAGTGGTCTCAACAATATTTGCCTCCATAATTGTTGAGTTTCCCCATACCTTCCTCTCTGCGGCTTTGTTATCTTTTTCAATCCTCAATCGAACAATAAGATCTTCAAGCTTCATCTCCTTGCGCTTGTGTAAATAATATTTAAAGTCCCTCCATGAAGGAGGTAGCTTTTCAATCATGGCTGCAACTTGAAAAGCTTCATTGATGACCTAACCTTTAATGGAAACCTCATTATTAGCACCATATTTAATACTTTTGACAAATGAATTAGTATGAATTGTACCTTCAGCAAGGAGATCGTGAATTATCACTTGCAGCTATTGGACTTGTGTGATAACAGGCTTGCTGTCTATCATTTTGTAGTCTAGAAATTTGGCTGCAGCAAATTTCTTTAAACCGACATCTTTGGTTTTGTACTTCTTCTCTAGCATATCCCATAGTTCTTTAGAAGTCTTCATATTGTTGTATACGTTATACAGATCATCCTCCAATCCGGTCAGGATATAGTTCTTGCACAAAAAATCTAAGTGGTTCCAGGTCTCATTCACCAAGAACTGTTCATTTTAGGGAGTTGATTCCGGCAGAATTGATTTATCCTCCTCAATGAACTTCTGCAGATATAATGTGGTCAGATAGAAGAACATCTTTTGCGGCCAACATTTGAAGTCAATGCCAGAAAACCTTTTGGGCTTTTCTGCCGGAGCCGGTGCTTGCACAGCACGGGTGGAGGAGATTCCATTGCTTGTAGAGGCAAGCATGGGGTCAGTTGTTCCTATCATATCTGTTGAACAATAACAACAAAAGTTAGCAATCGATGAAGATTCTATTTCTTCAAATCAAAAAACTTTTGACAGAATTAAACTGAGTAATCGGTGAAGTTTCTATATCTTCAAACTGAATTATCAACAATCAGATTTTCTTGGCGAAGTTTTTAAATATTCAAACCAGCAATCATAGTAAGTAGAAAATCTGAAGATATTAATCTCAACGGGAGTAGAAAATCCGAGCATTTTAATCTCCAACAATGGAGTAGAAAACCAAAAAGGTTTTAGTCTCCAAAATTAGAAAGTAGATGAACACGTAAAAGAAATAAGCTAAATTCCTTAATCTTATTGACGTCCTGTGATCAAATATATAAACCAAAGGAAAGAATAATATCCGAGTCCAAAGAATTAACTGTGTGTCCTTAAGGAATTTAATCTCCTCACTGTACTCGAGGTTTTTGGATTACTTCCTCCCATGATAAAACGGATTAACCTGTTAATGGTGTAGCAGTACCTCAAACACCAATAACTTCATCGAACTTGAAGAACAGTAACGAATCACACAATAGACTTGAATTTTGATTTTTCAAAATATGCAGAATGATATTTAAATTTGCTAGCAAAAGTCTCAAAAAAGTACTTCAAAAATGAAAGCAAAAGGCCTTTATATATAGCCAAAGATCTGAAGCGAAGGGGTGTCAAGACACCTGTTCGGATGGTGTCTGTTCGGAATGGCTACCATTGGGAAAGAAACTTTTCAAATTTCTCTTCCCTCCAATTTATTTCTCTCCATTTTCCAATTCACACCCAATACTTAACTCCAACATAATGCTCAAGGTGAGCATCTGGGGGAGCGGTTATGATATGAGTTGCTAGTATCCAAGGGGAGCATCAAAACATGCAGATGAGTAGGAGCGGGTACCACGCCGGTACATTACATGGATGTCTAGAGTCCCCTGCAGATCATGACTGAAAGGGAAAACATAAGACCCTCTGGCATGTGTGTACAGATGTGTGACAGATATGAGATTGATGTGTGTATAGATATGAGACAGATGTGTGACAGATATGAGATTGATGTATGTATAGATACGAGACGAATGTGTGATAGATATGTGATCAAGTTTGACACAGAAAAGGAGACTGAGGAGGTGCAAGGCTATACAATTGTACTTCGGTATGGACATGATTCCATAGACGTGATTTGATTTGTATTATTATTGCAAGATATTTGTGATGTATTTTTAAAACTTATACATCCAAAAAGGGAATTGCATAAATGTAGACATTTAATTTTTGATCCTCTTTAATTTTTATATTACTTTACCATTAAATTTTTCATTACGGTTATACATAATTTTAGCTTTTTAGTAGGTTTTTATTTGTTGAAAATTACAAACTATTTATTTTCTTCGCTTACAATACACATTTTGATTTTATTTATAAAAGAGAGAAAATGATTTAAAAAAATAATTTTTATCCAGCATTTAGTTAAGTAATTTTTCAACCTTTTCTTTAATTATTTAATATTCATATTTTTATTTTAGTAATTTTATTATTATTATTATTTTAGTAATTTTATTATTATTATTATTATTATTATTATTATTATTTTAGTAATTTTATTATTATTATTATTATTATTTTAGTAATTTTATTATTATTTAAAACAAAAAAAAAAAAGACAAAGACAAAATCTTCCTAAATATACCAATCCCATTCTCTTAGAACTCTCACCCAAAAGCTTACCCCTAAACTCTCCCATATTCTTTTCCTTTTTTTTCTTCCTACATCCTAAAAACTCTCATACAAAAAAAAATCCTCGCTTTTTTTCTTCTTCCCACACCCTAAAAACTCTCAACGAAAAAAATTAATCTCACTCCATCACGTCTCCCATCTTCTACCCACACGCAACAACAATATAGAGATAACACAAAAGAAATACAGATAGAGAGATATAGGAGAAATAAAACAGACAGAGAGAAAAAAAGAAGAACAAAAAACAAGAGAAGAGAGTTGAGGTCCTGTTACTCTAGTTTTTGACTAGTAAAAGGTTTCCTCTAATTTATCTAATTTTTTTCATATATAAGAATTTGATTATATTGACATCTCCAATTTCCATTGAATTATATTATTAAGAAGCATGTTGTTAAATTATATTTGAAGGTTTTTTCACTTATATTTTGATTTAACATATTTGAATGGTGATTTAAATACTTAAATATTTGATTGAGTAGGTTAAATTTGAAGTGAGTTTGCATTTAAATGAAACTAATAGTGGTTGTTTTCCATGAATTTAAAGGTTATTGAGCTTTAAAAACTATGAAAGTTACTTAATTTTATTATTGATATGTTTAGAAATATAAAACTAGCAAGGTTTAGATTTTACTTAACTAGTTATTTTTCGTTGATATTTTTAAATGCTAGAAGAAATAAAATCAAAATTTTGGCCGATTATTATTATTTTTATTTTAAAAAAAGAGATGAAAAATATAATAAAAGAATAAAAGAAAAAGAAAAAAATAATAAAACGGACAGAAAAAATGATGAAAACAGATGAAGAAGGAAAGGAAAGAAAAGAAAAGAAAGAAAAAAAAACAGACCGAAAAAACAATGAAAACAGAAAAGAAAAGAAAAGAAAAAGAAAAAAATAATGAATAAAACAGATGGACAAAATGAAAACAGAAAAGAAAAGAAAAGGAGACAGAAATTGTTGGCATAATTTGGTTTTCATCTGATTTGTTAATCTGCCATGAAGTAGGGAATATTTGTTGTTGGCTTAAGAGAGAAAATTGTTGCCTCTCTTAATCAGGTGCTTACCCTCTTGAAATTTGGAGCATGTAAAAAAAGAAAGGTTATTTCTTGTTATGAATTAATTTTTGTAGAAAGGTAATACTTAATTCTTGTATAGTTTAAATGTCTTAATTATATATCAAAGATATTTAAGTTATTTAGCTATGGTATTTGCTAACTTTAATTTTATCAAAATTCTATTTCATTGTTTACAGTAGATGAAGGATTTGATATTTACGTTATTTAGAATCACGGGACTCAAAGGGTGCCTAACACCTTTCCCTCAATCAACAGAATTCCTTACCCGGATTTTTAGTTCGCATACCAATAATAACTTCCCTTTGATTAGGGATTCAATAAGGTGACTTGGAATATGATAACTCAATTCCAAATGGTGACTATGTAAGTAAATAAAAATAATCCCTATTCAAAATCGTCACTTCAATTGAAAAAATTCTTATTCTTCGACACTCGTCTGGAAATGAACTGTATATATATATACACACACTCTCACGCACCCCCTCTGAGCCTATGAAAATACTTCACATACGATCACAGGAATGCAGTTATGCATCCTATTTTCTTTTGAGATAAAGACGGAGTGTCTTGACACCTGTGAAAGATTATAGTCGTACATGTTAGGCGGGGTTGGACCAGCAATGAAATCGGAATAGCGCTGCTACTGATAAGTTTCTCTTCTCCGGCTTGAATTGTCTGCTCGAGGAAGTAGTCTAGACACCTTTTTTTCATAGGCTTGAACCTAGAAGAACTGAAACACAAACATGGTTATCCTTAGTAGGTTCCGCTTATTTGCATCATTTGCATTTGACTTAGCGGGGCTCGACATAGGGGCTGGGTCCCTCTAGTACAGAACCCAACTTTCAAGATCAACATGTTCATAACTATGTGCTACTTGCTATATTATTTGGAAGGCTTTGTTGAAATGTTGATCGGCTCAAGGGTAATGTGATTAAACTAAAAAGGGAGAAAGAGAGAATATTTCCTCTAGTATTTTCAAAATATATCCATTTGGTGGTCAAATCTCAAATTGAATGATTCTATTTTTTTTAATTTTATATTATTATTATTATTATTATTATTATTATTATTATTAGCAGCAGCAGCAGTAGTAGTACTATTATTGGTCTAAATAAAATGTCCAAAACAAATCAAAATTTTCAACAGGTCCAACACTTTTGCGAGTTTCACAAACTACTCAAATCTGATTCTCACCTCGATGAGATACGTAGGCAACCTTTCTTGGGTTCGGTGATCCTCATTCATACAATTCCAAAAAAATAATTCATAATAAAAAAAATTAAAAAAGTTCTTCTTCCTTATTCGAAAAATTCAAAAAAAAATTGTTTACTTCATTTTCAAGCTTGACCAACTATGCACACATGATTCTTACCTCAATGAGATACGTAGGCAGCGCTCCACGAGTTCTTTGATCCTTATTAAAAAAAATACATAAAAAAAGTTTTTCTTTCATATTTAAAATTCAATATAGAAAGATATTTTGATTATTTAGTTGAAAAACTAAAAAAAGGATTTTCCTTTTACTTCATGTCTTAATTTTTCTAAACTACGTTTAACCTAATTCTTCATTCAACAAGATACGTAGGCAACCATTTGTTTGGGTTCTATCCAACCTAAAAACAAAGAAAAAATATAACCTCTTGACTTGGTTGGTACAAATAAATTTAGGAGTATGCATGGGAAAGAAACAAGTGTTAAATGAATCGGCATAATACAAAGGATCAACTTTATTGTAAACCATAAATTCTTTTGGTACCTCTTAATTGTACTTTAGCGACAATTTAGAAATTCTCTCGCTTAAAGTTGAGGTTGAAAATAAATTTGACCTCATCATTTTATGTGCATTGTGTGGTGAGCTTTAGATTGAAAATTCAATGACATTGCTTTGTTGATTTAGAACGTGGCCCGAATGTTTGTTGAGGTGAAATTTTGAGCAATATTTAATTTGGGAAAGGATTGAAGGCTTTCTTTGATTCGATTGTGTATTTCAAGCCTACCCAATGATATGTGATCCCAAAAGTTACTCCTTTGAGCAAATAACCTTTTTATTTGGATAACCACATCTTAGCTTATATCCTTTTGAGTGCATAATGCACTACCCCTTTTGGCCCCACCTTCCTGAGTGTACTGGTAAAGATTTAAGTTGAGTGACAAAAAATAAAAGATGCAAAAGTCTCCAAAATAAATAAATAAATAAAATTACAAAAATACAGCTGCAGAAAAGAAGGAAAACTTCTGCAGATAGAAAAAAACAACTCCAACAAGGAGCGAAGACACCAAAAGGAAGAAAGAAAAAATAATTCTTGAGGAAAAGAAAAAAAAAAGGAAATGAGAAGTAGCAGCAAAGCAACTGAATATCAAGTTTGACAATGCAAAATATTGAGAGAATAGTGTTATGCTTAACGAAAGAATAGTCATTCTATCTCAAATGAATATCCTACCTATCCCGAAGCCTACATTACAAGCCATTGAACAAGTCCTACTGATCATTTTTCAAGTGTTCACAAATTAATAGATACTTATATGAGGGCCAAGCATATGGTAATCTCAATTGCGCGCATTAAATATCTTTTTGAGTGTGAATGGCTTCCAGAATGTCCTATTATCTAAATGATTTTATTGTGTGTGATTAGGGATTTATTTGTGGTAAGAACACTTGAAACATGAGGATAAGAATAATGTTAAACCCTTAATTGAGACAAGAAGAACATATCTTGTCAATATGTAAGTATGTTTGAGGTACCATTTGAAAATATAGGAATTACATCTAAATTTACCCAAAATTTTTGCGGAAGGAACTGGTGGTTATTCTTATGCATAATACTAATTGTTGGTACTAACTGAGGTCAAGACATTTTAAATCAATAAATTAATTTTTCTCTCTTTCATTTTTCTAGTATTTTCTATAAAAGACCTTCAAAGAAGGAAAAAATAATAAATAAAAAAAATTGGTCAGTAAAATTAGAGCATATTTTCAAATCATAGATGTCTCAACCTCCTAGGATATGCTTTCTCTTAGTTTTATTTTCTCATAAATAATTGTTGATTCCGATGACACTTACAATAATTTTCTGGTAAAACTAGGATAACAAATTTTGTTCGCGTTGTTGGTATTTGAGATTTAATTTATCAGGACCCTCCTAAATAGTGGGATTTAGTATAACAGGATCCTCCTAAAAAATAAGATTTAGTATAACAGGACCCTCCTAGAAAATGGAATTTAATTGTAGCAGGACCCTCGTGGATAATGAGATTTAATTTAGCAGAACCCTCATGAATAATGAAATTTAGTTTAGCAGGACCCTTCTAGATAATAGGATTTAATATAGTAGGACCCTCCTAGATAATGGGATTTAGTTATAGCAAGACCCTCCTGGATAATGAGATTTTGTTGTAGCAGGACCCTCCTCGATATTGAGATTTAGTTTAGCAGGACCCTCATGAAAAATGAGATTTAGTATAGCAGAACCCTCCTAGATAATGGGATTCAGTTTAGCAGGACCCTCATGGAAAATGGGATTTAGTTGTAGTAGGACCCTACTGAAAAATGGAATTTAGTATAGCAGGACCTTTATGGAAAATGGGATCTAGTATAGCAGGACTATTTGGAAAATGGGATCTAATATAGAAGGACCCTATTGGAAAATGGGATCTAGTATAGTAGGACCCTCCTAGATAATGAGATTTATTATAGCAGGACCCTTCTAGAAAATGGAATTCAATTTATCAGGACCCTCCTGGATAATGGGACGTATTTACCAGGACTCTATGGAAAATGGGATTTAATAAGCAGGACCCTCCTTGGAAAATAGGATTTAGTATAGCAGGACCCTCATGGACAATGAGATTTAGTACAACAGGACCCTCCTGGATAATGGGATGTAATATAGCATGACCCTCCTGAGAAATGGGATCTAGTATAACAGGACCCTCCTGAAAAACGAGATCTAGTATAGCAGGACCCTCTTAGAAAAGGAGATTTAGAAAAGCAGAACCCTATTGGATATGGGATCTAGTATTACAGGACCCTCCTGGATAATGATATTTAGTATAGCAGGACCCTCATGGATAATGCAATTTAGTATAGCAGGACCCTCCTGGATAATGAGATTTAGTTTAGCAGGATCCTCCTGAAAAATGAAATTTAGTATAGCAGGACCCTCCTAGAAATGAAATTTAGTATAGCAGGACCCTCCTGTATAACGGGATTTAGTATAGTAGGACCCTCCTGAAAAATGAGATTTAGTATAGCAAGACCCTCCTGGAAATGAGATTTAGTATAGCAGGACCCTCCTGTAAAAAGAGATTTAGTATAGCAGGACCCTCCTGGATAATGAGATTTAGTATAGGAGGAACCTCCTGGATAATGGGATATAGTAACAGGGTGCTCGTGAAGTAAATGCTTACCTTCAACAGTTAGAAGCATTGTGAAGGATGTGATGCAGTAAAATTCAAGTGTCATCCAGAGTCTTGTTATACAAGCTAAGTAACAAAATTTTCTTCATTTCAAACTGAGGAAACTTTTTTGTTCCATTCCTTTGTTCGTTTTGATCTCAGGAACTACCGGGAGAATAAGAGAAATCTTTATTTTCAAGCTCACGAGCCCATTTGAGTAACCGGAGTTAAAAGCGGAATTGCACTTTGAAGGTCAACATTCCAGTAAAAATTTCAAGGAAGATTCAAGAGAAGATAAATAGATAGAATCTTATACTTGTATTTTCTTTTGGACTTGTAGTTTGATTTTTCATTTCGTGATGTATAACATGAGCGGCAGACTAGACCCTTGATGGGGCCTCACTCGACTTTCTAACTCATCCTTCCATCACCTCTCTTACTCTTTGAACTACACATGACCTAATTTTCTTATAACCCGAGATATGTAGGTTGTCCAAAAATTAGAGCTCGATCACATATTTTTCTGCTTTTCTCCTCCATTTTAAATAACGGTCGGGTCAAAACTCATCTTGCTTTCTACTTCTTTGTCTGAAAACTCTATGTGTTTCCAGTCAAAGAGGGGCAAGCTGTAGATACGTAATTTTTGACTCTCCTTAATTTTTAAATTACTTTAGCATTAAATTTTCTATTACGGTTATTCATGATTGTAGCTTTTTAGTAGGTTTTTATTTGTTGAAAAATTACAAACTACTCATTTTTTTCTCTTAAAATACACATTTTGAGTTTATTTATAAAAGAAAGAAAATGATTTTAAAAAAAATAATTTTTATCTAGCTTTTAATTAAGTATTTTTCAACCTTTTTGTCATGACCCCCAAATAAGCAGTCGTGCGGGCACCTATATCGATTCCACTCGATAGGAGAACCTTGCGGAATATTACAATTAATATCCAAAAAATTTCCATTAATCTTCATAATCAATAATGACTTCAAAAATAACAATACAAGATTTCCACAAAACATGAGTCTCCCAAGATCTAGTCTAGATATGTATAAGAGCTCTAATTGAATACATGACAAGATAAAAGGATCCAGCTTCTTCTGAGAAGAAGAACACGGAAGCTGGTGCTGAGTACTCCACGTCGATCGGGGAACTTCAAACCTACCACAACCTACACCAAAAAGGTATAGCAAGATAGTATCAGTTGGGGTATGCAAATTAACGGTTAAATCAATAATCCGAACCAATAATAATTTATTTAATTATAATTTTAGCCTTCAATATATGAAGTATCCAAACAAGAAGATGAAACGGGTGTCGATAAAAAGTGAAGGGAATGGTGTTTTAATTTAAATTAAAGTTGATTGTTTTAGTTTAGCTAGTTCTATATTTTTTTCTCTTTTCACCCACTTATTTCTAGCTAAACATACTTATGACTTATGAGATTTTTCATGTGAGATCTTATCGGTTAACCCGATAACAATCAAGAACGGATTAACCAATATCTTAACGGTTCTTTAATTGTTTAGCATGTCAACAAACCGATAACTGATAAGTAAAACCGATAACTTTCAAAATAAAACCAAACTGACCGATATGCAGCCCTAAGTATCAGTACACCACACAATCGGCCGACTAAGGTTAGTTAACATAACAACATAAAAATCAACATAAAATCAGTGTTTTAAATTTGACAATTACTTCACTTATGCAACATTCCACTAAGTGTGACAACTACAGCATCACTCTTAAGTCTCATCACAGTTCATGCAATTTATTTTACAAACCTAGCTGTTATTAAATTCTTCAATCTGCCTTCCTCTAGTTCCACTGCAGCGTAGTCTTAGGCCGCTACAGCGCTGCTGCTGCCATGGCGAGGTGTCCGCTGCAGTGCTATCCCAACAGTCAGTAACCGACTTTTCCCTAATCTAATTCCATTCTATTCCACCATATAGTTTTTTTGCACATCTACTTCTTTTACCACTTCCTAATGATCGACTGAGTCCGTCCATTAACATTTATTAACCTACTCAATGACTTATAGAGTTTCCCCAATCTTTCCAAATCTGGTACATTAATTAACCAGGTCCACCCGCTATTTTCCGGCAATTAGCTACTGTATATTAAAATCATAAGGTTAACTTCCATACCCCACAAACCCATATAAAACAACATTCTCAATCACAAATACCGATTAACCTTTCAAGAACGCACAAAAGTCATCAACCAAAACAGGGGAGTCAATTTTCCCGAACATTAAAATACATGCACATACCTGTCTTCGTACACAAAATGCCATAAAGTATCATACCTGGACAGTATATTCATATACGATATTCCCAAAACATGTTTCTCACCTCAAACCCAAGTCATGTCGGTATATTCTGTATTACACTCTACCTATACTTTTCTGTCTCTACAACCATATGTATAATTAAATAATACCGCACAATCTCTGTCTCATAATCATCCATCAGTGATATGCCGGGTACACGCCTCCATCACATCACTGTACACACATGGCAGAGGGTCTTATGCTTGCCCTTCCATTCATGACCTGTAGGGGACTCTAGAAATCCATATACCGTACACCTGACTGTATGAGTCCTTTATCATACTTGTTTGTGTACTCATATTCGTACACTAGCAACATGGTATTTTAGCCATACCTATCTGTATACTCTCTCATATCGCTCGTCCCGATGCTCATCTCGGGCACGAGCCACTGATGTATATAGTCCTTATTCAGAGTCTGATCATATTAACCGGTTCATCTGAGTTCTTTGCATTTTCTCCAGGCCTCACATTCACCATCATATCAATGATTTTCCTTTTGTATCATTCATTATCTCAGTCACACATTTATTCAATAGCAACTTGCCCCTCAATCTCAGGAAGCACAACATAGTACAACACTAATAAATCACACACGACAAGAGTTACGTATACGCATCAACAAGTACAATCACATGCATAATTCCAAACCCAATCTCGTACCCGTGGAGGTTGAATCTTCACCTCTTGGACCTTTTTATTTTTTCAAAAATCTATTTTCTGTATTTGAGTATTCTTGTTAAGCCCTTCTTAGAGACTAGGTTTTAAAATCCTAATCAAAACAGAATTTGCGGAATTATGGTCCGTGTCACCCGCTACAACAAGCACCCTTACCACTGTAGCGGTTTGGCTATGGTGGAAAACGTCCCGCCACAGCGGCCACATGTCTGAGTCCGCCCGATTGTGACCAAATCCATTCAAATTTACTCTTCGCACAACCTTCGTCTCTTGGGAATTTGTTTCAGATTCCAAAATATTTAAATTCGCTAGCTTTTAAGTTGTCGGAATGCTATAATGGTCGGGCGGGTTGTTAAACTTTTCTTTAATTATTTAGTATTCATATTTTTATTTTATTTTATTTTATGTTTAATTCATTAATTTTATTATTATTTAAAACAAAAAAAATTGACAAAGACAAGATCTTCCTAAATATACCAATCCCATACCCTTAAAATCTCACCCGAAAATTCACCCCTAACCCCCCCCCCCCCCCCCCCCTTCTTTTTTTCTCTTCCCACATCCTAAAAACTCTCAACGGAAAAACTAATCTCACTCCCCACATCTCCCATCTTCTACCCATATACAACAATAATATAGAGGTAACACAAAAAGAAAAAAAAAGAAAGAAAGAAAGAAACACATATAGAGAGATGCAGGAGAAAAAAACAATGGATAGAGAGAAAGAAATGAGAAACAAGAGAAGAGAAGAAGATAGTCGAGGTCCTGTTGCTCTTAGTTGGATTGTTGCTGCAGTTTTCGGCTAGTAAAAGATTCCCTCTTATTTATCTAATTTTTTTTTCATATATAAGAATTTAATTATATTGGCATCTCCAATTTTCATTGAATTATATTATTAAGAAGCATGCTATTAAATTATATTTGTGTGTTTATTCAATTATATTTTGATTTAACATGTTTGAATGATGATTTAAATACTTAAATATTTGATTGAGTTGGTTAAATTTGTAATGAATTTGCATTTAAAAGAAACTAATAGTGGTTGTTTTTCATGAATTTAAAGGTTATTGAGCTTTAAAAAAAATAACAGTTACTTTATTTTGTTGTTGATATGTTTAGAAATATAGCAAGGTTTAGATTTTACTTAACTAGTTATTTTTCGTTGATATTTTTAAATGCGAGAAAAAATAAAATCAAATTTGGCCAATTATTATTATTTTTATTTTAACAAAGAGATGAAAAATATAATTAAAGAATAAAAGAAAAAGAAAAAAAATAAAACGGACAGAAAAAAATGATGAAAACATATGAAGAAGGAAAGGAAAGAAAAGAAAAGAAAGAAAAAAAAACAGACCGAAAAAAAATGAAAACAGAAAAGAAAAAGAAAAAGAAAAAAATAATGAATAAAACAGATGGACAATTTGGTTTTCATCTGATTTGTTAATCTGCCATGAAGTAGGGAATATTTGTTGTTGGCTTAATTGAGAAAATTGTTGCCTCTCTTAATCAGGTGCTTACACCCTTGAATTTTGGAGCACGTAAGAAAAGAAAGGTTATTTCTTGATGTAAGTTAATTTTCGTAGAAAGGTAATATAATTTTTGTATAATTTAAATGTCTAATTATATGTCAAAGACATTTAAGTTATTTAATTATCTTATTTGCTAATTTTAATTTTATCAAAATCCTATTTCTTTATTTATAGTTGATGAAGGAATTTTATTATTATTATTATTGTTGTTGTTGTTGTTGTTGTTGTTGTTGTTAGTATTTTGTGCTTAAATTTGGTTCCTATCAAGAATACCATTTTACAAATTTTTTTGAGACATCTAAAAAATAAAAATCAAGATTGTGGCTACGTATCTTGGCCAATTTGTTTTAATAATCAAAGTTCATTAAATCACATCAAATACGTGTATGAAGAATTTAGCAGTGTTTCATCTCCGATATATTGTTGTGTTGGGGTATGAGAGTTGAGAGTAGTCCAGGGGTGGAAATGTACCCCCACCTACTTGGCCTAGTTTTTCGAAGGCTTTCTTAGATCATTACTTGTCCCCAGAGATCCGATAGATTTGGGTGGATCAGTGTTTACATCTGGAGAAGCGCAGGATGAGTGTTTGGGAGTACTCACTGAGGTTTGACTCCTTGGCAAGGTGTGCGCTAGCTTTTGTTGATATAATGTCAGCTAGGGTACACCGGTTCATCTTGGGGCTTGCTATGGAGTATGTGGAGGCTTGTATTACTGCCACATTGTGTGAGGACATGGATATTGTGCTTATTCAAGCTTTTTCTCGGAACATAGAAGGAATCAGGAAACGCCAGTATGAGGCTGAGAGAGTGAGTCGGTAGCAGCATCGGAGGGCTAGGCCCGCTGATTTACAGGTAGAGTTTCAGGAGGGGCCCAGACCTCGGGTGCCAGGCAGGCCACCTAAACCTTTACCTCCACAGCAACAAGGCGGTAAATCAGATCGTCGCAAACAGTCAGGTCCCGGCAAGAGTTCATGAGCACCATGCTCGCTACAACAGAAAGGTTCTGATCAGAGCAGACCCGTTGCCCCGCGTTGCAGGACTTGCGGTCGACAGCATTTTGGGAGATGCAGGTATGGCTCCACTGCTTGTTATACTTGTGGAAAAGAGGGTCATATGATGAGGGATTGTCCAGCCAGAGATCTGGGTGATCGAGATCAGCCTAACAGGTCTATAGCAGGGTCATATGCTTCAGCATCTTCAGCAGGGTGCAGGCCCTCAGCTCCAACCGGTAGAGGCCGAGGTAGATCAGGGGCATCTGTTCTGGCAGTGGTCCGGATCGTACTTATGCTTTACCAAGTTGATAGGAGTCAGAGTCGTCATCGAATGTTGTGACAGGTATGCTGGATGTATGCTCTCACTCAGTTTATGCTTTGATAGACCTAGGTTCCACTTTGTCTTATGTTACTCCATTAGTTGCCCGGAAGTTTGATGTAATGCCAGAATTACTTCAGCAACCCTTCTCAGTGTTTGCACTTGTTGGTGACTCTATCATTGCTAAGAGAATTTACCGGGGTTGTACAATAAAGGTTGTTGGTCGTCAGACCTTAGCAGATTTATGAAGTTGGAAATGATTGATTTTGATGTAATTATGGGATGGATTGTCTAGCACCATGTTATGCCAATGTGGAGTGTTGGACCAAAGACCAAAACCGTCTGATTTTCACTTTCCAGGAGAGGTAGTGAAAGAATGGAGAGGCAGTGCGGCTACACCAAAAGATAGGCTCATATCCTATCTTCGGGCGAGAAAGTTGATAGTGAAGTGTTGTATTTACCATATTGTTAGGGTTCGAGATATGCAAGTAGAATCCCTAACTCTTCAGTCCATCCCAGTGGTTAATGAGTTTCCAGACAAATTTCCTGGCATTCCCCCAGAGTGGGAGATCGATTTCTCTATTGACATGCCACCAGGTACACAACCTATATCTATCCCTCTGTATTGAATGGCTCCCGCAGAATTGAAAGAATTGAAAGAACAGTTGAAAGACTTGTTAGATAAGGGTTTTATCATGCCTAGTACTTCACCGTGGGGTGCGCCGGTCCTATTTGTGGGAAAAAAAGATGACTCCCTATGCATGTGTATAGATTATCGGCAGTTGAATAAAGTTACTATCAAGAATAATATCCTCTTCCAAGGATAGATGATTTGTGGCGAGATATTTTTCTAAAATTGACTTAAAGTCTAGGTATCATCAGGTGCGATTTTGGGAAAAAGATATTCCGAAGACAACTTTTATGACCAGGTATGGTCATTTTGAATTCTTGGTCATGTCCTTCAGATTGACAAATGCTCCAGCAGTGTTTATGGATCTGATGAACAGCATCTTCAGACCGTATTTAGCTCTTTTTGTGATAGTGTTCATTGATGACATTCTGCTATATTTCTGCTCAGAAACTAAACACAGATATCATTTGCGAATAGTACTCCAGATCCTCAGAGACCGCCAGTTATATGCAAAGTTCTCGAAATGTGAGTTCTGGTTGAATTCCGTAGCTTTCTTGGGCCATATTGTATCAGATACTGGTATTCAGGTTGACTTATAGAAAAATGAGGTATTCAAGACATGGCATAGACCTACAACTCCAACCGAGGTTCGCAGTTTTCTGGGGTTATCCGGGTATTACAGAAGGTTCGTGGAAGGATTTTCTACCCTATCAGCGCTGTTGACCAGGTTGACTCAGAAAGCAACCAATTCCACTTGACCGAGGCCTGTGAGCAGAGTTTCCAGGAGCTAAAAAATATATTGACATCTACACCAGTATTGGCCTTACCGGAGGGTTCAGAGGGCTATGTTGTATGCTATGATGCTTCGGGCGTTAGGTTAGGGTGTGTTCTCATGCAACACAGCAAGGTGATTGCTTATGCTTCGAGGCAGCTAAGAAATCATGAAAAAGACTACCCCACCCATGATTTGGAGTTAGCAGCAGTGGTTCATGCCTTGAAAATATGGAGGCATTACTTGTATGGTGTACATGTGGACATCTTTACTGATCATAAAACTCTCCAGTATATCTTCACGCAAAGGGAGTTGAATTTGCGGCAGTGTCATTATCTATAATTGCTAAAAGACTACGACGTGAACATCTTGTATCACCTAGGGAAGGCTAATATTGTAGTTGATTCCCTTAGTCACAAATCCATGGACAACTTAGCATATTTGAGGCCAGAACAGCGGGAAATGGCCCGAGAGCTGCATCGGTTAGCAAGTTTAGCAGTCTGGGTAGTAGATTCAAAGTATAATGGAGTTATGATTCAGAATACAGCAGTATCATCTATGGTTGTAGAGGTAAAGGAGCAACAATATGAGGACCCTAGTCTTGTATAGCTTAGAGACAAGGTTCAGCAGGGCGAAATATCAGCCTTTGAGTTAACAGCAAATGGGTCTTGAGATCCAGAGGTCGACTCTGTGTCCCAAACGTAGCAGCGCTTCACCAGCAGATCATGGCAGAGGTACATTATTTTCGTTACTCCCTTCATCCAGGTTCGACGAAGATGTACCATGATATAAAAGAGATATACTAGTGGCCTGGAATGAAGAAAAATATAGCTGAGTTTGTGGCACAGTGTTCTAATTGCCAGCAGGTAAAAGCTGAACATTAAAAACCTGACGGACTGACTCAAAAGATAGTTGTACCTATGTGGAAATAGGAGGAAGTTAATATGGACTTTTTGACAGGACTACCCCGCACCAAGTGCAAATTTGACTCTATTTGGGTTATTGTTGATAGGTTGACAAAATCAGCCCACTTCTTGCCAGTCCGGACTACATTCTCAGCCGAAGATTATGTCAAGTAATATATTAGGAAAATAGTCTGATTGCATGGTGTCCCAGCATATATCATTTTCGACAGAGGGGCATAGTTTATAGCTAGATTTTGGCAATCATTTCAGAAAGGTTTGGGGACACAGGTCAATCTGAATACAACTTTCCATCCCCAGACAGACTGTCAGGCAGAGCACACCATTCAGACACTCGAGGATATGTTACAGGCTTGTGTGCTAGACTTTGGAGGAAGCTGGGACGAGCATCTACCCCTTATTGAATTTGCATACAATAACAATTATCATTCTACTATCCAAATGGCGCCTTATGAGGCCTTATATGGGCGGAAATGTAGGTCCCCCATAGGATGGTTTGAAGTAGGGGAGTCTGGGTTAATCGGACTTGATATGATCCATCAGTCAAAAGAAGAAGTGAAAATTATTAGAGAACTCTTGCTGACAGCCCAGAGTCAGTAGAAGACCTATTCCGATGTCCGGGTAGAGATTTAGATTAATATTGACGATTGGATATTTCTCAAGATTTCGCCTATGAAGGGCGTGATGAGATTTGGAAAGAAGGGAAAGCTTAGCCCTAGGTTTATTGACCCATATTGAATCCTTTGAAGAATAGGCCTAGTGGCGTATGAGTTAGAACTACCTGCAGGGCTAGAATTTGTTCATCTAGTCTTTTCACATGTCAATGCTCTGGAAATGTATAGGAGACCTGTCCCGAGTTGTTCCAATTGAGGATGTTCAAGTTATTGAAGGGTTGTCCTACGAAGAAGCTCCAGTTGCTATATTAGATCGATAGGTTCGTACATTGAGGACTAAAAATGTAGCCTGTGTTAAAAGTATTGTGGAGGAACAGAAATATAGAGGAGATGACTTAGGAAGCTGAAGACAACATGAGGTCTAGATATCCTCACTTATTCTAGACTTGACCCAGATTATGCAGTTGAGGTGAGTTAGTTGTTTAATTATCATTATGTGCTTATTTATCCGTATTGTTGAGCTATTTACTTCCATGATATGGAACTTTATTGTATTGCTGCTTGTAGTGTCCTGTGAGACGTCTATGTTGGACTTTTCTATGTTTCAGGTTTTCGGATAGTACATATTACAAAGGAAGCTCTGCCAAAATTTTTCAAACAGTAGCTAAAGGAGTTGAGTCTTTTAAGCCTAGAGATTACATTCGAGGACGAATATTCCTAAGGGGGGGATGATGTTTCACCACGTAAGTTTCTATTGTTTAACTGACGCATGCGTTTGTGTGTTGAGAATGAATACGATGCATATGGGAAAAGGGTCGGGGGACGAATATACGAACATGACATCGAGCAAGCAGGAGGCCGGGACTAGAGGCCCGGCGCACCAGGCGTCGCACCCGCCAGCTAGCCTGGCATGATAGGTGGCACCCCATGCCCCTAGGTCGCTGACCCCCCACCTATATATATATATATAACTCAAGTTCAAGATCAGATCATTTAGTATTTCCCAAAAACAAAGATGCGACCATACAATATCTTCTCTAAACTTTTCTTTCGTTTCTCACCAAATTATGCCGTTAAACTCCATCAAAATGCAAATTCACTTTGGATAACGAGTTTTAGGCCTACGAGAAGCATCCCTGCGGAGTTATTTCTTGAAATTTTCTCGGAGTATCGGAACTCTGTTGAGTAAGAATTTTCAGAACTACTCCAAATGTAGTCCTTAGTGGCTACAGGTGATAGGTAAGAATTTCTCCCTTCTAAACTCTCGAGAAATTGTGAGTTTACGTCCGAATTAAATAGAGCTGAATTATAGTCAATATTATTGAAAGATATCATTGTTTACCGAGTCTTAATATTGAAAACAACCCTATTCTTTCAGCGTAAGGGCTGCAATTGAGTAGAATTGCCGGCTACAAATTGGAACTAATAGGATAAACGAGAATCGGCATACGAGGTATGTTAAGGCTATCCCTTTTGTTGTAATAGTGATACCACTAGCACTTCTGTAGTGACATTGGAACTTGAATGTTATAGTTAGCTGCTACAAATAAACTTGAAAACATAGTGTAGCATCCCTGGTAGGGGTCGATCATATTTCGTACAACCCTTCACTATAAATAGCACAAGAGCTGGTAATCGTATGAACTGCTTACGGAGTTGTAAATTGCTTACGAAACTATGATGCTGCTTATGCCTACAAAGCTATAGATTTCTTACGGAGCCATGATGCTTCTATCACTTACAAGAACTACTAAACTGCTTTCGAAGCTACGGTATTGCTTACGAGCTACCGAATTGCTTGCTGAGCTATCAGGTGTCTAAAGGAACTAGAGTAAAGCCTTCATGGCCACGTTTGAGTCTTCTATGAGCTCCTTCTAGGTCAGAGATGACATTATCGATCCTCCCGAGTGCTTGACTTGCTTGAGACGCAGTTGCAGTCACTTATGGAGCCTCAGGGATATTGATAGGGGTATATAGATTGATTGGCGGTTGTCAGGGCTTATGGGGGCCCCGGTAGGTTATTTTGTGTTGCTTGCACCTTCCAAGCTTATGGGGGCCCGGTTAGGTTCTTGTTTGTATATTTACTTGTTAGTTATGATTTAGATTGCAAGACTATTCAGGTTAAACTCATATCCCTTCCTTTAATGACTTTTAGTTCCATTATCAATTTTATTCAGTCATTTTCATTATTGCTTACATATTTGGTACATATTATACTGATGCCCATATTTGGGGCACTGCATTACTTGCTTGCAGGTGCGGATAGACGTGGTTCAGGACCATCCTAGCTATCATCCAGAGTTAGTCGTCCAATTCAGCTCCTTTTCTTCGCAATTGATAGCTAGAAAGGTTTTCTCTTTTTGTTGTGCAGTCTTGGGTAGGTCGGGGCCCTGTCCCGATCATTATTCTACTTTTAGAGGCTTGCATACTACAGTTCTTTAGTTGTTGGCCTTGTGGGGCCTATGTATGTTTTATTTTGCGTGTTGGTCGTGTGGGGCCTAGTTTAGCTAGTAGTTAGCAGCCTTGCCGGCTATAGCTTGAATATAACCGTTTGTTTTCATTCTATTATAACTAGACATCATGGTGGTCTTGTTGGCCCGTATAGGATCTCTTTACTACCTTGTTTATTGGTTAGCTGCTTTCTTTTACAGGTGGCTATGTGGATTTACCGGTCCAGGGCTATGTTTGAAGCCGAGATATAGCTCGTTATTTTCTCGATTTGAGTCGCTGGCATGCACCAGAGGTGCATAAGCCCAGCCAGTTCAGCTCCGGTCCTAGAGTGGTGTCATTCATACTTCCCAAGGTGGGGCGTGACAGCCCAACCGAATCGTGAAATGGGAACAACATAACTAAGTATATACAAAAACTATATATAGCATTATATCCCCCTCCCCCCTCCCCAACCCCCAAAAAAAATCAACTTTTATTAATTTTTATTTCTTATTTTAGTGATAATGCAATTATTAAAATCCCTTAAATTGATAAACATAAAAAAGACATAAAAGAACATCAACAATTGCTTATAATTACAATCATCACTTTTAAAAATTAGGTTATTTAACAAATGACAAATAAATATCACGATTTTAGTAAATTTTTTAATCAATAATTAAACGATAAAAATAAGCATAATCATAATAACGTGTTTAACAGTCGGAACGCATACCACAATTAACTATTATTCCTGACTTCCGTATTCTAGATTTTGGAACAATATAGAAGATTCAACTATAAATAATACTCCTTAGTAGAAAATATTAATTACCAAAATCTTCATTGCATTGCAAATATAGTATAAAAAAAGAAGTCGATATATGGTGATTCTTCTCAATATGCAAGATGATAATAAGATTCTTTATATTAATTGTTACTCCCCGATCTTCATAATCTTAAAATAATTTAATAAAACTTTTTTTAGAAGGACTAAAATGTAAAAAAAAAAATTATGAGGGATCACTTACATGTTTAAATAGCATCATTCATGTGATTATTTTGGACAAAAGTAAAAGAGTAGCAGTCTTATCATCTCATATATACTCAAAAACTCCATAAAACCACTCTCACACATCTTTAGTTTGTATTGATAAAATAATTCTCCATTTTTTTCTACTCTCTCTTTTTTATTTTCTTCTTGACCTTCTATCTATCTAACAAAGTAAAAAGTGATGGATACTTATGATGATATATTCTATGAACTTGAACCACTTTTTGATGGTGATGAATGGATCATCGCAAGATTTCAATTGATCACATTCACAAAGTTGATGATAGTCAATTCCTATGATTAATCAGGACGAGCAGAAAGAAATTGTTCCAGATGCTCAAAAAGTCGCCATAGAAGAAAGTGATAAAGAAGTGAAGAAAGGTGACACATATATAAAAATTGATGTTGATCAATTTGTTATGATTGATCAGAAACATCATAAAGAAATCAGTGATGATAATGATGTGGTCAAGCAAGAAATTGATTTAGAAATCCAAAAAAGTGAGATAAATTTGATTGACTCAAAAATTGATGATGAAGTTATAAAGAAAGAGGGAAGTTTCTTCTATCGAATCTACTAATGAGCCATTGGTTGCAAGAAGAACTAACCCTAATAGGGCTCATAGAAGTGCTACTGATCCTCCATAGCTAATTACAGGAAAATCAGAGAGCAAACGTGAAAGAATTAATGGTAACGATATAATCTTACCTGATTGCTGGGCATCTGAAATTCGTGTTAAAATAAAAGAAAACAGTTTTAGCCACAAAGATACGGTAAATTAATAATTAATTTCCTCTATTTATCATAAAATATTCAATTACTTTGATAACCTTGGATATATATTTTTAATTTTAAATGCCCCAATTTTTATCTAGTTTTATAAACAATGAAGGGTTTGATTTTAGTTTAGAATCATCAGAAGTTTTGATACACATTATGACTTTTAGATTATTGTATTCAAATTCTATATTTAATTTTTTTCAATTATTATTATTTAATATTTCAATATATATATATACACCTCAAATCATATCAGTAATTAATTGATCAGTCAAAATATTCATGATGTTTTGATTTTATATATATATATATTTCTTGTAATATATTGAGGATAGTACAAAACATGTTTGTTGATCAAGGATGGAGCTCCATAGATATCAACAATCCAAACAAAAAATATGTGAAATTGTAACTTGTGAGCTTTGCTAGTTTATACAATTTAATTAATTAATTAATTCTTCACTTTTTTAATAAATAGAACTGATCTATGACTAATTATGTTTACAATTGTCAATCAATAGTTCTTTTCTTTTACTTAACAATTTTATCAAAGTGTTTATATTAATATATTTTGCAGGAGGAAAGCCGAGTTCACAAGGATGAGATTGATGGAGGTCAAATAATTGCAAGAGTAATTTTCTCTTTTTTTCTTTGACATGAGTTGAGTACTTAATTTAAGTTGCGTACATCTTTTATATCCTGCACTTATGAGGATTTATCTTTTATTTCTTTTATATTGAACTAGTTAATTTTATAATTAAGTTGGTATTATTACTATTGAATGTGATAGAAACTAAACTCATAATTACTACTCCCTTTATTTTATATTTAAGTGGTGTTTTATTTTGTACACCTCCTTTAAAAAAAATTTATTTTTAGAAAGAAAGAATTAAATAGTATATTCTCTCTGTTCATTTTTACTTTTTCATTATACTAAAATAAGTTTTCACTTTTGCTTTTTGACTTTAGTATATCAAGAAAAAGGAAGTAATTTTTTACCTTTAATATTAACTACTACTTTTCCAAATAAATTTTCAAGATCCTTTGAAATGCTAACTGTCACCGATATTATACTAAAATATGCACTTTTTTTAATCCTTTTTTAAAAGAAGTGCAAAGTCCCTTATGGACAAATAAAATGAATGGAGGGTGTATTTAATATAATTTCTTAATTACATAAAAATTCACTCATTTAAATAGGAGTGAATTTGAAAAAAATAATTTAATATCATTTTTGATTTTGTGAAACACCATTTATTTTGAATCAAAATAATAAATTAAAAACACCATTTATTTTGAATCAAATAAAATATTTAAAATACCATTTATTATGAAATGGAGAAGTATTCTGGTATTGTATGACGCGTACCACCCTGAAGAGGTTTCCTTCCTCTATGTATTTTCTTTTTGTGGATCATTATATAAGGTAAAGGTTATTGTCAAATCCTCAACTATAAAAATGACTTTACTCTTTTATATGTTTAGCCAAACAAAAGTGCAATGTCTACTTTTATTTTCTTATTTTAAATATTTAGTAATATATATTTTTAAAACCTATTAAATTGATAAACATAATGAAAGAAACATAAAAAGATATTATTCATTATTTATTATTATTATAATCACATTTTAAAATTGTGTTATTCAACAAAAAATAAGTAAACATGACAATCTAGAAAACTTTTTAATCGACAATTAAATGACAAGAATCAATATAATCATAAAAATAGACTCAACAATCGGTGCGCGTACCATAACTAACTCTTCTTCCAAAATTTTCGTGTTTTAGATTTGATTACATCATAAACGATTTCAAATATATGCGCGGCACACACACATAAATCTTTTTTAGCCAAACTGGCTATATACATACGACTGCAATGACAGGATGTACAGATATACAAGTATGATACAAGATATATCATCGTGATTCGAGTATAATGTGAGAGACACAGTTGGGGTGTAAATATTATGATATGGTACAGGTAAGACACTACATGATATTATTATGGTGTAGAGACGTTGTGTGGAATTCAGAAGAGACAGGTATATACATTTACTTTAGTTGTGGAGGACTTAACTCCATCGATATGGTAAGATGCTTTCCTTATGTGTACTTTAGCTATTTAATTTATATTTTGATTGAATGCTTGATCAATGTGATTGTGTGGGTTATAAAGGTAACACAACTGAGTTATAAATTGTAGTGAATTACTGGGAGATCTTTTGTTTAGACTTATTATTATCATATAGACAAAAGAGCAGAAACGAAATTAAAGAGGATGAGTTAATCATGCGGGTCAAATAATAGGTCATTAAATAATGAATACGGACTTAAATTGTGATAATGGAAGGGTAAATGGGGTAGACGTGCTACAAGGTTTATATGGCGGGTTAATAGAGGAGATGATCAGTGAATCCGACTACTGCCTAACTGGGGTGGCACTGCAGCGGGCAAATCACAGCTGTAGCGGTCAAGGTATCTACTGCAGCGAGGTGAGAGAAACAGAATAAGATTTGGAACGAGGGCTAGATTGGTAGGGTAGATGCTCGAATACTGACGAATTATGATAGTCAAATAAAGTGGTAAATGAACTTATGGGGTTATAAATATAATTTGGAGTCGTTGCTATATTTATTAATTAAATTTCATGTTAAATTATGATCTGTCACGTGAACTAATCTTAGTCTGCGATGATGTCTGCCGATACATGTGGTGTACTGATACTACCTTATTGCACCTTTTTGGTGAAGGTTGTGGCAGGTTTAAAGTTTCATGATTGGCGTATAGTACTCAGCCTCAGCTTTTGTAATTTTTTCCGCAAAGGAAGCTGTGTCATTTTATTTTGTCAAGTATTCTGGTAGAGCTCTTGTACTTGTCTAGACTAGGTCTTGGGGAGTTGTAGTTTAGAAAAAAAGATTTTTTATAATTCTAGCAACATTTTGTATCATGCAAGCTAATGAGTATTTGAATTATTTTATTTTATGCGTTGCTTTAAAAAGTGGTTCTCCTATCAAACTAAAGGTGTCCGCACGACTCGCCCATTCGGGTCATGAAATGGAAATAATGTAAATAAGTGTATTCAAAAAACTATATATAGCATTATATTCTCCCCCCCCCCCCCCAACCCAACCCCCAAAAAAATTAAATTTATTATTTTTTTATTTTATATTTTAGTGATAATGCAACCATTAAAACCCCTTAAATTGATAAACATAAAATAAACATAAAACAACATCACCAATTGCTTATAATTACAATCATCACTTTTAAATATTTGGTTATTTAACAAACGATAAGTAAATACCACGATTTAGTAAATTTTTTAATCAATAATTAGACGATAAAAATCAACATAATCATAATAACATACTTAACACTCAGAACGCGTAACAAAATTAACTATTGTTCCTGACTTTCTGTATATTAGATTTGAGAACGATATAAAAGATTCAACTAAAAAGATACTTCTTGGTAGAAAATATTAATTTCCACAATCTTCATTGCATTGCAAATATAGTAGAAAAAGAAAAGAAGCCGAAGTATGGTGATTCTTCTTAATGTGCAAGATAATAATAAGAGTCTTTATCTTAATTATTACTCCCTGGTCTTCTTAATCTTAAAATAATTTAATAAAGTTTTAAAAAAGACTAAAATGTAAAAAAAAAATGGTGAGGTATCACTTACATGTTTAAATAGCATCATTCATGTGATTATTTTGCACAGAAGTAAAAAAGAAACAGTGTCATTATATCATATATACTCAAAAACTCTACAAAACCACTCTCACACATCTTCAGTTTGTATGGAAAAAAATTTCTCCCTTTTTCTACTACTCTCTCTTTTTTTATTTTATTCTTGACCTTCTATCTATCTAACTAATGAAAAAGTGATGGATACTTATGATGATATATTCTCTGAACTTGAACCATTTTTGATGGTGATGAATGGGACCATAGCAAGATTTCAACTGATCAAATTCACAAAGTTGATGATATAAACAGTCAATTCCTATGACTGAGCAAAAAGAAGTTGCTCCTTATGCTCAAAAAATCGCCATAGAATAAAGTGATAAAGAAGTGAAGAAAGGTGACACAAATCTGAAGACTGATGTTGATCGATTTGTTATGATTTATCAGCAACATCATAAAAAAATCAGTAATGATGATGATGTGGTCAAGCAAGAAATTGGTGCAGAAATCCAAAAAAGTGAGATAATTTTGCTTGACGTGGAAATGGATGATGAGGTTATAAAGAAAAAGAGAGAAGCTTCTGCTATCGAATCTACTAATGAGCCATTGATTGCAAGAAGAACAAACCGTAGGAGGGCTCATATAAGTGCTACCGATCCTCCACAAGAGCTAATTAGAGGAAAATCAGAGAGCAAACGTGAAAGGATTAATTCTAAAGATTTCATCTTACCTGATGGATGGGCAATTGAAATTCGTATTAGAGTAAAAGGAAACAGTTCTGGATAAAGATACAGTAGATTAGTAATTAATTTTCTCTTATCATAAAATATTCAATTACTTTGATAATCTTGGATATATGTTTTAAATTTTAAATGTACTAATTTTTATCTAGTTTTATAAATAATTATATATTGTATCATTAATTACTGGATCAGTCAAAATATTCATGATGCATTGATTATATATATAACATTTCTTGTAGTATTACGTTGAGGATAGTACAAAACATGTTTGCCGATCAAAGATGGAACTCCATAGATATCAAAAATCCAAAAAAAAGGTATGTGAAATTGTAACTTGTGAGTTTTGCTAATTTATATAATTTATTTAATTAATTAATTCTTCACTTTTTAATAAATAGAACTGATCTATGACTAATTAAGTTTACCATTTCTAATCGATAGTTCTTTTCTTTTACTTTACAATTTTATCAAATTGTTTATATTCATACATTTTGCTGGAGGAAAGCCAAGTTCAACAAATATGAGATCGATGGAGGTCAAATAATTGCAGGAGTAATTTTTTTTCTTTTTTTCTTTGACATGTATTGAGTCCTTAATTTAAGTTGCATACATCTTTTATATCCTGCGCTTAAGAGGATTTATATTTTATTTCTTTTATGTTGAACTAGTTGATTATACAATTAAGTCAGTATCATTATTATTGAATGTGATAGAAACTAAACTCATAATAACTATTCCCTTTATTTTATATTTAAGTGGTGTTTTATTTTGTGCACCTCCTTTATAAATTTTATTTAGTTTTTGAATTAAATAGTACTTATTTTGTCGGTTCATTTTTACTTTTTTACTATATTAAAATAAGTTTTCACTTTTACTTTTTCACTTTTGTATATCAAGAAAAATGCAGTATTATTTTACCTTTAATATTAACTACTACTTTTCCAAATAATTTTCAAAATCTTTTGATATGCTAACTGTCACCGGTATTATACTAAAATATGCACTTCTTTTATCCTTTTTTAAAAAAAAGTGCAAAGCCCCTTGTGGACAAATAAAAGTGAATGGAGGGAGTATTTAATATAATTTCTTAACTACATAAAAATCCACTCATTTAAATAGGAGTGAATTTGAAAAAAATAATTAACATATTTTTTGATTATGTGAAACACCATTTATTTTGAAACAAAATAATAAAATTAAAAACATGATTTGTTTTGAATAAAAATAAAAAATTAAAAACACCATTTATTTTGAATCAAAATAAAAAATTAAAAACACCATTTATTATGAAGTGGATAAGTATTCTTGTATTGTATGACGCATACCACTCTGAGGAGGTTTTCTTCCTTTGTGTATTTTCTTTTTGAGGATCAATAAATAAGGTAAATGTTATTGTCAAATCATTAGCTACAACAAAATGACTGTATATATACTTTATATCCAAACAAAAAATGCAATGTCTACTTTTATTTTTCTTATTTTCATGTTTTGGAGATATATATTTTTAAAACCTATTAAATTGATAAACATAATGAAAAACAAATATTAAAAAATATTATTCATTATTTATTATTATAATTATCACATTTTAAAATTGAGTTATTCACCAAAAACAAGTAACATCACAATTTAGAAAAGTATTTATTCAACAATTAAATGACAAAAATCAATATAATCATAAAAACAAACTTAACAGTCAGGGCACGTACCATAACTAACTCTTCTTCCAACATTTCTGTATTTTAGATTTGATTACGTCATAAATAATTTCAAATATATGTGCGCACACATAATTTTTTTAGCCAAACTAGCTATATACATACAGTTGTGATGACAAGATGTACAAATATACAAGTGTGATAATTGTAACTGAGAGGCTCTCGTCTTGATGCTCTCTGTGTAGGTTAAGCTAATGTACGCTGAGGTACGATGGCAGGCAAGAGAGGGCGTGGCTGGCCGAAGGAGTTGATCGGAATCATTTGAAGTTCTGTTAATACTAGGGTTCATAGCATACCTAGTGATACAAAAACCCCAGAAGTTCAGGCAAAGAATCACCGGAATGGGATTACAAAGAAATGCCAACGCTGAAGGGTTATCACCAGCAGTAGAAGGACATGCTCCATGGGTGAATTTGTTTGCAGGTAATCGAGCGGCTGCTAATGGTATGTCGTTGAAATACATCAATTTTGAAGTCCTTGATGGGAATATAGTTGTGAAGTTAAATAAATATGAACTATTAAAGGAGGAACAGAAATGGATGAACTCCCTAGTGTTATTTGTAATTGGTGACCTACCTGGGTTTAACTACGTGTGGACATGTATTAGTCAATTTTGGAACATAGTTGCTACTCCTGAGCTATTCTATCATGATGAAGGTATTATATTGTGAAATTCCAGAAGGAAGAAGATATGAAAGAAGTGTTATAGTCAGGTCCCTATAGTGTTAAGAATCGACTTATGATTCTAAAACAATGGACCCTTAATATGGATTTCAGATCAGAATTCTTGACTCAGATTCCACTATAGGTCAAATTCGCCAAACTTCCTGTGAATTGTTGTAGCTATGATTCATAAAGTCGACTGGCTAGTGCTATTGGAATTCCCTTATTTGCTGATGAATACACCTCTAAGCAAACTAGGATTTCTTATGCCAGAATGCTAATTGAAGTAGATGTAACTAGACATGTGCCTCAATCTATTGATGTTATGGATGCTAATGGAGTTATCGTTCAGCAGAGGGTGGAATTTGATTGGAAGCCTGAGTATTGTGGGAAGTGTTTGATGATGGGGCATGATTGTGAGAAGAAATCTGTCCAGAAATCTCTAAACAAGAAGCTGCCTAAGATGGTCCAGGTCTGACAGGCTAAGACCACACGCCCTAAAGTTTCTGAGGAGGACCAACAACAAGATCATGTGCGGGAGGAACAAATAGTAAACCCACCAGCTGTGCTATCTACCCAAGTGGAGAGGGTTTGTCACGCCTCGGTCTACACCTTGGACGGAACACGGTACTTGGAGCTACAAGTAATCCCAAGTCAACCCCTAGTCTATCATACACTGACATTCTGAGTAAACATATAAATATAGAGTAAGCTTTAAAGTAAAATATAAAACATTTATGAAAATGAAGCTGAATCATAAAGTTTAAAAACATCTAAACAAAACTACAAGTCTGAAAAATCAAGTTCGTGTCTGAAAACCAACTACAATTGGTGAGTTGCTGGGACAAGCCCCCAGCTAACTCCGAGTCTAAATAGAAGAAAACAAAACTGAATAAAATGATCTTCGTCCACGAAAGATGAGGACTCACCTATAGTGCAACTGGAGTCTTTTGAGAACAATCTGTTAACGAGGCTAGGACTGAGATCTCGCAGCTATATCATAAAATGATACAGCATAAAAAGTATGCATCAGTACTTTGAATGTATTAAGTGAGAGAAACCACACACAAGAAAAGATATAACTAAACTAAAAAGATATGCAATGACCAATGGAAACTGTTGAAACTGAATAATTGAAAAAAACTGAGATGGTCTTGAAGACCCTGTCTGATGGTCAAGGACATGCCCTAAATCTAAGATACTAATCTGAAATACTGTGCTGAAATAACTAATCTAAAACTGAACTGAGCTGACTAATGGGAGAGTCTATAACCAACATATAACTACGTGAGCTAGACGTGGAGTCCGACGTCTACACCCCATCGGTAGGATCCAATATACCTTGCCAGGGTATAAAAGCATGAACTGGGTGATCACAGGTCTAGGGCCATCAGGTCAAAAAAATATCCTATGGTGACAATGTTGTTCTGGGAACCTAGGTGCGCCGGAACCCCGGTTCACTCAGTGCTAAGTCCTACTCCCACTGGATAGTCCTAAACTAACTACTAAGACTTAGTTGATAGCTTAGAACTAGTGCCCAAGACTAGTCAGGAATACCTATCTGGAAGCACCCTGAGAGTCTTATCGAACAGGATTCTGTAACTGGGTTCTAAGACTGGTTAGAGCTGCTTACCTGGAAGCGTCCTAACCGTCTAAAGACCAAACTATAATCTGAAGCTGGGGTCCTAAGGTTGGTTAGAGCTTCTTATCTAAAAGTGTCTTGACCGCCTAAAGAACCACTAAAATCTAATACTGAGTCTAATTCTGATAACTGGGAGGCACTACTGACACCTCAAGAATTTCTGTAGTCAAACTGATTAGCCGACATTTCTAACTAACACTGGATATTCTAACATTTTGACGAAAACTTAACTAACAATAATCTGACTGAGATTTCAATACAACTAACAATATGAGAATTCCCAACATTGATAAAATAAGCAAATTTTGATATTTAATCACTATTGCAAGATTCTAGTTTCCTGCATTCAAGAGGTAGGGCTAGAATTTACTTTACAGGGACAAGCACCAATACAGTCATAAACTGGTGGAAAATATCTACAATTATCATAAAATAATATTCCACATGAATTAAACGAAGTCTGACTAATAATTTCTTAACATATGATAGTTTCGGGGCTAGAACTGATAAAGAAAATAGGAAGAATTTTGGGGACACAAGGGAAGAACTATTCCCTTGTTGAATTCCCACATACCTGGCTAAAAATTCCCTGAAGAAGAAAGCTTGAATTGCTGTAATGGTTCAGGAACCCTAGACCTTGCTGGAGAGTTCTTGAGAAAGAACTTGCATAAATTCTTTTTTGAAAATCTGAGTGGAAATGAGGGGAAAATCATTTATTCTCTCTAAATTTCCTCACACTAACCCAAAATGACATAGTTTAAGGTCTAGGAGGTTAGAAAATTACGTAAAGACCCTTAGAAAACTGATCGCCAATCCCCACAAGGGACTCAACGGCTCATGCCTCTCGTGCCTAGTGACCACAACTCGTGGTCACGGTTGTTGAGTGCACCGCCAAAAACCTCCTGTTGGTCACCACGACTCGTGGTGTACCCCACGACTCGTGGTGACCCACTCGTCAACTACACTGCCAAATTCTCCACTTCCCAAATCATCCTGGACCACGGGTCACCTAACGGGTCATGAAATTGACCATGACTCATGGTGTCTAGTCGTTAGGTTCAATTCCTATACTTTCACCGGTCTTCAATTTGTTCTTGACCACGGATCATATCACGACTCGTGGTGTTGACCACGACTTGTGGTCACACCCATGGTGACCCCATTTGTTTTCTAAATTTTCGATCAAGTTCGGACCCTTCCCCCTAGTCACTTCACGACTCATGGCATACCACACGGATCATAGGACGACTCGTTCTGTGATCTGGTGCAAAAAATTATGTTTTCTCCGTTTCAACTCCCGGGTCTGGTCTTAGAGTTTTCGGGGCATTACAATATCTGCCACTTGAGAACATTCATCCTTGAATGTTGAAAAACACACAGGAAAGCAGAGAATTGCAATCATTATACTCAAATACTAATCATGAAAGCTGAAATCTAACGGAATGACTACCTCCGAATTGATTTACATAGATGAACTGAATTCACTAATCATACACATATTCATTTACATGAAAGAAACTGGAACACATGAACTGAAAAGTGCTTTAGGGAGGAATTTGATATATTAAACTGAAGATGAGCCGGAAGTGAACAAATGTGGGTATCTAGCCATCATATCTGCTTCGGCCTCCACGTAGCTCCCTCAACCTGCTGATTCCTCCATAAGACTTTGATTGAAGCTACCTCCTTGTTCTTCAGCTTATGAACCTAGCTGTCAAGGATTTGAAATGGGACCTCTTCGTACGAGAGACTATCTTTCACTCCCATACTGTCCAATGGCAACTGAAGTTGGATCAACGATGCACTTCTTCAATGGCGACACATGGAATACTGGGTGCACAGATGTCAACTCTGAAGGTAATTCTAGCTCATAAGCTACCTTGCCAATTTGTTCCAGAATTCTGTAGGGTCCCATATATCTCGGACTGAGCTTTCCTTTCTTCCCAAATCTCATCACCCCTTTCATGGGTGAAATTTTCAGATAAACCCAGTCATCTACTGCAAACTCTAATTCTCTTATCCTCACATCAACATAATATTTTTGACGGCTCTAAGCTATTTTTAATATTTTGTCTAATGAGTTGTACTTTCTGCATAGCTTCATGAACCGATTCTGGCCCAATTAAAGTATCTTCACCAACCTCAAACCACCCGATAGGAGATCTTCATCTCCTACCATACAATGCCTCAAACTGGGCCATCTGAATACTAGAGTGGTAACTGTTGTTTTATGAAAACTCGATGAGAGGTAAGTGATCATCCCAACTGCCCTTGAAATCAATCATGCAAGCCCTCAACATATCTTCTAGAGTCTGAATAGTCTGCTCAGCTCGTCCATCTGTCTGTGAGTGAAAAGCTGTCGTGAGCTTGACGTGGGTACCAAGTCCTTTCTGAAAGGATTTCCAGAAGTGAGAGGTAAACTGGGTACCTCTGTCTGAGATAATGGACAAGGGCACCCCATGAAGTCTAACTAACTCCTGGATATAAAACCTAGCATAGTCCTCAACTGAATCTGTAGTTTTAACTGGGAGGAAGTGTGTTGACTTAGTTATTCGGTCCACTATCACCCAGATTGAATCATGCTGCCGATGAGTCTGAAGTAGACCCGTAATAAAATTCATATTCACTTCTTCCCACTTCCATGTGGGTATGCTGATATCCTGAGTCATACCTCTCAGTCTCTGATGTTCTACCTTGACCTGTTGGCGGTTTAGGCATTTAGCTACAAATTCTGTGATGTCTCTTTTCATGTCGTTCCACCAGTAGATATCCCATATATCATAGTACATCTTAGTAGAACCAGGGTGGATGGAATATCTTGAGCTATGTGCTTCAGCCAGTATCTACTGTCTCAAATCACCCACATCGAGTGCGCACAATCTACCCTAGTAACGGAGTACACCATCTCCCCCTTTGGAGAAAGCCTCAACTTCATTTCTAAGAACCTCTTCTTTTAGCTTAAGTAGTATGGGATATTCATCCTGTCTGGACTTAACTTCAACAACCAAAGAGGAATCTGATCCACTTTGCACCACTACTCCACCCTCAGCTGTATCAACCAACTGTACTCCCTACCGTGCAAATTTGTGGATATCCTTGACAACTCCTTTTTTTCCTTCCTTAACATGAGTCACGCACCCCATAGACACTCTGCTCAGGGCATCAACCACCATATTGGCTTTTCTGGGTTGGTATAGCACGCTCTCGTCATAGTCCTTCACTAGCTCTAACCACCTTCTCTAACAAAGATTTAGGTCTTTCTAACTAAACATATATTGAAGGCTCTTGTGATTGGTGAAAACATCCACGTAAGCCCCGTACAGGTAGCGTCTCCATATTTTCAACGTGAACACCATCGCTGCCAACTCTAAATCATGAGTCAGATAATTCTTTTCATGAACTTTTAGTTGTTTGGAGGCGTAGGCTATCACCTTGCCCCTCTGCATTAGAACGCAACCAAGTCCAACTATGGAAGCGTTGCAATACACTACAAACCTATATGATCCTTCCGGCAGGGTCACCACAGAGCGGTAGTAAATCGAGTTTTAATTCTTGGAAAATCTTCACACATGCATCTGACCGCTGAAATTTCACCTTCTTCTAAGTCAGCCTAGTCAAAGGGGATTCTATAGAAGAAAAGCCTTCCACAAAGCATCGATAATAACTAGCTAGACCCAAGAAACTTCTGATTTCTATTAGGGAGGTAGGTTTGGGCCAATATTTCACCAATGCTATCTTCTGAGGATCAACCTAAATACCCTCACCCGAGACCACATGACCTAGGAAAGTTACGGACTTCAACTAGAATTCACATCTACTAAACTTGGCAAATAACTGGTGGTCTCTGAGTGTTTGAAGCACTATCCACATGTGATTAGCATGCTCTTCCTCATTTCTAGAGTTTACCAAAATGTCATCAATAAATACAATGACGAATATATCTAGATACTTCTTGAAGAATCTATTCATCAGGTCCATAAAAGTTGCAGGGGCATTTGTGAGTCCAAAGGACATAACCACGAACTCGTAGTGACCATACCGAGTCTTGAAAGTTGTTTTCGGTATGTTACACTCTCTGACCCTTAACTGATGATACCCCGACCTGAGATCTATTTTGGAGAAACAACTGCTCCCTGAAGCTGATAGAATAAATCGTCAATCCTGGGTAGGGGATATCTATTCTTGACTGTGACCTTGTTCAATTGACGGTAATCGATGCACATTCTGAGGGTACCATCTTTCTTTTGCACGAATAGGACTGTAACACCCCAGGGAGAGATGTTGGGTTTGATAAAACCTTTATCAAGAAGGTTTTTTAGCTACTCCTTCAATTCCTTAAGCTCAGTTGGAGACATTCTGCAAAGAGGGATGGAGATAGGCTGAGTGTCTGGGAGAAGGTTTATACCGAAGTCTATTTCCCGCTCAGGAGGGACTCTGGGAAGATCTTTGGGAAACACATCTAGGAACTCGCTAACAACTGGGACTGACTGGATAGTTGGGGTCTTAGAGCTGAAATCTTTGACCCAAACTAGGTGGTAACTGCACCCTTCGAAAATAAGCTTTCTATCCTTAAGGTAGGAAATAAACCTACCTTTAGGCGCTGAACTACTGCCTATCCATTCTAAGGATGGCGTATTAGGGAACTGAAACTTGACGACCCTAGTTCTGCAGTGGACTGAGGCATAGCCGAAGTGTAACCAATCCATGCCAAGAATGAGGTCAAAGTCAACCATGTCTAACTCTACAAGGTCACCTGGAATGACTTTATTCAGGTTTGAGATTGGGCAATTTCTATACACCTAGCTGGCTCTAACTGGGGTGGAGACTGATAATGGTTCTGATAGGACATATGGACTAATATCGAACTGGACTACTGCATAGGGAGTCATGAACAAAAGTGTGACTCCTGGATCTAGTAGGGCAAACATGTCTAGATGGAAAAAGCGAAACATACCCGTGACCACATTAGGTGAGTTCTCCAGATCCTGACGAGAAGACAATGCATAAAAGTGATTTTAGCACTGGCCACCATCCGTACCTGGAGTGTTGGCCTGCTAAGCTGGTCGGCCTACTGGAGCCGCTGAAGTAGTGGATTTTAACCTTCCCCGTCCTGCTGATGGGCATTCCTTAAGCCAATGATCGAACTGTCCACAACCAAAACAACCCTCTCAACCCTGAAGACACTCTCCTGGATGGTTTTTGCCACACTTTGGGTAAGCTAGATAACGATTGCTGGCACTGAAGCTCTAGGACTAAGAGCCAGATGCTCCACCTCTCTGATCCTTGTGGGACCGAAAGGTAGGAGCGCTGGCTGAACTGGGTGCTTGAGCCTTCTGTTGCTGTTGTGGGTGGCTACTACTGCCAGATCTTTGATGGCCATATTCTGCCTGGCCGGTTCTCGCCCGTTTGTTCTCCTATTCCAAATCTTTCAATTTTTCTACCTCAATTTGCTAGGGATGAACTATGAGGCTAGAGAGATCGATGTCCTTGATAAGAATTGTTGTCCTGCACTCCTTAAGGACCAAATTGAAAATCTATTCACAAACTTTAGCATGCGAGCCCTTGGCTCGGCTACCATCTCTGGAGAATATTTGGACAACCTGGTGAACTCTAGTGCATATTCTTCTATTGTCCTATTTCCTTCTTTCAGATTTATGAACTCCACCACTTTTGCCTCCCAGAGCTCCCGAAGGAAGAATTTGTCTAGGAAGGCTGTAGTGAACTCCTCCCATTCCACCGGTCCTGCTCCCACTGGCCTCCCCTCCTTCCATTGCTCGTACCAGATCTGGGCTACCCTTTTAGCTGGTAGGCAGCCAAATCGGCACTCTCCGAGGAGCTGACACCCATAATATGGGTGATCTTTCTAATCTCGTCCACAAACTCATGTGGTTCCTCTCCCACCTTAGATCCCTGAAAATCTGGACGGTTCATCCGAGTGAAATCTCGCACTTGGCCAGCTGCTGCAGACCCATTATTGTTTATCGGAACCACCTGCTGATTCACCTGGTTGGTAACTATTTTAGCGATGGATAGATTCCCTAAACTCTATGGTTGACACTAAGTCATACTAAGGGGCTGCTGGAGCCGGTGGGGCAGGTCGGTGAGCGTTACTGGCCCTTCTATCATTACCATGTCGCGGAGGCATAATTCACTGAAACGAAACAGAGCATGAGTTAGGAGAACGATTCTGGAATTGAATTTCAACACACGATAAAGAGTATGAACAAAAGGGAGTTTTCCTAATAACATCTCGTAGCCTTCCTGTCATAAGTGTTGCGCCCTTCACACCCATGAAAGGGACTCTACTCAATGCAGCTTTCAGACATTTGAGGATACTCTAAACCTAGTGCTCTGATACCAAGTTTGTCATACCCTGAGTCTACACCCTGGACAGAACATGGTTCTTGGAGCTACAAGTGACCCCAATTCAACCCATGGTCCATCATACACTGGAATTTTGAGTAAATATATAAATATAGCAGAAGCTTTAAAGTAAACTATAAGACATTTATGAGAATGAAGTTGAATCATAAAGTCTAAAAACATCTAAACAAAACTACAAGTCTGAAAAACCAAGTTTGTGTCTGAAAGCCAACTACCACTGGTGAGTTGCTGGGATAAGCCCCCAGCTAACTCCAAGTCTAAATAAAAGAAAACAAAACTGAATAAAATGATCTTCGTCCTCAAAAGATGAGGACTCACCAATAGTGCAATTGGAGTCTTCTGAGAACAATCTTCTAACGAGGCTGGGATTGAGATCCTGCAGCTGTATCATAAAATGATATAGCATAAAAGTTATGCATCGGTACTTTGAATGTACTGAGTAAGTGAGAGAAGCCATACACAAGAAAATAAATAACTGAACTAAAAGGACATGCAATGACCAACTGAAACTGCTGAAATTGAATAACTGAAATAAACTGAGATGGTCTAGAAGACCCTATCTGATGGTCAAGGACATGCCCTAAATCTACGATACTAATATGAAATACTGTGCTGAAGTGATCTGACGGACTAATCTGAAATTGAACTAAGTTGACTAGTGAGAGAGTCTATAACTAACATATAACCTCGTAAGCTAGACGTGGAGTTTGATGTATACACCCCATCAATAGGACCCAATATACCTTGCCAGGGTATAAAGGCATGAATTGGGTAATCACAGGTCTGGGGCCATAAGGCCAAAAAAAATATATCCTACGGTGGAAACATAGTTCTGGGAACTTGGGTGCGCTGGAACCCCGGTCTACTCGATGCTAAGTCCTACTCCCACTGGATAGTCCTAAACGGACTATTAAGACAAAGCTGATAGCTCGGAACTGGGGCCCAAGATAAGTCAGGAATACCTATTTGAAAGCACCCTGAGAGTCTTATTAGACCAGATTCTATAACTGGGTTCTAAGACTGGTCAGAGTTGCTTACCTGGAAGCATCATAACTGTCTAAAGATCAAACTATAATCTGAAGCTGGGGTCCTAAGGTTGGTCGCAACTTCTTATCTAAAAGTGTCTTGACTGCCTGAAGAACCACTAAAATCTAATACTGAGTCTAATTCTGATAACTGGGAGGCACTACTGACACCTCAAGAATTTCTGTAGCTAAACTGATCAGCTGAGTTCTGACTAACACTGGATATTCTAACATTTTATCTGAAACTGAACTAACAATAGTATGACTGAGATTTTAATACAAATAACAATATGGGAATCCCCAACACTGATAAAATCAAGCAAATTTTGATATTTAATCACTATTGCAAGATTCTAGTTTCCTACATTCAAGAGGTAGGGCTAGAATTTACTTTACAGGGACAAGCACCAATACAGTCATAAACTGGTGAAAATATCTACAATTCTCATAAAATAATATTCCACATGAATTAGATGAAGTCTGACTAATAATTTCTTGACATACGATAGTATTGGGGCTAGAACTGATAAAGAAAATAGGAAGAATTTTGGGGACACAAGGGAAGAACTATTCCCTTGTTGAATTCCCACATACCTGGCTAAGAATTCCCTGGAAAAGAAAGCTTGAATTGTTGCATTGTTTGATGAACCTATACCTTGCTTGAGAGTTCTTAAGAGAGAACTTGCGTAAGTGTTTTTTTGAAAATCTGAGTGGGAATGAGGGGAAAACCATTCAGTCCCTCTAAATTCCCTCACATTACTCATAAACAACGTAGTTTAGGGTCTAGGAGGTTAGGAAATTACGAAAAGACCCTTAATAAACTAGCAGGAAAAACTCACCACCAGTCCCCACGAGGGACTCAATGGCTCGTGCCTAGTGACCACGACTAGTGGTCACGGTCATTCAGTGCACTGCCAAAAACCTCCTGTTGGTCACCACGAGGGACACCACGACTCGTGTTGTACCCAACGACTCGTGGTGACCCACTCATCAACTACACTGCCAAATTCTCAACTTCCCAAACCATCCTGGACAACGGGTCACCTAATAGGTCGTGGCATGGACCACAACTCGTGGTGTCTAGTCATTAGGTACACTGCCTATACTTTCCTCGATCTTCAATTTGTTCTTGACCACAGATCATATCACGACTCGTGGTCACCCCATTTTTTTCTAAATTTTCAATCAAGTCCGGACCCTTCCCCATGAGTCACTTCACGACTCATGGCCTACCCCACAGATCACAGGACGACTCATTCTATGATCTGGAGAAGAAAATTCTGTTTTCTCCATTTCAACTCCGGAGTTTGGTCTTAGAGTTTTTTAGGCATTACAGGGTTGGGGATATAATTTTAGGGGAACGAAACAGTGAAGATTGGTAGATAGCAAGGGGTAAATCAACTAGAAAAGGAGTTAGCGGTAGTAGAATATATGCTCAAACCATGATGGCAATGTGTACACACAACAACTTTGAGAACTTGAAGGTGCCGATAGTACAGATTTCACCTCAACCTCCTGATACTGGGGGAGGGTCATCTTTGTAGAGGTGTGGATTAGTTAGCTTGGAATATAAGAGAAGTGAATAAAAGGTACAAGCAACAAGAGCTGAGTACCTATATCAAAGAAAATCGTATCAAACTAGTAGGCTTAATTGAAACTAGAGTAAAGGAGACCAATCATGCATCCATTGCTCAAAGAATAGCTCCAGGGTGGAATATACTTCACAAATATTCTTCTAATTATAATGGAAGGATATGGATCCTCTAGCATTCAAATACTACATTGTGAATTTGATAAAACAAGATGTCCAGTACGTGCATTGTTATGTTGCTAGTAGAGATGGAAAGATGGAATGTTACATGTCAGGGGTTTATGGCTATAATACCATTGAATAGAGGAAATCATTATGAGGGAATTTTAGAAAACTGGCCACAACCTGTGTTAAACCATGGATTGTCTGGGGAGATTTTAATGCCATTCTATATGCTTAAGATAGACTTAATGGGATGCCTGTTACTAGAGGAGAAGTTAGAGATTTTGAAGATTGTCTTGCTGATGCTAATCTTGTTGAACTAGACAGGAAAGGAGAACACTACACCTAGAGCAATAAGCAATTGGGGAATGATAGAATATGCAGCCAAACAGACAGAGCTTTGGGTAGCACTGACTGGATTATGCATCTAGGGCACTTGGTTACAGAGTATGGCTATCCTCATGTTTCTGATCATACCCCAATGATTATAAATATAAGGATAGCAACTTTACCCAAAATTTCCTTTAGATTTTTCAATGTTTGGGCAGAATATGATTCTTTTGTCTCACTAGTTGAGTATTGCTAGAAGATAAGATACGGTGGGAATAAGATGGAGGACATTTGGATGAAACTCAACCAACTTAAGCCACAGCTTAAACAATTGAATACTAACCACTACAAAGGGGTCTCAGACAAGATAGTAGCTACAAGAAGGGAATTGAATGTTGTTCAAAGCCAACTGATAGTTTCTTATTCAGATTATCTAGCTGATAGAGAGAAAAGCTTGTTGCAAATTCTATAAAAGTGGACACTAATTGAAGAAAGCATTTGTCTACAAAAATCTAGAGCCTTGTGGATTAAATTAGGAGATTCAAATACAAAATACTTCACTATTGTGATGAAAGAGAGACAGCACAAGAAGCATATTGTTTCATTAATTTCTTTGAATGGTGATACACTGGTGGAGCCAGCAGATATAAAGGAGGAAGTAATAAATTTTTTTTAAGTCCCTTATGGAAAACATCAGCAACACATACTACAACAGTAAACAGACTAATTGTGAGGAATAGTCAAACCTTGACTCATGCTCAGCAGGTATTTCTATGCTCTGAGGTTAGTGATGAGGAAATTCTCAAAAGCTTGAACTCAATAGATAATGACAAGGCACCAAAAGTTGATTGTTTTAATGCAACTTTCTTCAAAAAGGCCTGGCAGGTGATTAAGCATGATGTGTGTGCAGTTGTGAAGGATTTCTTTATTTCAGGGAAATTGCATAAATCTGTTAACTGCACAGCAGTTACTTTGCTGCCAAAAGTCCCTAATACCTCTAGTGTTAAAGAATATAGGCCTATAGTCTGGGATAAATACAGTTGCTAGAAAGGCTCTAGTTTAACGGGAGAAAATCTCACCCTTCCACCCACAGACCTAGACTGATATGTGGCAATGGGTATTACTAAAGACTAAGGGGAAGAGTCCTTCTACTCAAATTATTAAGATGGTAAATACAGAATTCATTCATGTCGTTTGGAAAGAGAGAAATACTAGAGTCTGTGAGAAGAAGCAGACATATGTGGATGCTATTGCACGTAATGTGTCTTATGTGTGCAATGTGCGAGCTACTAGAATGCTAGCAAATATATTAACAACGTGTACCTTCTAAGAAGTATGCTCCTATAGAGATTACTTTACTGGTAGAATAGTAGTACTTTTTCATGAGCAGGTTGTGCTTGGCCTTGCTTAGTTTGTAAGTCTTACTTTGGTGATTAATAAAGTCCACTAATTACCAAAAGAAATATACAAGTGTGATACAATATATACAGACATGACTCGAGTATAATGTGAGAGACATAGTTGGGGTGTAAATATTATCATACAATATAGTTAAGATACTACATGATATTATTATGATATAGAGATGTGATGCGGAATTTGAAAGAGATAGGTATGTATATGTACTTTAGTTTTGGAGGACTTAACTCCATCAATATGGCTTGATGCTTTCTTTATGTGTCCTTGAGCTATTTAATTTGTATTGTGAGTGAATGCTTGATCAATGTAGTTGTGTGGGTTATAGAAGGTAATGCAACTGAGTTATCAATAGTAGTGAATTACTAGGAGATCATTGATCTAGCCTTATTATTATCATATAGACAAGAGAGTTGAGATGGAAATAAAGAGGGTGAGTTAATCATGCGGATCAAATAATAGGTCAATAAATAATAAAACGGGCTTAACTTGTGATAATGGAAGGGTAGATGGGGTATACGTGCTATAAGGTTTATATGGCGGGTTAATAGAGGAGAGGATCGGTGAAACCTAATACTGCCTAACTAGGGTGTCGCTGCAGTGGGCAAATCACCGTTGTTGCGAGATCGCTCTAGAGGTCAAGGTATCCGCTGCATTAAGGTGAGAGAAATAGAATAAGATTTGGAACGAGGGCTAGAGTGATAGGGTAGATGCTCGAATATTGATGAATTATGGTAATCAAATAAAGTGGTAAATGAACTTGTGGAGTTATAAATATAATTTGCAGTCGTTGTTACATTTATTAATTCGGTTGCATGTTAAATTATATGCAGTAACGTGAAATAATCTTAGTCTGCCGATGATGTCTATCGGTATGTGTGGTGTACTAATACTACCTTGCTACACCTTTTTGGTGTAGGTTGTGGCAGGTTTGAAGTTTCATAATTGATGTGGAGTACTCAGCCTCAGCTTCCATCATTATTTACGCAGACGAAGCTGTGTCATTTTATTTTGTCAAGTATTCTGGTAGAGCTCTTGTACCTGTGTAGACTAGGTCTTGGGGAGTCATGGTTCGGAAGTAAAGATTTTTTATAATTCTAGCAACATTTTGTATCATGCAAGCTAATGAGTATTTAAATTATTTTATTTTATGTGTTGGTTTAAAAAGTGGTTCTCCTATCGAGTTAAAGTCGATGCAGGTGCTCATACAACTTGCCCATTTTGATCATGAAATGGAAACAACATAACTAAGTATATGCAAAAACAATATCTAGCATTATATCCCCCTTCCCCAACCCAAATAAAATCAACTTTTATCAATTTTTATTTCATATTTTAGTGATAATGTAATCATTAAAACCCCTTAAATTGATAAACATAAAAAAGACATAAAAGAACATCACCAATTGCTTATAATTACAATCATCACTTTTAAAATTTTGGTTATTTAACAAACGACAAGTACATTTTATCTCTTCTTTCTTTTTTCAAGTCACGATCAAAAAGGTTCAAATTCAAACCGTGCATCTGGAAAGCGCTGGTTCGAACTTGGTTCATGACAAGGCCTTGGTACATATAGATGGGATCACAACCTTTCCTTTCCCTCGCCGATGTGGATTAGTAAATGTTTTAATCGATAATTAAAAGATAAAAAATCAACATAATCATAATAATGTACTTAACAATCAGAACGTGTACCACAATTAACTATTCTTCCTGACATTCCGTATATTAGATTTGGAAACGATATAAAAGATTCAACTACAAATAATACTCCTTGGTAGAAAAATATTAATTTCCGCAATTTTCATTGCATTGCAAATATAGTAGACAAAAAGAAGCCGATGTATGGTGATTCTTCTCAATATGCAAGATAATAATAAGAGTCTTTATCTTAACTAGTAAACATAGCCGCGCTTCGCGCGCTGATAACATACGTTGTTGAATATATTAATTGAAAGGTAAAATTATCTTTTAGTATCAAATTTATTGGAGTAGTGTTATTTAATTGGAGGGAAAAAAGTCATTCTATTACTAATATATATTATAGTAATTCTATTTTTCATTTTTAATGGTATAATAATATTTATTGTTATATAATTTTACTTTTTAGTATATAAAATATTATAGAAATAGTTTTAGATTGAAAGACAAAATAGTCGTTCAATATTTAAAGGATATTTTGATAATTCAAATTTTTAACTTTTTGGTATCCCCTTTTAGGATAGTAGCCTTTGCGCATGTATCCCATATTAATGAATATAAAATTTTAAAAAATTATACAAATATTATTAATAAAAATTAAGGAGGAAATATAAGTCCCTAAAAATAATAAATGTGGATCTTTGAAAAATATTTGTTATATTGGGTAGGGGTAGGATATTATGGAAAACCAAACCTCTTTAGACCTAACTTAACTAACTCAATTAAAAAAAATAGACATTCTCTAACCATAGATAAAGGTGAATCATAAAAGAATAGGTCCAAACTGCACGACTTTATAAAAATAATTAGTAAGATACGACATACAACATCACTAATATCAAATTAATGATAATATTATTTACATCTATATACTCAAAGAAATTTCATCGTGAGTAAAATCAAAACTTATTATCAAAAATGAAGAAAATATACTTGTTGGAATATTTAAAATATCATACTTATTAGTAGCTTCCACGCTAACATATATGTATTTCAAATTGATGTTACTGAATATTTTGCACCTGTAGTGGATTGTAAGTGATCTAATAATACAAAATATGCTTTATTTTTTATAAATAATAGGTGCACAAACACGTACAAAATTTTTTATTTTATTTTTTGAAAATGAAAAATCCTTTATGTTAGGTATACAAAAGCCAAATCTCCTTTTGCTTGGAGATTACAGTGAAGGATAGAATGAAGTGTTGAGGCATAGAGATAAATGATAATGCGACTAAAAGTACATTATGGTAAAAAGAGAGAAGGAAAAAGGTAACGTTCATATCAAATGGTAAAACATAAATAAGAAGATTAATACCTTGTCACAAGCCCAATTAAAATTATTATACCTATCTCAAAGCTTCTTTAGAAAACTTAAGATCTTCTCGACTTGCATTTGAAATCTTCTTCATGAATCATGTTTCAATTTTAAAAAGTTCAAATAAATGAAGACACATGTAATTAAGAATAAAATTGTTTTCCTATCTATTATGAAAGCAAAAATTATCGACAGAATTAGAAGTGAAAAATCTATCAAAAATGATCAACAAACTGAGGTATGAATATGAATTTTAGACATAGATACATTAGGTAACAATAAGAAAACTTGAAAAATATTATTATTAATTTAATCAAGAAGAATAAGAGAAACAAAGTGCATTACTGATTGAAAATGGTCTTTAAATTGAACAATGACTCAATAACTATTCAAAACGTTTCACAAGATTAATTTGATTATGCATTGAATATAATTTAAATGGATTTCATCTAATACGAAAAATTCGTTGCAAACCCCTCAAATTCTTATATTTTTAAGCAATGAAGAGTTGTTTGAAGACAAATAATCAAATTTTCTTTTATTTATATTTGTGTGAGTCCTTTATTGGAAGTAAGTTTGTTTTTTAGCATAAAAATATTTATAATAATAGTTTTTAGATTTTGTGTGGCATATGAGAAAATTCAAAAAAAATAAATATAGATATTCAATTGTAGCTGCTACATTTATTATAATTTAAATTTAATATAAAAGAAATGAATGCTAAAATTATTAGTCCTACGATTTGTATTTTTCAAATTTAATTTTTTATTCTTTTTTGATATTTTTATTAGTTAGTATATTTACCTTTTAGTAGAAAAATATTATTAAAATAGTATTTAATTGTAAGGGGAAATATGTGACATATTTAATATGGATATATTGGTAATTCAACTTTTCACTTTGATTGTTCCCACTTATAGTATGATACATAATATATATATAGACACACACACACACATGCATATTTTATGGTAATTAGTATAAATTTCTTAAATATAATAGAAATAATATTAGAATTATGTGATAAGTTGCACAAATTTGAAAGGAAATAATACATAATCAAACTAATGAAGGGTAAGTCTATATGATTGATATTAATTAATTGGCATAGCCAAGTACAATCTAACAACAATATTGCTTTCTATTACTTCGAGCAATATCATAGTCCCTTTTTTTATGCAGTTCCTTTAATACATCACATATTAAACTTAATACTTTTGTTAGATTGTCCTCTATTAATGTTCATTATCAATATTTCACCTGAACAGTGAAAAGCTTAGCATTAATTTTTTTCAAATAAATATTTACTGTATTCCTTATTTAGCCAAATTAGCTATTCCCTTCTAATATTGATTATCTATAATTCACCTGAAAATTTGCAATAATTTTACTTTCAAAAACTTGTAGTTTTTTTGCTTTTATATAAAAGGTAATTTGGTCGTTCAATTTCTAAAGAAAATTTTTGTGAATCAACTTTACACTATATGACTTTCCACTTTTAATATATTAGTGTTTGGATATATTCGCCACGTATATCCCATAATTTATATTAAAAAGTTTATTATCCAAATAAAATAAGATTTGATTTGATTTTCACTATATAAACTTATTTTCGTTTCCTATCCTTAGAACTTTGATAGTTAAGGTCAGATGTATTATTCTTTTTAATTAGTTATCTCTTTTAATATTGACGGAGCCCTAATATTACAAAGATAATTAAATATAAAAAAAATTAAAAAGATTCAACATATAGGATATATATAGTTTAAAAATAAATAAATAAATCTATATACACTTTTTTTTCTACCAAAATCTTGCTATTACAAGTGGAAAGAAATTAAAATAAAAAGAAAATATAAGCTAACGAGGGTGACATAAAGTGGATTGATAATAGAAAAAGGAGACAGACAAGATAAATTTTGGTGGGATCATAAGACCTCACCCTCCTCGGCCTTGCCCCATTTGCTTTATTTATCCATTAAAAATCTTCTTCAAATAAAGTTAGAATGAGCAATGTTGCTTGTCCATATCAAAACCTATTCAAAATTGCTCTTTTTGCCAACATCATAGGGTCATCCAGTCAAAGAGCCCTCTTCTCACATGTTTCAACAATCATTATACTATAAGTAGCAGATGATATGTGCATAATCATAATTCTTAAAAAACTTCAAAATAAAAGCAATAGTATTTTGCAATACAAGAACTTTCGTAGTGCACCTACACAGAAAATGTAGAAAAAAGAGATAGATTCATTTATATTAGTAACAAAAATTTTTAAACCTTTTGGAGTACTCTTTTCTCAAATGCATAATACAACGAAATATATTGAAAAGGTCATCCAGTCATCTATACAAAATAAATTTTCATATACATAATAAAAATAAATATCGACCAATTAGAGAAACTAAAAGCCTACTTAAACATTGAGACGATTCTCTTTAATTCTGATCTGCTATGCTTTGATTCATAACTTTTATTATTGAACTTTTTCACTCCATATGTATTTTGTAAACCAACTCTAGAATGTTTTGATAACTTGTAAAGCAAAACACACGTTGAAGATAATTTTAAGAATGGGGGAGGAGATAAAAAGAATTTTACAACAAAATTAAATATTACTCTACTTCCAATCTATTACTCTACTAATAAAAATTGGTCCTTCAGAGATAACAAAATTTCTCATTCTCCCTTGCTTGTTCCTAATCTATTGTTTGCAGGTTCCTCTGTTTCTTCTCTTTATATGTCCGTGTTCACTTGAGGAGTATAGACTTTGAACTGACATTCGTTAGCTTTTTTGCTATTATTATACAATTAATTACAATTAATTAGCAGTCATATGTCCTTCCAGATTGGAGGACTCTATATTTACTCACATAATTTTATAAGTTTTATATTGTTAATTTTGACATATATGGTATATGAAAATATTCAGTAGTTTATTAATAAGTTTATTGGAGTATATTTGCATTTTTGTACAGAATAAATTATAGATATAGTGTTTGATTAATGGATAAAATTGTCATCAAATTTTCAATGAGTATTTTGATGATTTAACTTTAAATATAAAAGCTTTCAACTTTAATTATTATTATTATTATTATTATTATATATATATATATATATATATATATATATATATATATATATATATATAATATTTAGTCTATTTTGAATTATGCAACTCTTCACATTCTTCATATTTTTATAACAACAAAGAGAAGTAGTAATTTTATAATAAATTTGGAAAGATGCGAACACTTTTAACTAAAATATTAAATGCACTGCATTGAGTGTTTAGCTAATAAGAATGATTTATCTAATTTATTGTAATTTGCAGCACAGACCTTTTCAATTGAAGTGCAGGTTTACTTTTCTGTACCAAATATATTATAAAAATAATATTTTTATTGAAGGGTAAAGTGGTCATTCAATTTTTAATGGGTATTTCAGTAATTCAACTTTGTACTTGAGAGATTTTTATTTTTATAATAGTTTAAATATAGATATGATGATATATGATAATTGAGATTTACGTTTTTTCCGTACAAACATATATATTGAATGTTCTAGTAAAAAATAAATTGGTCATTCAATTTTTAAGGGGCATTTTTATAATTCAATAATTACATGGAAGATGAAATGTGAAAATTTTTATATTATAAATAATAATGATATATGTGAGTGTGTATAATAAAATAATTTAATTTGATGGTCTCATAATATTTATTACAATGTAACTTTACTTTTTAGTATATAAAATATTCTAAGAATAATTTAGATTGAAGGGAAAAATTATCGTTCAAGATTTAATGGGAAAAGTAGTCTTAATATTTAAAGAGTAATTTAGTAATTCAATTTTTCACTTTTTAGCTTTTCACTTATATATATATATATATATATATATATATATATATATATATATATATATATATTTTTTTTTTTTAAATAGAGAAATACTCAAAAAAACCACAAAAAAAGATAAATAGGAATGGAGGTCATAGAAGCATGCCACATTAGCATGCCTATAAGCTCCTATATATATATATATATATATAGATTGCAACGTAACTTTACTTGTTAGTATATAAAATATTATAGAAATAGTTTTAGATTGAAGGGAAAAATGGCCGTTCAATATTTGATAGGTAAATATGATTTGAAGGGTATATTACTCTTTCAATGTTTGAAGGTTATTTTAATATTTTAATTTTTCACTTTTTGAATTTTCACTTATATAATATTAAAATTATTATTTATTTATTATTAATTAATTAATTAATTAAATATTATATATATGTTTTATTTATATTTATTGTTTATATTTATTTATTTTAACTTTTCACTTTTTGGCTTTTCAGTTATATATTAATAAATATATAAATATAATATGGTATGATAAAATATTAATATTTAATTATGTGCTTAATTATATTTTAATTTTGTGGAGGAAAAAAATAGTATTTTAACTTTTCACTTTTTGACTTCTCACTTATATAATAAGATGATATAGATTCTTATTAGATTAAATCATTTAATTAGATAACATTAAATAACAACAACAATTAAATAATGAGTTAATAAAATAATTTTAAAAATGAGAAAATTGTCAAAAAAAATCACGAAAAAGGAAATATAAAAATGGAAGCCTTAGAGGCATGCCACATCAGCATGCCTCTAAGCTTCCTTTATATATTGATATATTCATATATTGATTGCTACTCCCCTGTCTTCTTAATCTTAAAATAATTTAATAAAAGTTTTTAAAAGGATTAAAATGTAAAACAGAAAAAATGTGAGGGATCACTTACATGTTTAAATAGCATCATTCATGTGATTATTTTGGACAGAAGTAAAAAAGTAACAGTGTCATCATATTATATATACTCAAAAACTCCAGAAAACCACTCCCACACATCTTCAGTTTGTATTGTAAAAACTTTTCTCCATTTTTTTCTACTCTCTCTTTTTTTATTTTCTTCTTGACCTTATATCTATCTAACTAATCAAAAAGTGATGGATACTTATGATGATATATTCTCTGAACTTGAACCACTTTTTGATGGTGATGAATGGGACCATCGCAAGATTTCAACTGATCAAATTCAAAAAGTTGATGATAAACAGTCAATTCCTATGACTGATCAGGACGAGCAGAAAGAAGTTGTTCCAGATGCTCAAAAAATCGCCATAGAAGAAAGTGATAAAAAAGTGAAGAAAGGTGACGCAGATCTGAAGACTGATGTTGATCAATTTTTTATGATTGATCAGAAACATCATAAAAAAATCAGTGATGATGATGATGTGGTCAATTGAGAAATTGATGTAGAAATCTAAAAAAGTGAGATAAGTTTGCTTGACTCAAAAATGGATGATGAGGTTATAAAGAAAAAGAGAGAAGCTTCTGTTGTAGAATCTACTAATGAGTCATTGGTTGAAGAAGAACAAACCCTAGGAGGCCCCATAGAAGCGCTACTGATCCTCCACAAGAGCTAATTAGAGGAAAATCAGAGAGCAAACATGAAAGAATTAATGCTAAAGATTTCATCTTACCTGATGGTTGGGCATCTGAAATTCGTGTTAGAGTAAAAGGAAACAGTTCTGTCCACAAAGATACTGTAAATTAATAATTAAGTTTCTTTACTTATCATAAAATATTAAATTATTTTGATAATCTTGGATATATGTTTTAAATTTTAAATGCACTAATTTTTATCTAGTCTTATAAATAATCAATGGTTTGATTTTAGTGCAAAATCATCAGAAGTTTTGATACACATTAGACTTAGATTATTGTAATCAAATTCTAACTTTAATTTTTTTTTTTAACACAAATCAACCAGTTCAAACTCTTGCTATTTAGTTTTAATTCTTAACAACAAGTTCTTTAACCCCACCCAGTATATGGTGATAACAACGTCCTACTCACGGACTACAATTCACCTATCAAGTTCCTAGGAATTTACAGGTTAATCCATCGTTGTTATTAAGAAACTAAGAGCCTAACCTTTTACTTAGGATGATTCATATTAAACTGTTTTTAATAATATAAACAGTCATATAATAACTCAAACATTTTTAACATAAAAACATAAAATAAACACACATAATTTACATATGGGGAAAACATGAATAATAGACTTACATGTTATAAGACGCGAGCGAGGTTTCCCTTTCGGGAACCCCCGGTGACTCTTAAGAAACTTTTAAAAATATTTAGACTTGTTCTTAGGGATGATTCGGGTGTTTTCAAAGTTGGATTTGGTTTTTGGAGTAGTTAAGCATCTGAGAGTAGATGGAAAACTTGGGAGTGTTTTTTCTTTCTGTGGTTTTTTCGTGTGTTTTTCTTTGGTTTGAAGAGGGGTATATATAGATGAGGAGGGTAAGAGTCGTAGAAAATAAATGGCTAAGATCTGACCGACACTTTGTAAAGGACGATCAAGATTTTGCCGACACTTAATGCTTATCTTTATCAAATAATTCATGCCGGGTGCTCTTTGGGCCCCATCGTCACATGCATTATTGATTCAGATTGTGCATTATTATTCTGACCTATTAAAACTAAGACGCGTGCTTATCAGTTTTTCTTTCCTTTTGGAAAGTAGTGATAAAGTAAGCACTCACAGGACACTTAGTGGGCATCCCCACTAGACTTATTCACATACCTAATATTATAGACTTTATAGACTGACTTGGTCTGACTTCGGATTTTAAACTTTCTTAGGTATCTAGGTTATGAAGGGCAATTGAGTCAAAACTCATTCCCGAATCATATCCTGCATACGGGTCTTGGGCGTCTTGATCATCTTCACCCTCGGTTGGGACACTGTTTTCTTCTGTTGTTTGCTGTCTTCGGTTATCTTGGTCAGGATCTGAAATGATGTCGTCTAATCTGATTGGTGGTTCTGGACCAGTATCTTCTAGTCTGATTGGGGTTTGGTCCATATGTTTGTCTTGTTCTACTTCTTTGATCATTTCCTCCAGCGTCTTTTTAATTATATCCTCTATAGTCTTTTTCTTTTTCTTATTTAAGATCTTTTATCTAGTTGTTTCACCCATGGTGAATGATTTTGGTAATCGTCTTCTAGGAGGAGTTGCTGGTTCTGTTTCACTTTTTGGCAAAGTGACAGCCTTCAACGGATTTGATTTGTCTTTACCGGCTACCGTTTGAGCCGGACTAGCTATATCTTTACCTGATATAGTAGGTTTATTTGCATTCTGAGAGGAATGCACACTCGTCTCATCCATTTTGGCTTGAGATGGAGAACTCGTGTCTGGGCTTGTCTGTCTGAGTATCTGTAGTAGCTGATCCTTTTCTTGACTCAGGGCTTCACACTTAGCATTTAGCCTTTTAAACCCTTCTGTCATGGATTCACAGTGGTCGCAGAAAATTATTTTGTCTGTGTCTTTCTGGACCTTGTATTGTGGAATTTGGATTGGGCTTTGTTTTAGGGCTGGAGAGATAAAATAATTTGGGCCCAAATATCCCCTTGCATAGTCTAAGGCTTCAGTTAAATCATTAAAACCTTTGAAAAGAGGATTTTTTATTCCATTTATTGAGTCTATTACTTCTTGCCATGTTTGAAAAACACCATTGATTTTTCCATGTATTACTACATAAAATCTGAATTTCTTTTCCGTATTTTTGTCTGTAAAATACTGTCCCAGTGCATTTAACGTGGCTATGAAGTATTTAATGTCTCGTTTAGTGTATGCTATCCATAAATTATCCATTAAACATCTTTGAGGTCTGTCTATTTTACAGTCTGGCATTTCTTTAAAGGATAGGTTACATTTAGGATAACAAATTAGATTATGTTTTCCAAAATGTATTCTTTCTAAAGTTTCGACCGATGTCTGAGGTCTGAAGCGTACATTTGTTAAAAGAGTCTGAGCGTACGAGTCTGAAGCAGAGGCTGGGCCTTTGCCTTTGTCTGTCTAGGCTATCTCTGGTAGCTTTGGTCTTGTGCCTGAGTTGGGCCGCATACTGAAAAATAACTTATTGTTATACCGTTTTCAAATTTAATCTACTTAACTGATCTGCTAGATTATTATCCTTTCCTTTAATGTATTCGAAGATTATATTAGGATATATTGAGATCGTGTCTATGAAGTTTAGCCATCTCCTTTTACTACTATTCTTCTGATCTATCTTTTGATGAAATCTTACTATGGCTTCACAGTCTGTTCTAACTAGTATTTCGTTTTTATTTAGAATATATAGCTTAAAACTATTTAACCCATATATTATAGCTAATACTTCTGCGTCTATGCTACTCATATTTCCTTTTTCTTTATACTTACCACTTTGGTAGGCACAAATCTTTTCTTCTTGTTTGGGACTATATTTAGAGGGTCGTGCCTTTAGTACCGCTCCCCATCCTTGGATACTTCCATATGTTTCTATAATTAAATAGTCTGATTCTAATGGGATATTTAAGTCTGGGATATTCTTTACCTTCTCTTTAATCTGTTGTACTAACTTCATATCTTCGGTATTGAAATGTTTTTGCCCTTTACTTCCTGTTTTAGCATATAATGGTCCTGCTATTTTTCCTAAGTCTTGTATAAAATTCCTGGCGTAATTTACTAATCCTAAAAATTTTTGAAGGTCTTTTATCTTATCTAAATTATTGGGCATTTCTAATACCTTTTTAGCTATATGAGGTTGTAGCTTTATTTTTCCGTCTCCTATAGTAACTCCTAAAAAGTTTATATATGTTTTACACAATTCCATTTTCTTTTTACTAACTATAATTCCTTTGTTTACAAATAATCTGAATACTGTCTGTAGGTGTCCTAAATGTTCTTGTAAGTTTTTGCTAAATACCAAAATATCATCTACATATACTAGCACAAAACGTTTGTATTCTCCAAATATCTCATCCATTTTTCTTTGGAAAATTGGAGGGGTAGTCTTAAGTCCAAATGGCATTGCTAGCCATTCGAAATGCCCTTCTGGACATGTAAAAGCTGTCCATTCTATACTATCAGGGTGCATCTTTACTTGCCAATATCCTGATTTACAGTCGAATTTGCTAAAAATTCTTTTTCCCTGTATTCTATTAAGTAATTCACTTTTGTCTGGAAGTTTGTATGCATCTGTTCTTGTATTATCATTAAGTCTCTTATAGTTTATGACCATTCTGGCTTTTCCTCTGATTATTTCATTATGATTTCTAACCATAAAAGCCGCTGATCGGTGTCTAGAAGTAGATCTTCGAATTACACCTAGGGAAAAAAGTTCTTTTATTTGGACTTGAAAATCTTCTATGTCTAAATTTGTTGCTTCTATTGCTGCTGTTTTTATTGTATATTCTGGGTTTATTATATCTAACCTACACATTATCTTATTGGCTTCCCAATGGAGTAAAGGTTTTTCCCCTATTATTTCTAATTCGTCTAAGGATTTTACTATATTATCTAAGTCTTTAGGCCCTTTGATATTTCCTATGCTTTTTAGTCCTTTATTGAAATTATAAAATGATGTTTCTATATTAATTAAAGTATAACTTTTTTCTCTTACTTCTTCATCAGAATTGTAACTTTCTTCTTCTTCATAGGCTTCTCTATTACATTCTTCTTTGGCCTGACATTTATTACAACAGGGCTTTTGTTTTTCTGTTTCATGCCTTCCCTTTGTTGATACTTCTTTTGTTTGTACAGGGGTATAGGTTGTCTGTTTAAAAAATGCTATGCCATCTCGTGTGATTAAACAACTTCCAGAGTCTTGAAATATAAATTTTAGACCTATGACTAAGTCTGTATTGATATTTAGATCTCTTACAAGTATGTTGTTTATGTCATAAGACGGGTTATAGAATTTTTTACAAGTATTTTGGAAACTTATTTTAGCTTTTTCTATGCAATATTCGTAGGTATTATAAGTGCCATCCATTTGCATTGCAACAGCTGGTTTAGGTAATTTTGTTAATAGCTCTTGTGGGACTATCTTTTTGTTTATTAGACAGCTAGTGCATCCTGGATCTAGTAGGGCTAGTGTTTCTATTTCAATATCTTCTATTTTGATTCTTGCTAATATTTTTATAGTTGCTATTTTTTTGTCTTCATTACAGATTAGTCCTGTGTCTATAATGTTTTTTATATTTAGATAGTTATCTTGTTCTTGGTTTGCTAATGAGGTTTCATTATTTTGAAGTAATATTTCTTCCTCTAATTTTCCTTTTCCTTTTTCCAGCGTTCTTATTCGATGATCTAGTTCTTGTATTTTTTCTTCTAATGAGTCTATTCTTATATTAATTATCTGATTATTTTCTCTTCTTATAGGTTGTCCTATTCTAATTCCTAATTCTGTTTCTATACAGGTTATGCATCCTTCCATAAAACAATTACTACACTTTGCTCTTTTGTCTTTACTAGGGTACCATCTACAGAATCCACAGGGCTTACTATCTAATCCTTTGTTTCTTTCAAAATTGTGGTTACATTCTTGTATAATATTTGTCATATCAATGTATTGCAGTTCTTCTAGTTCTAGAGGCAATTTTAAATCTGTTCCTAATTCGTTAATAAAGTCGTCTTTTTTTGAGTCTGATGAGTCTGTTTTATTTCCTTCTGTAATTTCTATGCTTACTACTGAGTATATACTTTCTGTGTCTGACATATATTCATCTACATTTATTAAAGTCTCTTGTAGCTCTTCTATTAACTGAGAGTTTCTTGTTTTAGTGTTATATCTTTTAGGGCAGGTATTTGCTAGATGTTCTGAACTTCCACAAGTAAAACATTCTAATTTATTTCTATAGTTTCTTTCATCTCTGTATTTTCTTACATGCCTGTTTTTATCTAAGTATGGTTTCTTTGCTGATGATTTTCTTAGGTAATATTTCTTCTTATATGGTTTCCGGTTATAGTATCTATTTTTATATTTTCTAGGCTTGTATGGTTTCTTGTCATAATGTTGAGTTGTATACATTACAGTTTTACAGAAATTCATTTCGTTTTGTTTTAATTGTTTTTGTATTTGTATATTTGTACATTTTTCAGTTAGTACTTCCATTACATGTTGTACTCTCTGTCCTATCGACCATTTTGCTGTTGGGTTTTGTATTACACCCTCTCTTTTATACCATCTCTCTTCTATTTCTCTACCTAATGCTCCTGGTAATTTGTTAAATAATTTTTTACCTAAGTCTTCATCAAAAGTGTTCCCGCTTAGTGTACAATAATAAAAGAACTCTCTTAAAAATTCTTTGATGTAACACCAGTTAGATATACTTAATTGTTCTAGTTTTATTAATGCATTTCTTTGAAGTATAATTGTTCCACTATTTGGGTCTTCTCCTGTAAGTAAACTATGCATTTTATTCGTGAAGTTATAAGGGTTTGCCCCCATATTTATTAGTGTCTGAAATTCTTGTGGGAAATTACTTTTGTATGCTTCCCATACTGCCTTAGCTGATTCTCCTAAAAATGTCTCCATGTATCTATACATGGTTTCTGCATCTGTTTCTTGATAATTTTTAATAAAGTCTGCTACTACTATTCCTTTCCAAATGTCTATCGCTGAGTTCCAAAGTTGTGGATCATGGGCTGCAAGATTTAATATTTTTCCTTTTCTACCTCCTTCTTGTAGTCTAATAGGTTCTTCTATAGGCATTCTTTTACCCATAGGTTTTATTTTATCTGTCCTGATTTCTTCATCTGGGTTTACTCTCCATACTCTCCTTCTAGGCACATTTCCTGTACTAGTATCTATAGTATGAGTTTGTGAAGTCTTCTGGAAAGGTGTTGAACTACTCGACTCCATTAGTTCTTTTTCACTTACTATAGATGTAGTTTCTTCTCTATCATATCTATACCCTAAGTTATCTGTTCTTTCTTTACAATTTTTAAGGTGTATTATGGTCTCTTCTAGATTCATACTTCCTTTTAGACAATCTTTGCATTTGAAAAAATCGGATTTTTGTTCTGTATATAGTCTTTTGGCTCGTTCTATTACTTCGTCTACCGCATATGCTTCTTCTAGTATTTCTATATTCATAAGTTCTTCTTCTAATTCTACATCTTTTTCTTCAATGCTATTTTCGTCTATTTGCCTAGTATAGTTATAGTCTGTGAATCTTATTGAAGTTTCACCTTTTCTATTAGTATACATAACATGGTCTTCAGGTGTATATACTTTTGGTTTACTAAGTTTTTCTAAATTCCATTCTAGTCCTGCGTAGCTTTCTGGATCTATTTTTATAGGTTTAATTAATTTTATTCCTCTATTCCCCATAAGTTCTACTACATCGTCTATTTTTATTTTAAACTTGGTATTACTATTTGTTGCCATCTTTCCTATAAATCCTATACACATTAATAGATTCTTTCCTTTATCCATTTCTTCATATCCTTTAGTTTGTATCCCTATTTTTATATGTGATCCAAATTCTTGTAAATTCATTAGAAAGTATGGACTAATGTAAAATATTCCCCCATTATTTGTCATATCTACTTCAGTTAGACCTATTATTGCCTTTTTTAAGTCTGTCCATCTATCATCATATAAGGTTATTAGCACTTTTGCTCCTAGATTTTTTCTGTTTAATCCTTTTATTCCTAATATAATTAATCCTAAATGCATCATTGTCATTCTTGTATTTTTAATAGTTTTAAAGGATTCTTGATTTACTAAATTTAATTGTACTGAATTTTCTCCTAATGCGGATATTTGCTCTTCTCTATAGTGCCTATAAAGTAGGTTATTTCTAGGGAAATACTTTGTATTATATAATGTTCTTGGGTCTAATACTTTTAATTGATGTTGTTTAAAAAGCTGTAGGTCTTTATCTACATCTATAATCTGACTAAGCTCGCTATTTTCTTCTTCTCTTGCCTTTTTAGAGAAAATTCTAGATATCAAATTATTTCCTATCTGGTTGTTTGAATAACTAGGTTCTGGTCTATCTACTTCGTTGATTCGGGTTCTCCTACCTGAAAGAAAGTCCATTTTTGTGGTTTTCTGATTATTTTAGGTCTTTCTTTTTGCGGTGTTATTTCTATTTTTTCTAGTTTTGAAATTAGTTCATCTATATTAGTACTATGAGATTTTTCTTTTTCTTCCTTTTTCTTTAGTAGTTTTTCTAGCTTTTGATTTATTTCTAATAAGATTGCTATAATTGTATTATTTTGTCTAACAATTATTTTATCTGACTGTGCTGTTGGTATGTGTGTGGTGAAACCTACTGGCTCCTGGAATTGGCTACTATAATCTAGTGCTTTTTTATATATCGGGTCATCTGCATTCATGAAAGGGATATTTCTTTAATATTTAACACTTCCTTTTTAATTTCTTTTAATTGTTTGTCTATATCAATAGGTTGTATATCGTTATAAGTACCTTTTCTAATTTTTTCAGTACCTTGTTCTTTTATGAAGTCTAGATTTCTTTCGATTTTTTCTAATATCTTTGTATGTTTATTCTGAACTTCTTCTATTTTTTCTATAAGCTGTAAGATTATCTTATCTTGTTCCTGGATCTTACTGCTAAAATTGATTAACAAGTCTATTAACGTAGTGTATTGTCTATCTTCGGTATGTAGAGTATGTTCTCCCTGACTAAAATTACACCTAATGGTACTGCCTTCCTTTAGTGATCTAAATTTTTTCTCTGGATGTATTTTTAAGTCTAAATATTCTAAATTTCGGAAAGGATCTATTTTGTTACCTAGAAACTAGCTATGGTTTTGTTTTTATGATAATTTACAATATTTCTATAAGTCTGTCTATCTAATTCTATTCCCTGTAATTCCCACCGTATTTGTGATAAGGCTACGTCTAGTTTTCTTCGTATATGCCTATTTAGTTCAAAATCACTATCTAAACTTTCGTTAAAAAGTTTTTGCGATATTTCTGTAATTTCTATTAATCTCTTTTCAGTTTTTCTAATATCTCTTAATATTTTTAAATTTCTATTTATAAACCAATTATTTAATCTTATTGGATAAAAGGCTGGGTGTGTCTTCATTAACCTAAGGGAATTTTGCTTAAACTATCGTTAATCTTTCTTATCCTTAAAAGATTTCTAGGTATATGATTATTACACACTCTAATATTATGTTTTAATTCTCTCTTATGTTCTACTATATTTTCTACTCTTCTCTTAAGGGCGTCTTTATATTTCTTTTTAAATTGGTATAATCTTCTTTCAAAAACTATTCTTAAATTCTTCCAATTTCTTATAGCTTGAATATACTGCCTCTTATATGTTATTTGTATTTGAATATATCTAGATATGGGCAACTGTCTCATATATTACTGGTAGATATCCTAAATTGTTGTCCTAAGATCTTCTGGCTCTGATACCAAAACAATAGAGATTTAAAATGTAAAATATTTCAATGAAAAAGCTGAGAGATTTGGAAAATTATGACGGTTTTTATAATAATTTTGTGAAATCCTACTCAGTACTCCCTCACTCGGTGTGTCTTTAACATGCAGATTATATATATTTTCCCCTAATTTTAACTTTTTTTTTTTTTTTAAACACAAATCAACCAGTTCAAACTCTTGCTCTTTAGTTTTAATTCTTAACAACAAGTTCTTTAACCCCACCCAGTATATGGTGATAACAACGTCCTACTCACGGACTACAATTCACCTATCAAGTTCCTAGGAATTTACAGGTTAATCCATCGTTGTTATTAAGAAACTAAGAGTCTAACCTTTTACTTAGGATGATTCATATTAAACTGTTTTTAATAATATAAACAGTCATATAATAACTCAAACATTTTTAACATAAAAACATAAAATAAACACACATAATTTACATATGGGGAAAACATGAATAATAGACTTACATGTTATAAGACGCGAGCGAGGTTTCCCTTTCGGGAACCCCCGGTGACTCTTAAGAAACTTTTAAAAATATTTAGACTTGTTCTTAGGGATGATTCGGGTGTTTTCAAAGTTGGATTTGGTTTTTGGAGTAGTTAAGCATCTGAGAGTAGATGGAAAACTTGGGAGTGTTATCATCAATTCTTAGATCAGTCAAAATATTCATGATGTTTTGATTATATATATATATATATATATATATATATAATTTCTTATAGTATTACATTGAAGAAAGTATAAAACATGTTTGCCGATCAAGGATGGAACTCCATAGATATCAACAATCCAAACAAAAGGTATGTGAAATTGTAACTTTGAGCTTTGCTAATTTATACAATTTAATTAATTAATTCTTCACTTTTTAATAATTAGAACTAATCTATGACTAATTAAGTTTATAATTTCGAATCGATAGTTCTTTTCTTTTACTTTATAATTTATCAAAGTATTTATATTAATACATTTTGCAGGAGAAAAGTCAAGTTCAACAAGGATGATATCAAAGGAGGTCAAGTAATTGCAGGACTAATTTTCTCTTTTTTTTCTTTGACATGAGTTGAGTACTTAATTTAAGTTGCCGTACATCTTTTATATCCTGTACTTACGAGGATTTATCTTTTATTTCTTTTATATTGAACTAGTTAATTGTATAATTAAGTCAGTATTATTACTATTGAATCTGATAGAAACTAAACTCATAATTACTACTCCCTTTATTTTATAATTAAATGGTGTTTTTATTTTGTACACCTCCTTTAAATTTTTTGTTTATTTTTAGAAAGAAAGAATTAAATAGTATATTCTCTTTGTTCATTTATACTTTTTCATTATACTAAAATAAGTTTTCACTTTTATTTTTTCACTTTAGTATATCAAGAAAAAGAGTATTTTTTACCTTTAATATTAACTACTACTTTCCAAATAATTTTTCAAGATCTTTAGAAATACTAACTGTCATCAGTATTATATTAAAATGTGCAGTTCTTTATTCCTTTTTTTTTTAAAGAAAGTGCAATCCATTATGGACAAATAAAAGTGAATGAAGGGGGTATTTAATACAGTTCCTTAATTACATAAAAATCCATTCATTTAAATAGGAGTGAATTTGAAAAAAAAAACTAATTAATATCTTTTTTAATTTTGTGAAACATTATTTATTTTGAATCAAAATAATAAATTAAAAATACCATTTATTTTAAATCAAAATAATAAATTAAAAACACCATTTATTTTGAATCAAAATAAAAAAATTTAAAATACCATTTAATATGAAATGCAGAAGTATTCTAATATTTTATGATGCATAACACCCTGAGGAGGTTTCCTTCCTTTATGTATTTTGAGGATCAATATATAAGGTAAAGGTTATTGTCAAATCCTCAACTACAAAATGATTTTACTTTTATATATGTTATAGCCAAACAAAAAATGCAATATCTACTATTATTTTTCTTATTTTAAATTTTTAGTGATATATATTTTTGAAACGTATTAAATTGATAAACATAGTGAAAGAAACATAAAAAAAATATTATTCATTATTTATTATTATAATAATCATATTTGAAAATTGAGTTATTCAACAAAAAATAAGTAAACATCACAATTTAAAAAAAGTTTTAATCGACAATTAAATGACAAGAATCAATATAATCCTAAAAACAGAATTAAAAGTCAGGGCGCATACCATAACTAACTCTTCTTCAAAAATTTCCATGTTTTAGATTTTATTAACGTCATAAATGATTTCAAATATATACGTGTACACATACATAAATTTCTTTTAGCCAAACTGGCTATAGACATACGACAGTGATGACAAGATGTACAGATATATAAGTGTGAACAAGATATACCATCGTGATTTGAGTATAATGAGAGAGACATAGTTGGGGTATAAATATTATGATACTGTACAGGTAAGACACTATATGATATTATTATGGAATCGAGACGTCGTGTGGAATTCAGAAGAGACAGGTATATACATGTTACTTTAATTGTGGAGGACTTAACTCCATCTGTATGGTTTGATGCTTTCCTTATGTGTACTTGAGCTATTTAATTTGTATTGTGATTGAATGCTTGATCAATGTGGTTGTGTGGGTTATAGAAGGTAACGCAACGGAGTTTTAAATGGTAGTGAATTACTAGGAGATCTTTGGTCTAGCCTTATTATTATCATATAGACAAGGGAGTAGAAACGAAACTAAAGAGGGTGAGTTAATCATGCGGGTCAAATAATAGATCATTAAATAATGAAGACGGGCTTAATTTGTGATAATGGAAGGAAAAATGGGGTAGATGTGCTACAAGGTTTATATGGCGGGTTAATAGAGGAGAGGATCAGTGAAATCAACTACTGCCTAACTAGGGTGGCACTACACCGGGCAAATCACCACTGTAGTGAGATACTGTAGCGGTCAAGGTATCCGCTACATTAAGGTGAGAGAAACAGAATAAGATTTAGAACGAGGGCTATAATGGTAGGGTAGATGCTCGAATATTGATGAATTATTGTAATCAAAATAAAGTGATAAATGAACTTGTGGGGTTATAAATATAATTTCCAGTCATTCTTACATCTATTAATTCAATTGTATGTTAAATCATATGAAGTTACGTGAACTAATCTTAGTCTGTCAATGATGTCTATCGGTATGTGTGGTGTACTGATACTACCTTGTTACACATTTTTGGTATAGGTTATGGTTGGTTTGAAGTTTCTTGATTGATTTGGAGCACTCAGCCTCAGCTTCTGTAACTTTTTTTGGCAAATGAAATTGTATCATTATATTTTGTCAAAGAGCTCTTGTACCTGTCTAAACTAGGTCTTGGGGAGTCATGGTTCGGAAGATAAGATTTACTATAATTCTAGAAACATTTTTTATCATGCAAGCCAATGAGTATTTAAATTATTTTATTTTATGCGTTGGTTTAAAAAGGGTTCGCCTATCGAGCTAATGTCGATGCAGGTGCTCGCACGACTCACCATTCGGAACGTGAAATGGGAAAAACATAACTTAATATATACAAAAACTATATATAGCATTATATCCCCCTCCCCCCCCTCCCCCCCAACCCAAAAAAATCAACCTTTATTATTTTTTATTTCTTATTTTAGTGATAATGCAATCATTAAAACCTCTTAAATTGACAGACATAAAGCAGACATAAAAGAAAAACACCATTTGTATATAATTACAATCATCACTTTTAAAAATAAGGTTATTTAATAAACGATAAGTAAATACCATGATTTAGTAAATGTTCTAATTGATAACTAAACGATAAAAATCAACATAATCATAATAACGTACTTAACTGTCAGAACGCGTACCACAATTAACTATTCTTCCTAACTTTCATATATTAGATTTGGAAACGATAAAAGATTCAACTACAAAAGATACTCCTTGGTAGAAAATATTAATTTTCACTTGCATTGCAAATATAGTAGAAAAAAAAAGAAGCCGATGTATGGTGATTCTTCTCAATATGCAAGATAACAATAAGAGTCTTTATCCTAATTGTTCGTCTCCGATCTTCTTAATCATAAAATAATTTAATAAAAATTTTAAAAAGGACTAAGATGTAAAAAAAATTGTGAGGGATCACTTACATGTTTAAATAGCATTATTCATGTGAGTATTTTGGACAGAAGTAAAAAAGTAACAGTATCATCATATCATATATACTCAAAAACTCCACAAACTCACTCTCACACATCTTAAATTTGTATCAAAAAAAAAATTCTCCATATTCTTCTACTCTCTCTCTTTTTATTTTCTTCTTGGCCTTCTATGTATCTAACTAATCAAAAGGTGATGGATGCTTATGATGATATATTGTCTAAACTTGAACCACTTTTTTATGGTGATGAATGGGACTATCGCAAGATTTCAACTGATCAAATTCACAAAGCTGATGATAAACAGTCAATTCTATGACTGATCAAGACGAGCAGAAAGAAGTTGTTCCTGATGCTCAAAAAATCGCCGTAGAAGAAAGTGATAAAGAAGTGAAGAAAGGTGACACAGATCTGAAGACTGACGTTGATCGATTTGTTATGATTGATCAGAAACATAAAAAAAAATCAGTGATGATGATGATGTTGTCAAGCAAGAAATTGATGTAGAAATCCAAATAAGTGAGATAATTTTACTTGACTCGAAAATGGATGATGAGGTTATAAAGAAAAAGAGAGAAGCTTCTTCTATCAAATCTACTAATGATCCATTGGTTGCAAGAAGAACAAACCCTAGGAGGGCTCACAGAAGCGCTACTGAACCTCCACGAGAGCTAATTAGAGGAAGAGAGCAAACGTGAAAGGATTAATGCTAAAGATTTCTTCTTACCTGATGACTGGGCAACTGAAATTAGTGTTAGAGTAAAAGGAAACATGTCTGACCACAAAGATATGGTAAATTAATAATTAATTTTCTCTACTTATCATAAAACATTCAATTACTTATGCTTTAAATTTTAAGTGCACTAATTTTTATTTGGTTTTATAGATAATGAATGGTTTGATTTTAGTGTAGAATCATCAGAAGTTTTGATATACATTATGACTATTAGATTATTGTAATCAAATTTTATTTTTAATTATTATTATTTAATATTCAATATACATATATACGCCTCAAATTGTATCATTAATTATTGGATCAGGCAAAATATTCATGATGTTTTGATATACATACATACATATATATATATATATATATATATATATATATATATATATATATATATATATATATATATATATATATATATATATATATATATATATATATATATATATATATATATAACTTCTTATAGTATGACATTGAGGAAAATACAGAACATGTTTGTCGATCAAGGATGGAACTCCGCAGATATCAACATTCAACAAAAGGTATGTGAAATTATAACTTTTGAGCTATGCTAATTTATACAATTTATTTAATTAATTAATTTTTTGCTTTTTAATAAATAGAACCGATCAATGACTAATTAAGTTTACCATTGCCAATCGATAGTTCTTTTCTTTTACTTTACAATTTTATCAAAGTGTTTGTATTCATACATTTTGCAGGAGGAAAGCCCTGTTCAACAAATATGAGATCCATGGAGGTCAAATAATTGCAGGAGTAATTTTTTTTTTTTTTTGACATGTGTTGAGTCCGTAATTTAAGTTGTGTATATCTTTTATATCCTGCACTTATGAAGATTTATCTTTTATTTCTTTTATGTTGAACTAGCTAATTGTATAATTAAGTCAGTATTATTATTATTGAGTGTGATAGAAACTAATCTCATAATTACTTCTCCCTTTATTTTATATTTAAGTGGTATTTTTATTTTCTGCACCCCCTTTATATATTTTGTTTAGTTTTAGAAAGAAAGAATTAAATAGTACTTAATCTCTCTGTTCATTTTTACTTTTTCACTATATTAAAATAAGTTTTCATTTTTACTTTTTTGCTTTAGTATATCAAGAAAAAGATAGTATTATTTTTATCTTTAATATTAACTACTACTTTTTCAAATAATTTTTCAAAATCTTTTGAAATGCTAACTGTCACAAGTATTTTACTAAAATATGAGGTTCTTTTATTTTATTTTGAAAGAAAGTACAAAGTCCATGATGGACAAATTAAAGTGAATGGAGGGAGTATTTAATATAGTTTCTTAATTACATAAAAGTTCACTCATTTAAATAGTAGTGAATTTGAGAAAAATAATTAATATCTTTTTTTTGATCATGTGAAACACAATTTATTTTGAATCAAATTTTTTTTTAAAACACCATTTATTTTGAATCAAAATAAAAAACTAAAAATACCATTTATTATAAAGTGAATAAGTATTCTAGTACTATATGATGCATACCACTCTGAGGTGGTTTTCTTCCTTTATGTATTTTCTTTCTAAGGATCAATATATAAGGTAAAGGTTATTGTCAGATCATCAATTACAACAAAATGACCATACTTTTATATACTTTATAGCTAAAGAAAAAAATGCAATGTCTACTTTTATTTTTCTTATTTTCAAGTTTTAGTGATATATATTTTAAAAACCTATTAAATTGCTAAACATAATGAAAGAAACATAAAATAAATATCATTCATTATTTATTATTATAATAATCACATTTTAAAATTGAGAGTTTTTAATCGATAATTAAATGACAAGAATAAATATAACCAAAAAAACAGACTTAACAGTCAAGGTGCGTACCATAACTAAATCTTCTTCAAAAATTTTCGTGTTTTAAATTTGATTACATCATAAATGATTTCAAATATATGCAATAGCAAACACACATAAATTTTTTATTTTAGCCAAACTGGCTATATACATGGGGCTGCGATGACAACATGTAAAGATATACAAGTGTGATACAAGATATACCATCGTGATTCGAGTATAATGTTAGAGACACAGTTGGGGTGTAAATATTATGATACGGTACAGGTAAGACACTACATGATATTATTATGGTGTAGAGACGTCGTGTGGAATTCAGAAGAGACAGATATGTACATGTACTTTAGTTGTGGAGTACTTAACCCCATAGGTATATTTTGATGCTTTCCTTATGTGTACTTGAGCTATTTAATTTGTATTGTGATTGAATGCTTGATTAATGTGGTTGTGTGGGTTAAAGAAGGTAACGCAATTGAGTTATCAATTATAATGAATTACTAGGAGATCTTTGGTCTGGCCTTATTATTATCATATATACAAGAGAGCAGAGACTAAATTAAAGAGGGAGAGTTAATCATGCGGGTCAAATAATAGGTCATTAAATAATGAATACAGGCTTAACTTTTGATAATGGAAGGGTAAATGGGGTAGACATGCTACAAGGTTTATATGACGGGTTAATAGATGAGAAGACCAGTGAAACTGAAAACTGCCTAACTACGGTGCCGCTACAGCGGGCAAATCACCTGTAGCGAGATCTCCGTAGCGGTCAAGGTATCCACAGCAGCAAGGTGAGAGAAACAGAATAAGATTGGAACTAGAGCTAGAGTGGTAGGGTAGATGCCCGAATATTGATGAATTATGGTAGTCAAATAAAGTGAAAAATGAACTTGTGGGGTTACAAATTTAATTTGGAGTCGTTGCTATATTTATTAATTCAATTTCATGTTAAATTATATGCAGTTACATGAATAAATCTTAGTCTGTCGATGATGTCTATCGGTATGTGTGATGTATTGATACTAACTCGCTAAACCTTTTTGGTGTTGGTTTTGGCAAGTTTGAAGTTTCATGATTGACGTGGAGTACTAAGCCTCAACTTCTGTAATTTTTTCCGCACACGAAGCTATATCATTTTATTTTATCAAGTATTCTGGTAGAGCTCTTGTACGTGGCTAGACTAGGTCTTGGAGAGTTATAGTTTGGAAGAAATTTTTTTATAATTCTAGCAATATTTTGTATCATGCATGCTAATGAGTATTTAAATTATTATATTTTATGCGTTGGTTCAAAGAGTGGTTCTCTTATCGAGCTAAAGTTGATGTAGGTGCATGCACGATTCACCCATTCAGATCGTGAAATGAAAAAAACGTAACTAAGTATATTAAAAAAACTATATATAACATTATATTCCCCTCCCCCCTACCCAACCCAAACAAAATTCAAATTTATTATTATTTTTATTTCGTATGTTATTGATAATGCAATCATCAAAACCTCATAAGTTGATAAACATAAAAAAGACATAAAACAACATTACCAATTGCTTATAATTACAATCATCACTTTTAAAAATTTGGATATTTAACAAACGATAAGTAAATGCCATGATTTAGCAAATTTTTTAATCGATAATTAAACGATAAAAATCAACATAATCATAATAACGTACTTAACAGTCAGAACGCGTAACACAATTAACTATTCTTCTTGACTTTCTGTAATTAGATTTGGGAATGATATAAAAGATTTAACTATCAAAAATACTCCTTGGTAGAAAATATTAATTTCCACAATCTTCATTGCATTGCAAATATAGTAGAAAAAAAAAGAAGTCGATGTATGGTGATTTTTCTCAATATGCAAGATAATAATAAGAGTCTTTATCTTAATTGTTACTCCCCGGTCTTCTTAATCTTAAAATAATTTAATAAAAAATTTAAAAAGGACTAAAATGTTTAAAAAAAATTGTGAGGGATCACTTACATGTTTAAATAGCATCATTCATATGATTATTTTGGAAAGAAGTAAAAAAGTAACAGTGTCATCATATTATATATTCTCAAAAACTCCACAAAATCACTCTCACACATCTTCAGTTTGTATCGAAAAAAATTTCTCCATTTTTTACTATGCTCTTTTTTTATTTTCTTTTTGACCTTCTATATATCTAACTAATCAAAAATATATGGATACTTATGATGATATATACTCTGAACTTGAACCACTTTTTGATGGTGATGAATGGGACCATTGATCTTGGGTAGAATTGCATGCCCAAGTGATGCTCGAATGCTTCATTTCGACTTGTTTACCTATCGTTATGTGTACATTTTCATGTGATTCTTAGCTAAATGTGAATTTACACTAACCAACATGATTAGTGTTGTTTTGCAGGAAAAAGGAAATTTTGGAAGCTAAATATACATGTTGGTGAAGATCGGGAATGAACTTGAAAACAAGGAAAGGAAAATGACAAGAGAGAGCAGCAAAAATTGGGGCTCCACGATGGAGCCGTGTCACGTTGCCATCGCAGAGGCGTTCTGCCTGGAGGAATTAATTTTGTCAATTTCCAGTGGAGGCTCGCGTTACCTCCATGACACGGAGGCTGTGCTCCGCGATACACTTCGTGTCACGTTGAGTACAATTATATGGAACCTCAAGTTCCAGTGAAGGTGCGCGATAGCAGCGTGGCACGGAGGCAAGGCTCCGCGATGCAAGCCGTGCCACGTTGAGGTGTAATTGCTAGGGAGCCGACTTCCAGTGAGGGTCCGCGATAACCCCGTGGCACGGAAGGAGTGCTCCACGATACACTCCGTGCCACGTTGCTTGTTATTCCGGAAAAAATTCTCAAGAAGTATAAATAGCACACTTAGGTTTTATTTTAAGGAGGTTGACTTGGTTGAGCAAGAACGTGGGTTACAGGCAGTTGAGAGGACGAAAATTCTAGGGTTCTTTTCTTTCTCTTTCTCTTTAATCTCAATTGTTTGTATGAATTCTACTTATTTGATGATGTTTAATCTACAAATGAGTGGATAATTCACTTCTTGCTGAGGTTAAGAACAATTGTAGTGGAATGTAATTGTTGATCTGTCTCACCCCGCCTTGGGGGGTATGACTGGCACCTAGTGCCCTACTAGGACCAGAACTGCTAGACTACTGAGCCTGAGCACATCTGGTGCCTGGCTGGCTTTAACTCAAATTTCTGGAAACAAAGGGCTATATACCGGCTGTAAACACAGCCTCCGGCCGACTGGGCCTATAGCCACCTGTACTATAACGACAGCTAACCAGAATCATATCAATATAAGGGAGCTTATGCGGGCCGACAAGGCCACCATGCTGTCTAGTTATCTGTAACTCAACAATGGAATACTGAATAACTACGTGACCGGCAAGGTCACCACTACTGACTGGATAAGGCCTCACACGGCCAACATAAACTGAAATGCTAAACAACTATAACAAACTGCACGGCCTCACACGACTGGCTCAACTGACCACAGGGAAATATATACAGACTGCAAGCCTCTAGGAATACTGATAAGATGGTCGGGACAGGGCCCCGACCTACCCGTACTGTACAACAAAGGGAAATGATATAAACCTCTGAAATATCAAGTTTCGGATGACAAGAGCTGATGACTCTGCGCTGGCTAGGATCACGAGGGATCGCCTCCTCGTCTATGAGTACCTGCAGGCAAGTAATGCAGCGCCCCACTGGGCGTCAGTACCACTGGTACCGAGTATGTGAAGAAATTGAAATAATACAACTGAATACAGATAACATAACTAACAAGTCTGTGAGCAGAAGATAACTGAATCTGAAGCTTTGATAGGAACTAGATCAAACCTTTCTGCGCTGATAGGCAGGAGCGTGTCTGTAGTCACGGCGGCCTGCTTTCTATTAACTAATATATATAAAGCACATAAATACATATACATTTAGCAAGCAATAACCAATACCAACCCTCATAAGCCGGATGGCGCCAAACAAGCAAACAATCTATATACCCCTACCTGGGTCAAAACTAACCAAAAATAAGTTACTCCACTCATCTTCTCACATCGGAGCTCCTCTACCGGCCCCCTAGGTCTCTGGCTCAGGCCATGGCCTCCGATATAAGCAACCGTGTCTTGGTCCAGAGGACTCCTGTGTAGACAGTAACGGATAAGGTCTGGATCCCCGGACACAACTCAACGGGGCTACCTGAAACTGGAGCTACACCTATAATAACTGAATGTACAGACAGTAACAGATAGGGTCTGGTTCCCTGGACACAAAACTCAACAGGGCTATCTGAAACCGGAGCTGCACCTGTAATGCTGATCAGACTGCTATGGGGAAAGCTTCATCCCATCTTCGTCCAAGCTGGGGATGGCATGCCACTCCTTGGAGTGACGTAAAACCCACCCGCTCAGTGGGCGACACGATTACCAACTCAGGGGCGGCGAGGACGCTCAATAAGGTGCCCTCACGCCACATCAAGTCTCAACAAACAAATAGCACACATAAATAGCAAGCATGTATAACTGAAAAAGACTATCTGAAATCTGATTTCTTATTCTGATCTGTTTCCATACTGAACTGACTCTTTACTGATTATACTGATTCTAAAATCTTTATTTAGCTGCTTGGCTAATCTGTAGCCGGGATACTATCTGTCTGAATGGCTAATCTGTAGCCATAAAACTGGCTGTCTATCTGATTTTACTTTACTAACTTTTATTGTGAAAATCTGTCTCTTTTTATTCTACAACATGCTTGCTAATCACACAATAAGCTATACTGAATATGGAATGCTAACTTGCCCTTTGGTGCATGCTTTACTAACTTTCGAACTGAATACGATATGGCAACACAACTCAGAATCTATCAGACTAGCTTAATTCTCAACATTCAACTCCGAGAGTTTCAAATACGGAGTTTACTATGATTTACCAAGCTAAGGCTTACTAACTTGCCGAAGAACAACTTCACATACCTTAACCTCGAGTTATCCGACTGTCGGACGAGGCCCGGTCAGTATTCCAGCTAAATCTCCCAACTGCATTCATAAACACGTCATTTAGTACTAAATACAACACTATTCTGAAGGACGGCGTCACTTTCGATATAATTATAGCCTAAACTTAGGCTTATCTAAAGACGGTCAAAAACTTGCTATTTTTCAGAAGTCCAGAATAGAGAAGTATTCACTTTACGGCTAGGAGTACATAGACACTAGTTTGGAGCAATTCCACTTACCTTAGTCCGGTAGCTCGATGATTTGTCGGTCGAATTTCGCGAAACTAAATCCGTAAGAATGCTCCTTGCTGCTAAATACCTCGGTACCTGAGGTTAATTTAAGTTTGGACAACGTTTGGCAGCATAATCGGAATGAAATTATCAAGGAACCTTCGTCCCTTTCTCCTCTCTGGTTTTTCTCTCCGTTTTCATTGGAAATTATAAGAATTATTTCATTTAAAATCGAAGTGGGGCTTTTATACTTGGGCCTGTATAGGCCCAACATGTCACGAAGCCAACGCGGTGGCCCCGCCTCCATGACATGCTGCCATCGCGGAGGGGCTCTGCCCCAGCTCCTTCCGCGGTGGTTCGACAGGTTACTCCTCCGATCCTTTCCCGAGCCTTTCCCTAGCACGTATGGCTTTCAAATATGCTTAACCAACATGCGAATAGGCCATCTAGGTGTCGGAAATCTTATGGGGTATAACATGATCATTTCAGTTTTCATCTTTTCTTCAATGGTTATTCTATCAATTCTTGTTTTTACTGCATTAATGTTTGGCCAATGTTAATGTATATCTAGAAATCCAATTTTGATTTTGAAAAGGAAAGAAATTGGAAAGATGTGAATTGGTAGGATATGATCTTTTCTTAGTTTAGAAAATTGAGAATTGATTTACATTCAGAATAGAAATATATCTAAAAGTCTTATTAGTCAACTAAGGAATCGGTTATGTATGGCTAGAGTATGAAATTCTTTTATCACAGAAATATAAATTAAGGTTCACGATTCTTAAATTGGATAGGAGTCGAAAGATCCAATCCATAGGCAATAATTTTTGACTAACAACCGAAGAAAAGATTAGCTGAATTGAATTGAAAAAATTACTTCCCTGCATGTTTGTTTTAACCTCAGCTTGCTCATTGCTATTGTCGGACTCAAATTATAATCTTAACTTAGGTTTTTATTACTTAGTAAATTAACTCTCAAAATATTGTTTAATTGGTTTTCTGCATTCATAAAGACATAGTTCACTGACGCTTAAGTTAATTGGTACCGTAGTTCAGTCCCTGTGGGATCGATACTTGGCATCAATTAAGCCACTTTACTACTTGTTCGACCACGTGCACTTGCGTGTAGTCACTACAGCACCGAACAAGTTTTTGGCGCCATTGCCGGGGACTTGCAATTGGTTAAATTATTTTCTTAGTGTTAGTTTACAAATTCTATATAAGTGCTGACAACTTGATCTTAGCCTATCTCTTGCAGATATTGAATTCTTCTGAACGTTGACAAGAGATAAGGAGTTGGTGGATTCATATATAGAGCCGGAAAGACAATTTCATCGTCAAAGAAGAGAAGCTCTAGAGAAGAAGCTACAGTTGCTAAGACAGGCAATTCTGGAGCAACAACAGAATCCACCACTTGTGAGGGCAGTTTTAGTGCCCGAGGAAATGGCAGCAAGGCCGGTTCGCGAAGTGGCAATCCCACATGCTAACAATGTTACATCTAGTATTCGCAGACCAGAGCCAGGAGGGAGGTTTGAGCTTAAACAGAATATGGTGCAATTGTTGCACACCAGCGGGCAATTCACAGGTCTCCCTCATGAAGATCCACAACAACATCTCCAAAACTTTTTTGAGATAAGTGACACTTACATTCCCGCTGGAGTATCATCCGACTACGTGAGGCTTACATTATTCCCATTTTCATTATTGGGGGAAGCAAAGAGGTGGTTGAAAGCTGAACCACCTAACTCTATCAACACTTAGGATGATCTTGCCAGAAAGTTTTTGATACGATTCTTTCCATCTGGGAAAACACCAAGACTTAGAAGTCAGATTCTAAGTTTTAAACAAAGAGAGGGTGAGAATCTGTATCAAGCTTGGGAAAGGTTCAAATCATTGTTAAAGGATTATCCTCACCATCACCAGTCCAATGATGTGTTGGTGCCTACTTTCATTGAGGGTTTGGAACCACATACAAAAATTTTGCTAGACTCAGCAGCTGGGGGACAGGCATTAGAAAAGACTTATGAGGAGCTTTATACTTTGTTAAATCGTATTTCACAGGGAAATCCGGAGTGGAATGCGGACTCATCACGAGGAGGAACAAGGAAAGCGGTAGGAGTCTTTGAGGTGGATGGTTTTATAGCTATCGTTGCACAGATAGCTGCGTTGCAAAATCAACTCAACACCCACTTCAGCAGTATGAGCTTGAATCAAGCACAAGCCCCAGTCAATGTAGTGCAGCAGGTATGGTGTGAAGTATGTGGGAGTAATGAACACTCAGCTGAGTGTTGTGGTGCAAATTCAGATTCAGTAAACTTTGTTGGGAACGTCCAGAGAAATAATACCAACAGTATGGCAACAATTACAACTCAAATTAGAGGAATCATCCGAATTTCTCTTGGGGTAGTAATAGCCATCAAGGGCAAAGTTCGAATCAGGGTGTGCAGAGAAATCAAGGGGGGCATCAGAATTTTCAGGCGCAATACAGAGGAAACAATGCACCTCCTCCACCACCCAACAACACTGAGGACATGTTTAAAACACTTATAGCTAACCAAGCGCAAATGCAAGCTGATTATGTGAAATTGGCGGCAGACATGAAAAATCAGCCGTTAGCTACAAAGGAGTTGGAGTACCAGTTTGGAAAACTAGCTGGAGCTTAAAACACCAGGCCCAGAGGAGGACTACCGAGTGACTCTTACCCAAATCCCAAGCAGGTTAATGCAGTGACCACAAGGAGTGGATTACAACTCAAGGAGGTGGAGCCAGAAAGACCACCTCAGCAATCAGGAGCAGTGGAAAAAGATGGGGAACATGATGATGAGAGGGGGAAGGAGAAGGCAGCCGAGGAAGAAAGACCACCACCCCCGTTCCCTCAAAGATTAAAGAAGCACAAGGAGGAAGATTGCTTTAAAAAGTTCATGAAGGTGCTGAAACAGGTACACATTAATTTACCTTTGGTTGATGTTTTGCAGGGAGTGCCAAAACATGCAAAGCATATCAAGGACATCATAGCAAACAAAAGCAGATTGACGGAATATGCTACGGTGGCGCTTACTGAGGAGTGCACTTCCCGGATACAGAACAGGTTGCCAACAAAGCTCAAGGACCCTGGGAGCTTTACCATTCAGATCACAATAGGGCAAAGTATCCGAGCTCGCGGACTATGTTATTTAGGAGCGAGCATAAACTTAATGCTGACATCGGTGTTCAAGAAGTTGGGGTTGGGCAGTCCTAGACCAACTACAGTGATCTTGCAGCTAGTAGACAATTCTTTGGCCAAACCATATGGAATTGTGGAGGATGTGCTAGTGCAAGTGGGCTCCCTTATTTTCCCAGTAGATGTTATTATATTGGATTTTGAGTCGGATGCGAAAGTTCCATTTATTTTGGGACGTCCTTTCTTGGAAACCGGTCGACGTTGATTGATGTAGCTGCGGGGTAGCTAACCATGCGAGCGCATGATAAAGTGGAGGTGTTTGATGTGTATAAGGCCATGAAGCTTCCGGCCATCTATGAGGAGCTATCAGCAATCAATGTGCTAAACCAGGAAGCAATTCTTCAAATTGTTGATTCTCAAGATCCTTTAGAGAGAGCTTTGATGGGCTCCGATCATTTCGGAGATAGGGATACTTATGAGATGGTGCAAATGTTGAACGAACCAAAATGGTTTCTCAGGAAGCAAGAATTTCAGCCATTGATGATGTCCTTAGAACCATTGCCAAAACCATCTATTGAGGAAGCACCAAAACTGGAGTTGAAGACATTGCCTCCACATTTGAAATATGTATTTTTGGGGGAAGATTTGCCAGTCATCATCTCCACAGAACTGACAGAGGCACAGTTAAAGGATGCATTGGTGGTTCTCAAGAGGCGGAAGAAAGCAATGGGCTGGCAAATGTCATACATTAGGGGAATCAACCCAGCTTTTTGCACACATAGAATTTTTATGGAAGAAGGAGCAAAGACAACTGTACAACATCAGCGGAGGTTGAATCGGTGATGAAGGATGTGGTTAGGAAGGAAGTGATTAAGTGGCTTGATGCAGGTGTGGTCTATCCCATTTAAGACAGTGAATGGGTCAGTCCCGTTCAGTATGTCCCAAAGAAAGGAGGGATGACCGTGGTCACCAACGAGAAGAATGAGCTGATCCCTACACGCACAGTCACAGGCTGGCGAATTTTCATGGACTACAGAAAGCTAAATCAGGTCACGGGGAAAGATCATTATTCTATCCCATTTATTGATCAAATATTGGACAGGTTGGCAGGTCAAGAATACTATTGTTTCCTTAATGGATATTCTAGCTATAACCAAATAGCCATAGCACCGGAGGACCAGGAGAAGACTACTTTCACATGTCCTTATGGGACATATGCTTTCAGGCGGATGCCATTTGGTCTATGCAATGCACCCGACACATTCCATAGATGCATGATAGTGATCTTTCACGATATGGTGGAAGATTTCATCGAGGTATTTATGGATGATTTTTCTATTTTCGGTAACTTGTTTGCTACATGTTTCCAGAATCTTGACAGGGTGCTAGCTCGATGTGAAGACTCAAACCTTGTACTCAACTGGGAGAAATGTCATATTTTAGTCAAGAAGGGTATCGTCCTTGGCCATAAGGTGTCTTGCAAGGGGTTGGAAGTTGATTGTGCAAAGATCGAAGTGATTGAAAAGCTACCACCACCTGTGTCAGTGAAGGGTGTTCGCAGTTTTCTCGGACATGCAGGGTTCTACAGATGGTTCATCAAGAACTTCTCTAAAATTTCTAGACCAATATGCAGGTTGCTAGAAAAAAAGGTGAAGTTCAAGTTTGATGAGGATTGTGTTAAAGCATTCGAGGAGTTGAAACAAAAGCTGATAGAAGCACCTATTCTCATTTCTACGGATTGGGAGCAACCGTTTGAATTAATGTGTGATGCAAACGATGTGGCTGTAGGAGCTATATTGGGGCAGCGGAGGAATAGAATTTTTCATTCCATTCATTATGCAAGCAAAACACTGGACGCAGCCCAAGTCAATTATACAGTCACTGAAAAGGAGATGCTAGCATTGGTGTTCGCGTTTGATAAATTCAGGTCCTACTTGGTGGGTTCTAAAGTAGTGGTGTATACCGATCATGCAACGATTCGGTATCTGTTTAACAAGAAGGATGCAAAGCCCAGGCTGATTAGATGGATCTTGTTGTTACAAGAGTTTGACCTAGAGATTAGGGACAGAAAGGGGAGCGAGAATCAAGTGGTAGATCACCTATCGCAACTGGAAAGCCAGTTGCATGTGAAGGAAGGTGACAACATCAAGGAAGAGTTCTCGGATGAGCAGCTCTTGGCAATAAGGGAAGCTGAAATCCCTTGGTATGCAGACATTGTGAATTTGCTGGTAAGTGGAGTCTATCCACAGGAGGCTATGGCTCAACAAAGAAAGAAGTTGAGACATGATTGCAGGTATTACATTTGGGATGAGCCATACTTGTTTAAGTAGGGACCAGATCAGGTGATGATAAGATGCATTCCAGAGAGCCATATTGCAGAAGTGTTGAGGAGTTGTCACTCATCATTGTATGGAGGGCACCACGGAGGTGAGCGGACAGCGCACAAGGTGCTACAGTCAGGTTTCTTTTGGCCTACACTGTTTAGAGACTCTATGGCATATGTAAAAATGTGTAATAGATGTCAAAGAACAGGCACAATTGGTAGAAGGTAAGAGATGCCACTGCAGCAGATATTAGAAGTGGAGATCTTTGATGTATGGGGAATAGATTTCATGGGCCCGTTCCCACCGTCATTGGTAATCGTTACATCTTGGTAGCCGTTGATTATGTATCAAAGTGGGTTGAACTGGAATGACAACAAGGTGGTAACAAAATTTGTGAAAAAGCATATTTTCACCATGTTCGGGACACGCTGAGCCATTATCAGTGATGGAGGGGCTCATTTTATAAATGCAAGTTTCAAGAATTTGCTAGCTAAGTATGGGGTGCGCCACAAGGTAGCAACAACATATCATCCCCAAACTAGTGGGCAAGTAGAGGTGTCGAACAGAGAGATAAAGCAGATTCTACAAAAGACAGTGAATGCACAATGAATTGATTGGTCAAGCAAACTCAACGATGCGTTGTGGGCTTATAGAACTGCATACAAGACACCCATTGGGACTTCTCCGTATAGATTGGTCTATGGAAAGGCGTGTCATCTGCCTGTGGAGCTAGAACATTGAGCTTTTTGGGTTGTGAGAAAATTGAACATGGACTCGGAGCTAGTAAGGAAGAAGAGGCTGATGCAACTCAGCGAACTTGATTAGTTTCGATAGCATGCTTATGAAAGTGCCAAATGCTACAAGGAGAATATGAAGAAGTGGCACGATAGGCATATGGTGTATTGGATCTTTGAGCCTGGGCAGAAGGTGTTGCTATTTAATTCGAGACTAAAGCTTTTTCCAGGCAAATTGCGGTCCAAATGGTCAGGGCCACTTGAAGTGGTGAGAATGACCCTGCACGGGGCAGTGGAGTTGTGGCAAGAAGATAGAAGTGCCACATTTTTGGTGAATGGGAAATTATGTAAACATAATTGGGGTGAGGACGTCATTCGAGAGAAGATGTCCATCACTCTAGAGGATGATTGAGCATGAATGACGTCGAGCCGCGACGGTAAATCAGGCGCTGCATGGGAAGCAACCTGTGAATGTGTTGTAATAGACAAGTAGAACTATTTGAAAAAAACAAAAAACAAAAAAAAAAATATATATATATATAAAAGAGAAAAACAAAGAAAAAGAAAAATAAAAATTTTTTTGCATTGAAACCTATGAATTCCAACCAATTTATTGTGGTGAAATGATATTCAGGTGGAACGGAGGGCAAAAATGCAAAGAATGCAAAGGAAAAAATTTGAGGTGAGAAAATAAAAATTGGCACATTACAGTGAGCCTGCGCGATGGCTCCGCGTCACGGAGGAGGGGCTCCGCGTTACCCTCCATGACACGTTGAAGCTTATTTTGGATTTTTTAAAAATCCAGAATACTGGCGCGATGGCTCCGTGTCATAGAGGCAGTGCCCCGCATTGCACTCCGTCACACGTTGAGTGTTATTTCGCGTCGGGTCACACCGGGTCACCGGGTAACCCGCGCGAAAAACCCTTTTAAAACCCCAAATTCCCTCATTTTCTTCCTATTTCTTCATTTCCTCCACGACCCACACCCAAAATTCCCTTCTCCCCCAACGTGACACAGGTTTTCTTCAATTTCATCAAATTAAAGGTATGTTCTTGTTCTCTACCTCATTTTTGCTCAAATTTGTGATTCTTGAATATGTTTGGTGATTGAACCTTGCCCTAAGTGAGAAATAAGCTTGAATTTACTTGAGTTATGATTGAATGATGTTCATAATATCGTTTTGAATATATAAACTCAATGATTGCATGTTTTATTGAATTCTTGCGAAATTGATAGCTAGGGTTGAAAATTGAATAGGAAGAAGACTAAATTCTTTGAAATGTGAAAAAAAATTGGGTTGTTTATGTTGGGTGAAGTGAAATATATTGTGATTGATGTTGAATATGCTAATTTAGAAGAGGGATTTTCGGGAAAATGCAATTGGAGAATTACATAGGATATTGAAAAATTGCTAAGTGCTATGATGATGTAATTGAATCGATGGAGAAATCTGTATTCATTGTACGAAGTCTGAGTAGTACATAGTAATTGTTCCATCGACTTATATGAATGCACTATGCATGTTGAATGTTAAGAAGTGGAAAATCGTGAATGTCTTGTCGAATTATTTGGATTGTGGCTTAAGACTAAGTGTGGGGTGACCCAATTAAACCCAACCTTAATTGTAGCTAATTATGACTTGAATAACATTCGGACTGTCTGTTTGAATGTACAGGAACAATGTCAGGCCGACAAGACAAGGGCAAGGGCGCATCCACATCGAGCGCCAGCAGAAAAAGGGTGAGATTGGGAACAGCAGTTCCAGCAGCACCAGCGGTTCCGCGAGGCCAACGCCGACAATACGGAACCCGATGGGTGACTGATGAGGGGAAGAAGTGGTATGCTAAACACAAAGAAACCAAATACTTCCCGGAAGAGCAGGTAGCACGGGAGCCGCTGGCACAGGAATTCCCGCGGATTGTACACAGGATTGACACCGCTAGGCTTAACTTCATCTTGGAAGAGCCCAGGGAGTGCAATCTCCATATTATTTGGGAGTTCTATGCCAACTGGAACCCGACCCTACGCAGTCACACCGTCAAAATCAGGGGGCAGGTTGTCACTTTTGAGCCCCATCACTTGAATGCAATCCTGGGGGCGCGGGACACAGATGCTCATGTCCTTAGGCAGTTGAACATCACTCCACCTATGCGGACATCAGACGCACCCTATGTGGATCCCGATCGATAGCCAGGTGGGGCAGGCACAAGGAGAGGGGCTACCATCAGACATTGCCCTACTCTCAGATGAACCGGGAAGCCCAGATTTGGTTGAAGATTGTGTGTTCCTGCCTAATCCTGAGGGTACACATGACAGATGTCACCGAGATAGAGTGTGCTTGGTGTATGCCCTGATGAAGGGGTTGGAAATCAATGTTGGGGCGGTAATCATCTCCGCCATGAAGAGAGCCTGACTGCATCAGGGGCATAGATACGGGTTCGGTGGTTTGCTTACCACATTCCTGAGGGGCCATGATATTGAGGAGGAGGCCCTAGATTACATCCCACAGATCGACAGACGTGCCTTGGATGTCACCAAAACCAAGTCACCTGACACTACTTATGGGCCGGTGCTCACACTAGCTGAGCGACATGCTCGGGATGACCAGTATATGGCCCGCATGTACGAGATGCAGATGTTGCAGCTGCGCATAGGCGGGAGGCCGGCAACAGAGGATGAGTTTTGGCAGCTCGAGTTGGATTACCCATTCGACGAGAATGCCTGGGCTCTATGTAGAGTGGGGCCCACATTTGTGGAGCCCGTAGATGATGATGTCCCCACCGATGAGGAGACACACCGGGAGGACTCAGATGTTGAGTCAGACGAGGACGGCGGGGGCGATTCAGATATGGGAAATGAAGCAACGACACCTGATGAAGAAGTTGAATACTTCGACTGATCAGGGAGTTTCACCACCCAACCTTTGTGATATGTGAAATTATGTGAAGACTGGGGACAGTGTTCGGGTTAAGTGTGGGGTGGGATTAGTTAGGTTCCAGGTGCTTTGTTTATTATGTTTTGTTTTGTTGTTGTTTTTGTGCCTGTGCAAAATGTGACCTCGTGACTCTGTATTGTGTGTTCTGTAATTGATTTGGTGTTGAAATGAATGTTGAGTTGCTGTGTGTTGTGTTGAACTACTGTTGGGTGTGTTGTGTAAATATTGTTCAAATTAAAATTTTTATCTTTTTTCTATCGAATTTTTTCGAATTTTTTTTTATGTTGGGTTTCTCGGCCTTTGTTTTTGGTGCTTTTACCGAGAATAGTCCCATTGAACCGAAGTCGTAGATAGCGACCATTCCCTATGATGGATGGATGACGACCGTCTTAAGGGAAATGTAGTCGATAGGAGTAGTTTTTTTCTCTCTTTTCTTTCTTTTGTGTGTTTACCAAACGTGTCGCTACTTCATGGTTCGGAATTCTCGTTACGTGTTGTACATGATATTAAGTTGCAAAGGTGATTTGTATGAAAGCATGAAAATGTGTAAACATGTTGAGATACCTAGGCCATAGAGTTCGATTCGTTGTGATCGAGGCTCAATAGTGAATTCTTGTAATTAGTTGATTGAAGAGTCTGTGAATATGTCTTGAGTTGAGCATGTGCAATGAGTGTGAGGTGAGGTTTTGATTATTCCATGCTATTGTGAAGTGTCTAGAACTTGCCTGGTGTGTGTACTAAACGAAATGAAGGATGTGTATTGTAGGAAAGGATGTAGGCATTTCTTTGAATAAACCGAAAGTTTCTCCATTATCATACCTACCTTGAATTTGCATCCTAGTCAGCCCCATTGAGCCTTTAGCCTATTTTTTTCTTTATTTGAAGAGGTACAAACCGAGCTTAATCCCTTCTTTTCATTTGCCGTGAATTTGATCCAAAACTCTTAAGCGCTCAAGAAAAATAATTTTCCCACAGTGTAAAGGAGTGAGAATTGTGAAACGGAAGGAAAAGCGGAAGTTGTGAAAGTTAAAGAAAGGTCAAAGGTGCACTTGTTGAAATTAAATAAAAGAAAGATGTATAACTAATCTTTGCTAGTAAGTCAAGTGAGCTTAAAGAAATGGGAACAAAAACAAAGAAAAAAAATTTTCAAGAATGAGAGGATGAAGGAAGAAACAATGCCCATAATGATGGTGGGATGTATTGAAAAGCGCTTAAGGAAGCTAGTTGCTATTATTGATTAGCCCAGTATTTACTTGTTCCTTAGCTTACATTACAACCTGTTAAGTCCTACGTGATCTTACATCACGCGTCCTTATATTAGTGGAGTAATACACTAGAGGCAAGCTTATGGTTCATGACATGATGCATGTGAATTCTTTGGGAGAGAGAGCAAAATTGAATTCATATACCCCTACATGTAGTGCTTTGGAAATCATATGATGGCAATGGGGTAAGTCTCTTGTGTTGTGAGGGCACATGCTTGACGAGAGATTAAATTTCGTGTCGGATGGCTTGATCAATTGATTTGCATGAGTTTTTCAAGATCAAGAATTGATTTTTGAGCTTAGAAGATCTCAATGTGATGTACTTCATTGTATTGATGATACCATTCATGTTTTCTTGATGATTTGCTATATTAAATAATTGGTATAGCCGTAGCTTGAATGGTCGAGCCAAAGTAGCTATGCGTGGGTGTCAATTGCATGAGATGTGAGAGTATTGTTCGAGGACGAACAAGGTTCTAAGTGTGGGGTAAGTGATCTTGGGCAGAATTGCATGCCCAAGTGATTCGAATGCTTCATTTCGACTTGTTTACCTATTGTTATGTGTACATTTTCATGTGATTCTTAGTTAAAGGTGAATTTATACTAACCAACATGATTAGTGTTGTTTTGCAGGAAAAAGGAAATTTTGGAAGCTAATATACATGTTAGTGAAGATCGGAAATGAACTTGGAAACAAGGAGTGAAAAATGAAAAGGGAGAGCAGCAAAAATAGGGGCTCCGCGATGGAGCCGTGTCACACTACCATCGCGGAGGTGTTCTGCCTGGAGGAATTAATTTTGTCAATTTTCAGTGGAGGCTCGCATTACCTCCGTGACACGGAGGCTGTGCTCCGCGATGCACTCCGTGTCACGTTGAGTACAATTATCTGGAACCTCAAGTTCCAGTGAAGGTGCACGATAGCACCGTGGCATGGAGCCAAGGCTCCGCGATGCAAGCCGTGCCACGTTGAGGTGCAATTTCTGGGGAGCCGACTTCCAGTGAGGGTCCGCGATACCCCCATGGCACGGAGGGAGTGCTCCGCGATTCACTCCGTGCCACGTTGCTTGTTATTCCGGAGAAAATTCTCAAGAAGTATAAATAGCACACTTAGGTTTTATTTTAAGGAGGTTGACTTGGTTGACAAGAACGTGGGTTACAGGCAGTTGAGAGGACGAAAATTCTAGGGTTCTTCTCTTTCTCTTTCTCTTTAATTTCAATTATTTGTATGAATTCTACTTATTTGATGATGTTTAATCCACAAATGAGTGGCTAATTCACTTCTTGTTGAGGTTAAGAACAATTGTAGTGGAATGTAATTGTTGATCATTTCAGTTTTCATCTTTTCTTCAATGGTTATTCTATCATTTCTTGTTTTTAATGCATTAATATTTGGCCAATGTTAATGTATATCTAGAAATCCAGTTTTGATTTTGAAAAGAAAAGAAATTGGAAAGATGTGAATTGGTAGTATATGATCTTTTCTTAGTTTAGAAAATTGAGAATTGATTTACATTCAGAATAGAAATATATCTGAAAGTCTTATTAGTCAATTAAGGAATCGGTTATGTATGGCTAGAGCATGAAATTCTTTTATCACAGAAATGTAGATTAAGGTTCATGATTCTTAAATTGGATAGGAGTCGAAAGATCTAATCCATAGGCAATAATTCTTGACTAACAACCGAAGAAAAGATTAGCTGAATTGAATCAATAAATTACTTCCCTGCATGTTTGTTTTAACCTCAGCTTGCTCATTGCTATTGTCGGACTCAAATTATAATCTTAACTTAGATTTTTATTACTTAGTAAACTTAACTCTCAAAATATTGTTTAATTGGTTGTCTGCATTCATAAAAACATAGTTCACTGACGCTTAAGTTAATTAGTACAGTAGTTCGGTCCCTGTGGGATCGATACTTGGCTTTAATTAAGCCACTTTACTACTTGTTCGACCATGTGCACTTGCGTGTAGTCACTACAGCACCGAACAACCATCACAAGATTTCAACTACTCAAGTTCACAAAGTTGATGATAAACAGTCAATTCCTATGACTGATCAGGACAAGCAAAAAGAAGTTGTTCCTGATGTTCAAAAAATTGCCATAGAAGAAAGTGATAAAGAAGTGAAGAAAGGTGACACAGATCTGAAGATTGATGTTTATCAATTTGTTATGATTGATCAGAAACATCATAAAGAAACCAGTGATGATGATGATGTGGTCAAACAAGAAATTGGTATAGAAATTCAAAAAAGTGAGATAATTTGGCTTGACTGGAAAATGGATGATGAGGTTATAAAGAAAAAGAGAGAAGATTCTGCTATCGAATCTACTAATGAGTCATTGGTTGCAAGAAGAATAAACCCTTGGAGAGCTCATAGAAGCGCTACTGGTCCTCCACAAGAGCTAACTAGAGGAAAATCATAGAGCAAACGTGAAAGGACTAATGCTAAAGATTTCATCTTACCTGATGGCTGGGCAACTAAAATTCATGTTAGAGTAAAAGGAAACAGTTCTGGCCACAAAGATACGGTAAATTAATAATTAATTTTCTCTACTTATCATAAAATATTCAATTGTAACTTGTCAGCTTTGCTAATTTATATAATTTATTTAATTAATTAATTCTTCACTTATGTAATAAAGAGAGCTAATATATGACTAATTAAGTTTATAATTACCAATCAATAATTATTTTCTTTTGCTTTACAATTTTATTAAAGTGTTTATATTGATACATTTATGCAGGAGGAAAGCCAAGTTCAACAAGGATGAGATCGAAGGAGGTCAAGCAATTGCAGGAGTAATTTTCTCTTTTTTTCTTTGACATGATATAAGCACTTAATTTAAATTGCATATATCTTTTAAATCTTGCACTTATGAGGACTTATCTTTCATTTCTTTTATGTTGAATTAGTTAATTGTATAATTAAGTCTGTATTGTTACTATTGAATATGATAGAAACTAAACTCATAATTACTACTCTCTTTATTTTTTATTTAACTGGTGTTTTTATTTGTACACCTTCTTTAAAATTTTTGTTTCTTTTCATAAAGAAAGAATTAAATAGTATATTCTTTCTGTTCATTTTTATTTTTTCACTAAACTAAAATAAGTTTGCATTTTTACTTTTCACTTTAGTATATCAAGAAAAATGCAGTACTTTTTTTACCTTTAATATTAACTATTATTTTTCAAATAATTTTTCAAGTAATTTTTCAACATCTTTTGAAATGCTAACTCATGGGTATTATACTAAAATATGCACTTTTTTAATTCTTTTGTAAAAGAAAGTGCAAAGTCCGTAATGGACAAATAAAAGTGAATGAAGGGAGTATTTGATATAGTTTCTTAATAATATAAAATTCACTCATTTAAATAGGAGTGAATTTGAAAAAAAAAAACTAATTAATATCTTTTTTGATTTTTTGAAACACCATTTATTTTAAATCAAACTAATAAATAAAAATTACCATTTATTTTGAATGAAAAAAAAATTAAAATACCATTTATTATGAAATGCAGAAGTATTCTAGTATTGTATGATGCATACCACTCTGAGAAGGTTTCCTTCCTTTATTTATTTTCTTTTTAAGTATCAATATAGAAGGTAAAGGTTATTGTCAAATCCTCAACTACAAAAATGACTTTAGTTTTATATATGTTATAGCCAAACAAAAAATGCAGTGTCTATATTTATTTTTCTTATTTTAAATTTTAAGTGATATATATTTTTAAAACCTATTAAATTGATAAACATAACGAAAGAAACATAAAATAAATATTATTCATTATTTATTTTTATAATAATCACATTTTAAAATTGAGTTATTCAACAAAAAATAAGTAAACATAACAATTTAGGAAAAAATTTAACCAACAATTAAATGACAAGAATCAATATAATCATAAAAAAAGACTTAACAGTCAGGGCGCGTACCATAACTAACTCTTCTTCCAAAATTTTCGTGTTTTAGATTTGATTACGTCAAAAATGATTTCAAATATATGCATGCATACACACATAAATTTCTTTTAGCCAAACTGGCTATATGCATACGACTGCGATGACAAGATGTACATATATATAAGTATGATACAAGATATACCATCATGATTCGAGTATAATGTGAGAGACACAGTTGAGGTCTAAATATTATGATAAGGTACAGGTAAGATACTATATGATATTATTATAGTGTAGGGACATCGTGTAGAATTCAGAAGAAACAAGTATGTACATGTACTTTAGTTGTGGAGGACTTAACTCCATCAATACCGTTTGATGTTTTCCTTATGTGTACTTGAGTTATTTAATTTGTTGTGATTGGAAGCTTGATCAATGTGGTTGTGAGGGTAATAGAAGGTAACACAACTGAGTTATAAATGGTAGTGAATCACTAGGAGATCTTTGGTCTAGCCTTATTATTATCATATAGACAAGAGAGTAGAAACGAAATTAAAGAGGGTGAGTTAAACATGCGGATCAAATAATAGATCATTAAATAATGAATCGGGCTTAATTTGTGATGATGGAAGGATAAATAAGGTAGACGTGCTACAAGGTTTATATGGCGGGTAAATAGAGGAGAGGATCAGCTAAACCGACTATTGCCTAACAAGGGTGGCGCTGCAGCGGGCAAATCACCATTGTTGCAGTCAAGGTATCTGCTGCATTGAGGTGAGAGAAATAGAATAAGATTTGGAATGAGGGGATAGAATGGTAGGGTAGATGCTCGAATATTGATGAATTATTATAATCAAATAAAGTGGTAAATGAACTTCTGAGGTTATAAATATAATTTGCCGTTATTGATACATTTATTAATTCGATTGCATGTTAAATTATATGTAGTTACGTGAACTAACCTTAGACTACCGATGATGCCTATCGGTATGTGTGATGTACTGATATTACCTTTCTACACCTTTTTGATGTAGGTTGTGGTTAGTTTGAAGTTTCTTGATTGACATGGAGTACTGACTCTCAGCTTCCGTAATTTTTTCCGCAGACAAAGTTGTGTCATTTTATTTTGTCAAGTATTCTGATAGAGTTCTTATACCTGTCTAGACTAGGTCTTGGGGAGTCATGGTTCGGAGGAAAAGATTTATTATAATTCTAGCAACATCTTTTATCATGCAAGCTAACGAGTATTTAAATTATTTTATTTTATGCGTTGGTTTAAAAAGGGGTTCTCCCATCGAGCTAATGTCGATGGAGTTGTTCGCATGACTCGCCCATTCGGATCATGAAATGGGAACAACATAACTAAGTATACACAAAAACTATATATAGCATTATATCTCCCCCTCCCCCCTCCCTAACCCTAAAAAAATCAACTTTTTTTATTATTTTTTATTTCTTATTTTAGTGACAATGCAATCATTAAAACTCCTTAAATTGATAAACATAAAAAAGACATAAAAGAACATCACTAATTGCTTATAATTACAATCATCACTTTTAAAAATTAGGTTATTTAACAAACGACAAGTAAATATCACGATTTAATAAAAAGATTTAATTGATAATTAAACGATAAAAATAAACATAATCATAATAATGTGCTTAACAGTCAGAATTTATAAAATACAAATATTTCTGAATGATATAAAATATTCAACCACAAGCAATACTCCTTGGTAGAAAATATTACTTTCCACAATCTTCATTGCATTGCAAATATAGTAGGAAAAAAAAAAGCCGATGTATGGTGATTATTCTCAATATGCAAGATAATAATAAGAGTCTTTATCTTAATTGTTACTCCTCGGTCTTCTTAATCTTAAAATAATTTAATAAAAATTTTAAAAAGGACTAAAATGTAAAAAAAAAATTGTGAGGGATCACTTACATGTTTAAATAGTATCATTCATGTGATTATTTTGTATAGAAGTAAAAAAGTGATAGTGTCATCATATCATATATACTCAAAAACTCCACAAATCTACTCTCACATATCTTCAATTTGTATCAAAAAAAATTTCTCCATTTTTTCTGCTCTCTCTCTTTTCATTTTCTTCTTGACCTTCTATCTATCTAACTAATCAAAAAGTCATGGATACTTATGATGATATATTCTCTGAACTTGAACCACTTTTTGATGGTAATGAATGAGACCATCGCAAGATTTCAACTGATCAGATTCACAATGCTGATGATAAACAGTCAATTCCTATGACTGACCAGGACGAGCAGAAAGAAATTGTTCCTGATGCTCAAAAAATCGCCGTAGAAGAAAGTGATAAAGAAGTTAAGAAAGGTGACACAGATCTGAAGACTGATGTTGATCGATTTGTAATGATTGATCAGAAACATCATGAAAAAATCAATGATGATGATGATGTGGTCAATCAAGAAATTGATGTAGAAATCCAAAAAAATGAGATAATTTTGGTTGACTCAAAAATGGATGATGAGGTTATAAAGAAAAAGAGAGAAGCTTTTGCTGTAGAATCTATTAATGAGCCATTGGTTGCAAGAAGAACAAACCCTTGGAGGGCTCATAGAAGCGCTATTGGGCCTCCACAAGAGATAATTAGAGGAAAATCAGAGAGCAAACGTGAAAGGATTAATGCTAAAGATTTCATCTTACGTGATGGTAGGGCAACTGAAATTCGTGTTAGAGTAAAAGGAAACAGTTCTGGCCACAAAGATACGATAAAGTAATAATTATTTTCTCTACTTATTATAAAATATTCAATTACTTATCAATCTTGGATATATATTTTAAATTTTAAATGTACTAATTTTTATCTTGTTATAAAAAATGAATGGCTTGATATTAGTGTTGAATCATCAGAATTCTTGATACACATTATGACTATTAGATTATTGTAATCAAATTCTATTTTTAATTTTTTTAAGTTGTCATTATTTAATTTTCAATATATATATACGCATCAAATCGGATCATTAATTATTAAATCAGTCAAAATATTCATGATGTTTTTCATTATATGTATAATATTTCTTGTAGTATTACATTGAAGAAAGTACAAAACATGTTTGCCGATCAAGGACGGAACTCCATAGATATCAACAATCCAAACAAAAGGTATGTGAAATTGAAACTTGTGAGCTTTGCTAATTTATACAATTTATTTAATTAATCAACTTTTTACTTTTTAATAAATAGAACTGATCTATGACTAATAAAGTTTACCATCACCAATCGATAGTTCTTTTCTTTTACTTTACAATTTTATCAAAGTATTTATATTCATACATTTTGCAGGAGGAAAACCAAGTTCAACAAATATGAGATTGATGGAGGTCAAATAATTACAAGAGTAATTTTTTATTTTTTCTTTGACATGTGTTGAGTCCTTAATTTTTAAGTTGTGTGCATCTTCTATATCCAACAGTTATGAGGATTTATCTTTTATTTCTTTTATGTTGAACTAGTTAATTGTATAATTAAGTCAGTATTATTATCATTGAATGTGATAGAAACTAAACTCATAATTACTACTCTTTTTATTTTATATTTAAGTGATGTTTTTATTTTGTGCACCTTCTTTATATATTTTGTTTATTTTTAGAAAGAAAGATTAAATAGTACTTATTCTCTATTTTCATTTTTACTTTTTCACTATTACAATAAGTTTTCACTTTATATTAAGAAAAAGATAGTATTTTTTACCTTTAATATTAACTACTACTTTTTTAAATAATTTTTCAAGATCTTTTGAAATGCTAACTGTCACTAGTATTATACTAAAATATTCAGTTCTTTTATTCTGTTTTGAAAGAAAGTACAAAGTCCATGATGGACGAATAAAAGTAAATGGATGGAGTATTTAATATAGCTTCTTAATTACATAAAAATCTACTCATTTAAATAGTCCTGAATTTAATAATTAATATCTTTTTTTGATTATGTTAAACACCATTTATTTTGAATCAAAATAATAAATTAAAAACATGATTTATTTTAAATGAAAATAAAAAATTAAAAACATCATTTATTTTGAACCAAAATAAAAAATTAAAAATACCATATATTATGAAGTGGATAAGTATTCTAGTACTGTATGAGGCATACCAGTCTGAGGAAGATTCCTTCCTTTATGTGTTTTCTTTTTGAGGATCAATATATAACGTAAATGTTATTTATAAATCATCAATTACAACAAAATGATTGTACTTTTATATACTTTATAGCCAAACAAAAAATGTAATGTCTACTTTTATTTTTCTTATTTTCAATTTTTAGAAGTATATATTTTTAAAATCTATTAAATTGATAAACATAACGAAAGAAACATAAAATAAATATTATTCATTATTTATTATTATAATAATCAAATTTTAAAATTGAGTTGTTCAACAAAAAATAAGTAAACATAACAACCTAGTGAGCCCTTATTCCAGGCCCAGGACCAACGACTGGTCCCAACGAGTCGTGGTATCAACCATTGACTCGTTGTGTGACATGTTGATCTTTGTCGGGCAGTTTTCTAAATTCTCTTTCAGGGGAATTTTTTTAACTTTCTACCTTTTTAATCCCTAAACTATGTCGTTTTGGGTTATATTGAGGGGATTTAGGGAGGTAATCGATGTTCCCTCTTCATTTATCTCGTTATCTCAAAAGTCAGAACGTAGAACTTAGTTAGAAAGCACAGAGTAAGAGCAAGGGTTTGATTTTCTTCTCAGAATTTCTCAAGGATTTTCTCAAGAATCTTTCACCAGGTATGTGAGAATTTAGCAAGGGAATTGTCCTTCCCTTATGCCCCAAAACACATTTAAATTTTCTTATCAGTTCTAGCTCTGAGACTTTCAAAATTTAGAAAATTTTCAGGCAGAATCCGATTCAGTTCATGTGAAATGTTGTTCATATTGATAGTTGCTATATTTTCATTATTAGAGATAATATTGATACTTGTTTCCTGTAAATGGGTGTTTGCCCTATTCTTAAATATAGAAATTAAGGTCTTGTATATTGTATAGATATAGTGTTGCTTGACTCTATCAGTGTTGGAAATTTCATGCTATTATTATCAGTTAAATGCTCATTCAGTTGCATGCTAGCTCAGTTTCAGTCATGATGTTAATATCTTCAGTATATTTCAGTAATGTCAGCTGATCAGTTTGATTAATCAGTTCTTGAGGTGTTTATAATGCCTCCCAGTTATCAGTTATCAGTATCAGTTATCAGTATCAGATATCAGTTTGTTCTTTAGATGATTACGACACTTCCAGATAAGCAGCTCTGACCAGTTTTAGAACACCAGTTACAGTATTTGGTCCGATAAGACTCTCAGAGTACTTCCAGATAAGTGTCCCTGATTTAGTCTTGGGCCTCAGCTTTGAGCTATCAGCTTAGTAGACAATTTAGTTTTATCCAGTGGGAGTAGTACTTAGCACCGAGAGGGATGGGGTTCTAGCGCACCCAGGTTCCCAGAACTACGTTACCACCCTAAGTTATTTTTTCCCTAATTGGCCCATATTTTTGATCACCCAATTCAAGCCTTTATACCCTGGCAAGGTATATTGCGTCCTATCGGTGGGGCATATACGTCGAACTCTACGTTTAGCTCACATGGTTATATATCGGTTATAGACTCTCCCACTAGTCAGTACATTCTCAGTTTAGTTCAGTTTAGCTCAGCTTAGTATCTCAGATCCAAGACATGTCTATGACCATCACCTAGGGTCATTACTAACCATATAAGTTATATTTCAGTTGTATTAGTCTTCAATATTTCAGTTGGTCTATGTCATTTCAGTTTAGTTACTTGTTTTTTCATGATTATTATATCTCTCACTTACTCAGTACATTCAAAGTACTGACGCATATTTTCTATGTTTTATCGTATTATGAGACAGGTGCAGGTTCTCAGTCCCAACATTGTAAATAGTTTCCCTCAGATGATATCAGCAGCAACATTGGGTGAATCCTCATCTTTCGAGAATGATATTTACTTTCAGTTAGTTCTTTACAGTAAGATTTTAGAGTTAGCTGGGGACTTGTCCCAACAACTCATCATTGAGTAGTTAGTTTTTAAACATAGATATAGATTATCAATATTGTATTTCTAATGTATTGACCCTTATGAAATCAGTTTCCGTAAATGATTTTATTTATTTAAAGCTTCCACTTATGTTTACTCAGTTTATCAGTGTTATGATAGGCCATGGGTTAGCTTGGGGTTACTTGTGACTCCAAGTAACATGTCTCGTCCAGGGTACAGACTTGGATCATGACATAGAAGCGCTATTGGTCCTCCACAAGAGCTAATTAGAGGAAAATCAAAGAGCAAATGTGAAGGATTAATGCTAAAGATTTAATCTTACCTGATGGATGGGCATCTGAAATTCGTGTTAGAATAAAAGGAAACAGTTTTGGCCACAAAGATATGGTAAATTAATAATAAATTTCCTATATTTATCATAAAATATTCAATTACTTTGATAATATTGGATATATATTTTAATTTTAAATGCACTAATTTTTATCTAGTTTTATAAACAATGAAGGTTTTGATTTTAGTGTAGAATCATCAGAAGTTTTGATACACATTATTACTATTAGATTATTATAATCAAATTCTATATTTAATTTTTTTTCAATTATTGTTATTTAATATTCAATATATATATATATATATACACCTCAAATCGTATCATTAATTAATTGATCAGTCAAAATATTCATGATGTTATAGTTATACATGTAAAATTTCTTGTAATATTACATTGAGGATAGTACAAAACATGTTTGCTGATCAAGGATGGAACTCTATAGATATCAACAATCTAAAGAAAAGGTATGTGAAATTGTAACTTGTGAGCTTTGCTAATTTATACAATTTATTTAACTAATTAATTATTCACTTTTTTTAATAAATAGAACTGTCTATGACTAATTAAGTTTATAATTGCCAATCAACGGTTTTTTTCGTTTACTTTACTATTTTATTAAAGTGTTTATATTAATACATTTTGCAGGAGGAAAGCCAAGTTCAACAAGGATGGGATCGATGGAGGTCAAATAATTGTAGGAGTAATATTCTCTTTTTTTCTTTGATATGAGTTCAGTACTTAATTTAAGTTTCATACATCTTTTATATCCTGCACTTATGAGGATATATATTTTATTTCTTTTATGTTGAACTAGATAGTTGTATAATTAAGTCGGTATTATTACTATTGAATGTGATAGAAACTAAACTCATAATTACTACTCCCTTTATTTTATATTTAAGAAGTGTTTTTATTTTGTACATCTCCTTTAAAATTTTTGTTTATTTTTAGAAAGAAAGAATTAAATAGTATATTCTTTCCGTTCATTTTTACTTTTTACTATACTAAAATAAGTTTTAATTTTTACTTTTTAACTTTAGTATATCAAGAAAAAGACATATTTTTTTACTGTTAATATTAACTACTACTTTTCCAAATAAATATTCAAGATCTTTTGAAATGCTAACTGTCACGGGTATTATACTAAAATATGCACTTCTTTTATTTTTTTTCAAAAAGTGCAAAGTCCATTATGGACAAATAAAAGTGAATGAAGGGAGTATTTAATATAGTTTTTTAATTACATAAAAATCCATTCATTTAAATAGGAGTGAATTTGAAAAGATAATTTAATATCTTTTTTGATTTTGTGAAACACCATTTATTTTGAATCAAAATAATAAATTAAAAGCACCATTTGTTTTTAATCAAAATAAAAAATTTAAAATACCATTTATTATGAAATGGAGAAGTATTCTGTATTGTATGATGCATAGCACTCTGAGGAGGTTTCCTTCCTTTATGTATTTTCTTTTTGAGGATCAATATATAAGGTAAAGGTTATTGTCAAATTCTCAACTACAAAAATGACTTTACTTTTATATATGTTATAGCCAAACAAAAAATGCAATGTCTATTTTTATTTCCTTATTTTAAATTTTTAGTGATATATATTTTTAAAATCTTTTAAATTGATAAACATAATGAAAGAAACATAAAAAAATATTATTAATTATTTATTATTATAATAATCACATTTTAAAATTGAGTTATTCAACAAAAAATAAGTAAGCATCACAATTTTAAAAAAAATTATCGACAGTTAAATGACAAGAACAAATATAATCATAAAAACAGACTTAACAGTCAGGGCGTGTACCATAACTAACTCTTCTTCCAAAATTTCTGTGTTTTAGATTTGATTACATCATAAATGAATTTCAAACATATGCAATCGTACATACACATAATTTTTTTTAGCTAAACTAGTTATATACATGCGACTGCGATGACAAGATGTACAAATATACAAGTGTGATACAAGATATATCATCGTGATTCGAGTATAATGTGAGAGACACAATGTAAATATTATGATACGGTACAGGTAAGATAGTACATGATATTATTATGGTGTAGAGATGTCTTGTGGATTATAGAAGAGACAGGCATGTACATGTACTTTTATTGTGGAGGACTTAACTCCATCGGTATGGTATGATGCTTTCCTTTATGAGTACTTGAGCTACTTTTTTTTTTTTGGTAACTAGCATTTCATTAATCTTCAAAGTAGTATTTACAAATCAATAGTCAGCTCCACACCAACTATCTCAGATCATGTCTACTACTTCTACGCTATACCATTAACATGACTCAAAACTCTGAACACTTGCAAGACACTGTTAATTCTAGGATTAGCTCTCACATGGCACAAATAAGCTACTTCTTTTGATAATGTTTCATTGCTCCTTCTTTGCATATTGAATCTCCTCTGTTGCCTTTCTATCCACCATGCATGAATACATTCAACAAAAACCAACTTAAACAATTGCGCCCTTGCAGATTTCCCTTTTGCATTTCTCACAGCCCATTGTAAATGCTGCTCCCATGATGACCACACAACTGGCTGCCAATGTAACCATCTGACTAAGTGATCCAAATATAAGTAGTATAATCACACTGCATCAATATATGATACCTCGTTTCTTCCTGGCCTCGGCACAGAACACATAATTTATCAATGCTCACTTCCCACTTTAGCAAATGATTTGCTGTCACTAGTCTATTCTAAATAGCCAACCACATGATAAATTGAGCTTTTGGTCTAGCACAATTATGGAATAAGAGGCTCTTCCATTCCACTCTAGGTAGCTTCCCCAGTAATTTCAGATAAACTTGTTTTATCAAACTACCCTCCTTTACTAGATCAGGCTGGAGCAATTGAATGACACTTTTTGCCTCAATTATTTTCCTTACCATCCAACTAGCTTGTTGGGGAATGGTAATGGAATTTAGCTCTTTCCCTTTGATATAATAATCATGGATCCACCTGATCTATAGCTTCTCCTTCCGCAAAGTAAGATCCCAGAAGCTCCTAGCCCCAACTGCTTTATTCCAGAGAGCAAGGTTTATTAAATTCAAACCCCCTGCTGATTTAGGAGTGCACACCTTCTGCCAAGAAACCAGTGTTCTCTTTGTAATGAAATTAGTTCTAGACCATAAAAAGCTCCTACAATAAGCCTCAATGGTTTCAACAACTTTAACAGGTATCATAAAGAGTTGAGACCAATAAGCTTATATACCAAATAGGACAGACTGAACCAACTGAGCTCTACCAGCATAAGTTACAAATCAGATCATGATATGATCACGTGCTTTCTGGGTCGTCTCAGACCTTCTAATTGGTATTTATCTCCAAAATGTTTGTAGATACACATACAAGGTTTGCTTGTTACTAATATAGTCTAGCCTCTCTTCTTCTATAATTTTTTTGTTTTCCAAAAAGACATTCTGGCAATTATCTTAGTAATTAGGTGTTGCCATTGCAAAATAGAGAGTTTTTTTACTGGCCAAAGGCATACCTAGATATTTAAAAGGCGAGTTCCCCTGGGAGAATCCTAATTGCTGCAAGATTCTATTATGCATTTCTATCAAAACACCACCAAAATACACCGAACTCTTCCCATATTCGCTTGTAAACCTGAAGCCCTTGAGAACTTGAGAAAGCAGTTATGCACACAATCAACAGACAGGTAGTCTCCTCTGATAGATATCAATAAATTATCAGCAAAATTGAGGTGAGTTATCCCTAGCTTGGCACACCTAGGATGATATTTAAACTCCTTGTTATCTCTAAGTTTATTAAGAGATCTACTCAAATACTCCATAGTGATAGCAAACAGAAAGGGTGAGATAGGGTCCCCTTGTCTCAACCCTTTAGCAGTAGAAAAAGACTCAGATAGTTCACCATTTATTAGTATAGAATAGCTCATAGTGGTTATGCATTGCATTATCCAGTTGATAAACTTCATGGGAAATTGCAGGGCCTCCATCACTTGTTGTAGATATACCCATTCCACATAATCATAGGCCTTTTGAAGGTCTATTTTCAGCATACACCTAGGAGAAATACCTTTTCTTTGATAGCCTTTAACCAATTCATGAGCAAGAATAATATTGTCTGATATTCTCCTCCCTGGGATAAATCCTGATTGAGCCTCATTTATCAACCATGGCATCACCTTCTGTAGTCTAGCTGTTAAAACCTTGGAAATAATTTTATATAGAATAATACAACAGGCAATAGGTCTATACTCCTTGATATTTGTTGGATTAGCATTCTTTGGTATTAGGGTAATAGTACTATAGTTAATTAATCTAGTCATTCTGCCATTTTCAAAAAAGACCTTAACTGCATTTGTCACATCTAGCCTAAGTATCTTCCAGTTTTTTTTCTTTTAAAAAATAAGCATTATACCCATCAATACCTGGAGATTTATCATCTCCTATAAATTCCAAAGCCTCCTGAATCTCCTGATTAGTGACCTCCCTAACCAAAAACAATTGTTGTGCATGAGAGAGGATTGGGCCATTCTTCATTATTTATCTGTGTACAACAGGTACTGAACAATTAGATGAGCCTTGGAGCCCCTTATAGAACTGCAGAATTTCTACCTTGATAGCTTCCTGATCATGCAACTGAGCTCCATTTAAAGAAGAAAGTTCCACAATCTGTTTCTTATGAGTTATCTCCTTCATAACAGCTGAAAAATATTTATTATTGCCATCACACAATTTGATTCATCTAGCTTTAGATTTCTGTTTCAGAATACTCTCCTCAATGAGCGACCATTTCTCCAGATTCAACAATATTTGTTTCTCCTGTAGGATCATACTATCAGTTGGCAGCGTTGTATAGAGGTTTGAACATGAACAAGCTCAGCTCTAGCTTGTGTAATCCTTTTAGAAATGCCACCGTACTCTTCTCTGTTTGACCTCTTAAGAACTGGTTGCAACCTTTGGAGTTCATACCAAATATTCATCATACAATTAGAATCTCTTTCCCTCATCTAGCCACCATGTACTATGTTCTCAAACTGCGGATGCTCACTCCATACATTAAAATATTGAAATGGGATTTTAATGTTCCATTTAGCAATTACAACTTTAAGAATTATTGGGCTATGATCTGAGATGTTAGGCAAGTCATAACTAGTACCAACATGCCCCCACCTCATCATCCAAGCAAAGTTTCCAAACATTCTATCCAGGAGACAACAAATTCTATCACCACCTATTTGCTTATTGCTCCAAGTATAATAATTCCCTCTCCATTGAAGCTCTGTGAGATGAGTATCTTGAATGAAGTCATTAAAATCCTTAACCTCAACAAAAGTCATTGTATTGCTATAAACTCTATCCATGGAGTATAACATAGAGTTGAAGTCTCCACCAACTAACCAAGGATTAGTTACTAGCTGAGAAATCCTTACCAAGTCAGCCCATAGTTCTTTCCTGTGTTCAATAGCATTTGAACCATATACCATTGAGATCTCCCAGTCCATATTCTGCTCAATGTCATGTACTAAACAGTGAATCACCTGTGCTCCAACCATAACCTCAGTCACCTTATAGTACTGCATATCACAAATCACCCAAATTCTTCCATTTTCAGCATAGTTATAGTTGCAAACCATTCCCCACTATTGTGCAACCTGATCTTTTATTGGTTGTGCCTTATGCTGCTTCACTCTAGTTTCAACAAGTCCTGCAAGTTTAATGTGTTTATTCTTGAGATACACTTTGAGTTCCTTCTACTTGTATCTCTTATTTATTCCCCTAACATTCCAAATTAACCAATTCATCTCATATATTTTGACCTCCATTTTCAGGAGGTCTAGTGTTTTCTTGCTCAAATCCCCTAGGAGTTAGTATCTCAAAGCTATTCCTCACTGGTATAGTGTTAGCGAAGTTACTCATATCAAATGGTGAGTAACCTTCCACTCCTCCCAACATATTCAACCCCATATCTCCTGCCTCAGCTTCTTGTTGTATCACTTTTTCCACTAGTTGTAGCACCTTGTCAACCTTCTCAACTGGTTTCTAGATTTTCTTCACACCCTTCTTTTTCTTACATTGTTCCGCCCGTTTATCTTCCATTCCATTACATATATGAACCACTCACAAGAATTTAGAACAATACTGAGATTTTCATTCGAAAATCACTGCCTGTGTCACTTTTTCTCCAGAGGGATCCAAAATCATAATATCATTAGGTAGAGATTTAGTAACATTAACCTCCACTTACAACATAGCACATGATATTCTCTTCTGCTTGGAAGTGTACTCATCAACATACAAAGGAGTTCACCAACTATCCTGATTAACGAATCACAACTCCAATACCTCATAGGTAGATTTGGCAACTTCACTTACAATGGCATTTCAGTCAGATATTCAGCATAAAAATCAAACTTAGGAGTCCATTCCTTTAAGATTAGGGGTCTATTTCGTACTGTATAAGGGCCTGAATACAATACCTCCTTCATATCTTCCCTGGAATGAATTTTCACCACATAATACCCATCATCATGTAGATATATAGTAGGTGTAGCAATAGTACTCCAAATGGAATTAACATATTGAGTCATCATATTATACCCAGGGATTTCCCCAATTGTGTAAACAATTAGAGAACTTCTCCATTTCAATTCCTCCGGTTTAGTCTCCCCTTTATTAGGTTGAGCAACAACCTCGCCATTACCTATTTGGGGAGTAATATAAGTAAGATTCATACCATTCTCAACCTTTCTATATTTATCATAAAATATTCAATTACTTTAATAATCTTGGATATATACTTTTAATTTTAAATGCATCAATTTTTATCTAGTTTTATAAACAATGAAGAGTTTTATTTTCGTGTAGAATCATCAGAAATTTTGATACACATTATGACTATTAAATTATTGTAATCAAATTCTACATTAAATTTTTTTCAATTATTATTATTTAATATTCAATATATATACACCTCAAATTGTATCATTAGTTAATTGATCAGTCAAAATATTCATGATGTTTTAGTTTTATATATAAAATTTCTTTTAATATTATATTTAGGATAGTACAAAATATGTTTGCTGATCAAGGATGAAATTCAATAGATATCAACAATCCAAAAAAAAAGGTACGTGAAATTGTAAATTGTGAGCTCTGCTAATTTATACAATTTATTTAATTAATTAATTCTTCACTTTTTTAATAAATAGAACTGATCTATGACTAATTAAGTTTACAATTGCCAATCAATAGTTGTTTTCTTTTACTTTACAATTTTATCAAAGTGTTTACATTAATACATTTTGCAGGATGAAAGCCAAGTTCAATAAGGATAAGATCGATGGAGGTCAAATAATTGCAGGAGTAATTTTCTATTTTTTTTACATGAGTTGAGTACTTATTTTTGAAGTTGCCTACATCTTATATGTCCTACACTTATGAGGATATATCTTTTTTTCTTTTATGTTGAACTAGTTAATTGTACAATTAAGTCGATATTATTACTATTGAATGTGATAGAAACTAAACATATAATTACTACTCCCTTTATTTTATATTTAACTGGTGTTTTTATTTTGTGCACCTCCTTTATAATTTTTTTTTATTTTTAGAAAGAAAGAATTGGATAGTATATTCTTTCTATTCATTTTTACTTTTTCATTGTACTAAAATAAGTTTTCACTTTTACTTCTTGACTTTAGTATATCAAGAAAAAGACAGTATTTTTTTAAATATTAACTACTACTTTTCCAAATAATTTTTTGAAAAATCTTTTAAAATTCTAACTCACACGAGTATTATACTAAAATATGCACTTCTTTTATTCTTTTTTAAAAGAAAGTGCAAAGTCCATTATGGACAAATAAAAGTGAATGGAGAGAGTATTTAATATAATTTTTTAATTACATAAAAATTCACTCATTTAAATAGGAGTGAATTTGAAAAGTTAATTTAATATCTTTTTTGATTTTGTGAAACATCATTTATTTTGAATCAAAATAAAAAATTAAAAACACCATTTATTATGATGTGGATACATATTCTAGTACTGTATGACGCATACGCTATGAGGAGGTTTTCTTCCTTTATGTATTTTATTTTTGAGGATAAATTTCAACAAAATGACTGTAATTTTATATACTTTATAGCCAAAGAAAAAATGCTATGTCTACTTTTATTTTTCTTATTTTCAAGTTTTAGTGATGTATTTTTAAAACCTATTAAATTGATAAACATAATGAAAGAAACATAAAATAAATATTATTTATTATTTATTTTTATAATAATAACATTTTAAAATTGAGTTATTCAACAAAAAATAAGTAAACATAACAATTTAGAAAAGTTTCTAATCGACAATTAAATGACAAGAATAAATATAATCATAAAAACAAAATTAACAGTCAGGGCGCGTACCATAACTAACTCTTCTTCCAAAGATTCCATGTTTTAGATTTGATTAAGTCATAAATGATTTCAAATATATGCAATAGCGCAACACATAAATCTTTTTTTAAGCCAAACTGGTTATATACATACGACTGCGATGACAAGATGTACAGATATACAAGTTTGATACAAGATATACTATCGTGATTCGAGTATAATGTGAAAGACATAGTTGGAGTGTAAATATAATGATATGGTACAGGTAAGACACTACATGATATTATTATGGTGTAGAGACGTCGTGTGGAATTCAGAAGAGACAGATATGTACATGTACTTTAGTTGTGGAGTACTTAACCCCATATGTATATTTTGATACTTTCCTTATGAGTACTTGAACTATTTAATTTTTATTGTGATTGAATGCTTGAGTAATGTGGTTGTGTGGGTTATATAAGGTAATGCAACTAAGTTATAAATTATAGCGAATTTACTAGGAGATCTTTGGTCTAGCCTTATTATTATCATATAGACAAGAGATTAAGAACGAAATTAAAGAGGGTGAATTAATCATGCGGGTCAAATAATAGGTCATTAAATGATGAATACGGGCTTAACTTATGATAATGGAAGGATAAATGGGGTAGACATGCTACAAGGTTTATATGGCGGGTTAATAGAGGAGAGGATTAGTGAAACCGACAACAGCCTAACTAGGGTACCACTGTAGCGATCAAGGTATTGCTTCAGCGAGGTGAGAGACACAGAAATTCGAAATGAGGGCTAGAGTGGTAGGGTAGATTCTCGAATATTGATGAATTATGATAATCAAATAAAGTGGTAAATGAACTTGTGGGGTTATAAATATAATTTGTTGTCATTGTTACATTTATTAATTCGATTGCATGTTAAATTATATGTAGTTACATGAACTAATCTTATCTGCTAATGATGCCTATCGGTATGTGTGGTGTACTGATACTACCTTGCTACACCTTTTTGGTGTAGGATGTGACAGGTTTGAAATTTCATGATGATGTGAAGTACTCAGCCTCAGATTCCGTATTTTGTTTCACAGACGAAGCTGTGTCATTTTATTTTGTCAAGTATTCTGGTAGAGCTCTTGTACCTATCTAGATTAGATCTTGGAGAGTCATGGTTGAGAAGAAAAGATTTATTATAATTCTAGCAATATTTTTTATCATGCAAGCTAATGAGTATTTAAATTATTTTAATTTATGCGTTGGTTTAAAAAGGGATTCTCCTATCGAGCTAATGTCGATGTAGGTGCTTGCATGACCCGCCCATTCAGATCATGAAATGGGAAAAACATAACTAAGTATAATACAAAAACTATATATAGCATTATATCCCCTCCCCCCTCCCCAACCCCAAAAAAATCAACTTTTATTATTTTTTTTATTTCTTATTTTATTGATAATGCAATCATTAAAACCCCTTAAATTGATTGACATAAAAAAGACATAAAAAGAACATCAACAATTGCTTATAATTACAATCATCACTTTTAAAAATTAGGTTATTTAACAAACGACAAGTAAATACCACAATTTAGTAAATTTTTTAATTGATAATTAATCGATAAAAATAAACATAATCATAATAACATGCTTAACAGTCAGAACGTGTACCACAATTAACTATTCTTTCTTACTTTCCTATTGTAGATTTGGAAATGATATAGAAGATTTAATTACAAAAAATACTCCTTGGTAGAAAATATTATTTTCCACAATCTTCACTGCATTGAAAAATATGTAGAACAAAAGAAGCCGAGATATGGTGATTTTTCTCAATATGCAAGATGATAACTTATCTTAATTGTTATTCCCAGGTCTTCTTAATCTTACAGTAATTTAATAAAACTTTTAAAAAGGACTAAAATGTAAAAAGAAATTGTGAGGGATCACTTACATGTTTAAATAGCATCATTCATGTGATTATTTTGGACAGAAGTAAAAAAAGTAATATTGTCATCATCTCATATATACTCAAAAATCCCATAAAACCACTCTTACACATCTTCAGTTTGTATCAAAAAAATATTTCTCCATTTTTTCTATTCTCTTTTTTATTTTCTTCTTGACCTTCTATCTATCTAACTAATAAAAAAATAGAACTGATCTATGACTAATTAAGTTTGCAATTGCCAATCAATAATTTTTTTCTTTTTCTTTACAATTTTATCAAAGTATTTATATTAATACATTTTGCAGGAGAAAAGTCAAGTTCAACAAGGATGAGATCGATGGAGGTCAAATAATTGCAAGAGTAATTTTTTCTTTTTTTCTTTGACATGTGTTGAGTACTTAATTTATGTTGTGTACATATTTTACATCATGCACTTATGAGGATTTATCCTTTATTTCTTTTATGTTGAACTAGTTAATTGTATAATTAAGTCGGTATTATTACTATTGAATGTGATAGAAACTAAACTCATAATTACTACTCCCTTTATTTTATATTTAAGTGGTGTTTTTATTTTGTACACCTCATTTAATTTTTTTTAATTTGTAGAAAAAAATAATTAAATAGTATATTATCTCTGTTCATTTTTACTTTTTACTATACTAAAATAAGTTTTAACTTTTACTTTTTGACTTTAGTATATCAAGAAACAGACAATATTTTTTACCTTTAATATTAACTACTATTTTTTAAAATAATTTTTCAAATTCTTTTGAAATAACTGTCACAGTTATTATACTAAAATATGCACTTCTTTTATTCTTTTTTAAAAGAAAGTGCAAAGTCTATTATGGACAAATAAAAGTGAATGGAGGGAGTGTTTAATATAGTTTTTTAATTACATAAAAATCCACTCATTTAAATAGGAGTGAATTTGAAAAAAAATGATTTCATATCTTTTTGATTTTGTGAAACGCCATTTATTTTGAATCAAAATAATAAATTGAAAACACCATTTATTTTGAATAAAAATAAAAAATTTTAAATACCATTTATTATGAAACGGAGAAGTATTCTAGTATTGTATGATGCATACCACTCTGAGAAGGTTTTCTTCCTTTGTGTATTTTCTTTTTGAGGATCAATATATAAGGTAAAAGGTTATTGTTAAATCCTCAACTACAAAAATGACTTTACTTTTATATATGTTATAGCCAAACAAAAAATGCAATGTCTACTTTTATTTTCCTTATTTTAAATTTTTAGTGATATATATTTTTAAAACCTATTAAATTGATAACCATAATGAAAAAAAGACATTAAAAATATTATTCATTATTTATTGTTATAATTATCACATTTTAAAATTGAGTTATTCAACAAAAAACAAGTAAACAACACAATTTAGAAAAGTATTTAATTTACAATTAAATGACAAAAAATCAATGTAATCATAAAAACAAGCTTAACAGTCAGGGCGCGTATCATAACTAGCTCTTCTTCCAAAATTTCCATGTTTTAGATTTGATTATGTCATAAATAATTTCAATTATATGCGCGCACACACACATAAATTTTTTTAGCCAAATTGACTATATATACGGCTTCGATGACAAAATGTACAATATAAATGTGATACAAGATATACCGACGTGATTTGAGTATAATGTGAGAGACATATTTGGGGTGTAAATATTATAATACGGTACATGTGAAACACTACATGACGTTATTATGGTGTAGAGACGTGGTGCGGAATTTGGAAGATACTGATATGTACATGTACTTTAGTTTTGGAGGACTTAACTCCATCGGTATGGTTTGATGCTTTCTTTATGTGTACTTGAGCTATTTAATTTGTATTGTGATTGAATGCTTGATCAATATGGTTGTGTGGGTTATAGAAGGTAACACAACTGAGTTATCAATGGTAGTGAATTACTAGGAGATCGTTGATCTAGCCTTATTGTTATCATATAGACAAGAGAGTAGAAAAGGAACTAAAAAGGGTGAGTTAATCGTGCTGATTAAATAATAGGTCAATAAATAATGAAAATGCGCTTAGCTTGTGATAATGGAAGAGTATTTGGGGTATACGTGATACAAGGTTTATATGGCGGGTTAATGGAGGAGAGGATTAGTGAAACCTACTACTGCCTAACTAGGGTGGTGCTGTAGTGGGCAAATCACCGCTGTAGTGAGATCACTGTAGCGGTCAAGTTATCCACTGCATTGAGGTGAGAGAAACAGAATAATATTTGGAATGAGGGCTAGAGTGATAGGGTAGATGCTCAAATATTGATGAAATATGGTAATCAAATAAAGTGGTAAATGAACTTGTGGGGTTATAAATATAATTTTGCACTCGTTGTTACACTTATTAATTCGATTGCTTGTTAAATTATATGCAGTAACGTGAACTAATCTTAGTCTTCCGATGATGTCTATCGATATGTGTGATGTACTGATACTACCTTGCTACACCTCTTTGGTGTTGGTTGTGGAAGGTTTGAAGTTTCATGATTGTTGTGGAGTACTGAGCCTCAGTTTTCGTAATTTTTTCCGCAGATAAAGTTGTGTCATTTTATTTGTTCAAGTATTTTTGTAGAGCTCTTGTACGTGTTGAGACTAGGTCTTGGGGAGTTATAGTTTGGAAGAAAAGATTTTTTATAATACTAGCAACATTTTTTATCATGCATGCTAATGGGTATTTAAATTATTATATTTTATGCGTTGGTTTAAAAAGTGATTCCCCTATCGAACTAAAGTTGATAGAGGTGCCCGCACGATTCACCCATTCGAATTGTGAAATGGAAAAGACATAACTAAGTATATTAAAAAAAACTATATATAGAATTATATTCCCCTCCCTCCTACCCAACCAAAAAAAAATTCAAATTTATTATTATTTTTATTTCCTATTTTATTGATAATGCAATCATTAAAACCCCTTAAGTTGATAAACATAAAAAAGACATAAAATAACATTACTAATTGCTTATAATTACAATCATCACTTTTAAAATTTTGATTTTTTAACAAACGACAAGTAAATACCATGATTTATCAATTTTTTAATCGATAATTAAATGATAAAAGTCAATATAATCATAATAACGTACTTAACAGTCAGAATGCGTAACACAATTAACTATTCTTCCTGACTTTCCGTATATTAGATTTGGGAACCATATAAAAGATTCAACTACAAAAAATACTCCTTGGTAGAAAATATTAATTTCCACAATCTTCATTGCATTGCAAATATAGTAGAAAAAAAAGAAGCCGGTGTATGGTGATTCTTCTCAATACGCATGATAATAACAAGAGTCTTTATCTTAGTTGTTACTCCCCAGTCTTCTTAATCTTAAAATAATTTAATAGAAACTTTAAAATGGATTAAAATGAAAAAATAAAAAATTGTGAGGGATTCACTTACACGTTTAAATAGCATCATTCAGGTGATTATTTTGGAAAGAAGTAAAAAAGTGACAGTGTCATCATATCATATATACTCAAAAACTCCACAAAACCACTCTCACGCATCTTTAGTTTGTATCGAAACAAATTTCTCCATTTTTTTTCTATGCTCTTTTTTTATTTTCTTTTTGACCTTCTATCTATCTAACTAATCAAAAAGTGATGGATACTTATGATGATATATTCTCTGAACTTGAACCGCTTTTTGATGGTGATGAATGGGACCATTGCAAGATTTCAACTGCTCTAATTCACAAAGTTGATAATAAACAGCCAATTCCTATGAATGATCAGGATGAGCAAAAAGAAGTTATTCCTGATGCTCAAAAAATCGCCATAGAAGAAAGTGATAAAGAAGTGAAGAATGGTGACACAGATCTGAAGACTGATGTTGGTCGATTTGTTATGATTGATCAGAAACATCATAAATAAATCAGTAATGATGATGATGTGGTCAAGCAAGAATTTGATGTAGAAATTCAAAAAAGTGAGATAATTTTACTTGACTCGAAAATGGATGATAAGGTTATAAAGAAAAAGAGAGAAGCTTCTTCTATCGAATCTACTAATGATCCATAAGTTGCAAGAAGAACAAACCCTAGGAGGGCTCATAGAAGCGCTACTGATCCTCTACAAGAGCTAATTAGTGAAAAATTAGAGATCAAATGTGAAAGAATTAATGCTAATGATTTTATCTTTCCTGATGGTTGGGTAACTGAAATTCGTGTTAGAGTAAAAGGAAACAGTTCTGGCCATAAAGATTCGATAAATTAATAGTTAATTTTCTTTACTTATCATAAAATATTTAATTATTTTGTTAATCTTGAATATATGTTTTAAATTTTAAATGCACTAATTTTTATCTAGTTTTATAAATAAAGAATGGTTTGATTTTAGTGTAGAATCATCAGAAATTTTGATACACATTATGACTATTAGATTATTGTAATCAAATTCTATCTTTAATTTTTTTCAATTATTATTATTTACTATTCAATATATATATATATATATATATATAAGCCTCAAATTGTATCATTAATTATTGGATCAGTCAAAATATTTATGGCGTTTTGATTATATATATATAAAATTTCTTGTAGTATTACATTGAGGAAAGTACAAAACATGTTTGTCGATCAAGGATGGAACTCCATACATATCAACAATCCAAACAAAAGGTACGTGAAATAGTAACTTGTGAGCTTTGCTAATTTATGTAATTTATTTAATTAATTAATTCTTCACTTTTTAATACATAGAACTGATCTATGACTAAGTTTACCATTGTCAATCAATAGTTCTTTTCTTTTACTTTACAATTTTATTAAAGTATTTATATTCATACATTTTGCAGGAAGAAAGTCAGTTCAACAAATATGAGATCGATGGAGGTCAAATAATTGCAAGAGTAATTTTTTTTTCTTTGACATGTATTGAGTCCTTAATTTAAGTTGTGTACATCTTATATATCCTGCACTATGAGGATTTATCTTTTATTTCTTTTATGTTGAACTAGTTAATTGTATAATTAAGTCAGTATTATTTTTGTTGAATGTGGTAGAAACTATACTCATCATTACTACTCCCTTTATTTTATATTAAAATGGTGTTTTTATTTTGTGCACCTCCTTTATAAATTTTGTTTATTTTTAGAAAGAAAGAATTAAATAGTACTTATATCCTCAGTTCATTTTTACTTTTTTCACTATATTAAAATAAGTTTTCACTTTTACTTTTTCACTTTAGTATATCAAGAAAAAGAGTTTTTTTTACCTTTAACATTAACTACTACTTTTTCAAATAATGTTTCAAGATCTTTTGAAAAGCTAACTATCACGAGTATTATATTAAAATATGCAGTTCTTTTATTTTATTTTGAAAGAAAGTACAAAGTCCATGATGGACAAATAAAAGTGAACGGAGGGAATATTTAACGTGGTTTCCTCATTACATAAAAATCCACTCATTTAAATAGTATTGAATTTGAAAAAAATAATTAATATTTTTTTAATTATGTTAAACACCATTTCTTTTGATTCAAAAATAATAAATTAAAAATACAATTTATTTTGAATCAAAATAAATTGTTGAAAACACCATTTATTTTGAATCAAAATAAAAGATTAAAAACACCATTTATTATGAAGTGGGTAAGTACTCTAGTACTGTATGACGCATACTACTCTAAGGAGGTTTCCTTCCTTTACGTATTTTCTTTTTGAGGATCAATATATAAGGTAAAAGTTATTATCAAATCATCGATTACAACAAAATGACTGTACTTTTATATGCTTTATTAACAAACAAAAAATAAAATATCTACTTTTATTTATCTTATTTTCAAGTTTTAGAGATATATATTTTTGAAACCTATTAAATTGATAATGTCACGCCCCGCCTTGGGGGGTATGACTGACACTTGGTGCCCTACTAGGACCTGAGCTGCTAGACTACTGGGCCTAAGCACATCTGGTGCCTGGCTGGCTCTAACTCAGATTCAGGAAAATAACGGGCTATATAACGACTGTAAACACAGCCTCCGGCCGACTAGGCCTGTAGCCACCTGTATGAACTTCAGCTAACCAGAAACATACTTACAAGGGGGAAACCTATATGGGCCGACAAGGCCTCCATGCTGTCTAGTTATCTGTAATCCCCCAACAAAATGCCGAATAACTACGTGACCGGAAAGGTCACCACTACTGTCAAACTAAGGCCTCACACGGCCAACATAGACTGAAATGCTAAACAACTATAACAAACTGCACGGCCTCACACGACCGGTTCAACTGACCACAGGGAAATATATACAGACTGCAAGCCTCTAGAATATTGATAAGATGGTCGGGACAGGGCCCCGGCCTACCCATACTGTACAACAAAAGGAAATGATATAAACCTCTGAAGTATCAAGCTCCGAATGACAGGAGCTGATGACTCTGCGCTGGCTAGGATCACGAGGGATCGCCTCCTCGTCTATGAGTACCTGCAGGCAAGTAACGCAGCGCCCCACCGGGCGTCAGTACCACTGGTACTGAGCATGTAAAGCAACTGAAATGCACAACTGAAATGAATAACAACAGTAACATGACACAGAAAAAGGAAGTAGCTGAGTCTATCTAGCTGAGAATAACGGGGGAGAGTTTAATTATTCTATAACTAAACTGAGCGTACCTGATACCGTGCCGTTCTGCTATCTATCAGTATCTAATAGCACATATAGGTATACATATAAATACACACAATACCTGACCGACCCCCATAAGCCGGAAGGTGCCAACCAACACACAATCTATTTACCCCTACCCAGGTCTAAACCAACCAAAAATAAGTCACTCCACTCATCTAATAACTGTGAGTTCCTCCTACCGGTCCCCTTGGGTACGTAGCTCAGGCCTTGGCCTCTGACAATAAACTGTGTCTGAGTCTGAAGACTCCTGCCTCTGGGCGCAAGTGCACACGGGGTGTGTAATTAAAACTGCCCCTGGGTGCAAGCACGCAACAGGGTAATTTGATAAAAATCTGTATCTGAAACTACCCCCGGCCACAAGCGCACACAGAGTAATCTGCCCCTGTAAACAAGGTAATCTAGCTCTGCGCAGAGTAAACTGAACTACCCTTGCAAACAGGGTGGTCTGGACCGTATTATCATGGTGGTCGGCCATCATCATCCTCTAGGTGGACGACATCGCCCAGCTGGTGGCGGTATCTGAATCTGGTATCGACATAGTTATAACCCAGGGGCGGTGGGGATGCTAAAGGGATACCCACATGCCACAGCAAGTCTCAACAAATAAATAGCACATATAAATAGCAAGCATGTATAACTGAAAGATTATCTGAAATCTAACTTTTTATTCTGATCTGTCTCTACACTGAACTGATTCTTACTAATTATACTGATTCTGTAATCTTTGTTTAACTGTACGGCTAATCTGTAGCCATGATACTATCTGTCTGAATGGCTAATTTGTAGCCATAACTGTCTGTCTATCTGATCTTTCTTTACGGACTTTTATTATGAAAAATTTATTTCTTTTATTCTACTACATGCTTGCTAATCACGTAATAGGCTATACTGAATCTGAAATACTAACTTGCCCTCGGGCGCATGCTCTTCTAACTTTCAGACTGAATACGATATAACAACGCAAACTAGGTTTACTGAACATTGCACGATACTTAACATTCAACTCCGGGAATTCTACTACGGAGTTTATTGTACTATACAAGGCTAAAGCTACTAACTTGCCGAAGGAACTAGCTTTACATACCTTAACCTCGGGTTATCCATCTGTCGGACGAGGCTCGGTCAATACTCCAGCTATTTCTCCCAACTGCATTCATATATACGTCAATTAATACTAAATATAACTTCATTCTGAAGAACAACGTCACTTTCAATAAAATTATAGCCTAAACTTAGGCTTATCGAAAGACGGTCGAAAATTTGCTATTTTTCAGAAGTCCAGAAGGGAGAAGTATTCACTTCACAACTAGGAGCACATAGACACTAGTTTGGAGCAATTCCACTTACCTTAGCCCGGTAGCACGATGATTTGCCGGCCGTATTTCGCGAAACAAAAACCGTAGGAATGCTCCCTGCTGCAAAATACCTCGGTTCCTGAGGTTAATTCGAGTTTGGACCGCATTTGGCGGCGTAATCGGATGAATTTTAGTAGGAGATCTTCGTTTTCCCCTTCTCTCTGATTAGTCTCTGTTTTCTACTGGAAATTATAAGGAATTTGAATAAAAAACCGAAGTGGGGCTTATATATAATAGACACTATAAATCGCATTCATGGAATGCGATTTATAAGTCGCATTCCTGAAATGCGATTTATAAGTCGCATTTTGCCTTGCGACGCGCCGACTTGGCGCTTGTCCGATCTTTCCTCGGGTCTTTTTCTAGCATGTATGTCTTCCAAATATGCTCGACCAACGCACGAATAGGCCATCTAGGTGCCGGGAATCCTACGGGGTATAACATTCTCCCCCCCTTAAGAACATTCGTCCTCGAATGTAAACTTCTATCTAGAGGACTTCTCAACTTACTACCTAGAAAAATTTCGGCAGAGTTTTCCCTATAATATGGACTATAGCAAAAAACTGAAATGCAGAAAAGTCCAACACAGGTACTGCACGCCATGCTTTAAGATTTACTGGATAGCTAAACATCAATCTTTCTCACTTATACATATACAACCATAATGTACTTCATAGGTAATAATACGGACATACCTGTCACCTGACTAGGCCTGGAATAGGTGAGGATATCTAGCTTTCATATCTTCTTCAGCTTCCCATGTCATCTCCTCTCGGCTCCTGTTACGCCACAATACCTTGACAGATGCAATGTCCTTAGTTCTCAATCTACGAACCTGCCTGTCTAGGATGGCTACTGGAACCTCTTCATAGGCCAGCTCTTCGGTAACCTGGATATCCTGGACTGGGACTACTCTGGATGGGTCTCCTATGCATTTTCTCAGCATGGACACATGAAAGACGGGATGAACGGGTTCTAGCTCTGGAGGCAAGTTCAACTCATATGCTACTCGGCCTATCCTCCGACGAATCTGATAAGGCCCAACAAACCTCGGACTGAGCTTACCCTTCTTACCGAATCTCATCACCCCTTTCATCGGAGACACTTTCAGAAATACCCAGTCATTCACATTGAACTCCAGGTCTCTACGCCGTACATCTGCATATGATTTCTGGCGACTCTGTGCAGTTAATAGGCGTCCTCTGATAAGCTTTACTTTCTCTTCTGACTGCTGAACAATGTCTGGCCCAATCATCACTGATTCCCCTACTTCGAACCAGCCAACCGGCGATCTGCACTTTCATCCGTATAAAGCCTCAAAAGGTGCCATCTGAATAGCCGAGTGATAGCTATTATTATAAGCAAATTCTATCAGCGGCAAATGCTCGTCCCAGCTACCACCAAAGTCTAGCACACACGCTCGCAGCATATCCTCGAGCATTTCAATAGTGAGCTCAGCCTGTCCGTCTGTCTGAGGGTGGAAAGCTGTGCTCAGATTAATCTGCGTTCCCAGCCCCTTCTGGAACGATTGCCAGAATCTAGCCGTAAACTGTGCTCCTCTATCTGAAATAATGGATACTGGCACTCCATGCAATCTGACTATTTCTCGGATATACAACTCAGCGTAATCTTCGGTCGAGAAAGTAGCTCTTACTGGCAAGAAATGAGCTGATTTTGTCAATCTATCAACTATCACCCATATAGAGTCATATCTGTGCCGAGTACGGGGTAATCCTGCTACGAAATCCATATTCACTGCTTCCCATTTCCAGAGAGGTACAGCTATATCCTTAGTTAACCCACCTGGCTTCTGGTGTTCTGCTTTCACCTGTTGGCAGTTAGGACACTGGGCTACAAATTCAGTAATTTCCCTTTTCATACCTGGCCACCAGTAGTTCCCTTTGATGTCATGGTACATTTTTGTCGCACCGGGGTGAAGAGAATAACAGGCGTAATGTACCTCGTTCATAATCTGCTGGCGGAGTCCGAAACATTGGGAACACATAAACGATCTTTACAACGCAGCACTCCATCTTCTGTTACCCGAAACCCTGGCGCCTTCCCTGGCGGAATATAATCCTTAAGCTGAACTAGGTCAGGATCCTCAAATTGCCGTTCTTTCACTTCCACAACCAACGATGACACCGCAGTGTTCTGAATCACCGCTTTACCGTCCTCTGTTTCTGCTACATGAACGGCTAGGCTAGCTAACTGATGTATTTCCCTGACCAATTCCTGCTGCTCGGGATGCAAATACGCCAAGCTCCCCATGGACTTTCGACTGAGAGCATCTGCTACAACATTAGGTTTTCCCGGGTGGTACAGAATGTTCACATCATAATCTTTTAACAACTCCAACCAGCGCCGTTGCCGCAGATTCAGCTCCCTCTGAGTGAAGATATACTGTAGGCTCTTGTGATCTGTGAAAATATCAACATGGACGCCGTACAGGTGATGTCTCCACATTTTCAAGGCGTGGATCACTGCGACTAATTCCAGGTCATGGGTAGGATAATTCCTCTCGTGTTTCCTCAGCTGTCTGGAGGCATATGCAATCACCTTACCATGCTGCATCAACACACAGCCTAACCCAACGCCTGATGCGTCGCAATATACTGAATAACCTCCTGTACCTTCCGGCAAGGCTAACACTGGGGCGGAGGTTAATTTATCTTTCAGCTCCTGGAAGCACTGCTCGCATGCCTCTGTCCACTGAAACTTTGCCGCTTTCTGTGTCAGTTTAGTCAGAGGTGCTGCTATGGTAGAGAATCCCTCAACAAACCTCCTGTAATATCCCGCTAATCCCAGAAAACTGCGGACTTCGGTCGGAGTGGTAGGCCTAGGCCATGATTTAACTGCTTCTATTTTCTGCTTGTCAACTTGTATACCAGCATCCGACACAATATGCCCTAAAAAGGCTACTGAATTAAGCCAGAATTCACATTTAGAAAATTTAGCATATAACTGGCGGTCCGTCCCTGGATCTTCATAGGGAACCTACCGATCTCCTTATCTTAGTAAACACTGTGCTAGCAGAGCACTACCAATTTCTTACGCCTTATTCATTCCCCCTTGGATTATATTACTGTCCTTGGAAATTCTCGGTCTTATGAGCCATCCTGTAAAGATTGGCCTCCTGTTAGGGTTCTGTACCTGAATACCTTACGAGAACCAGCTGAAGTACTAGTCCGTCACTAACTACTGATATGGACTCTTTCTTGGGGTACCCACAGGTTTGTCTGACTGGAACGATTGGCTGACCTGCGGGGTGTTCCACATAGTAGCTGCTAGGTTGACTAAGGCCGACTTTCACCTATAAGGCTGGGAAAACGATGTACGACCACTTAACATATTGGAAAAATTCTGGTATTGCTAACCCCTGAAGTATACCTATTCGACCTCTATTTCTGGTTCTGGCACATGCGATAATGTTACCGATCTTTAAGGATGCTTCCCTGCTAATACAGGCGCCAGCTGGTCGTTAGACCGTCTAACCGTGCCCGTATCATCAACCACATAACTCAGGCTACTAACTCCTGTGAGCTTCTTAAGTCTAGATCTGGCAACAAGCATATAAGTCCATTAACTCAATAGACTGAGAACTGAGAAAGTTTCTATGGCTTCATACGTGAATCACACTTAACATGGCCCCCCTCTTTTGGTGAGGGGTCCTGCAGCACGATCTGTATATATTTCCTAGCAACTAACCAAAATCTGTGTAACTGTAACCCCTATAGCCAACTACTCACATCATATCTATTATCTGTACATATATATATCAACAACTATGTACAATACATACTGAATTTTGTGATGATACGTAATCTCTCACATGCTTTACTGAATTTCACCACTCTTACAATGTGGGGTCTACATCCGAACCTTGTGGTCTTACTTGGCATTATATTAAGGCCCGTGACTGTCTGTTGGACCTTATCTCTGAGCCACACTAGATTGGAATCTCTGGTTCGGTACCCTCTTACCTTCTCCTTGGGAGGACATACCGCAACATTATAAACTATAACCTTACTGTCTCTTAGATGTTCGTCTAAGGTTTAGTCCTTAATACACGGTGTTCTATCAATCTAGGGCTGATTTTGATTTCCCCTCAAAATCTTATATTCATGCTCTTCACCTTCATCTTCCTTAAACTGGGCTACGGGGTTCAAGGTACCTGCCTTACACTGTCAATAAGGTTGCCAGTCAAGTTCCAACCTATACTTCTTCTGACTTGCAATCAGACCCATCTTATTCATATAATCTCCCTGTCTTTTAATATCACAGCTAAGATTATAACTATTATCTTGCAGACATACCCTGCTGTCGTTAGCATGCTACGGCGAATTCAACCTTTTCCTGACTTGAACTTGACTCTCACCGGGAATCCATCATTGACGGATCTCCTACACCCACTTCGAGTAAGCTAGTAGTCTTACTTGCTCTTCTGACTTATTACCGTGAGGGTCTGCATAACTTACATAATCATAAGGGTTCCTTACTCTTTCTAACACTTTCTGGTATCAACCAATCCACCTTTCACTTACTGCTTGCTTTGGGCAACATCGTCTCAATCCTTGTGCCCTTTGCTACACTGGGATCAAAGCTAAGGGGTAGGAATGACTTTTTCTTACTGCAACGAAATGAAGACATGGAACTGTACCACACCTGAAGGAATGGAGGTGGGAATCCTACATTTCCCTCTCTTTCTCACACTTATCTGATAATCTAATATTGTCTACTATCTTAATCAGGTCTTATATATATATATATATATATATATATATATATATATATATATATATATATATCTAACAAATAAATCGACTCATTTATATGCTATGCTTCTAACTTCCTACTCTGAAGTTATAGAAATATACGGGGAATGGTACCGATAAAGGTATCACATTGGGAGGTCCCTGATACCTCCTCCTGCTGCTGTAATCACCTTGTAATTGGCTGGTGCCCTCTCCTGTTGCTATATCTGGTTGTTTTGCCTGGAATAGGACATCGCTGATCTGACTTGTATCTGTATTCAAAGAATATGGTAAGTTTTAGCGACCCAACCCTATACTGTACCGCTCTATAGCACGACTGAATGAGAAAAAAGAGTAACCATCCTATCATTCCTCGCAGCCTCTTGCCTATAGTATGTGGTGCACAACACATCCATAGACAAGACTCTACTTAGCACGACTTGCAGATTCCCTGGGACACGACCTGCTCTGATACCAAGTTTGTCACGCCCCGCCTTGGGGGGTATGACTGAGCTGCTAGACTACTGGGCCTAAGCACATCTGGTGTCTGGCTGGCTCTAGCTCAGATTCAGGAAAATAACGGGCTATATAATGGCTGTAAACACAGCCTCCGGCCGACTAGGCCTGTAGCCACCTGTATGAACTTCAGCTAACCAGAAACATACTTACAAGGGGGAAACCTATACGGGCCGACAAGGCCACCATGCTGTCTAGTTATCTGTAATCCCCCAACAAAATGCCGAATAACTACGTGACCGGCAAGGTCACCACTACTGTCAAACTAAGGCCTCACACGGCCAACATAGACTGAAATGCTAAATAACTATAACAAACTGCACGGCCTCACACGACCGGCTCAACTGACCACAGGGAAATATATACAGACTGCAAGCCTCTAGAATATTGATAAGATGGTCGGGACAGGGCCCCGACCTACCCATACTGTACAACAAAAGGAAATGATATAAACCTCTGAAGTATCAAGCTCCGGATGACAGGAGCTGATGACTCTGCGCTGGCTAGGATCACGAGGGATCGCCTTCTCGTCTATGAGTACCTGCAGGCAAGTAACGCAGCGCCCCACCGGGCGTCAGTACCACTGGTACTGAGCATGTAAAGCAACTGAAATGCACAACTGAAATGAATAACAACAGTAACATGACACAGAAACAGGAAGTAGCTGAGTCTATCTAGCTGAGAATAACGAGGGAGAGTTTAATTATTCTATAACTAAACTGAGCGTACCTGATACCGTGCCGTCCTATTGTCTATCAGTATCTAATAGCACATATAGGTATACATATAAATACACACAATACCTGACCGACCCCTATAAGCCGGAAGGTGCCAACCAACACACAATCTATTTACCCCTACCCGGGTCTAAACCAACAAAAAATAAGTCACTCCACTCATCTGATAACTGTGAGCTCCTCCTACCGGTCCCCTTGGGTACGTAGCTCAGGCCTTGGCCTCTGACAATAAACTGTGTCTGAGTCCGAAGACTCCTGCCTCTGGGTGCAAGTGCACACGGGGTGTGTAATTACAACTTCCCCTGGGTGTAAGCACGCAACAGGGTAATTTGATAAAAATCTGTATCTGAAACTGCCCCCGGCCACAAGCGCACACAGAGTAATCTGCCCCTGTAAATAGGGTAATCTGGCTCTGCGCAGAGTAAACTGAACTACCCCTGCAAGCAGGGTGGTCTGGACCGTATTATCATGGTGGTCGGCCATCATCGTCCTCTAGGCGGACGGCATCACCCAGCTGGTGGCGGTATCTGAATCTGGTATCGACACAGCTATAACCCAGGGGCAGTGGGGATGCTAAAGGGACACCCACATGCCACAGCAAGTCTCAACAAACAAATAGCACATATAAATAGCAAGCATGTATAACTGAAAAACTATCTGAAATCTAACTTCTTATTTGATCTGTCTCTACACTGAACTGATTCTTACTAATTATACTGATTCTGTAATCTTTGTTTAACTGTACGGCTAATCTGTAGCCATGATACTATCTGTCTGAATGGCTAATCTGTAGCCATAACTGTCTGTCTATCTGATCTTTCTTTACGGACTTTTATTATGAAAAATCTGTTTCTTTTATTCTACTACATGCTTGCTAATCACGTAATAGGCTATATTGAATCTGAAATACTAACTTGCCCTCGGGCGCATGCTCTTCTAACTTTCAGACTGAATACGATATAACAACGCAAACTAGGTTTACTGAACTTTGCACAATACTTAACATTCAACTCCGGGAATTCTAGTACAGAGTTTATTGTACTATACAAGGCTAAAACTACTAACTTGCCGAAGGAACTAGCTTTACATACCTTAACCTCGGGTTATCCGTCTGTCGGACGAGGCTCAGTCAATACTCCAGCTATTTCTCCCAACTGCATTCATATATACGTCAATTGATACTAAATATAACTTCATTTCGAAGAATAACGTCACTTTCAATAAAATTATAGCCTAAACTTAGGCTTATCGAAAGACGGTCGAAAACTTGCTATTTTTCAGAAGTCCAGAATGGAGAAGTGTTCACTTCACAACTAGGAGCACATAGACACTAGTTTGGAGCAATTCCACTTACCTTAGCCCGGTAACACGACAATTTGCTGGCCGTATTTCGCGAAACAAAAACCGTAGGAATGCTCCCTGCTGCTAAATACCTCGGTACCTGAGGTTAATTCGAGTTTGGACCGCGTTTGGCGGCGTAATCGGATGAATTTTAGTAGGAGATCTTCGTTTTCCCCTTCTCTCTGATTACTCTCTGTTTTCTACTGGAAATTATAAGGAATTTGAATAAAAAACCGAAGTGGGGCTTATATATAATAGACACTATAAAATGCATTCATGGAATGCGATTTATAAGTTGCATTCCTGGAATGCAATTTATAAGTCGCATTTTGTCTTGTGACGCGCCGACTTGGCGCTTGTCCGATCTTTCCCCGGGCCTTTTTCTAGCATGTATGGCTTCCAAATATGCTCGACCAACGCACGAATAGGCCATCTAGGTGCCGGAAATCCTACGGGGTATAACAGATAAAACTAATAAAAAACATTAAAAAATACTATTCATTATTTACTATTATAATTATCACATTTTAAAATTGAGTTATTGAACAAAAAATAAGTAAACATCACAATTTAGAAAAGTATTTAATCGACAATTAAATGAGAAAAATCAATATAATCATAAAAATGGGCTTAATAGTCAGGGCGTATACCATAACTAACTCTTCCTTCCAAAATTTCCGTGTTTTAGATATGATTATGTCATAAATAATTTCAATTTATGCGTTCGCAGGCACATAAATCTTTTTAGCCAAACTGACTATATACATACGGCTGTGCTGACAAGATGTACAAATATACAAGTGTGATACACGATATACCGACGTGATTTGAGTATAATGTGAGAGACATATTTGGGATGTAATATTATGATACGGTAAAAGTAAGACACTACATGACATTATTATGGTGTAGAGACATGGTGCGGAATTCAGAAGAGACAGGTATGTATATGTACTTTAGTTGTGGAGGACTTAACTCCATCGGTATGATTTGATGCTTTCTTTATGTGTACTTGAGCTATTTAATTTGTATTGTGATTGAATGTTTGATCGATGTGGTTGTGTAGGTTATAGAAGGTAACGCAACTGAGTTATCAATGGTAGTGAATTACTAGGAGATCGCTGGTCTAGCCTTATTATTATCATATAAACAAGAGAGTAGAAGCGGAATTAAAGAGGGTGAGTTAATCATGCAGATAAAATAATAGGTCAATAAATGTTGTACCCCGGAATCTCAAAGTTGAAACGGAGAAAAGTTTAAAAACTGGCACCAGGCACAGAACTAGTCATGAGGTGACCCGTTGGTGCAGCCCACGATACGTGATGTGACTCGTGGGGAGGCCAGGGGAGGGGTTTGGAATTCGAGGAAAGGGGATCCCCACGAGCATGAAAACGACTCGTGGTCAGGCCCTACGAGTCGTTAGATCAGTCATGGAGTGGTGAGTAAGAAAGGAAAAAGGAGGAAGGCATTGTACTTGAAGGGCAGGTGATCACGAGTGATCACCTGTAACGAGTCGTCATATCACCCGTTAAGAGCCCAAGGGACTTGTCCAACAGTGTACCTAACGGATGATGCCACGAGTCATGGCTCAAGGTAACGAGTCATTAAGTCCCTCGTGGTGTCCAATAGTGGGATTCAGGCAGTGTACCTCATGAGTTTGACCACGACCCGTTAGGTCACCCGTGAGGACTAACAATCAGTGTTTCCCTATGAATTTTCAAGGGTCTTTCAGTAATTTTCTATCTTCCTAAACATGAAACTACATCGTTTTAGTCATAATTTCAGACTTATTTGTGGGGGTAAACGGTTTCTTTCCTCATTTTCCACTCAAACTTTCAGAAAACAGATCGTAGAAATTTTCCCTCAAAGCATTTCAGAGCAAGAACTAGGGCAGACCTTTTCTCCTCAATTCTCAAGAAATTTCTTCGGGTTTCTTCACCAGGTATGTGGGAATTCAACAAGGGGATAATTCTTCCCTTGTGTCCCCCAGAACCCTTCTCTAATTTCTCTGTGAATCCTAGCCCTGAGTTTTTGAATGTGAAGGAAATAAATGTTAATTTTCTTAGAATTCACATAGCATGATATTCATGATTATTTTAGACATGATTTCCATCAGTTCATGATTAAATTGATGTCATTCCCTTAAAAGTGAATTCTAACCCTGTAGATTTTCGAATGTTGAGAAATTTCTGATAGTATCTTTTTTAATCCATGTGAAATCATCATGTATATAAATTATAGGTATTTTCCCACCAGCTAATGGTAGTATTGATGCTTATCTCTGTGCATGGACTTCGTCCCTAGTACATGAGGGTAAAATAAACTAGAAATTCATGTTGAAATGATAAACATTGGAATTTTCTTGATTATATCAGTGAAGTGAATTACCTTACTATTTTACATGCTAAATTCTTAGTCAGATACATGATTGTCTAGCCTTAGACAAAATATAAAATTACTCAGTGTCAGTCAAAAATGTCGGCTGATCATTTTGACTACATAAACTCCTGAGGTGTCAGTATCACCTCCCAATTATCAGAATCACATTCAGAATTTAGTTTAATGGTCCACTAGGCGGTCATGATACTTTAGACATATAGCTCTAACTAGCCTTAGGACCCCAGTCCAGATTTCAGTTTGTTCTTAGACGGTTACACGCTTCTAAATAAGTATCTCTGACCAGTCTAGAATTCAGTTTCAAAATCTAGTCTGATAAGAATCTTAGGGTACTTTTAGTTATGTATCCCTGACTAGTATTGAGCCCTAGTTTTGAGCTATCAGCTTAGTATTCAGTTTAAAATTATCCAGTAGGAGTAGGACTTAGCATCGAGCAGACGGGGGTTCTAATGCACCCAGGTTCCCAGAACTACGTTGCCAGCATAGGTTTCAGTATTTATTAGCCTAATTGGCCCCAGACTTTTGTGATCACTCAGTTCATTCCTTTATACCCTAGCAAAGTATATTGGGTCCTACCGGTGGGGTGTATACATCGGACTCCACAGTTAGCTCATGTGGTTACATGTCGGTTATAGATTCTCCCACTAGTCAGTTCAATCTAGTCTTAACCCAGTTCCATTTAGATCAGTATTCTAGACTTAAAACATGCTTTAACCATCAGACAGGGTCTTCTAGACCACCTCAGTATTTTAGTTCTTCAGCTCAGTAGCTTTAGTTGGTCTTTGCATGTCTTTCAGTTCAGCATTTCTTTTGTTATTTATTCTATTGTGTTATGTTCCTCTCACTTACTAAGTACATTCAAAGTACTGATGCATACTTTTATGTTGTACCATTTTATGATACAGCTGCAGGATCACAATCTCAGCTTCGTTAGACGACTACTCATCGAATATCTCAGCTTTACTAGTTGGTGAGTCCTCATCCTACAAGGATGGAGATTTATTCACTTTAGCTATGTTTTCATTTCCTTCTTATTTAGATTTGGAGTACTGGGGGTTTGTCCCAGCAACTCATCAGACTTAGAGGCTTTCAGTCGTAGATTTGTTTTTTAAGACTCAGATTGGTTTACTTAAATATGTAGTTTTTTTCTAATTATTTCAAGTATGTGTATTTTTGCCTTTAAATTCCGCTGTATGTACTTGCATGTTACTCAGAATGCCAGTATATGATAGACCAGGGGTTGACTTGGGGTCACTTGTTGCTTCAAGTATCGTGTCCCGTCCAGGGTGTAAACTCGGGCATGACAAATTTGATATCAGAGCACTAGGTTCAGAGTATCCTCAGATGTTTGAAAGCCATATCGAGTAGAGTCCTCTTCATGGGTGTGAAGCGTGCTACACTTATGATGGGGAGGCTATGAGATGTCATTAGAAAACTTCCCTTTATTTCATACTCCTTATTGTGCGTTGAAATTCAGTTCCAAAAATCACTCTCCTAACTCGTGCTCTGCTTCATTTTAGTAAACTATGCCTTCATGATGTGGCAATGGAAGGAGAACCACAAATGTCCAGCAGACTATCCCACCAGCCCCGGCAGCCCCTCAGGATGATTTGGTATCTACCTTAGAATTCAGGGCAGCCATTCAACTGCTCGCCCAAACTGTGACCAACCAAGTGAACCAGCAGGTGGTTTTAATTAATAAAAACAGGTCCGCAATAGCTACTAGGGTGCGGGTCTTCACCCGAATGAACCCTCCATCATTTTAGGGATCCAAGGTTGGGGAGGACCCCAAAGAGTTTGTAGATAAGATCAGAAAGATTACCTGTATAATGGGTGTTAGCTCCTCCAAAAGTGCTGACCTGGCTGCCTACCAGCTAGAAGGGGTAGCCCAGGTTTGGTATGAACAGTAGAAGGAGGGGCGACCAGCGAGAGCAGAACCGGAGGAGTGGGAGGAGTTCAACACCGCTTTCTGGACATATTTTTCCCTAGAGAGCTCAGGGAGGCCAAGGTAGCAGAGTTCATGAATCTAAGACAGGGAAACAAAACCATGGAAGAGTATGCTTTGGAGTTTACCAAATTTTCCAAATATGTTCCATAGATTGTGGCCGAGCTAAGGGGTCGCATACTGAAATTCGTGAATGGGGTGTCAAACTTGGTCCTCAAAAAGTGCAGAACCGCGATGCTGATCAAGGATATCAACCTCTCCAGTCTGATTGTCTATGCCCAACAGATTGAGACTGAAAAACTGAGGGACATGGAAAGAAAGAATAAGCGGGCAAGGACTGGCCAGTCAAATCATGGCCTTCAGAGGTCTGGCGGTAGTAACCGCCCACAGCAGCAGCAGTAGCAGCAGTAGCAGAGGGCTCCAACGCCCAGCTTAGTCAGCGTCCCTACCTTTCGGTCCTGCCAGGACCGAAGGGGCGGAGCATCTAGCTCTCAGTCTTAGAGCTATAGTGCTGGGAAAAAATATCCAGCTTGCCCTAAGTGCGGCAAGAACCACCCAAGAGAGTGTCTTCAGGGTCGAGAGGGATGTTTTGGTTGCGAAAAACTCGGGCATTGGCTTAAGGAATACCCGTCAGCAGGATGAGGGAGATCATAATCCACCACCTCAGCAGCTCCAGCAGGTCGACCAGCTTAATAGGCTAACATATCATGTTCGGAGGGCGGTTAGTGCCAAAATTATTTTTATGTATTATCATCTCGTCAGGATTAGGAGAATTCACCAAATGTAGTCACAGGTATGTTACGTCTTTTCCACTTAGATATATATGTACTGCTTGATTCGGGGGCCTCACTATCATTCAAGACTCCCTATGTAGCAGTTCAGTTCGATATGAATCCATAAGTGCTATCAGAACCCTTCTCAGTCTCCATCCCAGTTGGCGAGTTAGTTAGAGACAGTCGGGTGTATAGAAACTGTCCAATCTCAGTTTGCAATAAATTCATTCCAGCCGACCTTGTAGAGTTATACATGGTCGACTTCGACCTCATTTTGGGAATGGATTGGTTACACTCCGGTTATGCCTCAGTCGACTGCAGAACTAGGGTCAGTCGGCCTCATTTATTTCTAAGGGATGTATTTATCATCTAGTTCGGGTCAAGGATTCTAATTCTGATACCCCAACTATCCAGTCAGTCCCTATTGTCAAAGAGTTTGCAGATGTGTTCCTGAAGATCTTCCTGGAGTCCCTCCTGAATGAGAAATTAACTTTGGCATAGACCTTATTCCAAATACTCAGCCTATCTCCATCCCTCCTTATAGAATTTCTCTGGTTGAACTTAAGGAGTTGCAGGAGCAGCTAAATGATCTTCTTGATAAGGGTTTTATCAGACCCTATATCTCTCCCTGAGGTGCACTAGTGGTATTCATGCGAAAGAAAGACGGTACCCTCAGAATATGTATCGACTACCGACAGTTAAACAAGGTCACAATTAAGAACAGATATCCCCTACCCAGGAATGATGATCTTTTCGACCAACTTCTGGGAGCCAACTATTTCTCCAAAATAGATCTCAGGTCAGGATATCATCAGCTAAGAGTCAAAGAGTGTGACATACCGAAAACGGCTTTGAGGACTCGGTATGGTCACTTTGAGTTCGTGGTTATGTCCTTCGGGCTAACAAATGCCCCTGCAACCTTTATGGACCTAATGAACAGAGTCTTCAAGCAGTATCTAGATATGTTCGTCATCATATTCATCGACGACATTCTGGTATACTCCAGAAATGAGGAAGAGCATACTAATCACTAGAGGATAGTGCTTCAGACACTTAGAGACCGCCAGCTATTTGTCAAGTTCAGCAAGTTTGAATTCTGGTTGAAGTACGTGACTTTCCTGGGTCATGTGGTCTTGGGTGAAGGTATTCATGTTGATCCTCAAAAGATAGAAACAGTGAAGGACTGGCCCAGACTAACCTCCCCAACCGAAATTAGAAGCTTCTTGGGTTTGGCCGGTTATTCCGATGCTTTGTAGAGGGCTTTTCTTCTATAGCATCTCCATAGACTAGGCCAACTCAAAAGAAAATGAAGTTCTAGTGGTCATATGCGTGTGAGAAGAGTTTTCAAGAATTAAAAACTCGACTAACTGCCGCTCCAGTGTTGACTCTGCCGGAAGGATCAGATGGATTTGTGGTATATTGTGATGCTTCCAAAGTTGGACTCGGTTGTGTTTTGGTGCAGCGGGGCAAGGTGATTACCTACGCCTCCAGATAGCTCAAGATTCATGAGAAAAATTATCCAACTCATGACTTGGAATTGGCAGCGGTAGTGTTTGCATTAAAGATATGGAGACATTATCTATACGGGGCTCACATTGATATTTTCACCGATCACAAGAGCCTTTCAGTATGTATTCAGTCAAAAGGACCTGAATCTTCGCTAGAGAAGGTTGGTTATAGCTCCTGAAAGATTATGACATGAGCGTGCTATATCACCTGGGTAAAGCCAATGTGGTGGCTAATGCCCTAAGCAGAGTGTCTATAGGTAGCGTGGCTCATATTGAGGAAGGCAAAAAGGAGTTGGCAAAGGATATTTACAGACTAGCTCAGTTAGGGGTGCAATTGGTTGACTCAGCTGAGGGTGGAGTGGTGATACAAAGCGGGTCAGACTCCTCTTTGGTTGTTGAAGTTAAGTCCAAATAGGATGAAGATCCCATTCTTCTTAAACTCAAGGAAGTGGTTCTCAGAAAGGAGGTTGAGGCTTTGTCCAAAGGGGGAGATGGTGTGCTCCATTATCAGGGCAGATTGTGCGTACCGGATGTTGGTGACTTAAGATAGCAGATATTGGCTGAAGCGCACAGCTCGAGATACTCCATCCATCCTGGTGCTACTAAAATGTACCGCAATTTGTGGGATATTTACTAGTAGAATGGCATGAAGAGAGACATCGCCGAATTCATAGCCAAGTGCCAGAACTGCCATCAAGTCAAAGTAGAGCATCAAAGACCGGGAGGTATGACCCAAGATATCAGCATACCCACATGGAAGTGAAAAGAAATAAATATGGAATTTATTACGGGTCTACCTTGAACTCCGCAACATGATTCCATATGGGTAGTAGTAGTCCATATGACTAAGTCAACACATTTTCTCCCAATTAAAACGAAGGACTCAGCTGAGGACTATGCTAGGCTTTATATCTGGGAGTTGGTCAGGGTTCAGTGGGTGCCATTATCCATCATCTCAGATAGAGGTACCCAGTTCACCTCACATTTCTGGAAGTCTTTTCAGAAGGGACTTGGCACCCAAGTCAAGCTCAGCACAGCTTTTCACCCGTAGACATATGGGCAAGCTAAGCGGACTATTCAGACCCTAGAAGATATTTTGAGAGTGTGCACGATCAATTTCAAGGGCAGTTGGGATGATCACTTGCTTCTTATCGAGTTTGCGTACAATAATAGTTATCACTCCAGCATCCAGATGGCCCCGTTTGAGGAGTTGTATGGTAGACGGTGCACGTCTCCTATTGGATGGTTTGAGTTTGGTGAAGCTACAATAATCGGGCTAGACTCTATTCATGAAGCTATGCAGAAGGTACAGCTCATCAGAGAAAGATTGAAAACAACTCAGAGCTATCAGAAATCTTATGCTGATGTGAGGAGAAGAGAATTGGAGTTTGCTGTGAATGACTGGGTCTATTTGAAAATTTCACCCATAAAGGGGGTGATGAGGTTTGGGAAGAAGGGAAAGCTCAGTCCGAGGTATGTGGGACCCTACAGAATTCTGAGGTGAATTGGCAAAGTAGCCTATGAGCTGGAATTACCCTCAGAGTTGGCTTCTGTGCACCCAGTATTCCATGTGTCATTAATGAAGAAATGCATTGGTGATCCAACTTTGATTATGCCATTGGACAATGTAGAAATAAAGGATAGTCTCTCATGCGAGGAGGTCCAGTCTAGATCCTTAACCGTCAGGCTCGTAAGTTGAGGAACAAGGAAGTAGCTTCAGTCAAGGTCCTATGAAGAAACCAACATGTGGAAGGTGCTACGTGGGAGGCCGAAGCATATATGATGACTAGATACCCACACTTATTCTTTATTGGCTCTGTTACAGCTTGAGATATTAGTCTTGCCCTAGAACTCAATTTAGTTTTCATGTTTGATTCTTGTGTTTAAGTTTCTTTTGTGTTTATGGATGTACGTATGAAAAGTGAATTCGGTTCAGCTATGTAGTTTGAAATGGAGGTATTCATTTCATCAGTTTTTGGTTTAATGGTCAGTATTCGAATATTAAAATTTCATCTCTCTACTTTTCTGTGTGGTTTCCAACATTTAAGGATGAATGTTCCCAAGGAGGAGATATTGTTATACCCGGAAGCTCAAAAATTAGACCCGGAAGTTAAAATAGAGAAAAGTTTAAAAACTGACACCAGGCACAGAACGAGTCGTAAGGTGACCCGTTGGTGTAGCCCACGAGTCATGATGTGACTCGTGGGGAGGCTAGGGGAGGGGTTTGGAATTTGAGGAAAAGGGATCCCCACGGGCATGGAAACGACTCATGGTCAGGCCCCACGAGTCATTAGGTCAGTCATGGGGTGGTGAGTAAGAAAGGAAAAAGGAGGAAGGCAGTATACTTGATGGGTGGTGACCACGAGTCGTGATCACCTATAATAAGTTGCCATATCACCCGTTAAGAACCCAGGGACTTGTCCAACAGTGTACTTGACGAATGATGCCACGAGTCGTGGCCCAGGGCAACGAGTCGTTAAGTCCCTCGTGGTGTCCAATAGTGGGATTTAGGAAGTGTACCTCAAAAGTGTGACCATGAGTCGTGGTCCTTGACCACTATCTGTTAGGTCACCCTTGAAGACTGACAATTAGTTTTTTCCTACTAATTTTTAAAGGTCTTTTAGTAATTTCCTACCTTCCTAAACTTGAAACTACGTCGTTTTAGTCATAATTTCAGACTTATTTGTGGGGATAAACAGTTTCTTTCCTCATTCCCCACTCAAACCTTCAGAAAGCAGATCATAGAAATCTTCCCTCAAAGCATTTCAGAGCAAGAACTAGGGCAGACCTTTTCTCCTCGATTCTCAAGAAAATTCTTCGGGTTTCTTCATCAGGTCTGTGAAAATTCAACAAGGGGATAATTCTTCCATTGTGTCCCCCAAAACCCTTCTCTAATTTATCTATGAATCCTAGCCCTGAGTTTTCAAATGTGAAGGGAATAAATGTTAGTTTTCTTGGAATTCAAATAGCATGATATTCATGATTATTTTAGACATGATTTCCATCAGTTCATGATTAAATTGATGTCATTCCCTTAAAAGTGAATTCTAACCCTGCAGATTTTTGAATGTTGAGAAATTCCTGATAAGTCTTGTTTAATCCATGTGGAATCATCATGTATATTAATTATGGGTATTTCCCACCAACTAATGGTACTATTGATGCTTATCTCTGTGCATTGACTTCTGCCCTAGTTCTTGAGGGTAGAACAGATTAGAAATTCATGTTGAAATGATAAAAATTAAAATTTTCTTGATTATACCAGTGAAGTGAATTCCCTTACTATTTTACATATTTAATTCTCAGTCAGATACATGATTGTATAGCCTTAGTCAAAATATGAAATTACTCAGTGTCAGTCAGAAATGTCAGCTGATCAGTTTAACTACAGAAACTCCTGAGGTGTCAGTATCACCTCCCAGTTATCAGAATCAGATTCAGAATTCAGTTTAATGGTCCACTAGGCGGTCATGATACTTTAGACATATAGTTCTGACTAGCTTTAGGACCCCAGTTTAGATTTCAGTTTGTTCTTAGACGGTTACAACATTCTAGATAAGCAGCTCTGACGAGTCTAGAACCCAGTTTCAGAATCTTGTTCGATAAGACTCTCAGGGTACTTTTAGTTATATATCCCTGAATAGTCCTGGGCCCCAGTTTCAAGCTATCAGCTTAGTATTCAGTTCAAGATTATCCAGTAGGAGTAGGACTTAGCACCGAGCGGACCGGGGTTCCAGCGCACCCAGGTCCTGGTCCCATACTTTTTTGATCACCTAGTTCATGCCTTTATACCCTGGCAAGGTATATTAGGTCCTACCGGTGGGGTATATACATCAGAATCCACGTTTAGCTCACGTAGTTACATGTTGGTTATAGACTCTCCCACTAGTCAGTTCAATATAGTTTTAGCCCAGTTTCATTCAGATCAGTATTCCGACCTAAAACATGCTTTGACTATTAGATAGGGTCTTCTAGACCTCCTTAGTATTTCAGTTCTTCAGCTCAGTAGCTTTAGTTGGTCGTTGCATGTCTTTCAGTTCAACATTTCTTTTGTTATTCATTCTATTATGTTATGTTCCTCTCACTTACTCTGTACATTCAAAGTACTGATGCATACTTTTATGCTGTATCATTTTATGATACAGTTGCAAGATCGCAGTCTTAGCTTCATTAGCCGACTGCTCATCGATGATCTCAACTTTACTAGTTGGTGAGTCCTCATCCTTCTAGGACGGAGATTTATTCATTTTAGTTATGTTTTCATTTCCTTCTTATTTAGATTTGGAGTTAGCTAGGGGTTTGTCCCAGCAGCTCATCAGACTTAGTAGCTTTCTGACGTAGATTTGTTTTTTTCGGACTTAGATTGGTTTACTTAATTATGTAGTTTGTTCTAATTATATCAAGTATGTGTATTTTTGCCTTTAAATTCCATTGTATGTACTTTCATGTGACTCAGAATTCCAGTGTATGATAGACCAGGGGTTGACTTGGGGTCACTTGTGGCTTCATGTACCATGTCCCGTCCAGGGTGTAAACTCGGGGCGTGAAAATAAATAATGAAAACGTACTTAACTTGTGATAATGGAAGGGTAGATGTGGTATACGTGCTTCAAGGTTTATATGGTGGGTTAATAGATGAGTGGAGCAGTGAAACCTACTACTGCCTAACCAGGGGGCGCTGCAGCGGACAAATCACCATTGTAACGAGATCGCTCTAGTGGTCAAGGTATCCACTGCATTGAGGTGAGAGAAAAAAAAAAGATTAGGATGAGGACTAGAGTGGTAGGATAGATGCTCGAATATTGATGAATTAAGAAAATCAAATAAAGTGGTAAATGAACTTGTGGGGTTATAAATATAATTTGCAGTCATTGTTGCATTTATTAATTCAATTGCATGTTAAATTATATGCAGTAACGTGAAGTAATCTTAGTCTGCCGATGATGTCTATCGGTATGTGTGGTGTACTGATACTACCTTCCTACACCTTTTTGGTGTAGGATGTGGCAGGTTTGAAGTTTCATGATTGACGTGGATGACGGAGCCTCAGCTTAGGTAATTTTTTTCACAGACGAAGCTGTGTCATTTTATTTTGTCAAGTGTTCTGGTAGATCTCTTTTACCTGTTTAGAATAGGTTTTGGGGAGTCACGGTTCAGAAGAAAATATGTATTATAATTCTAGCAACATTTTATATCATGCAAGCTAATGAGTATTTAAATTATTTTATTTTATGTGTTGGTTTAAAAAGGGGTTCTCCTATCAAGCTAATGTCGATGCAGGTGCTTGCACGACCCGTCTGTTCAGATTGTGAAATGGGAACAACATAACAAGTATATACAAAAACTATATATAACATTATATCCCCCTCCCCCCCCCCCCCAACCCAAAAAAAATCAACTTTTATTATTTTTTATTTCGTATTTTAGTGACAATGCAATCATTAAAACCCCTTAAATTGATAAACATAAAAAAGACATAAAAGAACATCATCAACTGCTTATAATTACAATCATCACTTTTAAAAATTCGGTTATTTAACAAACAACAAGTAAATACCACAATATAGTAAATTTTTTAATAGATAATTAAACGATAAAAATCAACATAATCATAATAACGTACTTAACAGTCAGAACGTGTACCACAATTAACTATTCTTCCTGACTTTCCGTATGTTAGATTTGGGAATGATATAAAAGATTCAACTACAAAAAATACTCCTTCGTAGAAAATATTAATTTCTACAATCTTCATTGCATTGCAAATATAGTTAGAAAAAAACAACAAGAAGCCAATGTATGGTGATTCCTCTCAATATGAAAGATAACAATAAGAGTCTTTATCTTAATTATTACTCCTCGGCATTCTTAATCTTAAAATAATTTAATAAAAGTTTTAAAAAGGACTAAAATATAAAAAAATAATTGTGAGGGATCATTTACATGTTTAAATAGCATCATTCATGTGATTATTTTGGATAGAAGTAAAAGAATAACAGTGTCATCATGTCATATATACTCAAAAACTTCACAAAATCACACTCACATATCTTACCTGATGGCTGGGCAACTGAAATTCGTGTTGGAGTAAAAGAAAACAGTTCTGGCCACAAAGATACGGTAAAGTAATAACTAATTTTCTCTATTATCATAAAATATTCAATTACTTTGATAATTTCAGATATTTAAATTTTAAATGTACTAATTTTTATCTAGTTTTATAAAAGATGAATGGTTTGATATTAGTGTTGAATCATCTAAAGTTTTTATACATATTATGACTATTAGATTATCGTAATCAAATTCTATTTTTAATTTTTTTTCAATTGTTACTATTTAATATTCAAAAAATATATATATACGCATCAAATCGTATCATTAATTATTGAATCAGTCAAAATATTCATGACGTTTTGATAATATATATAATATTTCTTGTAGTATTACATTGAGGAAAGTACAAAACATGTTTGTCGATCAAGGATGAAACTCCATAGATATCAACAATCCAAACAAAAGGTATGTGAAATTGTTACTTGTGAGCTTTGCTAATTTATACACTTTATTTAATTAATTAATTCTTCACTTTTAATAAATAGAACTGATCTATGACTAATTAAGTTTACCATTGCCAATCGATAGATCTTTTATTTCACTTTACAGTTTTATCAAAGTGTTTATATTTATATATTTTGCAGGAAGAAAGCCAAATTCAACAAATATGAGATCGATGGAGGTCAAATAATTGCAGGAGTAATTTTTCCTTTTTTTTGACATGTGTTGAGTCCGTAATTTAAGTTGTGTACTTCTCTTATATCCTACACTTATGAGGATTTATCTTTTATTTTTTTTATATTGAACTAGTTAATTTTATAATTAGTCAGTATTATTATTATTAAATGTGATAGAAACTAAACTCAAAATTACTACTCCCTTTATTTTATATTTAAGTGGTGTTTTTATTTTGTGCGCCTTCTTTATAAATTTTGTTTATTTTTAGAAAGAAAGATCAAATAGTACTTATTCTCTCTGTTCATTTTTACTTTTTCACTATTAAAATAAGTTTTCACTTTTACTTTTTCACTTTAGTATATCAAGAAAAAGATAATATTTTTTTTAACCTTTAATATTAACTACTAGTTTTCCAAATAATTTTTCAAGATCTTTCGAAATGCTAACCGTCACAAGTATTATACTAAAATATGCAGTTTTTTATTCTGTTTTGAAAGAAAGTACAAAGTCCATGATGGACAAATAAAAGTGAATGGAGGAAGTATTTAATATAGTTTCTTAATTACATAAAAATTCACTCATTTAAATAGTAGTGAATTTGAAAAAAATAATTAATATCTTTTTTTGATTATATGGAACACCATTTATTTTGAATCAAAATAATAAATTAAAAACAAGATTTATTTTGAATCAAAATAATAAATTAAAAACACAATTTATTTTGAATCAAAATAATAAATTTAAAACATAATTTATTTTGAATCAAAATTAAAAATTAAAAACACCATTTATTTTAAACCAAAATAAGAAATTAAAAATACCATTTATTATGAAGTAGATAAGTATTATAGTACTATGACGCATACCACTCTAAGGAGGTTTCCTTCCTTTATATTTTCTTTTTGAGGATCAATATATAACGTAAAAATTCTTTACAAATGATCAATTACAACAAAATGATTGTACTTTTATATACTTTATAGCCAAACAAAAAATGAAATGTCTACTTTTATTTTTCTTATTTTCAATTTTTAGAAATATATATTTTTAAAACCTAATAAATGGATAAACATAATGAAAAAAATTAAAAAATGTTATTCATTATTTATTATTATAATTATCACATTTTAAAATTGAGTTATTCAACAAAAAACAAGTAAACATCACAATTTAGAAAAGTATTTAATCGACAATTAAATGACAAAAATCAATATAATAATAAAAACAGACTTAACAGTTTGGGCGCGTACCATAACTAACTCCTCTTCCAAAATTTCAGTGTTTTAGATTTGATTACATTATAAATAACTTCAAATATATTCGCACGCACACACATGAATATTTTTAGCCAAACTGGCTATATGCATATGACTACGATGACAAGATGTACAAATATACAAGTGTGATACAAGATATACTGACATTATTCGAGTATAATGTGAGACACATTGTAGGGGTGTAAATATTATGATACGGTACAGGTAAGACACTATATGACATTATTATGGTGTAGAGACGTGGTGCGGAATTCGGAAGAGACAGGTATATACATGTACTTTAGTTGTGGAGGACTTAACTCCATCGATATGGTTTGATGCTTTTTTTACGTGTACTTGAGCTATTTAATTTGTATTATGATTGAATGTTTGATCAATGTGGTTGTGTGGGTTATAGAAGGTAACACAACTGAGTTATCAATGGTAGTGAATTACTAGAAGACCATTGCTCTAGCCTTATTATTATCATATAGATAAGAGAGTAGAAACGGAATTAAAGAGGGTGAGTTGATCATGCAGATCAAATAATAGGTCAATAAATAATGAAAATGGGCTTAACTTGTGATAATGGAAGGGTATATGTGGTATACGTACTACAAGGTTTACATGGCGGGTTAATAGAGGAGTGGATCAGTGAAACCTACTATTGCCTAACTAGGGGGCGCTACAGCGGACAAATCACCGTTGTAACGAGATCGCTCTAGTGGTCAAGGTATCCGCTGCATTGAGGTGAGAGAAACAAAATAAGATTAGGATGAGGGCTAGAGTGGTAGGGTAGATGCTCTAATATTGATGAATTATGAAAATCAAATAAAGTGATAAATGAACTTGTGGGGTTATAAATATAATTTGCAGTCGTTGTTACATTTATTAATTCAATTGCATGTTAAATTATATGCAGTAAGGTGAAGTAATCTTAGTCTACCGAAGATGCCTATCGGTATGTGTGGTGTACTTATACTACCTTGCTACAATTTTTTTGTGTAGGCTGTGGTTGGTTTGAAGTTTCTTGATTAATGTGGAGTACTCAACCTTAGCTTCCATAATTTTTTTTGCAGATGAAGCTGTGTCATTTTATTTTGTCAAGTATTCTGGTAGAACTCTTGTACCTGTTTAGACTAGGTCTTGGGGAGTCATGGTTCATATGAAAAGATTTATTATAATTCTAGCAATATTTTATATCATGCAAGCTAATGAGTATTTAAATTATTTTATTTTATGCGTTGCTTTAAAAAGGGGTTCTCCTATCAAGCTAATGTCAATGCAGGTGCTTGAACGACTCACCCATTCGGATCGTGAAATGGGAACAACATAACTAAGTATATACAAAAAAATATATATAGTATTATATCCCTCTCCCCCTCCCCAACCCAAAAAAATTAATTTTTATTATTTTTTATTTCTTATTTTAGTGATAATGCAATCATTGAAATCCCTTAAATTGATAAACATAAAAAAGGCATAAAAGAATATCATCATGCTTATAATTACAATCATCACTTTTAAAAATAAGGTTATTTAACAAACGACAAGTAAATACCACGATTTAGTAAATTTTTTAATTGGTAATTAAATGACAAAAATAAACATAATCATAATAACGTAATTAACAATCAGAACGCATACCACAATTAACTATTCTTGCTGACTTTGCATATTTTGAGATTTGGGAACGATATAGAATATTCAACTACGAAAAATACTCCTTGGTAGAAAATATTAATTTTCACAATCTTCATTGCAATGCAAATATAGTAGAAAAAAAAGAAGCAGGTGTATGGTGATTCTTCTCAATATGCAAAATGATAATAAGAGTCTTTATCTTAATTGTTACTCCCTGGTGTTATTAATCTTAAAATAATTTAATAAAATTTTAAAAAGGACTAACATGTAAAAAAAAATTAATTCGAGGGATCATTTACATATTAAATAGCATCATTCATGTGATTATTTTGGACAGAAGCAAAAAAAAAAAGTAATAGTGTCATCATTTCATATATACTAAAAACTCCACAAAATCACTCTCACACATCTTTAGTTTGTATCGAAAAAATATTTCTCCATTTTTTTCTACTCTCTTTTTTATTTTTTTCTTGACCTTCTATCTATCTAACTAATCAAAAAGTGATAGATACTTACGATGATATATTCTATGAACTTGAACCACTTTTTGATGGTGATGAATGGGATTATCACATGATTTCAACTGATCAAATTCAAAAAGTTCATGATAAACAGTCAATTCCTATGATTGATCAGGACGAGCAGAAAGAAGTTGTTTCTGATGCTCAAAAATTCTCCATAGAAGAAAGTGATAAAGAAGTGAAGAAAGGTGACACAGATCTGAAGACTGATGTTGATCACTTTGTTATGATTGATCAGAAACATCATAAAGAAATCAGTGATGATGATGATGTGATCAAGAAAGAAAATTGTGTAGAAATCTAAAAGAGTGAGATAATTTTGCTTGACTCGAACATTGATGATGAGGTTATAAAGAAAAAGAGAGAAGCTTCTGCTGTTGAATCTACTAATGAGCCATTGGTTGCAGGAAGAACTAACCCTAGGAGGGGCTCTTAGAAGCGCTACTGATCCTCCAAAAGAGCTAATTAGAGGAAAATCAGAGGTGCAAACGTGAAAAGATTTATGCTAAAGATTTAATCTTACCTGATGGCTGGGCAACTGAAATACATGTTAGAGTAAAAGGAAACATATTTAGCCACAAATATAAGATAAACTAATAATTAATTTCCTCTACTTATCATAAAATATTCAATTACTTTGATAATCTTGGATGTACGTTTTTTTTATTATAAATGCACCAATTTTTATCTCGTTTTATAAACAATGAAGGGTTTGATTTTAATGTAGAATCATCAAAAGTTTTGATACAAATTATGACTAAAGATTATTGTAATCAAATTCTATCTTTAATTCTTTTCAATTATTGTTATCTAATATTCAAAATATATATACACCTCAAATCATATCATTAATTATTGGATCGGTCAAAATATTCATGATGTTTTTATTTTATATATAAAGTTTCTTGTAATATTACATAGAGGATAGTACAAAACATGTTTGCCGATCAAGGATTGAACTTCATAGATATCAACAATCCAAACAAAAGGTATATAAAATTGTAACTTGTGAGCTTTGCTAATTTGTACAATTTATTTAGTTAATTAATTCTCACTTTTTTAATAAATAGAACTGATCTCTAACTAATTAAGTTTATAATTGCCAATCAATAGTTCTTTCCTTTTACTTTACAACTTTATCAAAGTGTTTATATTCTTACATTTTTTAGGAGAAAAACTAAGTTCAACAAGGATGAAATCGATGGAGGTTAAATAATTGCAGGACTAAATTTTTACCTTTTTTTCTTTGACATATGCTGAGTACTTAATTTAAGTAACATATATCTTTTATATCCTGCACTTCTGAAGATTTATCTTTTATTTCTTTATGTTGAACTAATTAAATGTATAATTAAGTCAGTATTATTACTATTGAATGTGATAGAAACTAAACTCATAATTACTGCTCCCTTTATTTTATACTTAAGTGGTGTTTTTATTTTGTCCACCTTCTTTAAAATTTTTGTTTAATTTTAGAAAGAAAGAATTAAATAGTATATTCTCTCTGTTCATTTTTACTTTTTCACTATACTAAAATAAGTTTTCACTTTTACTTTTTTCACTTTAGTATATCAAGAAAAAGACAGTATTTTCTAACATTTAGTATTAACTACTACTTTTCAAAATAATTTTCAAGATCTTTTGAAATGCTAACTATCACGGGTATTATACTAAAATATGCACTTCTTTTATATTTTTCTTAAAAAAAGTGCAAAGTCCATTATGGACAAATAAAAGTGAATGGAGGGAGTATTTAATATAGTTTCTTAATTACATAAAAATTCACTCATTTAAATAGGAGTGAATTTGAAAAAAATAATTAATATCTTTTTTTGATTATGTGAAACACCATTTATTTTGAATGAAAATAATAAATTAAAAATATCATTTATTCTGAATCAAAATAAAAAATTTAAAACATCATTTATTATGAAATAGCGAAGTATTCTACTACTAGTGAACTCATAAAATAATATCTCATTAAATAAATAAAATATTTTAAAAAAAATTATTTTTAAAGCATCTTAATTTAGTTTATTATCCATACTTAAATTTTATAATTTTTTTAAAGAATTATTATTATTATTATTATTATTATTATTATTATTATTATTATTATTATTATTATTATTATTCTTGTTGTTATTATTGTTATTATTATTGTTATTATTATTGTTATTATTATTATTATTAATTTTTTAAAGAGTCTTCAATTTATAAAGATGTTTCTTACCTCGGTGAAACTATTTTCTTTATTTTAAGAAATAAATATTTTATTTTAATAAATTGAACTATTTATATCCATGTGTATATATACATAATTTTTTCTTTGTATATCTAAAATATATAAGCTTATATATTTATTAAAAAATATAAATGTGTTTGCAAATAATATATATAAATTTTCACAAGAATGTATGATTTTTCATTTGCTTTTTAGATATCTGTTTGTGTTATATAATTTAAAGTGGAGTATTCTTTAATATTTAAACCAATTTTAGATAATTAAAATGTATCGTAATTTTATGTTGAAAAAAGATAAATAATTTTTTTTTGTATGATAAGTAAAATATTATGAGCATTTCATGTTTATATATTAGTATTTCTTATATTTATTGATTTGCAACATCATATTTATGTATTCAGTCATAATATGAGTATTTGATGGAATCTAAAAAAATGAAAGAAAAAAGAACCAATAATTTACTCTTTTTATTTTATTTTATTTTATTTATTGAAGCATGTATTTGATATCCAAATTTTTTTTTCCAGAAAATCATCAAGACGATCGGGCAAAGAAGAAAATAGACATACTACCACATCAAAGTATAATTTACATATTTATCTACTCCGATTAATAATACGAACCCCCTAAACATGTCTCTTTATGGTCCATAAATTATATAAGTGCTTGTGCAACTGGAGATGAGCTAATAGCAGTTGTAGATGACAACTTACAAAGATTTTTCTTTATTGGTCTTTTGCCCTCTGAATTTGGATCATCCTGTCTCACTATTACTCGGGTCAATGAAACATAAAAAAGAGACCGGCAAAACAAGTGTGTCTATATTAGTGTCACACCCCACCTTGGGGGGTATGACTGGCACCTGGTGCCCTACTAGGACCTGACCTGCTGAACTGTTAAGCTTGGGCGCATCTGGCGCCTGGCTGGCTCTAATTCATATTTCTGGAAACAAAGGGCTATATAACGGCTGTAAATACAGCCCCCGGCCCATTGGCCTATAGCCTTCTGTACCTGTACTAACAGCTGACCAGAAACATGGTAATTCAGGAAAACCTATGCGGGCCGACAAGGCCACCATGCTGTCTAGTTATCTATAGCTCAAACATAACATACTTAAAAGCTACGTGACCGACAAGGTCACCACTACTGACAAACTATGGCCCCACACGGCCAACATAAGAAAGCGAGAATACTGATAACGAAACAACTACACGGCCTCACACAACCGGCTCAACTGACCACAGGAAATATTTACAGACTGCAAGCCTCTAGGAATAACAATAGAATTGATCGGGACAGGGCCCCGACCTACCCATAATATACAACAAAAAGAACTGAACTACACCTCTGAAATTCAGCCTCCGGATGACTGGAGCTGAATACTCAACCGCTGACAGGAAGTCACGTAGAATCGCCTGCTCGTCTAAGAGTACCTGCAGGCAAGTAATGCAGTGCCCCACCGGGCGTCAGTACCGCTGGTACTGAGTATGTAAAGCAATGACTGAAAAAGATATCTGAATCAATAATATAACTGACGAAACTGAAACAGGAAGAACTAGATTATCTGTCTGAAGATGTAAGTCGTACCTGTTCTCAATCATACTGGGAGGAGTAGGTGTCGTGTCTGGAGACGTATCATTCTACTACTAATCTACTCATGTCTAATGTAACATAACATGACATACATAACATAACATGGCACACACAAACCTTACTCGGCCCCCATAAGCCGGGAGGTACAATCAACACAAAATCTATACCCCTACCCCGGTCATCCCATCTCCTATAGTGGCTATAAGCATCCTGCCGGTCCCTGGGTATGCACTTGGGCTCGCTGAGCCCCTGACTATAACTGTACCTGAGTCCGAAGGACTCTAAAATTTACACCCCGGGTGTACCCGCTCGACGGGGGTGTATAAGGGCCGACCAAGGCACAATATGGGGAAACTAGCATCCCATCTTCGTCCCCTTGCGGGATGGCATATCACTCTGTAGAGTGACGTATCCTCGTCCTCTGGCGGACGAGTCGATATAGCTATTAACCCTGGGCGGTCAGGGATGCTAGGTAATCCAACCCCAATCAATACAACGGTCTCAACTAGTCATGCTGTCTGTGTATCTCATAAGCTAAGGCTAACAGGTGTAAGGTATCATATAAATCACATACTGAGCTAATAATAGCAATCTATAAGTGTCTGATACATGCTAAGACAGGTAAGTATAAATATGAATATAGTCTCCTGTCAAACTGTACTGGGGCAAAGGTTATACAAGATGGTGTTTCTGCTGAAAGCTATACTGTTTACTGAGTTTCTGTATTAACATGATTTCCTATTTCTAACATGCTTTCTAAACTTTATTTAGTTACTATTCTATGTCTGGAATGCTTTACGGATACTGTACTACTTCACGAGGCTTCAGCTAAACACAACAATATCTTAACATGGCATATTACATCATATACTGAATATACTGGGCAATCTTAATCACTTACGTCCGAATCTATATCATACGGATAGGTATCGTACACGTTACAACTCAAAACTTCTCATATTGCACCAATATTCATAATAACACAATAATCGATTTCTGAACATTCTACTGGTCTGTAAATTACCATACTGTCTCAATATTTCTTAACTTGCCGAGGAAACTAACTTTACATACCTTATCTTCGACTATTCGTCCGTCGGACGAGGCTCGGCCGGTACTTCAACTATTTCCTTCCAACTGCATTCATAAATACGTCAATCAATACTAAATACAACTTTATTGTAAAGAGCGACATTACTTTCGATTTAATTTATAGCCTAAACTTAGGCTTATCGAAAGACGATTGAAAACTCGCTATTTTTCAGCGGCCCAGAAGGGAGAAGTATTCACTTCTCAGCTAGGAACACATAGACATTAATTTAGAGCAATTCTACTTACTTTAGTTCGGTGGCTCGCCGATTCGTCGGCCATATTTCGCGAAACTAATTCCGTAGAAATGCTCTCTGCTGCTAAATACTCGGGTATCTGGGATTAATTTGGGTTTGGGCAGCGTTTGGCACCGTAATCGGACGAAAATATTTAATTTTCTTCGTCTTCCTCGGCTTCACTGCGTTTCTCTGGAAATTTATAAGTATGAAATGATTTTAAACCGAAGTGGGGGCTTATATACTTGAGCCTGAACTTGGGCAACGTGTCACGGAGCCATCGCGGAGGCCTCACCTCCGTGACACGCTGCCATCGCGGAGGAGCTCTGCCTCGGCTCCTCCCGCGATGGTTTCGACGGGTTTCTCGTCCGATCTTTTCCCGGGCCTTTCCCTAGCACGTATGGCCTTCAAATATACTTAACCAACGTGCGAATAGGTCATCTAAGTACCGGGAATTCTACAGGGTATAACAATTAGCTTTCATTCTGAACTCACTGACTGTAAATTCTAGATTCACACGTGCTCACGAGTACGTATGATCGGCCTAAAATTTGAAGATAATGTCCTTGAGTGGATCCTTCTAGACATCTGTCTCAGGCTGACTGTAGTCCCTCTCAGACTGACAATAGTTCTTGACCCCCACTCCTCACCATGTTCACAATAGTTGAAAGAGTCATTGTTTTAATTCGTTACTTCAATAACGAAATTAATTTATGGGGGTAGGGACGTTGTTTTCAATAGACTCTCATCTCAAAAGAGAAGTTATCGTACTACGGATGCAAGAAAATTCATTAGAAAATTAGCAAGATATAATGCAAATGAAGCAACAAACTATTAGTACACATTGGAGAAGAATCATATCCCTATTTTTGTATAAGTAAATAGCATCAAAAGGAAAAAGGTATAAAGGTATAAAAGTTCATCTTCCGCTAATTAGGGTGTAATTAATAGATATTGCTAGTGTAAAGATTCTTTTTGTACTATAGACGTAATTTAACTGATTATATCATATTACCTTTTTTCTTTCTAGGTAACCCAGTCATACACACCACTGACAATAAGCTTTAAAATGACATGATATTGCAAAAAAAAATTACATACAGGGTATATAAGTTAAACGCTAATGGTTAACAACATTGATTCTTCTTTCATTATACCTGATAAATATGTTTTTTGTGAGTATTAACCGGTTATCAAATCTATTCATATATTCCTACAAGAAAGCAACATTCAAAAACGTACCTTTCGAATCCCTATTATGACAATCAAAAGATTTTCACTCATCACTTTCGTAAACAATGTATCTTCCACTAAAAAAAATTAAAGATTCGAAAATAGAATCCAGTACACTTCAAAGATTCTCACCAGAGACATTCGAATATCCTTCTATTCACAAGAAAACATCATTCGAATGTCAAATAACAGTACAAATATATCTCAATTATGGACATGGAAATTGAGTCATAAACTTCTTTATGACTCACTTCAATAAGAGATGAGCATTAGCAAGGAAAAGGAACCGAGAGGCGAGAAGGCCAACTCACTAGCATCATACTACTGATTTAAATAAGATTAATTACAAAAGGCATTTCATGGATGTTGAGTGCCATGTGCTTTCGGGTGTACACAGATTGAAAGTTATAAAAATAGTAGAAGGAATTGCAAACTCTTCATGAAATCTTTTCAATTAATTACTTTCAAATAATAACACTTAGTATTCAGCAATAATAAGATTAATTGATGAAAAAAATGAAACATTTAGCAACTTTTTACTGGCAAGCCACAAGTACTACCATCTTTCTTACAGATATGCAAGAGTTCATTAGTTCATGAACTTTTTTTCAAAATGCAACAACCGTTCTACGTGCTCCCTCAAAATTTCATTCTTCTTCAAATCTCATTTCCGATGAATCATACATAGTAAAAAAACCCTTTGATTTGGATATCTGTCATATGAGGCATGCAACTCATCTAACAATTATTCTCAGGTAAAACATGTTGAACTTGTGATGGATGGAGAACCCCAGAAATTTCAGAATTTTTTTATTCAATACCAATATATCATAGAAGAGGAAGCTCAACTTTGAAATAAAAGTCTAACTCCATTATCTTCACTCACCTAGTACATCCAACAGCAGCATGAGGATCGGGAGGGCCACCCTCAAACTACTTTCTTGAATAGCAATTACTGTCCACTGCAACATGAATTTGTATAACCCATGCAACACATCAGAATCGTCAATAATGGAACGTCAGCTAGGAGGCTAAATATCATGCAAGCACGACTAATGTTTTTCCTGTTTTAGCCAACTTCAACAGTATTGTATATTCATGTCCTAAATTTTGTGAGTTAATTATATTAAAATCCCTTGAAAAATGCTTTAAATAACACTACTCTCAATCTAGACAAAACTTCTAATATAAGTAAGACTACCAAATTAAGACTCATCTTGATCATAAGTTAATATCACTGGCCCTACATTTGAAATCGTCGATGAAACACTCCAAATGACAGGATATTCCAAATTTATATAATTCACTGCCCTTTGAATTATATTATACAAGTGCTTGTGCAACTGGAGATGAGCTAATAGCAGTTGTAGATGACAACTTATGAAGATTTTTCTTTGTTAGTCTTTTGCCCTCTGAATTTGGATCATCCTGTCAAAAGTTACTCCTCGCAACAACTAATATAATATAATTCAACAATTTTAACATAGATGATTTTTTATAGACGCGCGAAGTGATAACAGAATAAAGCACTATAATGTAAATTTTGGCATACACATTTTCCACACTTTATGTTCGCCTATATAAAATGAAATGATCTTCTTGAAATATTTTATAATTGAACAAGATCACCTTCAATAATTAGGGAAAAGATGCAACCAAAAATTTCTTACTTGAGTATAGTAAAATGAATTATGCAAAACAACGCAAGAGTTGCGGGATCAATTATACTCACACCTATGTTCTTAAGAAAGTATATCCTGTTTTTAAAATTTGGCTAAAATGTGGTAGGAAAAAAAAGCACTGATAATCATAAATGCAAGATGATTATAAAACAAAAGTAAAACAATTGAGTTTGAGCAATGTAATGAAGCAATAACTTGACCATGGATGATCATTTTAAGTTACATGATAAGTTCCAATGTTTCTTCTTATAATTTTCCTTTTAAGAATTCATTTAATCAAATAGTTTAATTATCAAATGAAAATTGATCACAACCCATGATGATATAATAGAAGTACCTTGATATATAACACAATTTTTCCAGAGTGCCAATATTGCTTCAACACTTTTTGCAAGAGAAATTTGAGAGTCTTCTCTAGTTTGAAAGCCTATATAAGAACATTTGCACATAATTGTAAGTATATGCAGGCAACACATAATCTTTATAAAAGGAGAATGATTTACCTTATAGGCAAGGGAGATCATAAGGAAAAGATCTTCCGTGGAAGTTTATAAGTGATCGTATCTTCTGTATTCTCTTATCCTTTATTGCAACTTCTTTGTACTCTGCCTCTTTCTCTGTCGAATAAACTTTTACTTTTTTGGTTTATTCCAGATACAGAAAATTATCAAGAGAATTCTATTTTTGGTTAGAAATTTTTTGTGTTAGCATCTATAGGGTCAAATCAACTTGTTAATTGGTATATGCAAATTATATCACCATGACTTGTGAATTCTAACTAAATTATTGAGATTCTAAATGGGTTTTGTAGACGTTTGCTACCGTCAACTGGATCTCAAGATTGGTTGTATTTGGTCTCTGATTTTTCACAAGTCAAAAAGGATTAAATCACCAGGATTTTTTTTATCAAAACACATAGAAGGAATTTCTATTCAACTATTTTAGCATTAGATGAATCGTCCTAAAAGTTTTATCAAATTAAAGAAACTCATAACTTTATCTATTAGTTCTAATTTGGATTTATGTCAGTACTTCTAGGTTTGATGGTTTTAATAGAAAATAATGCAGTAGATTACAAAGTGACAAAATAGATATTTTATAAAAGAAAAAATAAAAATCAGATTTAACAAAGGTAGATTGAAAATTGAAAAAAATAAAAGGCAACAGATAGAATTTCATAGAAAAAATTGAAAAAAAAAGCATACCTGACAATTAGCGACACCCCGATGAGAAGAAGATGAAGAGAAGAATTGATTAAGATCAACCTAATCCTCATCCTTCTAAAGATCAGTCGGACTAACTTCAAATACTCTATATTTTAGGCCTTCTGAAGCAATCTTGGTGCCTGAGTCCTAGTGACGAGAGTTTTGCCGATGTTCTTGATATCAAAAACGTATGGTGCCTTGATGTCGTACCAGTCCTTCTTTGCGTAGGGATCCGTCGCCTTCTTCTTTCCTCTCTTCTTTCCCTTGGAAATCCTCTTGTTCTTGCCGACAGCCATGTCGGGAAGGAAAGTTAGAGCTGCTTCGGAGTTTTGGGGAAGGGGAAGATAAGGCGAGGCTAGAGGAGTTGCGGATGAGAAATCATAGTTTCAGCGTTAATGGTAACAGGTGAAGGAAAAAAGGGAAGACGAAGGGTTTGTTTTGAAAGGATGTGAGAGAAAATGATCAAAATTGTCCTTAATGCATGAACTTAGATTGATTTGGTTTCTGATATATTACAACCTATGGAGATGGTCCTTTATATATACTAAAAGTTTAACACTTTAGTCTTTGACCCAAGAAACCTAACTACACCTAAAAAGTTTGTCAAAAAATAAATGGAGGCTTCATCACGTGCAATTTAGGTGAGATACCTTTTAACAAAAGCTCTGCCTTACCTTCCTCGATCAATTCCAAAGGGTGTATATTCCCGCTTTTTCAACTAAAACCCTTCTTCTTCTCTTTTGTGGTCTTGTAAAATCAGTCAACACAAGAGAAATTCTCCATTGCTGAACAATGTTAATCAAAAGAACCTACAGAGGATCAAGCCCATGTTATGGTAAGAATTTATTTTGTGTTTAGTCAAGGAACCCAAAGACCAACCCATTTGGTACTCAAAACTTATTGGATGGTTACTCTGTTTCTTCAATCCTTTTATTAGATTCATTTTTTCTTTTTGGTAATATTATATTCCACTTTTAATTTTTTAACTTCAAGAATATCTAGAAGTTGGTATTGTATAAAATGTACATGTTTTGTAATACTTAGAATGTGATCTTTATCTCTTAAAATATATTTTTTATCTGCAGACTCTGTGTCTGAGGCGGCTTTTTACAGTATCAAGATTTATCATAAAGTATTGATGAAACATCAGCCGACCAAACAGTATGTTGGTGGTATTATGAGAAAATGATCAAAATAGTCCTTAATGTATGGACGTTGATTGATTTGGTCCCTGATATATTACAACTTATGGAGATGGTCCTTTATATATACTAAAAGTTTATCACTTTAGTCTTTGACCCAAGAAACCTAACTACACCCAAAAAGTCTGTTAAAAAATAAACGGAGGCTTCATCACGTGCAATTCAGGTGAGATACCTTTAACAAAAGCTTTGTCTTGCCTTCCTCGATCAATTCCAAAGGGTGAAAATTCCCTCTTTTTCAACTAAAACCTCTAACTCAAAAATGAAAGAACAAGGGAGAAAGTCTCGAATAAGGGGTAAGACTTGAAGAGGACTACAATTTTATGGTCAGTCCTTTAATGGAGTATGGAAGAAGTCTGAAATATTTTGGATTGGATTAAGTAGATTGTGTATGGAGGATGACACGATGAATTTTTAAGTTTGATTCAACCATGGAGTTTTGCTGCCATTAAAGATATCTTGGACAACTTGAAATTCTGGGAGAAGATACTGGGAGTGTAACTCTCCATGTGGTATGTTGTCACTTCGTTTCTCAGGCTTCTGTTTTCCTTCTATCAATTTTCTTATTTTTGGATCTTCATTTTCTGTAACATACATAGTTTATATTTTCCAACACTTACGATGTATTACTTCATAATCAAGTGGCCAGGCAAAATTGCTTAAGGTTGAATATGGAATAGCAGTATCAAGTTTACTTTTCATTGTGTAGTATATAGCTGTTATTAATTAGATTATCTATAAGTTTCAGCATTTTAGTATGGAAATTGCTAAAATGGATCATTATTGGTTTAATTAAATATCGAGGACCGTTGTACTGAAGATTAGGTGCTTTACTTTGATTTTTCTGAATTATTTTACTTGTTTTGCTCTGCCAGCATCGTTATTTTGGTGAGGTGGTTGTTTGTTCTGGTGAGGTTCTTATGCAATCCTATTACCTTCAGTGTTGTGATGTCACGGGTTTCATTGTACAAAAGATTAAGGCTTACTCCATTATATTGCATTGAATCAAGAACTCTATTTTTGGAGTGGTATTTCATGGTCATTTACTGCTATACATGGTCATTTACCCGTCTCTCTGTGAAATCTTATAGTCTCATTTATTCTCTGTAATGTGGCTGGATTTTTGGCTACATTAGAAATCATTTTGAAGAAATTAATTTGTAATAGGCATGTGGCTGATAGAAATCTCTTGGTTTTTTTCTTTTTATCCAACTTGGAGCCCAAGTATTTTTTTCCTATAAAAGGAGACCATTTCTTCTCTTTTGGAACACACCAAAATACCAACAACAAATTCAAGAGTTTCATTCTCTTGTCTTTCTTCTCCTCCCTTTAGTTTAGAGTATTTTGTAATAGAGTTTGTGTTGGGAAACACTTGTCTGAACCCTTTCTTTAGAGTGATCTTGTGAGGTTATTCTCTTGGGGTATTTGGGATATTAGAGTATTTACTCTAATTTTGTACTCTCTTTTGTACTCTTGTTGGTATAGTGAAATTGCTCCTCTCTGCCTGTGGACTAGGTCACACTGACCGATCCACGTTAAATTTGTGCCTTCTTTATTTACTTTAATTGTCGTTATTATCAACTTACTATTGTCTTTGTTATTGTTATTACAATATTGTTTGGCTAAATTCTGCAATACCCGAGTTCTCGATCCCTAACAAATTGGTATCAGAGCCGGATCTAATTGGGTTAATTTCGGTAGCCAAAATGACTGTAACAAAGACCTACGTTGAGAATTGACCGAAGTGCAAACTTTGGGATGTGGCAATTAAAGATGGAAGCTATCCTAATTCAGGATGGCCTAGATCTGGCACTGAAAGGAAAGGAGAAGAAACCCGAAAAGATGACGGATACAGAGTTCTCCGTCATAGATAAAAAGGCAAAATCAGATATCATTCTAAATCTCTCAAATGAGGTCTTACGTAAAGTATCTGCAGAAACCACAGCCAATGGCATGTGGGAAAAATTAAAAACCCTGTACATGAAGAGGACACTGGAAAATAGACTTTACCTGAAGCAAAAGCTTTACACATTTCGTATGGCTGAATGTACTTCTATACTCTAACATCTTGATGCATTTGATTCAATTCTTATGGATTTGAGTAATATAGATGTTGAAGTTAAAGATGAGGATCAAGCCGTGTTATTGCTTATTTCCTTACCCCAGTCATTTAAGCATATAAGAGATACTATGCTTTATGAAAAGGATAATATCTCTTACAGGAAAATCAAATCTATCTTAAAATCAAAGGAACAGATAAATAGAGATATTACTGGGAAAAGTAGTAGTACCCATGGGGAAGGATTATTTGTAAGAGGTAGATCCAATAAGAAAGAATCAAGTAGTGAGAGGTCTAAATCAAGGTTAAAATCTAGATACAGAAATGTAGTGTGCAAATATTGTCACAAAAAGCTTCATGTTATTTTCGATTGCTATAAGTTAAAAAATAAAGAAAAGCATAAGGAAAACAAAACTAAGCACCAAAATGCAGACCCTGCTGAAGCAAGTGTAGATGATGATGAGACTGCGGGAACAATATTTTTAGATGCTAATAGTAGTTTTAAATCTAATGATGAATCGATTTTGGATTCGGGTTGTTCTTATCATATGTGTCCCAATAGGGATTTTTTATCACATACGAATCTATTGGAGGTAGAGTTGTCTTAATGGGCAACAATGCTCCCTGCAAAGTCATTGGTAAAGGTACAATTCGAATTAGAATGCACGATGGTGTGGTGAGAACTCTCACCGATGTTAGGTATGTTCCTGACTTAAAGAAAAATCTCATCTCTTTGGGCACTCTAGAATCTCTTGAGTGCAAATACACAGGTGAAGGTGGAGTTTTGAAAATCTCTCTAGGTGCTTTTGTGATCATGAAAGCATGCAGATGTGGTACATTGTACACTCTATTTGGGATCCACTATTACAGGTGCTGCAGCAATTTCTACTTCAAATCAATTTGATTTCGACATCACCAAATTATGGCATATGCCATTGGGGCATATGAGTGAGAAAGGTCTTTCCATCCTCAGCAAAAGAGGTCTCTTGTGTGGACAAAGTACTGGAAATATGGAGTTCTACGAACACTATGTGTTCGGGAAGCATAAAAGAGTCGGCTTCAAATCTCCAACAATTCATCGAACTAAAGGTACTTTGGATTACATTCACTCAGATCTTTGGGGTCCTTCTCGTACCCTATCAAAAGGTGGTTCCAGGTATATTTAACTTTCATTGATGATTATTCAAGGAAAGTTTCAGTTTGTTTCCTGAAAAATAAAAGTGATGTTTTCCTAACTTTCAAACAATGGAAAGTTTTGATTGAGAAACAAACAGGAAAACAAGTCAAGCAGCTTAGAACAGATAGTGGCTTGAAATTTTGTAATGATGAGTTCAATGAATTTTGCAAAAATGAAGGAATTGCTCGACATCGCACTATGAGGATGACTCCTCAGCAAAATGGTGTTGTAAAAAGGATGAACAGAACTCTTTTGGAAAGAGCTCATTGCATGATCTCAAATGCTGGGTTGACAAATGCCTTTTGGGTAGAGGCTATCTCTATAGCTTGCTACATTGTCAACCATGCTCCTTATGCGCCTTTGAACTTTAAGACTCCGGAGGAAATGTGGTCAGGTACTCCTGCTAATTATTCTGACTTAAAAATTTTTGGTTGTCCTACGTACATTCATGTGAATGATGGAAAATTAGAGCCAAGGGCTAAAAAATGTATTTTTCTTGAATATGAATCTGGGGTGAAAGGATACAAACTTTGGTATCCTGATCCCAAGTCACCAAAATTTATAATTAGCAGAGATATAACCTTTGATGAATCCTCTATGTTACATCCCAGAAAAGAGTCTTCTAGTTCTTGTAATAAGAATAAAGAGCAGGGTATACATGAGCAGGTGGAGGTTGAGCTTGGCATTCCTTCTAAGCCAAACTCATCAACTGTGGAACAAAATACAGTTTTCAGAAACTGAAGCTCCAAGAGTTGAGCCAGAAGTTGTGACTTCTGAAGTTGAACCAAATGAGTATTCCATAGCCACACACAGACCAAGGAGACAAATTCAAAAACCAGGAAGATATGGAGATTATATTGCATTTGCTTTTTCAATCGCACAAGAAACTGGAGAAATTGGAGAACCATCAAATTATTCAGAAGCAGTTACTGGTGCCGATTCAGCCAAGTGGCTGATTGCAATGAATGAAGAAATTGAATCTCTCCACAAGAATGGTACTTGGTCTCTTGTGAAGCATCCATCAGGAAAAAGAATTATTGGTTGCAAATGGGTCTTCAAGAAAAAGGATGGAACTTCAGGGGTTGAAGCTGCAAGTTATAAGGAATGATTAGTTGCAAAGGGCTATAGTCAGGTACAAGGAGTTGATTTTAGTGACATTTTCTCACCTATTGTTAAACATAGCCCTATTCATGTCTTGCTTGCCTTAGTTTCCATGTATGATTTGGAATTAGAATAACTGGATGTTAAGACAGCTTTCTTACATAGCGAACTTGAGGAACAAATATATATGCATCAACCCGAAGGATTTGAAATTGAAGGAAAAGAAGATCATGTTTGCTCGTTGAAGAAATCTTTATACGGACTAAAACAGTCTCCACGACAATGGTACAAGAGGTTTGATTCCTTTATGTCGGGTTATGGTTATTCGAGAAGAATGCATGATAGTTGTTTTTACTTCTGGAAGTTAAATGATGATTCATTTGTTTACTTATTGTTATATGTTTATGACATGCTCATTGCTGCCAAGGATTTGATAAAAATTCACAATTTGAAAAATCAGCTGAGAAAGTGAATTTGAAATGAAAGACTTGGGAGCAGCTAAGAAAATCCTTGGCATGGAGATCAAAAGAGATCGAGGAGCCTTCGACTATTCCTAACCCAGAAGAAGTACTTGGAGAAGGTCTTGGAGAGGTTTGGCATGAAAGATGCTAAACCAGTTAGTACTCCTCTTGCTGCTCATTTCAAGTTATCAGTTGCTCAATCACTCCAGTCAGAGGAAGAAGAGAGGTATATGGCACAGGTACCATATTCTAGTGCAATTGGCAGTATAATGTATGCAATGGTGTGTACTCGTCCAGATATTTCACAAGCAGTTAGTGTTGTAAGTCATTATATAGCTTATCCTGGTAAAACACATTGGAAGGCTGTGAAATGGATTCTCAGATACTTGCGAGGTACTTCGAACGCATGTTTGGAGTTTGGGAGAAATACTAACACTTTGGTTGGTTTTGTAGACTCAGATTATGCAGGGATCTTGACAAAACAACATCACTGTTAGGCTATGTATTTCGCATCAGTGGTTGCGCTGTCAGTTGAAAAGCTACATTACAACATGTAGTAGGTTTATCTACTACTGAAGCAGAATATATGGCAGTGAATGAGGTGATCAAAGTAGCCTTATGGTTGAAGGGTCTATTTGCTGAGCTCAGCTTACACCAAGGTGATATTACTATTTTTTGTGATAGTCAAAGTGTCATTCACTTGACTAAAGATCAGATGTATCATGAGAGGACGAAGCATATTGATATCAAGTATCATTTCATTCGGGAAACTATTTTTGAAGGAAAAGTGTTTGTTCAGAAGATCAACATTAGAGACAATCCTGTCGACATGTTTACGAAGCCTCTTCTAGTTGGCAAGTTCAAGCTCTACTTGGACTTGATTGCTATTTTTGAACAATGATTTAGCCCATGCGGGCTTTTGCGGAGAAGGTAGAGCATATTTATTATATCAACCAAAATTAGGCCAAGGCGGAAATTTGTAATGTGGCCATATTTTTGGCTACATTAGAAATCATTTTGAAGACATTAATTTGTAATAGACATGTGACTAATAGAAATCTCTTGGTAGAGAAAATTTCTTGGAGCCAAAGTTTGGCCATGTGGAAGAGATTATTTTGATCTTTTTCTTTTTATCCAACTTGGAGCCCAAGTATTTTCTCCTATTAAAGGAGACCATTTCTTGTCTTTTAGAACACACCAAAACACCAACAACAAATTCAAGAGTTTCATTCTCTTGTCTTTCTTCTCCTCCCTTTAGTTTAGAGTATTTTGTAAGAGAGTTTGCGTTGGGAAAGACTTGTGTGAATCCTTTCTTTGGAGTGATCTTGTGAGGTTATTATATTGGGGTATTTGGGATATTAGAGTATTTACTCTAATTTTGTACTCTTGTTGGTATAGTGAAATTGCTCCTCTCTGCCTGTAGACTAGGTCACACTGACCGATCCACGTTAAATTTGTGCCTTCTTTATTTACTTTAATTGTCGTCATTATCAACTTACTATTGTCTTTGTTATTGTCATTACAATATTGTTTGGCTAAATTCCACAATACCCGAGTTCTCGATCCCTAACATTCTCCCCAAAATTCTCAGCAAATGCCAGTATCTTCTTCTTCTGATCTATTGTAAACTTTGTCCTAAACCTCTTCTTCCACTCCTATATGAAATCGGCAACTCTTTAGCGGTCATGTGATAGTCACCAGTCAACACTACTTAACTATATTGAGTATTTTTTGTGATTTTGTTTGTTTTTTATTTAGTAATATATGTGATGACGATAGATTTTTTGCGTCGAAATTAGTTTTTGCTTTATCTCAATTGATATTTTTTTTTCATAAGTGGCTACGAAGTATTCTCGAATTGCCGATAAGAAATTCCTTACTTGCTCTTTATGAGTTGCTATCAGGTATGAGTTCTTGAAATAATTCATTGTAAGCTAATAAATCATGTGTATTGTTTTCTATATTGAAGGAAGTGTAATCACGTAAACTTTTTCAATGCAAAGATGACAAAGTTGATGCAAGATCCAAATTTGTCATTCCGAAGTTATTGAGTAACATCGCCGCACTTGAAGAAAATGTGGAAGCCTATGAGGATGTCGGGAATCAATGAAGCAAAAAAATAATTGACAAGGAGAAAGAAATGACATACTACACGACTCAAGTTAATTAAGTTGTTGTCTTAATTTGTAATGATTTGGCATGCTGATGTAGAACTTTTTTGGGAATGTATAATTCAACTAGCTATTAGGAGCTTTTTAAAGTTTGCAGTGAGAACATTATTTTATTACCAACTAGCCTGCAGTGCTATATTTTGGGAAATATTAATGTAAAGATTGTGGAAATTTTTGGGTTCGAATCTGCTGGTTCATTGGTAGTTCTTTTCATTTTGCTGATTTGATTATATCAGCTTTGTGCCTAGGGCCACATAGAAGCATTTTTTGGCACTACATAGATTTAACTGAAGAAATACCTTCTATCCTTCTGCGCATAACAAGCTATTGAGCAATGTTATCAAAGACGATAAACACAAAAGAGCTCTAAGGTTCGTTAGGGCTTTAAGGACAAAGTGTAAATAAAGTGTGGACTTTAATAGACGCAAATGAAGGAGAAAATACAAATACATATGTGTAGTCCAATACTAACAACTATAAGACTAATAATTGCTTAGTCTTGCTTCTTCAGAATTACACTCGTTGGCGTGAAAAAAAAATTCCCTGGAGCCTTGATGACGACCCTGAAGTGCCCTAAAGCGACACAAAGCGCCCAACATGATTTTGCACCTTGCTTTAGGGCTTAAGTGTGCCTTTGATAACACTATTCAAAACAGGGTCAGAGTTCAGCAATATGCTTCAAAATGCTAACTTTATACGGGCGTATTGACATTACCTGAAAATCAAGTTCTCCATTCCCCATATTTGTCCTGAACCATTCTTCGTCCTTACTATACCTCCCTGACCACTTCATAAGAAAGTTATCATTACGGTGCTTCAAGTACCTTATTCCACGTCCTCCTACACTTTTATTCCGTTGGCAGTCTTCCAGTTAACAAGTCAGGACATTTCTTTATCCCTCTTGCCTTCCCAGAGAAAATTTCTCCTTATTCTGTTTAAAATTTTGTGAACTTCGACAGTCATAGGGAACTAAGACATCAAGTAAGTGGGAGTAGAGTCCAAACAATGTTAATCGGAACTAGTCAGTCCATAAAAAAATTGAAAAACATATGTCATCCAAGCATTTTACCATCATAAGGGCCATCTGTCCTTTTCACAAAAAATGCAGTTGCACCACATTCATCAAACAAAAAATTAGCATCATCATCATTTGTCTTTCACAAAAAAAAAAAAGCATTTTATGTCCTTCACAAAAACAAAAACACAAAAAAGAAAAGAAGATGCCGCACCATGTTTAGCCCAACAAAAAATAATAGTAGCAACATCTTAAATATCAAATCAATCTTGAGTTGGTCCAGGATTTGCTCTTCTAACCTGCAAGTGAACCATAAATTATTTTTGCATTATGAAATTATATAACAGAGCCAAATCAAATATTATGGTGAAAAATTTACGGTAATTTTTCAGGAACGGATGAAGTAGGAGGCATCCAAAAAGCTGAGTCATATACACCTACTTCCGACTGCATAGTGCAATTTACAGGTTCTTCTATTATGGCCAAGTTTGTGACATAAGCTACAATTGACAGATTTTTGGAATAAGTTTTAATGATATTTGATGATGATTTAAAAATATGCTTGAAACATTAAAATAATTAGAAAGTGGTCGATTAGAACTTGATACATATACTAATATAAGTCATGTATTGCTAATTGTTTGTGGAATTCTAGTACTTCAATATTTGCAGGAAAAAGAAAGAAAAAGCTTGAAGTCAATAAGGATTCTACAAGGAAAGAAACTCCTTCAAATAAGGAAAGAAATAAATTGTGAGCTAAAAAGGAAAGGAAATATTTGGTAAGAGATTGTGGAAATTAATAAGCAGTCAACAAGATCTTTCAAATAAGGAAAAAGGATTCTTAAGTTAAAGATTCCCTTTCCTAGTAGAAGTAAATCGTTGGCATGCATTCTGGTGACTAAAAATAAAGAAATCAGCACGTCAAGTTGGGTATTCACTCACAAATATTCTTCAGCAAATTCATCATTCTTGAGCATTCAAATGGCATTCAAGTTGAAGAGAGTTGACCGGTGCTAGAGACACTTCCCTAGTCATGTTACGTTGCAGTCTAGGTCTAAGTGTCAACGTGTAGTGAATTTGTGAACTTGATTATATTTCAATTCTGTTTTCAATTACTTGTAATTGTGTTTAAAGTTTATCTTGTTAAACTAAGGGTAGTTTATATAGGTTAGGGACTTTGTAAGGGCTTTGGGGTAGGTCCTTGAATTGCGAGAATTGTAATCTGAATTTGACTCAGTGTCTAGTGGAGTTAAGTTGAAATCCTACTAGGGAGTAGGTCGCGGTTTTTACACCCATTCGAGCCTGGGTAGTTTCCACGTAAAAATTCTTGTCTCTCATTTTACTTTCTGCATTTTATTATTTTTGCTTGAATTAGGCTACTGCTCAAAGGAACAAGGTTCAACTATGTTCTTGTCAAAAAAAAAAATTTCAAGTAAAGTTTTAATTTGTAAAAAAATCGTTAGACCTAATTAACCCCCACCCCCCTCTTAGGTCTAATTTAGGAGTCATTGCTATATCAGAGCAGGTTGCTCATTCATAGGTTAACCCCTTAGAGAAAGATTCGTCAAAATCACTTCTGAAGTAACTCTACCTAAGGGACAATGTAGCACTTGACCTCCTCTCTTTAATGGCCAATATTATAGTGTTTGGAAAACTTGAATGGAAATCTATATGAAAGCTGAGGTCTATCAGCTATGGCTAATTACCTTGAAGGGACCTCTTGTTCCTACCAAAGTAAAATCTGATGGAAAAAAGGTGCCAAAGACTGAAGATGAATTTGATGCTGATGATTTCAGAATGATGGAGAAGAATGATAAGGCTATAAAAATACTCTAGTTTGGACTAGGCATTGATGAATACAACTGTATCTCTGGATGCTCCAGTGCTAAGGAGATTTGGGACTCTCTCACTCTGGCACATGAATGTATGAATCAGGTAAAGCATTCCAGAATTGACATGCTGATAAGGAAGTATGAACTCTTTTCCATGGGCGAAAAGGACGTCAAGGACATGTTTACCCAATTCACAAACATCACAAATGATCTCAAATCTGTTGGGAAGGAATTTACAACTGAAGAAAACATTAGAAAATTCCGAGAATTATTCCTGTCTCTTGAGAATCTAAAGTTACTGCCATCGAAGAAGCAAAACAAATGAGCACAATGCAAATGGATGAGCTCATTGGAAATTTGCAAAGTTACGAACATAAAAAGAGTGACAAAGTGGTTGAGGAACCCAAGAAGGAATGCAGTCTCTGCCTAAAAGATGAATTAGAATCTGATGATCAAGAGATGGAAATGTTAGTTCGAAGGTTCAAAAAGTTCTTCAGAAAGGAAAACTCAGAGAAGAAGGAGTCTCTCAATAAAAACAAGTCATCTGAGAAGGGGCAGTTTCAAGGGTGCTTCAAGTGTGGAAAAATGGATCACCTGGTAAAAGACTGACCCCTCTTGAAGGAAGAACAAAGGAAAAACTCGAAACACCAGTAATTGGCTTCAAAAGCTTTCAAAAAGGCCATGAAAGCTACTTGGAGTGAAACTTCTGATGAGGAATCAGAAGGAGAAGATGGTGAAAATGACAATCTGGCCCTCATGGCTAAAAGCGACACAGACTCAAACAACGATTCCTACGAGGTAAGTCTATCTGATCTAAAAACTCAAGCTCACAATTTATCAAAAGAAAAATAGTTAAATTGTTACTTTTTGATGGATGAATGTCAGCAAATGAGTGTTGAAAAGGTTGAAATGTCAAAAATTCTCTCTAATTTGAAATCTTATTATAACATTTTTAAAAAAGGAGAAAATTGAATCTGAAAATGTAATCAAAACACTCAATGCTGAAATTAGCAATTTAGAGGAAACTGTCTCTATTCAAAAAATTGAAAACAGTAAACTGATGGAAACAGTCTCATCTCTAAAAGCTGAAATAAACACCATTAAGGAAAAGAAAACATCAAGCAATGAAATAATTATTAATGACCGAGATTTTCATGAAGCTGAAATTACCTACTTGAAAAGGGAACTGTGCAAAGAGAAAAAGAAAAGTTCTAAGCTTCAAGTAATCTTGAATCAAGAAAATTATGACATTGCTTTGATGAAAAACTGAACAAATCATCTGAAGCTTTAACCTGGCTAAATGAGCACTATAACAGAGCTAGAACTGGTCTTGGTTACAAGAACAAACCTTTCAAATGGGATCGTAAAAGAAAATATGTTGGTTTGGCAGAGTATAAACTTTGTAGCCATTGTGTCCACACCGGACATATTAGATATGAATGTTTATCCAGGATAAAAGATCTTGAGAAAAATGAAAACACCGTTAGATGGATTATAAAAGATTTGATTTCTCAAGTTTTCAAAAGAAAGGGAATCAAACTGGTGTGGGTTCCCAAATCTAACCCTTGATTGTGTGTGCAGGCTGAAGTGAGAGGGAACAACAAAAAATGGTATCTTGACAGTGGTTGTTCCAGGCACATGACAGGTAAAAAAAACTTTTTCTCTCACTAACAGCCTTCAGTGGAGGAACTGTTTCCTTTGGTGGAGGAAAGAAAGTCACAGTTATGGGAATAGGTAAGATCGGTAAGTCACTATCTCACTCTATTGATAATGTATATTTGGTTGAGGGGATGAAACCCAACTTGCTGAGCATCTCTCAACTTTGTGGTCGAGGGAACACAGTGTTATTTTCCTCCCTTGATTGCAAAGTTGTTAACAACAAGTCTAGGGAAATTGTCTTGACTGGAAAGCGACACAGTAATGTTTATAAAGCATGTATCATGTCACTTTCTGAAAATGAATTAACTTGTTTGAGTGTTCTAGATGATGATGTTCTCCTATGGCACAAGTGATTGGGTCATGTTAGCCTTTCATTACTCAATGAACTTGTTTCAAAAAACCTTGTCTTTTGTCTCCCTAAAATAAAATTTAAAGATGACAATGTGTGATGCTTGTGCTAAAGGAAAACAAATTAGATCATCATTCAAGTCCAAAAAGGTAATAAGCACCTCTAAGCCACTTGGATTACTTCACATGGATCTCTATGGGCCCATGCGAGTAGTTATCTGTGGAGGTAAGAAATTTGTTCTTGTAATTGTTGATGATTTCTCTCGCTTTACATGGACAATGTTTTTATCTTATAAGGACAAAGCATTCAACATGTTTAAAGTGTTTGCAAAAAGGATTCAACGAACTCTTGGTCTAGATGTAATAAGTATTCAATCTGATCATGGCACGGAGTTTGAAAATGCCAAATTCACAGCTTTTTGTTTCAAATATGGAATTGATCATAACTTTTTAGCCCCAAGAACTCCCCAACAAAACGGGGTTGTTGAAAGGAAAAATAGAACACTAGAAGATATGGCACAAACAATGCTTATCGCTATTGGTCTTCCTAAGAGTTATTGGGCTGAAGCAGTAAATACGGCTTGTTATATAATTAACGATGCATGATTAGGTCACTTCTTGATAAAACTCCTTATGAACTTCTTAAAGGCAGGAAACAGAGTATCAAACACTTGCGAACCTTTGGTATCAAATGTTTTATGCACAATAATGAAAAACCGCCTTAGGTAAGTTTGATGCAAGGAGTGATGAAGGAGTGTTCCTTGGATACTCTTCAAACAACAAGGCTTATAAAGTGTTCAATAAAAGGAAAAAGTGTGTAGAAGAAAGCATTCATGTGATTTTTGATGAGTTTAACATTTTTGTTGAGATAGACTTGCAGGAAAACGAGGAGGAACTTGAAATCGGCCTAGTTCTAGCCTCAACTAACCAGGTAAGTGTGCTACAGCCCCAAATGAAGGAACGATCTTGGAAATAGACTCCTTGGACATTCCCGCAGAACCTAGGCAGGAGTTGAAAAATTCAGGGGGAGCAATCCCTGAGACAGTGGTAAGTTCAGCAGAAGGAATAGGGGAAGGAACATCACCTTAACCTGTTCCAGAAACACAAAATGATAGTCCACAAGAAGTGATTTTGAGGCCTCGAAAGCACCAAAGTTCTCATCCCCTTGATCTAATAATAACTAATCTCGATAAGGGAATTCAAACCAGGGCCTCCATGAGAAATTTTTGTGCTCATTCAGCCTTTTTATCTTACATTGAGCCCAAGAACTATCAGGAAGCCTTGAAGGATCCAGATTGGATAATGGATATGCAAGAGGACCTTAACTAGTTCGAAAGGAGCAAGGTACGGCATCTGAAACCACCACCGATGGGGCGCACTATAGTTAGAACAAAATGGGTGTTCAGAAATAAACTTGATGAACAGGGAACAGTCACCAGGAAGAAAGCCCATCTGTTGGTCTAGGGCTATAACCAAGAAGAAGGCATTGATTATGAAGAAACCTTTGCACCAGTTGCAAGGATAGAGGCAATAAGATTATTAATAGCCTTTGCTGCTCACATGGAATATTAATAGCCTTTGCTGCTCACATGGAATTCACCCTCTATCAGATGGATGTTAAAAGTGCATTCCCAAATGGGGAACTGAAGGAAGAGGTATATGTCCATCAACCTCCTGGCTTTGAAAATTATGAATTCCCTGATTATGTTTTTAAATTGGATAAGGCCTTATATGAATTGAAACAAGCTCCTAGAGCTTGGTATGAGCTCCTTTCAAAAATTTTGATGGAAAATGGTTTTTCTAGGGGGAAAGTTGACAACACTCTATTTCTAAAATCAAAGAAAATGATTCATTGTTGGTCGTACAAGTGTATGTAGATGATATTATCTTTGGTGCAACAAATGAATCCTTGCGTAATGAATTTGCTTTGTTGATGAGTAGTGAATTTGAAATGAGTATGATGGGTGAGCTTAATTTCTTCTTACGCTTACAAATCAAACTAGAACAGTGATCCATCAACAAAAATACATTAAGAAATTGCTTAAGAAATATGACATGGACTCTGGTAAACCGATTGATACACCTATTGCTACTGCCACTAAGCTAGATAAAGATGAACATGAGTGACAAAACATATAGGGGTATGATTGGATCCCTTTTTTATTTAAGTGCCAGCAGACCAAATATTGTGTTTAGTGTTGGATTATGTGTAAGGTTTCAATCCTCTCCTAGAGAATCTCATCTGACTGCAGTTAAGCGTATCCTAAGATACTTCAAGGGAACAGATAAACTATGTTTGTGGTAATCCAAGGGAAGTAATCTTGATCTAGTAGGTTATGCAGATGCTGACTATGCAGGTTCTCTTATAGATAGTAAAAACACATCAGGTATGGCTCACTTCCTTGGTTCATGTTTAATTTTTTGGGTTTCAAAGAAATAAAATTACATAGCCCTATCCACAGATGAAGCTAAATATGTAGCTGCTGCATCCTGTTGTGCTCAGCTGCTGTGGATAAAACCATAAATGAGGGATTATGGGTTGGAGTTGGGCACTGTGCCTATCTACTATGATAACACAAGTGCTATAAATATTACAAAAGATCCCTGTCAGCATAAGAGAACAAAACACATAGGTATTAGACATCACTTCCTAAGGGATAATGTTGAAAAAGGTCTTATATCTATGCAGTTTTTTAAAACTGAGAATCAAATTGCTAATATTTTCACTAAGGCTCTTGAAAGAGAACAATTTGAAAAAATTAGGATGGAGCTCGGGTTAATCAAGATTAACTCAATATCAGGTTCATAGTTTTCTTCTTTTGGAATTATAAAAAAAGGGGCTTTTCTCGACGATGGATGGATGACAACAGTCTTGAGGGATATTTTTGTCATTTTTATTTTCATATTGGTTTCAGTTTCTCACATTAGTTTTTTCACTTGATATTAAAGCTCCCTATTCTTTAGGAATGGACTGAAACATACCTGACTACTACAAGGAAGACAGTCAGGTATGGGTCCAAACCTGACCACTTATTACTAACACTATTCATGATGTCACCCGTCACATCACATCACTGCATCAGCAACCAAATCACTACACATTCCCTATTTAATTTTTCCTGGGTTCTTTTCCTTTTCCCACTGTGACCTTTCGCCTTCTTTATGTTCCCTAGAATCCCTCAAACTCAAATTCCTATATCCCTTTTTCCCTCTTTCTCAACGAAGGTGAAAGTACCAAAGTGTAAATCTTCAAGCCTATTTTTATTTTATTTTCTTTCTCACCATGGCTATCACTGAGTCTACACCCAACCCTATAACCACCACCGATCCCAAACCTAGTTCCCCTCTCCCTATGGAGACACAACAATCCGGCTCGCTCCATGGTTACTGCTCTAACCTCACCATCTCCTCGGAGCCAGTCGGTTGGCTCTCTTGGATTGGCATCTTCTACTCAAATCGACCTTGAAACCTTACTTATTGATATACAGGGTCAATACACTAGTTCTCAAAATCCCCCTCTATCTTCCTCTCCAATTGAATCGGCTGATGATGTAGTCGGGGAAGAAAGTTCTAATGACCAAGTCACTGAGAAACCTCTGTCACTGTCTAATTTTGACAGTCTTGATGATATGGTTCCTCTTGCAGCTCTAAATCAAGGTGCCCGTAAGCATACTCTGTTTAAAGCCTCTTCTTCTCCAGCGATGAAGAAGTCTTATCCTCCTGGACCGACGTCTAGCACCAGGGCCCGTCAACAGACTCAAGGGATCTCTGATTGCTCTTTTCCCTTCCCATTAGTCCCTATACATAAGGCCAAGGTGAAGGAATTTGGTGAGCACAAGCTTCTTAGAGGTAAAATGGTAATTCCATCTGATAGTGTGCATATGGTGACCCTTTGGTCTAAGATTCAAGCTCAGGGGTGGGCAGGGCTTTTCACTAATACAGAGGTGGTGTGTGCTCTTTCAGAAGTGGTTACATTCTTTCACCATTTTACTTTTTCTTATGATTGTATTACCAGTCGAATTGGGGATGTTATGGTAGCAATTAACTCTCATACTCTGAGTTCTGTGTTGAAAATTCCGTGTGAAGGTTTTTCCTCTTATTAAAAGAATTGATGGCTGGATCTTCCTCCTTCCCTAAAACCCTTGGACATTGTTAGGAAGTTCTCTAATAAACCTTCTAGGATGTCCTATTCTAAGTTCTACAAGCACTCCATGTCTGACTATCACAAATATTTATTCTCCTTTGTTATCAACAACCTGATTCCATGCCAAGACCATCGTGATGCTGCTTCATATCTTGATTTAACTCTTATGGAGCTTTTGGATAGGGAGATTCCTATAAATTTGCCTGTGTTGATGATTTCCTATTTGGTTAAGGTTGCGGATGATGTTAAGCAAAATCATGCTCTTCCGTATGGGTTTCTCTTGACGAAGGTGTTCGATAAACTCTGAGTTAAGCTCACTGCTCTCGAGTCCTACCCCATTTATGATGCCTTGGATTATTATGAGACTTGGGATCTCGTCAAGGAGATAATTTGGGGGATTCGGTTAATAAACCTCCAGCTGCTCAGTCTCAGGTTTCTGTTGAAAATGAGAGATTGGTGTTTGAGAATGCGTAGCTTCGCCATGAGAATGCTAACTTGAGGGCTCAACTAACTCGTAATGAGGAGATGGCTCATGCTGAAATCTTGACTCTTATTAAGGCTTTGTCTCCAGTGCCTATGTCCTCTCTAGATGTTGCTATTACCTCTTTATCACCTGCCCCTGCTCCTTAGAATGTTTTGTCTATGTCATCAACGATTTTAGTTGTATTTTGCTTAAGCTTTGTTGGGATCGCCTGACTGGTATCTTGTTTTGGTTATGCTAATTCTAGTGGTGGTTACTGTTACTTTAATATCACTGATTGCCTGATGTGTTGATTGCTATTGTCTGTGCCTTTTCTTTTGTGGTTTTGGTTTCGTATGATCCTTTCCGCCGATGCCAAAAGGGGGAAGGTTATGCTTGAGTGTTAGTTTTTGCTTAATTATTGATTAACTGAACAACGTACATGTATTCAAGCATATTTTTATTTTTCATCATTAAAAAGGAGGAATTTGTTGTAATAAGTTTTAATGATATTTAGCTGATGATTTAAAATATTCTTGAAGCATTAAAATAATTAGAAAGTGGTTGATTAGCACTTGGTACATGTACTAATATAAGTCGTGTATTGCTAATTGTTTGTGGAATTCTAGTACTTCAATAGTTGCAGGAATAAAGAAGAAAAAGCTTGAAGTCAACAAGGATTCTATAAGGAAAGAAACTCCTTTGAATAAGGAAAGAAATAAATCGTGAGCTGAAAAGGAAAGGAAATATTTTGTAAGAGATTGTGGAAATTAACAAGGAGTCAACAAGATCTTTCAAATAAAGAAAAAGGACTCTTAAGTTAAAGATTCCCTTTACTAATAGAAGTAAACCGGTGGCATGCATTTTGGTGACTAAAAATAAAGAATTCACCACGTAAAATTGGGTATTCACTCACAAATATTCTTCAACAAATTCATCATTCTTGAGCATTCAAGTGGCATTCAAGTTGAAGAGAGTTGACCGGTGCTAGAGACAGTTCCCTAGTCATGTTCCGTTGCAGTCTAGGTCCAAGTGTCAACGTGTATTGAATCTATGAACTTGATTTTGTTTCAATTCTGTTTTTATTTACTTGTAATTGTGTTTAAAGTTCATCTTGTTAAACTAAGGGTAGTTTATACAGGTTAGGGACTTTGTAAGGGCTTAGGGATAGGTCCTTGTATTATGGGGGTTGCAATCTGAATTTGGCTTGGTGTCGAGTGGAGTTAAGTTGAAATCCTACTAGGGATTAGGTCGTGATTTTTACACCCATTCGAGCCTGGGTGGTTTTCCACGTAAAAATTCTTGTCTTTCATTTTACTTTCTGCATTTTGTTATTTCTGCTTGAATTAGGCTACTACTCAAAGGAACAAGGTTCAACTCTATTCCTGTCAAAAAAGAAAATTCTAGTAAAGTTTTAATTTTTGAAGAAATCGTTAGACCCAATTCACAACCCCCCCCCCCCCAGGTCTAATTTAGGAGTTATTGCTATAACACATATATTTGCTTTTTCTTCATTCTTGTTCTACTTGATCCTTCTTCATCTTGATCTTGTCTCCTCAATTTCTGATTTCTTCCCTTTTTTTGGTCTTACAAGTCTCGGAGGTAAAGGAGGAACCTTACTTGATTTAGGCCATAATTGGGATCCATTAATCGGAAAGATGATTTTTTTGTAGATTCTTCTATATGTGTCAAGGCTTAGCGCAGGAGAGTCCCAAGCAAGTGTAGTTTTGACTATCTATAGCGGCAAAGAAGGTGTAGTCGGAATGTCTTGGCAACTTTGTAGCAATCATCAACATAATCAAGAACAAAATCATTTTTAACCCAAATAGCCGATATTGCATATTTGCAAGGAATTCCTGTTATAGTCCATCTTCTACAACTACATTTTCTGTTTTGTAGATCCATAGCCCAATCATCGACAATTGATGCTCCAAGGATTTCATAATTTCGCTGATTCAATTTTTTTTGGAATAAATGCAGTTGCCGCAGATTCATTCTTGTACAATATGTTCATAAACCGAGGGCAAATATCACCTGAATTCCATTTTTTCGCTTTATCCTATTAGCTTGGAATCTAGCCATAAGAAGATACCTTAATTTCTCCAACAAAGTTATGATTGGCTTGTCTCGAGCATCAAGAATCATACTATTAAAACTTTCACACATATTATTCAACAAAATATCACATTTAGCACCCAGAGAAAAATGTGATTTGGACCATTTAGTAAGTGATTTTTCATTTAACGATGCAATGGCTTCAGCATCCAATTCATGCATCTTCTCCATGCAAATTTTGAAGAACTCCATAGTTGTAGCCTTTGCAGCAGCCCAAACTGCATTCTTGAGGGACGAACCAAAAAATCTAGCCTTCTTAAAATTGTTATGGAGGTGTCTCACGCAAAATCTATGACCAACATATGGCAAAATTCGTTAAATGCTTCCATAAGACCTTTTTATTTTTCGGACATAAAGGTCCAACTTTCTTGATCATCAATCTCTAAGTCACCAGTCAAGTGGTTTAAAAATCATGACCATGTCTCCCTGGTTTCCTTTTTAACAATAGCATATGCTACTGGAAATATATTATTGTTAGCATCGAGACCTACTGTTGTCAATAACTGATTCCCATAAATTGGGCCCTTCAACCAACACCCATCCACACCTACTACTTTGCGACATCTAGCCTTGAATTCCTCCTTACAAGAAGCAAAACATGAGTAGATTCTTTGAAATCTATATGGATTACTAGGCATCTCATTATCAGTAAACTTCATATAAATTGAAGTTCCCAGATTTGTCCTGTCAATCTCATTAACATAGTCCCAAAGAATAGCAAATTGATCTTTCAAATCTCCATCAATTAATGCAAATGCCTTTCTCATAGCCGTTCTATCTTGAGTTAAATTAACATGAGCTTTAAGCTCGACACTAATAGTATCTCTGAATTCATACAACTTCCATCCCCTATTATGTTTTATTATATCAAGATAAGTCCTTGCAATGAATGAGAATATCAATGAGTTAATCAAATAAACCGTTTGATGGAAGCACTTTGTTAATCATATTCTCAATCCATGCATAATATAATTTCACATGAAAATAAAATAAGAATCTTCAATGACCCTAAATAAATAGACCACTTTAGTAGAAACTATTTATTAATCATGAATTCTTATTCAAACAATATAACATGCATGTGAAATAAATTAAAGTAATGTATCATCGAATATTAAAATTCAAAACAACCACACACACACACACACACACACACACACACACACACACACACACACACACACACACACACACACACACACACACACATATATATATATATATATATATATATATATCCATGCATCTTGAATAGTAAATTTCAATGGGAAAAGAACTACTCATACAACACACATATGTGATGTTAGATTATTCACTCTAATAAATTAAAATTAAGGTTAACTCAGATGGAGAGTATATTATTAATTTAATCCAAGTGAATATTGTTAGTGAAGTCAGTTAATTCGTTAACAGATTAAGGCTGTATAGATGTGTTGTAATTGTAGTCTAAGTGTTCCTTTATGTTGGCTATAGTATTAGTATCCTAGTATGAGTATACCTCAACTAGTCATAGTTTACATGAGTTCTAGTAGAACTTTGAAAACTAAAGCACGCTTGTACACAAACACAAAGCAGCACCTGCTGGACAGCCTATATAATTAGGCTTCTATGTTGTGTATTGGTAGAAGTTCAAGCTTCAATATACAAGTCTTACTCTTCCTCTATACTGTGATTTTCTTCATGGTATCAGAGCACTAAAGACACTCCAGAAGTTGCATCATTAACCCTCCCAGAAATCTCTGAACAATGGCCTCAAACACAATACCTATGTCACTATCAACCTCCTCTCTTCATCACCTCATTGTTGTCTGTCCAGTCAAGCTTAAGCCTACCAACTACTTGATCTGGAGAACTCAAATTGTGCAGCTTATGCAATTCATGAAAGTAACAAGTCTGATCAAGGAAGAAAAACCAACAAAGAAGACTAAAACAATTCATGATGGAGAGAAAGAGGACAATGCAGAGAAGGAACATGGAGACTTGGATGGTGACTAGGAAAGAAAAAGATGTGTTGCTAAGGACATGGATATCAGGAACTATGACTGAGGAGAGTATGTGTCTCATTGTTGGCTGTACTACAGCCAAGGAGATGTTGGAATGTTTGGAGGAAGCATATCTTTGGGCAACCAAAGACAAAAAATTCAAGTCAAACAACAACTCCAAAACATCAAGCTAGGATCCAGAAAGCTTGATGATTATCAGAAGGAGTTCAAGGGAATATGTGAAGGTCTGGCATCCATACACAAACCTGTTGATGAGGATAGCAAAGTGATCATTTTTCTAGAGGGTTAGGTCCCAAGTACAGGACCTTCAGAATTGTCATGTTGGGAAAAACACTTTATCCCACACTAAATCAGCTTGTCAATGCCCTTAGAGAAGATGATGAAGAGCTGCCATAGGAAAACCATAATATGGCCTTTTCTGCACAAAGAGGCAGAGGAAGAAGTAGAGGCAACTACAATCAAGATAGGGGAAACTCAAACTATAATTCAAGAGGAAGAGTCTTCAAACCTAGTGGACAAGGAAACTATTCTCAAAACAATAAGAATATGCGAGGTGCAAATATGTTGAGTCCAAACCAGGTGAAGGATAAGCAGTCATACTCTCAGGCTTGTCAAATATATGGTAGAAATAATCATACAACTATCTAGTGTTTCTACAGGTGGGACAACCCATTCTAGGCCATAGAAGACCTCCTACAAGCCTTAGCAGTAGTCAACTTACAAGGTATAACTGCAGAAGATAATGACATGTATTGGACTCTGGAGCAACCAATCACATGGCCAACAACACAGGTAATCTGTTTAACCTTAAGGCTTATAATGGAACTGATTAGATAATTGTTGGTAATGGTTCACATCTAAATATCACACATGTTGGGAATACAGTAAAGTCAGGCTTGAAGATTAAGGAAATTTTGGTATTCCCTGAGATCAATAAAAATCTACTGTCTGACAATAAACTTGCAAAAGATAATGCATGTCCTATTAAGTTCGATGAATCTGATTTTGTTGTTAAGGACAAGAAGTCAGGGAAAAAGCTGGCCAAAGGAACTAAGAAAGGAGGACTCTATGCACTGGAAGACAACAATATTTATGCCTTGATAACAACAAACTGGAAGAAGACAAATTGTATTTGGCATGCTAGATTAGGTCACCCTAGTTTGAAGTCTTTACAATTTTTAGATAGAAATAAATATATAGATGTTGATAGTTGGAATAAAGTGCCTAGCATCTGTGCTAGCTGTCAGTTAGGAAAAAGTTGTAAACTTCATTTTGCATTGAGAAATAAAATTGAGTCTGAACCTTTGCTTAAAATTCATTGTGATCTTTGGGGATCAGCTCCTATTGAATCTTCCCAACATATGAAATATTATCCATTGTTTGTAGATGGCAGTACAAGGTACACCTAGTTGTATCCACTAAACAAGAAGTCTGAGTTTTTTGAAAGTTTTCTTAAGTTCCAGAGAATGGTCGAAAAGCAGTTTTCAAAACCAATTACGGTGTTTTAATGTGATGGAGGGGGAGAATTTACTAGTAACAAGTTCATCAAACACTTGGAGAATTATGGAATCATTAGACAGATATCATGTCCTAATACTCCTGAACAGAATGGAATCTCTAAAAGGAAACATAGACACATAGTAGAATTTGGTTTGCCACTACTTTTCCATGCCAAACTGCCTTTGTTTCTACGGATAGAAGCTTTCCTTACTGTTGTATTCCTGGTAAACAGACTACCATCTAAGGTACTAAAGAATGATATCCCTTTTGTCAAACTATATGGAGCTCTCCAAATTATAACAACTTGAAAGTATTTGGCTGTAGATGCTATCCACACCTCAAGGGTGAATCTAAGTTTGCACCAAAAACTTATCCTTGTGTGTTAATTGGTTATAACAGCCTATACAAAGGTTACAGGTGCTACCAACCATCTACTAGAAAGGTCTTCATATCTATACATGTGATCTTTGATGAGCATTTACTTCCTTATGTGCAATCAGAACAGCATTCTCCAACTACTACCTCTCACCTTACCACTTTTCTTGAGTTTTTCGCAAATGTGCAGGATAAGTCACCAAGCAGTGATACCACATATTTAGGGGAAGTAACTTCTACAACTTCCAACGTGGATGTTTTATATAGTGGAGAATATGTTGCAGCTCATTCCCCTGCACACACTACAATTCAACACCATGCTGATCAAACAAATGCCCATGTGGAAAGCAGTTCAGATAGTGGAGATGACTCACATGTGGAAAGTAGTTCAGACAATGGAAATGATTCAGATGATGAGGGTGATAACCTTGCTGAGTATCATTCTCAAGAAGTTATGGAGAGTCCAGATGCTACTAAGTCAGTATCAATGTCTAATTCAAATGGCATACACCTAGAAGCCGATATGCTAGGATGGTTCAACTCAAAAAATGGAAGTTTTGGACATCCTATTAGTAGCACAACTGAGGCAATGAAAACACAACATACTACATAAGGACATCACATGATGACTAGATTGAAGAAAAGGAATGCGCCCATAACTCACACTTCTCTGGTAGCAGCAAATGGACTAATAGAAGATGAGCCAAAAACTGTGGATCAAGCACTCAGCACTCCACACTGGTATGCAAAAATGAAGGAAGAGGTTTATGCCCTACATGACAATAAAACTTGGATCTTGGTTCCTAGAACATCTGATATGAATGCGGTTGGCTCAAGATGGGTGTTCAAGACTAACTAAAGTCAGATGGTTTTGTGGAAAGACACAAGGCGAGGTTAGTTGCCAAAGGATACTCTCAACTAGAAGGAGTTGTCTTTGAAGCAACCTTTAGTTCTGTGATTAAAGCTACTACTATTAGAGTGGTATCGTCCATAGTCTTACACTGGCCAATTAGGCGACTTAATGTCAAAAAATGCTTTTCTGCATGGACATCTGAAAGAAGAGGTCTATATGACTCAACCACCAGGTTTCATTCATCCAAAATATCCAAGCATGTGTGCCTACTGAAGAAAGGTTTTTATGGTCTTAAACAGGCACCTAGAGCCTGGTTTGAAAGGTTCAGCTTATACCTATTGCATCTGGGATTCAAGTGCAGTAGAGCAAGCTCCTCTCTATTTGTTCTTCATTGTAAGAAAGGCACTATTTTGCTTCTTTTATATGTAGATGATATAGTTATTATAGGGAGTTCCCCTGCCTATATTCAATATATAATCACAACACTTGGAAAGGAGTTTGCAATAAAGGATCTTGGACCTCTACATTTCTTCCATGGGATAGAAGTCACATATTTTGATGGAGGTATTCATCTGAATCAAAGTAAGTATGCCCACTGAGTTTCTTAAGAAGACTAATATGGCCTTGGCCAGATCAGTAAGTACACCACTTCCACAGAAGCATGGTCTACAGTATGCCCAAGGGAGTGTCACTAATCCTGAAACCTATAGAAGTATTGTTGGTAGTCTCCAATACCTTACTCTGACTAGGCCTGATATAATTTATGCAATAAATCTCTCAAGTTAGTTCATGCAGACTCCAACTATTGAGCACTTTCAAGCTGTAAAAAGGATCCTCAGATATGTGAAAGGGACAGTCTAACTTGGCCTTAGACTTATTGCCAAATCACCTCTAAGGTTGTATGGTTACTCTGATGCAGATTGGGGAGGTTGTCCCACAACAAGGAGAACTACTACAGGATATTCCATCTACTTAGGTGCTAACTGTGTCTCATGGGCATCCAAGAAACAACATACAGTTGCAAGATCAAGTGCTAAAGTGGAATATAGAGCACTGGCCTCTGCTGCAGCTGAGATTACCCAGATAACATATATTCTTAGAGATATTGGAATCACTCTTTACACAATACCTATCCTGCTTTGTAATAATCTCAGTGCACTTTACATGACTGTGAATCCAATCTTACATGCCGGGACCAAACATGTGAAAATTGGACTATCATTTTGTTCGAGAAAAAGTGGCTATGGGACAACTCATCACACATTTTGTCATGTCACAAGATCAGCTGGCTGACATACATACCAAGGCACTTACAAAGAAGCAATTTGCCAGTTTCAGAAGAAAGCTAGGAGTGGTTGATCCACCTCTCACTAGCTTGAGGGGAAGTGTTAGTGAAGTCAGTTAATTTGTTAGTCAGTTAATTCGTTAACAGATTAAGGTTGTATAGATGTGTTGTAATTGTAGTCTAATTGTTCCTTTATGTTGGATGTAGTATTAGTATCCTAGTATGAGTATACTTCAACTAGTCATAGTTTACATGAGTTCTAGTAGAACTATGAAAACTGAAGTACACTTGTACACAAATACAAAGCAGCACCTGTTGCACAGCCTATATAATTAGGCTTCTACTTCGTGTATTGGTAGCAATTCAAGCTTCAAAGTACAGGTCTTACTCTTCCTCTGTACTGTGATTTTCTTCAAATATCATTATTATTATCTCTAGTTCCATTGATCCAATATGTGTCCTAGTTGGAGAGTTAATACAAATTACCAATAACTAGTGACAAAAAACATAGTAATTGACCATAACAAGTCTATCTGATGGGGAAAGAAGACCAATGTCAACATGTAAACTCATTACATTACTATTATATGTCAATGGAGACCATAGAGATTGAACTCTACCACCACTAGTTGAAAGAAAATAAGTTTTCTTAATTTTTAATTTTTTAGAAAATAGAAAAATGTCCAAAAATCCATCAAAATGGCTCCGAATGGCCAAAAACGACATTAATCACTATAGAGAAGTGTGTGTTGTTCAATGGGTCATTTCCGACGAACCTACCAAATTTCAGGTCAACCAGAGTTCATGAAATTTTTGATCTCCAAATCTATGACCAAGTTCGAAAAACAAAAACTCAGGCGATTTAAGGGAAAAATAATCTGATCTATATTCTTATCATATATCAATTCATGTTAAATCATCATCTGTAAGAATGTGCCAGATTTAACATAAACAAAATTGATACAAAGAAAAGTGTTTTCAGACTTCATCAATATTTAATCTAACAAACTACCTAAAACCCATCTAAATGTACGATCTCAGAATGACGAACACAACATTGATACTATAAAGTCATGAGCATTGTTCACCAGGTCATTTTCAATGGTCTCATCAAATTTCAGGTCAATCGGAGATCATAAAATTCATGACCTCCAAACAATGACCAAATCTGAAATAATTGTTTTAGGAAAAGTTAAGGATTAAAATAGCTTGATTTAAGTTTTCATTCTCTTAATTATCCATGACCATATGTATACAATGTGTATTTTCTTCTAGCAAGACACACAATATCACCTTACAATAAATTGTCGTCTCGATTAATACACATAAGAATTCAAGATATTATGTTTCTCCTTTTAGGCCGATGAAAACCTTAATATCTCTTCTTATGAATTAATCAAGTGTTACTAGTATACAAAAGAAACACTAGTATACACTTATTCATAATAATTTATATATGATATATTGAGCTTATTCTAATGAGTCAAATAAATAGATTATTTTAGTAAATCCTATTTATTAATCATAAATTTTAATTACATTAAATAATATCATATGTATAGAACTATTATGAAATTCCAATGATCTGAAACAACTACATCATGTTGATGTTAACCATTTATTAATCATAAATTCTTAGTCTTAAGAAGTACAAAATATATATGCGATAAAATTTACTCACGTTAAGGAGAACAACCATGTACTGCAATCAAAACTATGAAAATACATAGTTAAAATTGCTGAACAAGATAAGGCAGCTAATCTTACACCTTTTAGCGGATTAAACCCACTTTTAAACCACCATCCGCCTATATGCAGTTATTTTATAAGACTTTCTTGCTTTATCCAAAATCACAGTTATAGGTTAAATTTATGACCCCTCCACCTCCGCCAAGCAAATTTATCAAGAGATTAACCTTATACTATACCACGGGAACTAACAATCAACGATCAAATAAGTTAATCATGGCCCATCCCTCAACAAATCATAAAATACGCAAAGCTACACATGGATCCTTTGACATTATATTTCAGCGTTCCTTTTCCTCTAGCTTTTCCAACGTGATATAAAAAATTATGAATCACATGTATAATCACACGTATACGTAAGTAATTCATGTTACCTAATTAGATGCAAGAAAGGCTCTTGATGCCAATAGTTAGATACAGGCATACGCAACGAAAGCAAAAATTCAAGATCAAACTTGCATCTAATACAGACAACACATAAATACAGATTTTAATCAAACATAAAATCGATACTTATTTCTTGAAGCGTGACCGTGAATCAAACCACTTTAAGCTTTTGCACAAGTCGGCAAACTCGTTCTCCAGGTCCGTGATCTTCTGTTATAGCCTCAAAAATCTCCAAGTAGGGAGTGTGTGGGCAAGTATTACTTCTCAAAAAGGTTAAAAGTTCTCTCTCCGTATTCCATGGAGGAAGAACATCCTATTGATAACAACATTTTTAAGGTATAAAACCCTAGTCCCAAAACGTATAGTAATCTTTCTCTCGAAGTAATAGTAGAACTTTCCTTCTAGATGACCAGTTTGTTTTTTAACCAAATTCTTGTAGGATTTTACTTCTTCTAGAAAACTATTTTTCTTCCTTTCCAAGTTCATTAATTAATCAGGCATAGCAGGGACCACAGATTTAATTAGTGAGGCTCCCAATTATGGTATTAATTCACAAAATGAATGAATTAACCTACCATAATAAACTACAGATTATTCCACTAAAAATTCATAATTGCTCCTTGGTATAATTTCAAAATCATTCATTAAATCTTATTTAACTCCCCATGTTAAGATTACAAATACCAATCAATCGAATTAAATTTCTGACTATTTAATTCATTGATTAATTTAATCCTTTATTCAAACGCTTAACTTATTTCATGTGACCGATACTAAATCCACCTCCAGGGTTTTCACATGAAAACTTATAAGCAACCATAAAGAGGTATCATCAATCTCAAGGCCAAGACATGGATTTCATCAACTAATTATTATTTCAAAAATGTCATTTGTCATCATCCAACCTATTGGGAACATTTTAAATCACGAAAGATCAAGTTTTACCTGTTGATACCCAATTTTGACCTCCCTACGCCCGTATATGTTGCTTATATATGCTTTAAAAAATTATCTTTTTACGTAATTATTTTGTGCGCATTAATAATATTTAAAAAATGAATTATCATAACTCTTAAATTTTGCATAATCATTCTGAATTATAAATTTTTAAAATTTTGCTTATATTTAGTTTTCATTTATTAATTTCCCGATATTATGTATGTATATATATATATATATATATTACTTAAATTTTATAAACTATTTACATAATAATATTACATGATTTTACTTAAATTTTTATAAATTATTTATATTGATAATAATGTTTATATAATTTTTTCGTAAATTAATCTATTATGTTACTTATTTATTAAATTATTTACAAATACAGTGTTTTATTGACTATATAGCAGCTATGTTAAAATTTCTTTCAATTTATTTAAGATTTGGTCATTTTCTACCTAAATTTGTCAATTTTAGCCATGTTTGACCAAAATCTAGCCACTTTTTAAATTCAGTTAATTTCCTAACCCAATTAACCTATCCGTTACCCGCCAAAAGACCCGTGACTCGACCCATCTATATAAGTTTTGATCTCAGTCGTTCATTTAATCTAATCCAACGGTCTAAATTAAACCCTACCCATTTTCATATTTATCTTTACCCCTCAAACCCTAGACCTAATATCTCATTTTCCCCTCTCTTCATCACACCTGCTGCAACACCCTTCTCTCTATCTCCCATCTCTGGCAAAAATCCATACTCCCTAGCACCGTCCACACCCTTTCTTCTCTCTTCTCCCTGACTGCCGCTGTTGCACACCCTCCATGACCAACTAGCCGTACCCCGTCCAACTCCCTCTTCATCCTAACCTCTGCCATTAACGCCGCCATCCCTATCTCCGGTAAATCGCTACCAGACCCTAACACCAAAAAACAACGAACCACCATTATCGCCACCTCACCTTCTTCCTCTTCTCCGATCACTGCTCCAACATACCCCAACACCCATCAACTTCCGCCTCCTAAAACCTTACCCCCATCACCACTGCACCAGCGAAACACCATCACTGAAACAACGTCGTCGACCCGAACAATGGAATCTGTCCATGTATGGTCTTCCTGTACTCACACTTCCTTGTTTAATTTGTCTTATAATGTTCTTTCATCTAAATGTTATTTGATTTTTTCCTCTGAATCGTAAGATGTGTTTATTTCTTTGTTATCCTATGTGTTTATTACATGTGATGAATCTAAATCTTATATTCTACCTAGAGTCCTGAGATACTCAAGAAGTATTTCTCTATATCTGCATCTCTGTTTGTGTGTACAAAGCACGGGAATCCTTGAATGATATGTGTCCTGACTTGGTTTTAATTTTCGCATATTTAATTTGTTACATATATTCACATGATTGGCGTATTCATAAACTCTATTGTTTCTTATATTTATTGTCCTCGTTCAATCTTGTTAGCTATAGTAAAGTCGAATAGCAGTGTCTTGCATTGATGATAAGTCTATAATTTCAAACAGCCTCATATTTTCTTGCTTTGGGTATTATATATTCACTGATGTATGCTTAGATTATATGGTACGAACACAAATTTGCGTCTCTTTGCTTTTTTAATATTTCTCATGTTTACTTATTCATAGGAGATTGGATTTGTTACAAACCTCAAATACTTGTCAGACTTTACGTATATTCCTCCCATAATTGATTCCCTTCCTTAATTGTTTTGGGATAACTTCAGTATAGGTTGTGAGAATTTGTGATTAATTTGAGTTATTTCGGATAAGATGACAGGGAATGGATCACTATTTTTCCTTTATTCGATTCATTAAATATGGTAATTCCGTATTTCTGTTTGAAGGCAGTTTTATTATTTGATTAAGTGATGCGCATATATATGGTAGTTTAAAATAACCTAGCAAAGGGTGTTTACATGATTCTTGCCTTTCAAATTAAAGAAATTCCGTTCTTTCCAAGGGATGTATTTACCATCTAGTTCTGGTCAAGGATTCTGACTTTGAGACCCAAGCTATCCCGTCAGTCCTTGTCAGCGAGTTTCCAGATGTGTTCCCCAAAGATCTTCCCAGAGTTCCTCCTGAATGGGAAATTGACTTCGGCATAGACCTTATTCCAGATACTCAGCGCATCTCCATCCCTCCTTATAGAATAGCTCCGGCTGAACTTAAGGTGTTGAAGGAGCAGTTAAAAGATCTTCTTGACAAGGGTTTTATTAAACCTAGTGTCTCTCCTTGGGGTACTCCAGTGCTATTCGTGCGAAAGAAATACAGTACCCTTAAAATGTGCATCGATTACCTTCAGTTGAACAAGGTAACGGTCAAGAACAGGTATCCCCTACCCAGAATTGATGACTTGATCGACCAACTTTAGGGAGCTAGTTGTTTCTCTAAAATAGATCTTATGTTGGGGTATCATCAACTAAGGGTTAGCGAGTGTGACATACCGAAAACAGCTTTCAGGACTCGGTATGGTCACTTCGAGTTCGTGGTTATGTCCTTCAGACTAACAAATGCCCCTGCAGCTTTTATTGACCTGATGAAAAGAGTCTTCAAGCAGTATCTGGATGTGTTCGTCACTGTATTTATCGATGACATTCTGATATACTCCAGAAATGAGGAAGAGCATGCTAACCACCTGAGGATAGTGCTTCAGACACTCATAGACCGCCAGTTGTTCGCCAAGTTCAGCAAGTGTGAATTCTAGTTGAAGTCCATGACTTTCCTGGGTTATGTGGTCTCAGGTGATGGTATTCAGCTTGATCCTCAAAAGATAGCAATAGTGAAAGACTGGACCAGACCTACCTCTCCAACCGAAATCAAAAGTTATACAGTCCGATGATTTACTTCACGGGTGAGGTCTCTGGTTCAAGTCCGAGATAGCCCAGCACTCGCTCTAACGCTCATTTAGTAGACAACGAGTGGAGTGCATAAGCGCGAGCTAGAATCCTTATGTCAGCTTGGTTGTTCAAAAGATTATCTATTGGGTTTGGCTGGTTATTACGACGCTTTGTGGAAGGTTTTTTCTATAGCATCTCACTGACTAGGCTGATTCAGAAGAAGGTGAAATTTCAGTGGTCAGATGCGTGTGAGAAGAGTTTCCAAGAATTAAAAACTCGACTCACTACTGCTCCAGTATTGACTCTACTAGAATGATCAGATGGATTTGTAGTATATTTTGATGCTCCCAAAGTTGGACTCAGTTGCGTTCTGATGCAGCGGAGCATGGTGATAACCTACGCCTCCAGACAGCTCAAGGTTCACGAGAAATCCAACTCATGACTTGGAGTTGGTAGTGGTAGTGTTTGCATTAAAAATATGGAGACATTATCTATACGGTGCTCACGTTGATGTTTTCACTGATCACAAGAGCCTTAGTATGTATTTAGTCAGAAGGACCTGAATCTTCGTCAGAGAAGGTGGTTAGAGCTCCTAAAGGATTATTACATGAGTATGCTATATCACCCGAACAAAGCCAATCTAGTGGCTGATGCCCTAAGCAGAGTGTCTAAGGGTAGGGCGACTCATATTGAGGAAGGAAAAAAGGAGTTGGCAAAGGATATTCACAAACTAGCTCACTTAGCAGTGTAGTTGGTTGACTCAGCTGAGGGTGGAGTGGTGATGCTAAGCGGGTTGGACTCCTCTTTGGTTGTTGAAGTTAAGTCCAAACAGGATGAAGATCCCATTTTACTTAAACTCAAGGAAGCTGTCCTTCGGAAGGAAGTTGAGGCTTTCTTCAAAGAGAGATGGTGTGCTCCGTTATCAGGGCATGTTGTGTGTACCAGACGTCGGTGACCTAAAACAGCAGATATTAGTTGAGGCACACAGCTCGAGATACTCCATCCACCCTGGTGCTACCAAAATGTACCATGATTTGTGGGATATCTAATGGTGGAACGACATGAAGAGAGACATCGTCGAATCATAGCCAAGTGCCTGAACTGCCAGCAAGTCAAGATAGAGCACCAAAGACTGGGAGGTATGACTCATGATATCATCATACCCACATGGAAGTGGGAAGAAGTAAATATGGACTTTATTACGGATATACCTCGAACTCATCGGCAACATGATTCCATCTGGGTAGTAGTGGATCGGATGACTAAGTCAGCACATTTCCTCCCAATTAAAAGTACGAATTCAGCTGAGGAATATGCTAGACTTTATATCCAGGAGTTGTGTCAGGTTTCATGGGATGCTATTATCCATCATCTCAGATAGAGATACCCAATTCACCTCACATTTTTGGAAGTCTTTCCAGAAGGGACTTGGCACCCTGGTCAAGCTCAGCACAGTTTTTCACCCACAGACAGATGGGTAAGCTAAGTGGACTATTTAGATCCTAGAGGATATGTTGAGAGTGTGCCCAATCGATTTCAAGGGCGGTTGGGATGACCACTTGCCTCTTGTCTAGTTTGCGTATAACAATAGTTATCACTCCAGCATCGCGATGGCCACGTTTGAGGCATTGTATTGTAGATGGTGCAGGCCTCCTATTGGATGGTTTGAGGTTGGTAAAGCTACTATAATCGGGCTAGACTCTATTCATGAAGCTATGCAGAAGGTACAACTCATCAAAGAAAGACTAAAAACAGCATAGAGCCGATAGAAATCTTATGTTCATGTGAGGAGAAGAGAATTGGAGTTTGCTGTGAATGACTGGGTCTATCTAAAAATTTCACCCATAAAAGGGGTGATGAGGTTTGGAAACAAGGGAAAGCTCAGTTCGAGATATGTGGGACCGTACAAAATTCTGAGGCGAATTGACAAAGTAGCCTATGAGCTGGAATTACCTTTAGAGTTGGTTTCTATGCAGTATTCCATGTGTTACTATTGAAGAAATGCATTGGTGATCCAACTTCAGTTGTGCCATTGGACAGTTTAGAAATAAAGGATAGCCTCTCAAACGAGGAGGTCCCAGTCCAGATTCTTGATTGTTAGGTTCGTAAGCTGAGGAACAAGGAGGTAGCTTCAGTCAAGGTCTTATGGAGAAATCAGCAGGTTGAGGGAGCTACGTGGGAGGCTGAAGCAGACATGATGGCCAGATACCCACATTTGTTCTCTTCCAGCTTAGTTCCAATTTAAGGTACCAATTTTCTCCATAGAACTCCATTCAGTTTGTGTGTTTCAGTTTCTTCCATGTAAATGGACATGTGCATGATTAGTGAATTTAGTTCAAAGATAGTCATTCCGCTAGTTTTCAGCTTTCGCGATCAGTATTCATGTATAAAAGTTGCCATTCTATGCTTTCCTATGTGTTTTCCTACATTTGAGGATGAATGTTCCCAAGGGAGAGATATTGTAATGCCCCGGAAACTCAAAGACTAGACCCGAGACTTAAATCAGAGGACACGAGAAAATCTACATCAGGTCGCAGAATGAGTCATTTTGTGACCGTGAGGAGGGACCACGAGTCGTAAAGTGACTTGTGGTCAAGGTTAAATTTGTAACTAGGAAATGTTAGGAAGTGCACCTAACGATTTGTCACCACGAGTCGTGGTCCGATACCACTACCTGTTAGGTGACTCGTGGTCAGGCCTTGATCAAAAATTAGGGGAGGCAGGCAGTGTACCCAACGGGTCCTCATTATGACTCATTTGGAACACCACGAGTCGTGGTGTCACCCATGATGACTCCATGGCTTTTTAGACAGTGTGGTCCACGAGAGGTGACCATGAGTCGTGGTCACCAACCACGACTCATTGGGTCCCCCGTGGTGGCATTCAGTGTACTCCAGGCAGTGTAGTCCACGAGTGTGACCACGAGTCGTGGTCACTGACCACAACCCGTTAGGTCACCCGTGAGGACTGACACTCAGTTTTTCCCTGCGAATTATTAAGGGTCTTTTAGTGATTTCCTACCCTCCTAAACATTAAGCTACATCATTTTAGTCATAATTTCAGACTTATTAGTGGGGTTAAATGTTTTCTTTCCTCATTCCCCATTCAGACCTTCAGAAAACAGTTTGTAGAATTCTCTCAGGAACTCTCAAAGCAAGAACTAGGGCAGTCTACTTCTCCTCAGATTCTCAAGGAATTTTGTCGGATTTCTTTATCAGGTATGTGGAAATTCAACAAGGGGATAGTTCTTCCCTTGTGTCCCCCAAAACCCTTCTCTAGTTTCTCTATAAATCCTAACCCTGAGCTTTCGAATGTGAAGAGAATATATGTCAATTTTCTTTGAATTTACATAAAATGATATCCATGATTATTTTAGACATGATTTCCATCAGTTCATGATTAAATTAATTATATTCTCATAAAAAGTGAATTCTAGCTCTGCAGATTTTCGAATGTTGAGAAATTCTTGATAATATTTCGTTTAATCCGTGTGGAATTATTATGTTATATTAATTATAGGTGTTTTCCACCAGTTAGTGATAGTGTTGATGCTTATCCCTGTGCATTGACTTCAAGTCTAGTTCTTGAGGGTAGAACATACTAGAAATTAATGTTGAATTGTTAATCCTTGAAATTCTCTTGATTATACCGGTGTAGTGAATTCCCTTACTATATTACATGCTAAGTACTCAGTCGAATACATGATTGTCAAGGTTTAGTCAAAATGTGAAATACTCAGTGTTAGTCATAAATGTCAGCTGATCAGTTTGACTACAGAATTTCCTGAAGTGTCAGTATTACCTCCCAGTTATCAGAATCAAATTCAGAATTCAATCTATTGGTCCACTAGGTAGTCATGACACTTTAGAATAATAACTCTGACTACCTTAGGACCCCAGTTCATATTTCAGTTCGTTCTTAGACGGTTACGACACTTCTAGATAAGAAGCTCTTACCAGTCTAGAACCCAGTTTTAGAATCTGGTCCATTAAGACTCTCAGGGTACTTTCAGATATGTATCCCTGACTAGTCTTGGGCCTCAGTTTCGAGCTATCAGCTTAGTATTCAGTTTAGGTTATCCAGTAGGAGTAGGACTTGGCACCGAGCGAACCGGGATTCCAGGGCACCTAGGTTCCCAGAACTATGTTGCTAGCGTCGTAGGTTTCAGTAATTATTGGCCTGATTGGCCCCAAACTTTTGTGATCACCTAGTTCATGCCTTTATACCCTGGCAAGGTATATTGGTTCCTACTGGTGGGGTGTATACATCAGACTCCACGTCTAGCTCACGTGGTTACATGTCGGTTATAGACTCTCCCACTAATCAGTTCAGTCCAGTCTCAATTCATTTCAATCCAAATTAGTATTATAGACCTAGAACATGCTTTTGACCATCAGACAGGGTCTTCTAGACCACCTCAGTATTTCATTTATTCAGATCAGTAGCGTTAGTTGGTCATTGCATGTCGTTCAATTCAACATTTCTCTTGTTATTTATTATATTTTGTTATGTTCCTCTCAATTCCTCAGTACATTCAAAGTACTGATGCATACTTTTATGTTGTACTGTTCTATGATACAGCTACAGGATCACAGTCTTAGCCTCATTAGCCTACCGTTCACCGAAGAACTCAGTTACCCCAGTTGGTGAGTCCTCATCCTTCGAGGATGGAGTTTATTTGCTTTAGCTATGCTTTCATTCTCTTTATTTAGATTTGGAGTTAGCTGGGGCTTTGTCCCAGCAGTTCATCAATCTTAGAGGTTTTCAGACGTAGATTTATTTTTCACACTCAGATTGGATTTTCTAAACATGTAGTCTTGTTCTAATATTTTCAAGTATTTATATTTTGCTTTACATTTCCGCTATATGTATTTTATGTTACTCAAAATGCCAGTGTATAATATACCAGAGGTTGACTTGGGGCCACTTTTGGCTTCAAGTACCGTGTTCCGTCCAGGGTGTAAACTCGAGGCGTGACACTAAAGGTGAAATAAAAAATAATATCAAATATTCTTTCTGGAAAAAACTAATATAAATTATGCAAAATGTAAGATTTCTTTTGCTTCTCTCTTTTTTTAGATGTACTTTTTATTATTTGTAAGACGAGTAATAAAAATATTAAAATAATAATAAATTTTGATGTCGGTGTTAGGATAAGAAAATAGAAATTTGTAAAGGTGAATAAAATAAAAACACCACTTAAACATAAAATAAAGGGAGTAATAATTATGAGTTTAGTTTCTATCACATTCAATAGTAATAATACTGACTTAATTATACATTTAATTAGTTCAACATAAAAAAAATAAAAGATAAATCTTCAAAAGTGCAGGATATAAAAGATTTTTGTAATTTAAATTAAGTACTCAGCACATGTCAAAGAAAAAAAGGAAAAAATTAACCCTGCAATTATTTGACCTCCATCGATCTCATCCTTGTTGAACTTGGTTTTCCTCCTGCAAAATGTATGAATATAAATACTTTGATAAAATTGTAAAGTAAAATAAAAGAACTATTGATTGGCATTATAAACTTAATTAGTCATAGATCAGTTCTATTTATTAAAAAAGTGAAGACTTATTTAACTAAATAAATTGTACAAATTAGCAAAGCTCACAAGTTACAATTTCACACACCTTTTGTTTGGATTGTTGATATATATGGAGTTCAATTCTTAATCGGCAAACATGTTTACTATCCTCAATGTAATATTACAAGAAATTTCATATATATAATTAAAACATCATGAATATTTTGACTGATCCAATAATTAATGATACGATTTGAGGGGTGTGTGTGTGTGTGTGTGTGTGTGTGTGTGTGTGTGTGTGTACATATATTGAATATTAGGTAACAATGATTGGAAAAAAAATAAAGATAGAATTTGATTACAATAATCTAATAGTCATAATGTGTATCAAAACTTTTGATGATTCTACACTAAAATCAAACCAGTCATTATTTATAAAACTAGATAAAAATGAGTGCATTTAAAATTTAAAACATATATCCAACATTATCAAAGTAATTGAATATTTTATGATAAGTAGAGAAAATCAATTACTAATTCACCATATCTTTGTGGCCAAAATTGTTTCCTTCTACTCTAACATGAATTCCAGTTGCCCAGCCATCAGGTAAGATGAAATCTTTAGCATTAATCTGTTCATGTTTGCTCTCTGATTTTCCTCTAATTAGCTCTTGTGGAGGATCAGTAGCGCTTCTATGAGCCTCCTAGGGTTTGTTCTTCTTGCAACCAATGGCTTATTAGTAGATTCAATAGCAGAAGCTTCTCTCTTTTTATTTATAACCTCATCACCAATTTTCAAGTCAAGCAAACTTATCTCACTTTTTTAGATTTCTACACGATTTTATTGTTTGACCACATCATCATCATCACTGATTTCTTTATGATGTTTCTGATCAATCATAATAAATTGATCAACGTCAGTCTTCAGATCTGTGTCACCTTTCTTCACTTCTTAATCACTTTCTTCTATGGCGATTTATTGAGCATCAGGAACAACTTCTTTCTGCTCGTTCTGATCAATCATAGGAATTGACTGTTTATCATCAACTTTGTGAATTTGATCAGTTGAAATCTTGTGATGCTCCCATTCATCAAAGTGGTTCAAGTTTATAGAATATGTCATCATAAGTATCCATCACTTTTTGATTAGTTAGTTAGATAGAAGGTCAAGAAGAAAATAAAAAAGAGAGAATAGAAAAAAATGGAGAAATATTTTTTTGATACAAACTGAAGATGTATGAGAGTAGTTTTGTGGAGTTTTTGAGTATATATGAGATGATGACACTGTTACTTTTTTACTTCTGTCCAAAATAATCGCATAAATGATGCTATTTAAACATGTAAGTGATCCCTCAATTTTTGGTTTTACATTTTAGTCCTTTTTATAGTTTTATTAAATTATTTTAAGATTAACAAGATCGGAGAGTAACAATTAAGATAAAGACTCTTATTATCATCTTACATATTGAGAAGAATCACCATACATCGACTTCTTTTTTTCTACAATATTTGCAATGCAATGAAGATTGTGGAAATTAATATTTTCTACCAAGGAGTATTTTTTGTAGTTGAATCTTCTATATCGTTCCCAAATCTAAAATACGGAAAGTCGGAAAGAATAATTAATTTTGGTACGCGTTCTGATTGTTAAGTACGTTATTATGATTATGTTTATTTTTATCATTTAATTATCGATTAAAAAATTTGTTCAATCATGGTATTTACTTATGGTTTGTTAAATAACCTTATTTTTAAAAGTGATGATTGTAATTTTAAGCAATTGGTGATGTTCTTTTATGTATTTTTTTATGTTTATCAATTTAAGGGTTTTAAATGATCTTTCGTGAGTTGAAATGTTCCCGATAAGTTGGATGATGACAAATGACATTTGTGAAATAGTAATTAGTTGATGGAATCCATGTCTCGACCTTGAGAATAATGATATCCCTTTATGATTGCTTATAAGTTTTCATGTGAAAACCCTGAAGGTGGATTTAGTATCCGTCAGATGAAATAAGTTAAGCGTTTGAATAAAGGATTAAATTAGTCAATGAATTAAATAGTCAAATATTTAATTCGATTGATTGGTATCTGTAACCTTAACATGGGGAGTTAAATAAGATTTAATGAATGATTTTGAATGATGCCATTTAAACATGTAATCACATGAATGATGTTATTTAAACATGTAAGTGATCCCTCAATTTTTGTTTTTACATTTTAGTCCTTTTTAAAAGTTTTATTAAATTATTTTAAGATTAAGAAGATCGGAGAGTAACAGTTAAGATAAAGACTCTTATTATCATCTTGCATATTGAGAAGAATCACCATACATTGACTTCTTTTTTCTACTATATTTGAATGCAATGAAGATTGTGAAAATTAATATTTTCTACCAAGGAGTATTTTTTGTAGTTGAATCTTCTATATCGTTCCCAAATCTAAAATATGAAAAGTCGGGAAGAATAGTTAACTGTGGTACGCATTCTAACTGTTAAGTACGTTATTATGATTATTTTTATTTTTATCATTTAATTATCGATTAAAAAATTAATAAATCGTGGTATTTACTTATCGTTTGTTAAATAACCTTATTTTTAAAAGTGATGATTGTAATTTTGAGCAATTGGTGATGGTCTTTTATGTCTTTTTTATGTTTATAAATTTAAGGGTTTTAAATGATTGCATTATCACTAAAATAAGAAATAAAAAAATAATAAAAAATTGATTTTTTTGGGTTGGCCAGGGGGGAGGGGGATATAATGCTATATATATTTTTTGTATATACTTAGTTATGTTGTTCCCATTTCACGATCCAAATAGGAGAGTCGTACGAGCACCTGCAACGACATTAGCTCAATAGGAGAACCTCTTTTTTAAACCAACGCATAAAATAAAATAATTTAAATAGTCATTAGCTTGCATATAAAAAATATTGCTAGAATTATAATAAATCTTTTCTTCCGAACCACGACTCCCCAAGACCTAGTCGAGAAAGGTACAAGAGCTCTATCAGAATACTTGACAAAATAAAATGGCACAGCTTCGTTTGCGGAAAAAAATACGAAAGTTGAGGCTGAGTACTCCACGTCAATCAAGAAACTTCAAACCAACTATAACCTACACCAAAAAGGTGTAGCAAGGTAGTATCAGTACATCAGACATACAATTAGGCATCATCGACAGACTAAGATTAGTTCACGTAACTGTATATAATTTAACATGAAATTGAATTAATAAATGTAACAACTGCAAATTATATTTATAACCCATAAGTTCATTTACCACTTTATTTGATTACCATAATTCATCAATATTCGAGCATCTACCCTACCACTCTAGCCCTCATTCCAAATTTTATTTTGTTTCTCTCACCTCAATGCAGTGGATACCTTGCCCGCTACATCAATCTCACTACAACGGTGATTTGCCCGCTGTAGCGCCACCCTAGTTAGGCAGTAGTAGGTTTCACTAATCCTCTCCTCTATTAACCCGCCATATAAATCTTGTAGCATGTATACCCCATCTGTTGGGATATATACTATTTAACCATGGGTTATATTAACCATGTGTTTAGATATATATATAGTATTTATTGTGAACCAATTGTTTGTTCAATTTTAATAAAGATTTAAATAGATCATATATTTGCCGATGTGTCCTTTACTTATACAGTAGATGATTTAATGTATAGAGTTTAGCTTATACATGGAAGATTAAATCATCGGTTCTTATATCATCGGTTATTATAAGTATAAAGTTTATATATGTTCACAATCTAAGATGAAAAGTGGACAAATTCATCGGTACGATTGTAGCACAAGATTAAATATAATTTATCTTGACTATGGGAATGGTATAATTCCAACTTCTTATGCTAGTTTATTTTGTATGTATTGAACGGACCAAGTAGAGATAAGTATTTTATCTGACTTAATAAAATAAATTCTCTAGATAATTAAATGTACTTATACTCTTAATCTTGATATAATTATTATTATCAATGTAATTTGTTTGTTGTTTTGATCTATCAAAGGGTGAAACTCGATCTTTCGTGAGTTTAAATGCTCCCGATAGGTTGGATGATGACAAATGACATTTGTGAAATAGTAATTAGCTGATGGAATCCGTGTCTCGGCCTTGAGAATGATGATATCCCTTTACGATTGCTTATAAGTTTTCATGTGAAAACCCTGAAGGTGGATTTAGTATTCGTCACATGAAATAAGTTAAGCTTTTGAATAAAGGATTAAGTTAGTCCATGAATTAAATAGTCAAAAATTTAATTTGATTGGTTGGTATTCGTAACCTTAACATGGGGAGTTAAATAAGGTTTAATGAATGATTTTGAAAATATACCGAGGAGTGAAATTACGAATTTTTAGTGAAATAATTTATAATTTATTATGATAGGTTAATTCATTCATTTTGCGAATTAATACCATAATTGGAAATCTCACTAATTAAATATGTGGTCCCTGCTATGCCTGATTAATCCGACTGTGCCTTACATGTGCTCTACAGGCCGCACGTAATCTTTCTTCCCAACGAGCCCTTTTAGTGAACTTTGGAAAGGAAGAAATCAATTTTATAGAAGCAGTAAAATCCTACAAGATTTTGGTTAAAAATAAACTGGTCTTCTAGAAGGAAAGTTTGACTATTACTGTCATGCCCCAAGTCTATACCCTGGATGAGACACGGTACTTAGGATCACAAGTAACCCCTAGTCAACCCATGGTCTATCATAACACTGGCTATTCTGAGTAAAACATTGCGGAAGCTTTAATAACGAAATCATTTAAGAAAAACTGATTTAATAGTAAGTTCATACATCTAAAAGAACAATAATACTAAATATCTGAAAACTCTGTCTGAAAGCCATGTACTAATGATAAGTTGCTGGGACAAGCCCCCAGCTAACTCTAAATTCTAACTAAAAGGAAATTAACTGAAGTAAATGAAATGTCGTCCTCGAAAAATGAGGACTCACCACTATTGTTGCTGAAATCACCCGAAGAAATCTACTAACAGCATTGAGATTGAGAACCTGTGGTTGTATCATAAAACAATACAACATAGGAAGTATGCTTCAGTACTTTGAATGTACTGAGTAAGTGAGATAAACCATATACAAGAGATAAAAGTGCTGAACTGAAAAGACATGCAATGACAACCTGAAGCTACTATACTGAATAACTGTAATATCTAAGATGGTCTAAAAGACCCTGTCTGACGGTCAAGGATATGCCCTAAATCTGAGATACTGAACTGGACTGATCTAAATTGACTATTCTGAAACTGAACTGAGCTGACTAGTGGGAGAGTCTATAAATGACATATAACCACATAAGCTAGACGTGGAGTCCGATGTGTACACCACATCGGTAGGACCCAATATACCTTGCCAGGTTATAAAGGAATGAACTGGGTGATCATTAATCTGGGGCCATGAGGTCAATAAAACTGTAACATACGGTGGCAATGTAGTTCTTGGAACCTGGGTGTGCTGGAACCCCGGTCCGCTCAGTGCTAAGTCCTACTCCCACTGGATAGTCCTAGACTAAATACTAAGATGATAGCTTGAAACTGGTGCCCAAGACTAGTCAGGATACCTATCTGTAAGCACCCTAAGAGTCTTATCGGACCAGATTGTGTAACTGGGTTCTAAGACTGGTCAGAGATACTTAACTGAAGTGTCACGACCACCTAAAGAACCGCTAAAACTACTACTGAGTCTTGTTTTGATAACTGGGAGGCACTACTGACACCTCAAGATTTTCTGTAGTTAAACTGATCAGCTAACATTTCTGACTAACACTTAGGATTCTAGCATTTTGACTGAAATTGAACTATCCTGCAGCTAACTGAGATTTCAACTCATACTAACAACATAGGAATCCACAATAGTGATAGAATCAAGCAACAAGACAGACTAATCCAATAGAAAAAATTCTAGGTGATGATCACATTCAACATTAGAGCTAAGTCATCCTTACAAGAAAGAGCATTTATACGATATTTAGATAATGGAGAATATCTAATAATTAACTTAAGATATATTTCACAAGCTATAACGGAATCTAGCATATAATTCATACACATTTGAAAGCTCATGGCTGGAATTCACTTTATGGGAACAACATCAACATAGTCTTAAACTAATGGAATCACATCTAAAATAAACATGGACAACATTCTACATGAGTTCCAACAAATCTAATATATATATATATATTCCCTTCACAAACGAAATCTCAAGGCTAGTATTCGTAGAGAAACTAGGAGGGATTTTGGGACACAAGGGAAGAACTATTCTTTTGTTGAATTCCCACATATCTGGCTAAATTTCCCTGGAGAAATAAGCTTAAGTGACTGCAACTAGTAAGGAACCCTAGACCTTGCCTGAGAGCTCTGAGAGAAGACTTACGCAATTTTCTCTGAAAATCTGAGTGGGAATGAGGGGGAAACCATTTAGCCCCTCTAAATTCCCTTAAAATAGACCAAAATGATATAGTTTAGAGTCTAGGAGGTTATGAAATTACTGAAACACCCTTAGGAAATTCATAAGAAAACTGACTTCCAGTCCCCCACGAGGGACCTAACGGGTTGTGCCAGTGACCATGAGTTGTGGGAACACTACCAAAAATCTCATACTAGTCACCACGGGGGACACCACAACTTGTGGTGTACCCAATGACTCGTGGTGACCCACCCATCACCAACACTGCCTAAAACTTCCTGGAGTCACCACGGGAGACACCACGACTCGTGGTGAGGACCCGTTGAGTATGCTGCCTGACTTTTCCAATCTCCCAATCGAACACTGACCACGGATCACCCAACGACTCGTGGTGTTGACCACGACTTGTGGTCACACCCGTGGTCACCCCCCTTTTCCAAATTTTTCAATCAAGTTCAAAGTCCTCACCACGAGTCACTAACGACTCGTGGTCAACCCCACGAGTCACAGAACTACTCGTTCTGTGACCTGGTGTAAATTTTTCCAATTTTCTCTGTTTTAACTCCTGGGTCTAATCTTTGAGTTTCTGAGGCATTACAATATCTTCTCCTTGGGAACATTCGTCCTCGAATATTGAAAACACGCAGGAAAGCAGAGAATGGCAATCGTTATACTCAAATACTGATCATGAAAGCTAAAACTAATGGAATGACTCCTTCGAACTTAATCATAAGTCTGAACTGAATTCACTAATCATACATATATTCATTTACATGAAAGAAACTCAAAAATACGAACTGAAAGCAGTTTTTGGGGGGGAAATTGATACCTTAATCTAAAAGTGAGCCAGAAGAGAACAAATGGGGGTATCTAGCAATCATATCTACATCGGCCTCCCACATAGCTCCCTCAACCTAATGATTCCTCCACAAGAATTTGACCGAAGCTACCTCCTTGTTCCTCAGCATACGAACCTAACGGTCAAGGATCTAGACTAGAACCTCTTTGTATGAGAGACTATCTTTCACTCCCACACTGTCCAATGGCACAATTGAAGTTGGATCACCCATGCACTTCTTCAATTGTGACATATGCAATACTGGGTGCATAGATGCCAACTCTAAAGGTAATTCCACCTTATAAGCCACCTTGTCAATTCGCCTTAGAATTTTATAGGGTCCCATATATCTTGAACTGATCTTTCCTTTCTTCCCGAATCTCATTACCCCTTTCATGGGTGAAATTTTTAGATAAACCCAGTCATTAACAACAAACTCCAATTCTCTTCTCTCACGTCAGCATAAGATTTCTGATGACTCTGAGCTGTTTTCAATCTTTCTCAAATGAGTTGTACTTTTTGCAGAGCTTCATGAACTGAGTCTGGCCCGATTAAAGTAGTTTCACCAACCTCAAACCATCCGATAGGAGATCTATACCTCCTTTCATACAATGCCTCAAGCGGGGCCATTTGAATACTGGAGTGGTAGCTGTTGTTGTAAGCAACTCGATGAGAGGCAAGTGATCATCCCAACATCCCTTGAAATCGATCACGCATGCTCTCAACATTTCTTCTAAGGTTTGAATAGTTCACTCAGCTTGTCCATCTGTCTACGGGTGAAAAGTTGTGTTGAGCTTGCCTGGGTACCAAGTTCCTTCTAAAACGACTTCCAGAAATGTGAGGTGAACTGGATACCTCTGTTTGAGATAATGGATAATGGCATCGAATGAATTCTGACAAACTCCCAAATATAAGGCCTAGAATAGTCCTCAAATGAATCTGTAGTTTTAACTAGAAGGAAGTGTGCTGACTTAATCATCCAGTCTACTATTACCCAGATTGAATCATGTTGCCGACGAGTTCGAGGTAGACCCGTAATGAAATCCATATTCACTTCTTCCCAGTTCCAGGTGGATATGCTGACATACTGATTCATACCTCCCGATCTCTGGTGCTCTACTTTGAGTTGCTGGCAGTTCAGGCACATAGCTACAAATTCAGCGATGTCTCTCTTCATGCCGTTCCACAAGTAAATATCTCATAAATCGCAGTACATTTTAGTAGTACCAGGGTGGATGGAGTATTTCAATCTATGTGCTTCAGCCAGTATCTGCTATCTCAAATCATCGACGTCTGGTACACACAATCTGCCCTGGTAACGGAATACACCATCTCCCTCTTTGGAGAAAGCTTCAACTTCTTTTCTGAGAACCGCTTTCTTCAGCTTAAGTAAGATGGGATGTTCATCCTATCTGGACTTAACTTCAACAACCAAAGAGGAATCTGACCCACTCTGCATTACCACTCCACCCTCAGCTGAGTCAACCAATTGTACCCCTAACCAAGCTAGTCGGTGAATATCCTTCGCCAATTCCTTTTTTTCCTTCCTCAACATGAGTCACGCTCCCCATAGACACTCTGATCAGGGCATCAGCCACCATATTGGATTTGCCCGGGTGATATAGCACGCTCATGTCATAGTCCTTCAGGAGCTCTAACCACCTCCTCTAACGAAAATTTAGATCTTTCTGATCGAATACATACTGAAGGCTCTTGTGATCAGTGAAAATATCCACGTGAGCCCCGTACAGATAGTATCTCCATATTTTCAATGCAAACACCACCGCTTCCATCTCCAAGTCATGAGTCGGATAATTCTTTTCATGAACTTTGAGTTGTCTGGAGGCGTAGGCTATCACATTGCCCTTCTGCATCAGAATGCAACAGAGTCCAACCCTGGAAGACTCGAAATATACAATAAACCCATCTGATCCTTCCGGTAGGGTCGACACTGGAGCGGTAGTGAGTCGAGTTTTTAACTCCTGAAAACTCTTCTCACATGCATTTGACTGCTGAAATTTCACCTTCTTCTGAGTCAGCCTAGTCAGAGGGGATGCTATAGAAGAAAAGCCTTCTTCAAAGCATCGTTAATAATCGGCTAGACCCAAGAAACTTCTTATTTCGGTTGGGGAGGTAGGTCTGGGCTAGTCTTTCACTGTTCTATCTTTTGAGGATCAACTTGAATACCTTCACCTGAGACCACGTGACCTAGGAAAGTCACGGACTTCAACCAGAATTCATATTTGCTGAACTTGGCGAATAACTGGCAGTCCCTAAGTGTCTGAAGCACTATCCTCTGGTGATCGGCATGCTCTTCCTCATTTCTGGAGTATACCAGAATGTCAAGGATAAATACAATGATGAACATATATAGATACTACTTGAAGACTCTATTCATCAGGTCTATAAAGGCTGCAGGGGCATTTGTTAATTCAAAGGACATAGCCACAAACTCAGTGACAATACCGAGTCCTAAAAGCTATTTTCGGTATGTCATATTCTCTGACTCTTAGCTGATGATACCTTGACCTAAGATCTATTTTGGAGAAACAACTGGCTCCCTGAAGTTGGTCGAACAAGTCGTCAATTCTGGGTAGGGGATACCTATTCTTGGTTGTGACCTTATTCAACTGATGGTAATCGATGCACATTTTGAGGGTACCGTCTTTCTTTTGCACGAATAATACTAGAGCACCCTAGGGAGAGATGTTGGGTCTGCTAAAACCCTTACCAAGAAGTTCTTTTAGCTGCTTCTTCAACTCCTTAAGTTCAGCTGGAGCGGTTCTGTAAGGAGGGATGGAGATGGGCTGAGTATCTGGGAGAAGGTCTATACTGAAGTTGATTTCCCACTCAGGAGGAACTCCGGGAAGATCTTCGGGGAACACATCAGGAAATTCGCTGACAACCGGGACTGGATGGATAGTTGGGGTTTCAAAGTTGGAATCTTTGACCCGAACTAGATGATAAATACATCCCTTAGAAATAAGCTTCTGGGCCTTAAGGTAGAAAATAAACCGACCCTTAGGCACTGAACTACTGCTCATCCACTCTGATACCAACTTATTTGAAAACTGAAATTTGAAAACTCTAGTTCTGCAATTGACTGAGGCATAACCAGAGTGTAACTAATCCATCACAAGGAAGAGATCAAAATCGGACATGTATAATTCTACAAGATCAACTGGAATGACCTTATTGAAGACTGAGACTGGGCAGTTTCTATACACCCGGCTGGCTCTAATTGACTAGCCAACTGGGATGGAGACTGAAAATGATTATGAGAGGACCTCTAGACTAATATTAAACTGAACAACTATGTATGGAGTCACGAACGTTAGTGTGGCCCCTGGATATAGTAGGGAATATACATCTAGGTAGAGAAGACGTAACATATTCGTGACTACGTGAGGCGAACTCTCCTAATCCTGACGAGATGATAATGCATAAAAACGGTTTTGGCGTTGGCCGCCATCCGTACCTAAAGTATTGGCCTGCTGAGCTGGTCGGCCTATTGGAGCTGCTGAGGTAGTGGGTTGTGACTTTCCTCATCCTATTGGCGAACACTCTTTAAGATGATGATCAAGTTGTCCACAACCAAAACAACCCTCTCGACCCTTAAAACACTCTCCTGGGTGGTTCTTGCCACACTTAGGGCAAGCTGGATACCTGTTGCTGGCACTGTAGCTCTGGGATTGAGAGACAGATGATCCATCCCTTCGATCCTGGCGGGACCGAAAAGTAGGGGCGCTAGCTGAGCCGGGTGTTGGAGCCCTTTAGTGCTGCTACTGCTGCTGTTGTGGGTGGCTACTACCGCCAGACCTCTGGTGTCCATAATCTGATTGGCCAGTACTTGCTCGCTAATTCTTCTGCTCCATGTCCTTTAGCTTTTCTGCTTCAATCTGTTGGGCATGGACAATAAGGTTGGAAAGGTCAATGTCCTTAAGTAGCATTGTGGTCCTACATTCTTTGAGGACCAGGTTCGACACCTCATTAACAAATTTTAGCATATGAGCCCTTGGCTCGGCTACCATCGCTGGAGCATACTTAGATAGTCTGGTGAACTCCAGGGAATACTCCTCCACCATCCGATTTCCCTGTCTCAGATTCATGAACTCCGCCACTTTTGCCTCCCTGAGCTCCGGGGGGAAGAATCTATCTAGGAAGGCTGTAGTGAACTCCTCTTATTCCTCCGGTCCTGCTCCCGCTGGCCTCCCCTCCTTCCACTGTCCGTACCAGATCTGGGCTACCCCTTTTAGCTGGTAGGCAGCCAAGTCGGCACTCTCCTAGGAGATGACACTCATAATATGGGTGATCTTTCTAATCTTGTCCACAAACTTATGTGGGTCCTCTCCCACCTTAGATCCCTGAAAATCTGGAGGGTTCATCCGAGTGAAATCCCGCACTCGGGCAGCTGCTGCAGACCCATTATTGTTGATCGGAACCACCCGCTGATTCACCTAGTTGGTAACTATTTTAGTGAGCAGCTGGATAGCCGCTTTGAACTCTACGATAGACACTGAGTCGTCCTGAGGGGCTGCTGGAGCTGGTGGGGTAGGTCGGTGAGCGTTACCAGCCCTTCTCCCATTACCACATTGAGAGGCATAGTTCACTGAAACAAAATAGAGCACGAGTTAGGAGGAAGATTTTGGAATTGAATTTCAACGCACGATAAAGAGTATGAATAAAAGGAAATTTTCCTATTAATATCTTGTAGTCGACCCATCATAAATGTGGCGTGCTTCACACCCATGAAAGGGACTCTACTCGATGTGGCTTTCAGACATCCAAGGATACTCTAAATTGAGTGCTCTAATACTAAGTTTGACATGCCCTGAGTTTATACCCTAAACGAGACACAGTACTTAGGATCACAAGTAATCCCAAGTCAACCCATGGTCTATCATAACAATGGCTATTTTGTGTAAAACATAGCGGAAGTTTTAAATTTTATATCAAAATCATTTAAGAAAAACTGATTTAATAGTAAGTTCATACATCTGAAAGAACAATAATACTAAATATCTTAAAACTCTGTCTAAAAGCCATATACTAATGTTGAGTTGCTGGGACAAGCCCCCAACTAACTCTAAATTCTAACTAAAAGGAAATTAACTGAAGTAAATGAAATATCATCCTCGAAAGATGAGGACTCACCACGCTGCTGCTGAAATCACCCGAAGAGATCTGATACTAACGGCCCTGAGACTGAGAACCTGCGGCTGTATCATAAAATTATACAGCATAGGAAGTATGTGTCAGTACTTTGAATGTACTGAGTAAGTGAGATAAACTATACATAAGAAATAAAAGTGTTGAACTGAAAAGACATGCAATGACCAACTGAAGCTACTGAACTGAATAATTGTAATATCTAAGATGGTCTAAAAGACCCTTTCTGATTGTCAAGGACATGCCCTAAATCTAAGATACTGAACTAAAATGATCTGAACTGACTATTCTGAAACTGAACTGAGCTGACTAGTAGGAGAGTCTACAACCGACATATAATCATGTGAGCTAGACATGGAGTCTGATGTAAACACCTCATTGGTAGGACCCAATACACCTTTATAGGGTATAAAGGCATAAATTGGGGGATGAAAAATCTGGGGCCATGAGGCCAATAAAACTGTAACCTACGCTGGCAATGTAGTTTTGGGAATCTGGGTGAGCTGGAACCCCGGTTCGCTCGGTGCTAAGTCCTACTCCCACCGGATAGTCCTAGACTAAATACTAAGTTGATAGCTCAAAACTGGGGCCCAAGACTAGTTAGGAATACCTATCTGTAAGCACCCTGAGAGTCTTATCGGACCGAATTCTGTAACTGGGTTCTAAGACTGGTAAGAGCATGCTTATTTGGGAGCTCATGACCGTCTAAAGAACAAACTATAATCTAAGACTGGGGTCCTAAGGCTATTCAGAGCTGCTTAACTGAAGTGTCATGACTGCCTAAAGAACCGCTAAAACTGATCTGTGACTAGTTCTGAGAACTGGGAGGCACTACTGAGATCTCAAGATTTTTTGTAGTCAAATTGATCAGCTGACATTTCTAACACTGGGGATTCTAGCATTCTGACTGAACTGGACTATCCTACAGCTAACTGAGATTTCAGCTTATACTAACAACATGGGAATCCACAATAATGGTGGAATCAAGCAACAAGGCAGACTAACCCAACAGGAAAAATTCTAGGTGATCACATTCAACATGAGGGCTAAGTCATCCTTACAAGAAAGAGCATTTATACGATATTTAGATAATGGAGAATATCCAATAATCAACTTAGGCCATATTTCACAAGCTATAACGGAATCTGGCATATAATTCATACACATTTGAAAGCTCGTGGCTAGAATTCACTTTATGGGAACAACATCAACATAATCTTAAACTGAAGGAATCATATCTAAAATAAACATGGACAACATTCTACATGAGTTCCAATAAATCTAATATATATAGATATATTCTCTTCACAATCGAAAACTCAGGGCTAGATTAGAGAAACTAGGAGGGATTTTGGGGACATAAGGGAAGAACTATTCCCTTGTTGAATTCCCACATACCTGGTCAAATTTCCCTAAAGAAAGAAGCTTAAGTGACTGCAACTGATGAGGAACCCTAGACCTTGCTTAAGAGCTCTTGAGAGAAGAGTTACGCAATTTTCTCTGAAAATCTGAGGGGGAAACCATTTAGCCCCTCTAAATTCCCTTAAAATAGACCAAAATGATGTAGTTTAGAGTCTAGGAGGTTAGAAAATTAATGAAACACCCTTAGAAAATTCGCAGGAAAATTGACTGCTAGTCCCCCGTTAGGGACCTAACGGGTCGTGCCCAATGACCATGAGTCGTGGTAACCTCTTGCAAGGTAAACTGCCAAAAATCTCATACCAGTCACCATGGGGGACACCATGACTCGTGGTGTACCCTACGACTCGTGGTGACCACCCGTCGCCAACACAGTCTAAAACTTCCTGGAGCCACCATGGGCGACACCATGACTAGTGGTGCTCCAAACGAGTCATGGTGAGGACTCGTTGAGTACACTGCCTGACTTTTCCAATTTCCCAATCGAACACTGACCACGGATCACCCCACGACTTATGGTGTTGACCACGACTTGTGGTGTTGACCACGACTTGTGGTGTTGACCACAACTCGTGGTCACACCCGTGGTCACCCCCCTTTTCCAAAATTTTCAATCAAGTTCAAAGTCCTCACCGTGAGTCACTTAACGACTCTTGGTCACCCCCACAGGTCACACAATGACTCGTTCTGTGACCTGGTGCATATTTTTCAGTTTTCTCCATTTTAACTCCCGCGTCTAGTCTTTGAGTTTCTGGGGCATTACAATTACTTGGGAGAAAGATTCCTATAAGTTTTGGGACTAGGGTTTTATACCCTAAAAATGTGGTTATAAATAGGATTCTCTTCCTCCATGAAAGATGATGGAAGAACTTTGACCTTTCTAAGATGCAATACTTATCCACACAAGTATTTCCTACTCCGAGATTTTTGAGGCTATAGCAGAAGATAGCAGACTTGGAGAACGCATTGGACAATTTGTACAAAGCTTCAAGAGGATTGGTTCGCGGTCACGTTTCAAGAGATAAGTATCGATTTTATGTTTGATTAAAATCTGTGTTTATGTGTTGTCTACATTACATGCAAGTATGATCCTAATTGTATGCTTCTCCTGCGTATGCCTGTATCCAATAATTGGCATCAAAAGCCTACTTGCATCTATTATAGATAACCTAAATCAAATACATATGTTCGATTATATATGACTGATTGAAAAAAAAGTGGAAAAGAGAAGTTGTGGGGATCATATCTGCTGCCTCCGGTACTGTGTTGATGTGTCAAACCGTGCTTAATATTTTTTCCATATACGGATGGGTCTAGCCAATATTTGTTATGAAAAACATAGGATTCATGTGAAAGGGGTGGCGGCAAGGGATATTTTATCTAATATTGTTAGAATTTTTTAATTTAAAAAAAAAATTGATATTGAGGTAAACATGGCTTCTCGCCATGTCGATGTTGGGAACTTGGAATTAATATAACTTTGAACAAGTTGACGGTGGCTGCCAGCCTGCCATTGTTCCATAGTTGCATTAACTTTTCCTTCTATAATTATTTGAGAATTATTCATTTACATGCTCGTATACGATATTACAAGTTAAAGAATTTTGTGATTAATAAATAGCTATCATTAAAAGTGGTTTATTTATTTGAAATCATAGAAATTTCTTATAAGTTATATATGCATGAGATTATAATAATATATGGATTGAGAGTTGTAATTAATAAATATGATCTGCTCATAGTGGTTTATTTATTTGAGTTGGTAAATATTCTTAATGTATTATGAAAAATTGTCCTGAATAACTGTATATTAGTGATGGTGTTCTATTTACTAGTATAAGATGTACCTTTAGATACTAGTAACACTTAATTAAATCATGAGAAGAGATATTGGGGTTTTCACTCAAAAGGGAAAAACATAATATTTTGAATTCTCATGTGTATTAATTGAGAGGACAATTAATTGTAAGGTGATGTTGTGTCTCTTGCCAGAAGAAAACACACATTGTATACCTTGTGATAATGGATAATTAGGAGAATGAAAACTTAAATCAATATATTTTAATCCTTTACTTTTCCTAAAATAATTATTTCAGATTTGGTCATTGTCTGACGCTCATGATTTTCACGATCTCCGATTGACCTGAAATTTGATGAGACCGTCAAAAACGACTTGGTGAATGATGCTCACCGCTTTGTACGATTAATTTCGTATTCGTCATTTTGAGGTCGTATGCTTAGATGGGTTTTAGGTAGTTTGTTGGATTAAAATTTGATGAAGTATGAAAACACTATTCTTTATATCGGTTTTATTTATGTTAAATCTAGAACATTCTTACACATGATGATTTAATGTGAATTGATATATGATAAGAATATAAATAATATTTTTTTAAAATCAGCTGAATTAGCTGTTTTCCAAATTTGTCATAGATTTGGAGATCGAAAATTTTACGGACTCTAATTGACCTGAAATTTGGTAGGTTAATCGAAAGTGACCCTGTAAGGCTTGCCTTAGGTGAATCCTACATTGGTTGGGGAGGAGAACGAGGAGTGCTTTATAAGTTCTTGGATGTCTTTCTCTTGTAGATGCATTTTAAAACCGTGAGGGGCGAAGGCTCCCAAGCGGACAACTTCTACAAGCGATGGCCTCCACTGTTACAGTTGGTATCAGAGCCGGAGTCAGGCTGATGGTGGGGCAAACCTCAGTGAGGACGCTGAATTCTAAGAGGAGGATGAGTGTAAGGCTTGCCTTAGGCGAATCCCGCATCGGTTGGGGAGGAGAACGAAGAGTGCTTTATAAGTTCTTGGATACCTTCCCTTGTAGACACGTTTTAAAACAATGAGGGGCGAAGGCTCCAGCGGACAATTTCTACAAGCGGTGGCCTGGGCTATTCAGACCCACTGAATAATATACACTGCTTTGCAGTGACTAACGTCAATTTATGGCCATTCGAAGTCGTTTTGATGGGTTTTTGGAAATTTTTCAATTTTCTGAAAAATTAAAAATTAAGAAAAATTATTTTCTTTCAATCAGTGGTGGTAGGATTCAATCTCTATGTCTCCATTGACATATAACAGTAATGTAATGAGTTTAGTTGACATTGGTCTTTTTTCCCCATCGGATAGACTCATTACTGTAAATTACTGTGTTTTTTATCACTAGTTATTGATAACTTGTATTAACTCTCCAACTGAATTACATGTTGGATCAATGGAACTAGAGATGATAATAATGATATTCACTTGCCTTAAATTAATAATATACTCTCCATTTTAGTTAACTTTAATTTTAATTTATTAGAGTGAATAATCTAATATCACATATGTGGGTTGCATGAGTAGTTCTTTTTCCATCAAAATTTACTATTAAAAATGCATGGATATATATGTGGTGTGTTTTGAATTTTAATATTCGATGATGCATTATTTTAATTTATTTCACATGCATGTTATATTATTTGAATAAGAATTCATGATTAATAAATAGTTTCTGCTAAAGTGGTCTATTTACTTCGGGCCATTGAATATTCTTATTTTATTTCCATGTGAAATTATATTTTGCATAGATTAAGAATTATGATTAACAAAGTGCTTCCATCAAGCGATTTATTTGATTAATTCATTGATATTCTCAATGTACCGTGTATAAATTATTCGTGTTCAAGTGGTGATATAAATCAATTTCTATGGTCTCTGCTATTAATTACAAGTGAGATAATAAATTTACGTATTGACTTTAGGTCTTCCTCCATAACGGATATATTTATTACAAGTTCACTAGGTAAAATTTCTAGTAATTGATAGCATGTTTTAACTCTCCATTTGAGTTTTTATGTTGGATCAATTTTGAAATTTTAAGACAGATATGTAAAGTGGTGATTGATGTTAATTCATGTGGGAAGTTAGATAATAAATTTACATATTGACTTTAGGTCTTCCTCCATAACGGATAAATTTATTGTGGGTTGTCACTGGATAAAATCACTAGTTATTGATAACAGTAATGAGTTTACATGTTGACATTAGTCTTCTTTTCTCATCGAATAGACTCATTATGGTCAATTACTGTGTTTTTCATCACTAGCTATAGATAACTTGTATTAACTCTTCAACTGAGTTACATGTTAGATCAATGGAACTAGTGTTCAATAATTATATACAATTGACTAGAAGTAACAATTTACTCTCCAACTGAGTTGGTTTTATTTCTTTTTGGAATGTATTAATCTTGAATAATTTATATACATTGCATGAGTAGTATTTTTTTCATCGAAATTTACTATTCAGATGTATGTATGTATATATATTGATGAATGCAATCTGAATTTAATTATTCAGGTTATCGTCTTATTATGATCTGTTTAATATGTTATATCTCAAATTTTCAATAGACTTATTCGGTCCACTTACTACTATTCAAGAATATATATTTTTCTCAAAGATATGACATTAATTTAAAAAATGCATTGTTTATATACCTTTTGTTAGAAAGAATTTAATTTCAGTTTTTAAACAACTAAGAGAGGGATATTTAGTTTATTCTTCTTATAACTTTTGTGTTATTGAACTTGATAAACTTTTTTATCTCTTGTGGTACATAAATGCATGACCTCTTTATTATTAATATCTCTCTTGAACAGAGTAATATTAATCTATCCCGTAAGAGAAAATATTTTTTAATATTGAATGAAACTTATCTGATCCACTAGCTTTTAAGTCATTTATCTGATAAGTTTGAATTAATTCGTTCTGATTAGTGTGGTCAAATCAGCATCTACGCAAGAGGTGATTTTGAGTATTCTGTGTGATCACTCACAGAAGATTACTCAAGATATGAATATATTTATTTGATGCTCCATAAGTCTGAATGCTTTGAAATAGTCAAGGTATTTAAGGCGGATGAAAAAGCATCATGAAAAATATATTAAGTCATTGCGATCTGATCATAGTGGCGAATACCTTTATGGAGAGTTCATTAATCACTTATCAGATAGAGGGATTGCAATCAGTTATCTACATCAGGTACTCTACAATAGATTGATGTAGAAGAGGAAAGAAAAATGCTCTTATGGAGATGATAAGATTAATGATTGACCTATTCATTTTTTGCTTTTTTTCATCTTGGGATATTCTTTTTATAAAAAAAAACTCAAATTACATTCTTAATTTAATTCCCTCTAAGTGAATACCTTTAACACTTATAGAACTGTGGATTTGACGTAAGTGCAGTCTGTGACATGTTCATATGTGGAGTTGTCCAGCACATGTGTTGAAAGAGAAAACAGATTAGTTGGAATTAAGAACGAATGTGTGAGTGTTTATTGGATATACGAAGGAAATGAAAGGAGGTTTATTTTATTGTCCTAAAAAAAATAAGGTAATTGATAATACAAATGCCAGATTTCTAGAAAAAAGGATAATTTAATAAACCATGTTCACAGAAGTAAATTAGTTTTTACAGGAACTAAGCAAAGAAATAACAAATGACTCATCTAAAATTCATAAGTTCAATACATCTAATCAAGAAGTCAGCATGGACTTTCCATGCATTTACGTAGTGGGAGAAACGTTAATAGACGTAAGAAAATTCACTACCTCAAAGTAGTGGGAGAGATGTTGAGCAAATAACACTACATGAAGTTGTTAATTTTTCAATACTGAAAGGTAATAATGAAGATATTAAGACTCAAGAACATTATAGTGTGGCAATAGTAGTGATAGTACTTAGTCATAATGGGAGAATGATATCCTAGATCGGTACGGTGTATACTCTTGGGAGAGTTTCATGATAGAATCCCTGAAGATATTAATACAGAACCGGTCAACTACGACGAATTACTATTAGACAAAGTTACATTAGAAAATAACTTGGTAAGTTCCTTTTGCAAAGAGCTTATTTGCTAAAACTTTTGAATGTCGTATAAAAAGAATGCCTATAAAAGGTAGATGCATGGTTAAAAGTCTAAGTGGAGATTGTTTGGGTATATACCATTAACCATGCGTTTAGATATGGTATATTCTATCAATTATAATGGTTAAAAGTCTAAGTGGGAGATTATTGGGATATATACTATTTAAACATGGGTTATATACACCTTAAATATATATATTTATATATATAATGTAACAATTATTTATTCAATTTTAATAAAGATTTAAATAGATGATATATTTGTCGATGTGTCCTTTAATTATATAGTAGATGATTTAATGTATAGAGTTTAGCTTATACATGGAAGATTAAATCATCGGTTCTTATAAGTATAAAGTTTATATATGTTCACAATCTAAGATGAAAAGTGGACAAATTCATCGGTACGATTGTAGCACAAGATTAAATATAATTTATCTTGATTATAGGAATGGTATAATTCCAACTTCTTGTGCTAGTACATTTTGTATGTATTGAACGGACCAAGTAGAGATAAGTATTTTATCTGACTTAATAAACTAAATTCTGTAGATAATTAAATGTACTTATACTCTTAATCTTGATATAATTATTATTATCAATCTAATTTGTTTGTTGTTTTGATCTATCAAAGGGTGAAACTCGATCTTTCTTGAGTTAAAATATTCCCGATAGGTTGGATGATAACAGATGACATTTGTGAAATAGTAATCAGTTGATGAAATCCATGTGTCGGCCTTGAGATTGATGATACCCCTTTATGATTGCTTATAAGTTTTCATGCGAAAACTCTGAAGGTGGATTTAGTATCCGTCACATGAAATAAATTAAGCGTTTGAATAAAGATTAAATTAATCAATGAAATAAATATTCAAAAATTTAATTCGATTGATTGGTATATGTAATCCTAACATGGGGAGTTAAATAAGATTTAATGAATGATTTTGAAATTATACCGACGAGTCCAATTATGAATTTTTAGTGAAAATAATTTGTAATTTATTATGGTAGGTTAATTCATTCATTTTGCGAATTAATATCATAATTGGAAGCCTCACTAATTAAATTTGTGGTCCCTGTTATGCCTGATTAATTAATAAACTTGGAAAGGAAGAAATCAATTTTCTAAAAGCAGTAAAATCCTACAAGATTTTGGTTAAAAATAAACTGGTCTTCTAGAAGTAAAGTTTGACTATTACTTGGACAGAAAGATTTCTATACGTTTTGGGACTAAAATTTTATACCCTAAAAACATGATTATAAATAGAATTCTCCTCCTCCGAAAAGATGATGGAATAACTTTGGCCTTTCTGAGATGCAGTACTTGCCCACACAAGTATTCCCTACTCGGAGATTTTTGAGACTATAGCAGAAGATCACAGACCTGGAGAACGCATTGGACAATTTGTAAAAAGCTTCAAGAGGATTAATCAGGCATTCAATCACAATACAAATGAAATAGCTCAAGTACACATAAGGAAAGCATCATACCGTACCGATGGAGTTAAGTCCTCCATAATTAAAGTACATGTACATACCTGTCTCTTTCGAATTCCGCACCACGTCTCTACACCATAATAATGTCATGTAGTGTCTTACCTATAGGTATCATAATATTTACACTCCAACTATGTCTCTCACATTATACTCGAATCATGTCAGTATATCTTGTATCGCACTTGTATATTTGTACATCTTGTCATCGCAGCCGTATGTATATAGCCAGTTTGGCTAAAAAAATTTATGTGTTTGCACGTGAATATATTTGAAACTATATATGAGGTAATCAAATCTAAAACACGAAAATTTTGGAAGAAGAGTTAGTTATGGTACACGCCCTGACTGTTAAGTCTGTGTTTATGATTATATTTATTCTGGTCATTAAATTGTCGATTAAAATTTTTTCTAAATTGTGATGTTTGCTTGTTTTTTTTGTTGAAAATAACTCAATTTTAAAATGTGATTATTATAATAATAAATAATGAATAATTTTTTTTTATGTTTCTTTCATTATGTTTATCAATTTAATAGGTTTGAAAAATATATATTACTAAAAATTTAAAATAAGAAAAATAAAAGTAGACATTGCATTTTTTGCTTAGCTATAACAAATATAAAAGTAAAGTCATTTTTGTAGTTCAGGATTTCATAATAACCTTTACCTTCTAAATTGATCCTCAAAAAGAAAATACATAAAGGAAGAAAACCTCCTTAGAGTGGTATGCGTCATACAATACTAGAATATTTCTCTATTTCATAATAAATTATATTTTAAATTTTTTATTTTGATTTAAAATAAATGGTATTTTTAATTTATTATTTTAATTTAAAATAAATAGTGTTTCACAAGATAAAGAAAAGATATCTAATTAGTTTTTTTTAAAATTAACTCCTATTTAAATGGGTGAATTTTTATGTAATTAAGAAACTATATTAGATACTTAATCCATTCACTTTTATTTTTCCATGATGGACTTTGCACTTTCTTTTAAAAAAGAATTAAAAAAAAGTGCATATTTTAGTATAATACCCCTGATAGTTAGCATTTCAAAAGATCTTGAAAACTTATTTGGAAAGTAGCAGTTAATATTAAAGGTAAAAAAAATACTGTCTTTTTCTTGATATATTAAAGTCAAAAAGTAAAAGTTAAAACTTATTTTAGTACAGTGAAAAAGTAAAAATGTACAGAGAGAATATACTATTTAATTTTTTCATTCTAAAAATAAACAAAAATTTTAAAGGATGTGTATAAAATCAAAACACCACTTAAATATAAAATAAAGGGAGTAGTAATTATGAGTTTAGTTTTATCACATTCAATAGTAATAAAACCGACTTATTTATACCATAGTTCAACATAAAAGAAATAAAAGATAAATCCTCATAAGTGCAGGATATAAAAGATGTACACAACTTAAATTAAGTACTCAATTAATTTTAAAGAAAAAAAGAGAAAATTACTCCTGTAATCATTTGACCTCCGTTGATCTCATCCTTGCCGAACTTGACTTTCCTCCTGTAAAATGTATTAATATAAACACTTTGATAAAATTGTAAAGTAAAAGAAAAGAACTATTGATTGGAAATTGTAAACATAGTTAGTCATATATCAGTTCTAAAATTATTTAAAATGTGAAAAATTAATTAATTAATTAAATTGTATACATTAGCAAAGCACACAAGTTACAATTTCACATACCTTTTGTTTGAATTGTTAATATCTATGGAGTTCCATCCTTAATCAGCAAACATATTTTTGTACTATCCTCAATGTAATATTACAAATTTTATATATATAACCAAATATCATAAATATTTGGACTTATCAATTAATTAATGATACGTTCTGAGGTGTATATATATGTATATATTGAACAATAAATAATAATAATTGAAAAAAATTAAATATAGAATTTGATTACAATAATCTAATAGTCATAATGTGTATCAAAACTTCTGATGATCCTACATTAAAATCAAACCCTTAATTATTTATAAAACTAGATAAATTTTAGTGCATTTGAAATTAAAAATATATATCCAAGATTATAAATGTTGGGCTTGTGGAGGCCTGATTAATTAGGCCCGTTAGAAACCCTAATAACCCTAATCTATTTCTATAAATAGATAGCTTGTACTTGTAATCTACACACCACAAGAGAGAGAGTAATAAAATTCCTCCTAGTTGCAGTTGTGGACTAGGTCGTGAGACCGAACCACGTAAATTCTTGTGTGTCGTTTGTGTTCCGTTTTTCTCTATTTTCTCGCAGTTAATTTGTGTGTGTGTGTTTATTGTTGTTATTCCGTTCTCCCAACAATAAAAGTAATTGAATATGAAATAATAATAATAATAATAATAGAATTTACCGTGAATATCAAATAATAATAATTGAAAAAAAGAAGAAGATAGAATTTGATAACAATAATCGAATAGTCATAATGTGTATCAAAACTTTTGATGATTCTACACTAAAATCAAGCCATTCATTATTTATAAAACTAGATAATAATTAGCACATTTAAAATTTAAAATAAATATCTAAGATTATCAAACTAATTGAATATTTTATGATAAGTAGAGAAAATTAATTATTAATTTACCGTATCTTTGTGGCCAGAACTGTTTCTATATGTTTTGGGACAAGAGTGTTATACTATAAAAACGTGGTTATAAATAGAATTCTCCTCCTCCATGAAAGATGATGGAAGAACTTTGACCTTTCTGAGATGCAGTACTTGCCCACACAAGTATTCCCTGCTCAGAGATTTTTGAGGCTATAGCAGAAGATCACAGACCTGGAGAACGCATTGGACAATTTGTAAAAAGCTTCAAGAAGATTAATCATGCATTCAATCACAATACAAATGAAATAGCTCAAGTACACATAAGGAAAGCATCATACTGTACCGATGGAGTTAAGTACTCCACAATTAAAGTACATGTACATACCTGTCTCTTTCGAATTCCGCACCACGTCTCTACACCATAATAATTTCATGTAGTTCCTTACCTATAGGTATAATAATATTTACACTCCAACTACGTCTCTCACATTATACTCGAATCACGTCGGTATATCTTATATCACACTTATATATTTGTACATCTTGTCATCGCAGTCGTATGTATATAGCTAGTTTGGCTAAAAATATTTGTGTGTTTGCACGTGAATATGTTTGAAGCTATATATGAGGTTTTCAAATCTAAAACACGAAAAGTTTGGAAGAAGAGTTAGTTATGGTATGCGCCCTGACTGTTAAGTCTGTTTAATGATTATATTGATCCTTGTCATTTAATTGTCGATTAAAATTTTTTCTAAATTGTGATGTTTGCTTGTTTTTTATTGAAAATAACTCAATTTTAAATTGTGATTATTATAATAATAAATAATGAATAATATTCTTTTAATGTTTCTTGCATTATGTTTATCAATTTAATAGGTTTTAAAAATATATATCACTAAAAATTTAAAATAAGATAAATAAAAGTAGAAATTGCATTTTTTTCTTGGCTATAACATATATAAAAGTAAAGTCATTTTTGTAGTTCAGGATTTCACAATAACCTTTACCTTCTAAATTGATCCTCAAAAAGAAAATACATAAAGGAAGAAAACCTCCTTAGAGTGGTATGCGACATACAATGCTAGAATATTTCTCCATTTCATAATAAATGGTATTTTAAATTTTTTATTTTGATTTAAAATAAATAGTGCTTTTAATTTATTATTTTAATTCAAAATAAATAGTGTTTCACAAGATAAGAAAAATGATATTTAATTAGTTTTTTTTAAAGTTCACTCCAATTAAACGAGAGAATTTTTATGTAATTAATAAACTATATTAGATACTCAATCTATTTAATTTTATTTTTCAATGATGGACTTTGCACTTTCTTTTAAAAAAAAAATTTTTAAAAAGTGCATATTTTTGTATAATACCCCTGATAGTTAGCATTTCAAAAGATCTTGAAAAAATATTTGAAAAGTAGCAGTTAATATTAAAGGTAAAAAAATACTGTCTTTTTCTTGATATATTAAAGTCAAAAAGTAAAAGTGAAAACTTATTTTAGTACAGCAGAAAAAGTAAAAATATACAGAGAGAATATACTATTTAATTCTTTTTTTCTAAAAATAAATAGAAATTTTAAAGGATATGTACAAAATAAAAACACCACTTAAATATAAAATAAAGGGAGTAGTAATTATGAGTTTAGTTTCTATCACATTCAATAGTAATAAAACCGACTTATTTATACCATAGTTCAACATAAAAGAAATAAAAGATAAATCCTCATAAGTGCAGAATATAAAAGATGTACGCAACTTAAATTAAGTACTCAATTCATGTTAAAGAAAAAAAGAGAAAATTACTCCTGCAATTATTTGACCTCCGTTGATCTCATCCTTACCGAACTTGGCTTTCCTCCTGTAAAATTTATTAATATAAACACTTTGATAAAATTGTAAAGTAAAAGAAAAGAACTATTGATTGGAAATTGTAAACATAGTTAGTCATATATCTGTTCTAAAATTATTTAAAATGTGAAAAATTAATTAATTAATTAAATTGTATACATTAGCAAAGCACACAAGTTACAATTTCACATACCCTTTGTTTGAATTGTTAATATCTATGGAGTTCCATCCTTAATCAGCAAACATATTTTTGTACTATCCTCAATGTAATATTACAAATTTTATATATGTAACCAAATATCATAAATATTTGGACATATCAATTAATTAATGATACGTTCTGAGGTGTATATATTGAACAATAAATAATAATAATTGAAAATAATTAAATATAGAATTTGATTACAATAATCTAATAGTCATAATGTGTATCAAAACTTCTGATGATCCTACATTAAAATCAAACCCTTAATTATTTATAAAACTAGATAAATTTTAGTGCATTTGAAATTAAAAATATATATCCAAGATTATAAAAGTAATTGAATATGAAATAATAATAATTGAATTTACCGTGAATATCAAACAATAATAATTGAAAAAAAGAAGAAGATAGAATTTGATTACAATAATCGAATAGTCATAATGTGTATCAAAACTTTTGATGATTCTACACTAAAATCAAGCCATTCATTATTTATAAAGCTAGATAATAATTAGCACATTTAAAATTTAAAATAAATATCTAAGATTATCAAACTAATTGAATATTTTATGATAAGTAGAGAAAATTAATTATTAATTTACCGTATCTTTGTGGCCAGGACTATTTCTATACGTTTTGGGACTAGAGTTTTATACTATAAAAACGTGGTTATAAATAGAATTCTCCTCCTCCATAAAAGATGATGGTAGAACTTTGACCTTTCTGAGATGCAGTACTTGCCCACACAAGTATTCCCTGCTCAGAGATTTTTGAGGCTATAGCAGAAGATCACAGACCTGGAGAACGCATTGGACAATTTGTAAAAAGCTTCAAGAAGATTAATCATGCATTCAATCACAATACAAATGAAATAGCTCAAGTACACATAAGGAAAGCATCATACTGTACCGATGGAGTTAAGTCCTCCACAATTAAAGTACATGTACATACCTGTCTCTTTCGAATTCCGCACCACGTCTCTACACCATAATAATGTCATGTAGTTCCTTACCTATAGGTATCATAATATTTACACTCCAACTATGTCTCTCACATTATACTCGAATCACGTCGGTATATCTTGTATCACACTTGTATATTTGTACATCTTGTCATCGCAGTCGTATATATATAGCCAGTTTGGGTAAAAATGCTTGTGTGCTTGCACGCGAATATGTTTGAAACTATATATGAGGTAATCAAATCTAAAACACGAAAAGTTTGGAAGAAGAGTTAGTTATGGTACGCGTCCTGACTGTTAAGTCTGTTTGATGATTATATTGATTCTTGTCATTTAATTGTCGATTAAATTTTTTTCTAAATTGTGATGTTTGCTTGTTTTTTTGTTGAAAATAACGCAATTTTAAAATGTGATTATTATAATAATAAATAATAAATAATATTTTTTTGGTGTTTCTTTCATTATGTTTATCAATTTAATAGGTTTTAAAAATATATATCACTAAATATTTAAAATAAGATAAATAAAAGTAGACATTGCATTTTTTGCTTGGCTATAACTTATATAAAAGTAAAGTCATTTTTGTAGTTCAGCATTTCACAATAACCTTTACCTTCTAAATTGATCCTCAAAAAGAAAATACATAAAGGAAGAAAACCTCCTTAGAGTGGTATGCGTCATACAATACTAGAATATTTCTCCATTTCATAATAAATAGTATTTTAAATTTTTTATTTTGATTCAAAATAAATGATGTTTTTAATTTATTATTTTAATTCAAAATAAATAGTGTTTCACAAGATAAAAAAAAGGATATTTAATTAGTTTTTTTAAATTCACTCCTATTTAAATGAGTGAATTTTTATGTAATTAAGAAACAATATTACATACTCAATCCATTCACTTTTATTTTTCCATGATGGACTTTGCACTTTCTTTTAAAAAAGAATAAAAAAAAGTGCATATTTTAGTATAATACCCCTGATAGTTAGCATTTCAAAAGATCTTGAAAAATTATTTAGAAAGTAGCAGTTAATATTAAAGGTAAAAACACTGTCTTTTTCTTGATATATTAAAGTCAAAAAGTAAAAGTGAAAACTTATTTTAGTATTGCGAAAAAGTAAAAATGAACAGAGAAAATATACTATTTAATTCTTTCTTTCTAAAAATAAATAAAAATTTTTAAGGATATGTACAAAATAAAAACACCACTTAAATATAAAATAAAAGGAGTAGTAATTATGAGTTTAGTTTCTATCACACTCAATAGTAATAATACCGACTTAATTATACCATTAACTAGTTCAACATAAAAGAAATAAAAGATAAATCCTCATAAGTGCAGGATATAAAAGATGCACGCAACTTAAATTAAGTACTCAATTCATGTTTTAAAAAAAAAGAAAAAATTACTCCTGCAATTATTTGACCTCCATTGATCTCATCCTTGCCGAATTTGGCTTTCCTCCTGTAAAATGTATTAATATAAACACTTTGATAAAATTGTAAAGTATAAGAAAAGAACTATTGATTGGAAATTGTAAACTTAATTAGTCATAGATCAGTTCTAATTATTAAAAAAGTGAAAAATTAATTATTTAATTAAATTGTATACATTAGCAAAGCACACAAGTTATAATTTCACGTACCTTTTGTTTGAATTGTTAATATCTATGGAGTTCCATCCTTAATCAACAAACATATTTTGTACTATCCTTAATGTAATATTACAAGAAATTTTATATATATAACCAAAACATCATAAATATTTGGACTGGTCATCAATTAATTAATGATACGTTTTGAGGTGTATATATATGTATATATTGAACAATAAATAATAATAATTAAAAAAAATTAAATATAGAATTTGATTACAATAATCTAATAGTCGTAATGTGTATCAAAACTTCTGATGATCCTACACTAAAATCAAACCCTTCATTGTTTATAAAACTAGATAAAAATTTAGTTCATTTGAAATTAAAAATATATATCCAGGATTATCAAAGTAATTGAATATCAAATAATAATAATTGAATTTACCGTGAATATCAAATAATAATAATTGAAAAAAAATGATAGAATTTGATTACAATAATCGAATAGTCATAATGTGTATCAAAACTTTTGATGATTCAACACTAAAATCAAGCGATTCATTATTTATAAAACTAGATAATAATTAGCACATTTAAAATATAAAACAAATATCTAAGATTATCAAACTAATTGAATATTTTATGATAAGTAGAGAAAATTAATTATTAATTTACCGTATCTTTTTGGCCAGAGCTGTTTCTATACGTTTTGGGACTAGAGTTTTATACCCTAAAAATATGGTTATAAATAGAATTCTCCTCCTCCATGAAAGATGATGGAAGAACTTTGCCCTTTCTGAGATGCAGTACTTGCCCATACAAATATTTCCTACTCGGAGTTTTTGGGGGTATAGCAGAAGTTCACAGACCTGGAGAACGCATTGGACTATTTGTAAAAAGCTTCAAGACGATTGATTCGTGGTCACGCTTCCAGAGTAAATGTCGATTTTATGTTTAATTAAAATCTGTGTTTATGTGTTGTCTACATTACATTGCAAGTATGATCCTAATTGTTTGTTTCCGTTGTGTATGCCGGTAATCCAATACCATCAACCCTTCCATTATCACAAGTTAAGCTAGTTTCATTATTTATTGACATATTATTTGATCCGCATGATTAATTCACCTCTTTAATTCGGTTTCTACTCTCTTGTCTATATGATAATAATAAGGCTAGATCAAAGATCTCCAAGTAATTCACTATATTTATAACTCAGTTGTATTACCTTCCATAACCCACACAACCACATCAATCAAACATTCAATCACAATACAAATTAAATAGTTCAAGTACATATAAGAAAAGCATCATACCGCACCGATGGAGTTAAGTACTCCACAACTAAAGTACATGTACATACCTATCTCTTCTATATTCCACCCGACATCTCTACACCATAATAATATCATGGTAGTTTCTTACCTGTACCATATCATAATATTTACACCCCAACTTTGTCTTTCACATTATACTCGAATCATGATGGTACATGTTCTATCACACTTGTACATCTGTACATCTTGTCATCGCAGTCGTATGTACATAGTCAGTTTGGCTAAACAAAATTTATGTGTGTGTGTGTGTGCGGTTGCATATATCTGAAATTATTTATGACGTAATCAAATATAAAACACGAAAATTTTGGAAGAAGAGTTAGTTATGGTATGCGCCCTGATTGTTAAGTCAATTTTTAAAAACTTTTCTAAATTGTGATGTTTGCTTTTTTATTTTTGTTAAATAACTCAATTTTAAAATGTGATTATTATAATAATAAATAATGAATAATATTTTTTATGTTTTTTCAATATGTTTATCTATTTAATAGGTTTTAAAAATATATATCACTAAAAATTTAAAATAAGAAAAATAAAAGTAGACATTGCATTTTTTATTTTGCTATAACATATATGAAAGTAAAGTCATTTTTGTAGTTGAGGATTTGACGACAACCTTTACCTTATATATTGATCCTCAAAAAGAAAATACATAAAGAAAGGAAACTTCCTCGGAATGGTATGCGTCATACAATACTAGAATACTTCTCCATTTCATAATAAATTGTATTTTAAATTTTTTATTTTGATTCAAAATAAATGATGTTTTTAATTTATTATTTTGATTCAAAATAAATAGTGTTTCACAAAATCAAAAAAGATATTAATTATTTTTTTCAAATTCACTCCTATTTAAATGAGTGAACTTTTATATAATTAAGAAACTATATTAAATATATTAGAAATAATTCCTCAATGATTCTCATTAAGATCAACGTATATATACAAAACCGAAATATGATATGTGCCTAATTCTAAGGGATACAAGCATGATATGTGCTTAATTCTAAGGGATACAGTTAGCATGATATGTGCCTAAATATATTTACATATATTTAATACATCCCCGCAGTCAAAGACGGAGGTTGTCGGACACTGAGACTGTCACGAAAATCTTCAAATAGAACTCGTGGTAGACCCTTGGTAAAGATGTCTGCGATCTGATATCGGGAAGGTACATGAAGAACATGAACCTTACCACGAGCAACTTTTTCTCGTATAAAATGAATGTCCATCTCAATATGTTTGGTACGTTGATGTTGCACTGGATTACCCTATAAGTAAATAACACTAACATTGTCACAATAAATAAGTGTAGCCTGTTTAATCGGACAATGTAACTCCAAAAGCAAATTTCGTAACCAACATGATTCGGATACTACATTTGCCACACCCCTATACTCGGATTCGGCACTGGACCGAGAAAGAGTAGGTTGTCTCTTAGAAGACCAAGAAATCAAATTATCACTCAAAAATACACAATAACCAGAGGTAGATCGTCTCGTATCCGGGCAACCACCCCAATCAGCATCAGTATATGAAACAAGGGTTGAAACAGAAGATGAGTAGAGATGGAGACCATGGTCAAGTGTACCTTGAATATACCGGATAATGCGTTTGAGAGCTTGCATATGATCAACTCTCGGATCATGCATATGTAAACACACTTGTTGAACAGCATAACAAATATCCGGTCGGGTAAATGTAAGATATTGAAGAGCCCCAGCAAGACTCCTATATAAAGACGGATCCTCATAGGGAGTACTAGAAGTCGCACTAACCTTCTCCTTTGTGTCAACAAGAGTAGGAGATGACTTGCAAGAAGACATTCCGGCTCGCTCAATTATTTGCTCGACATACTTGCATTGTGAAAGGAACATACCACACTTATGTCGAGAAACTGCAATGCCAAGAAAATAATTTAAAGGACCAAGATCCTTCATAGCAAACTCTGAGCCGAGAAGCTTCATAATAGACAGCCGAAGAGCATTAGAAGATGCAGTGAGAATAATATCATCAACATAAAACAAAATATATGCCATATCACGACCCTTGCGATAAATAAATAAAGAATTATCACAATTGCTATTAGAATAACCAAGGGAAATGACATAATCAGCAAATCGCTTATACCAAGCTCGGGGTGCCTGTTTGAGTCCATACAATGACTTACGTAACAAGCATACATAATCTGGATGAGTATGATCCCGATACCCCAATGGTTGATGCATATACACTGTTTCTTGTAGCTCACCATGAAGAAAGGCATTTTTAACATCCAACTAATGAATAAGCCATGCCTTTGATAGAGAAAGAGAAAGAACTGTGCGAATGGTAGTCGGTTTCACCACCGGACTAAATGTTTCGCCACAATCAATGCCCACCTGCTGAGTTTTCCCATCACCTACAAGACGGGCTTTATGCCTCTCAAAAACACCATCAGATTTTTCTTTATGAGCAAAAATCCACATAGAACGAATAACATTCACATTAGGTGGACGGGGCACCAACTCCCATGTCTTATTTTTAATAAGAGCATCATATTCATCATCCATGGCCAACTTCTAATTCGGATCACGAAGGGCTTCTACTGGGTTACGTGGTAGTGGGGACCTTGTAACTGCAGTAGCATATGCATGGTCATATTTTCTATTGGGTTTAAAAATACCCATTTGGCTTCTTGTGACCATAGTGGGCCGATTAGTGGGCAAGGAATTTGATGTTTGGGCAGGAGGTGTGGGGAGAGTAGGAGAAGCTGGGCTGTGGGCGGCAGCTGGGCTCATAGGAGTAGGTCGGTCAGTAGAAGGTGGAGGTAGGTCGTGTGTTTGGGCCGTTTGTAGCTGAGTAGAAGGAGAAGAATTCTGATTTCGTAAGTGATGCAATGTATATGGTGAAATATCATCACATAAAAAATCATAAGTAGAAGCAGAAGGAGTATGCAATTGTGCAAAAGGAAACACATGCTCATCAAACACAACATGCCGACAAATTATAATCTTATTTGAGGACAAGTCATAGCATTTATAACCACGGTGATTTGAAGGATATCCCAAAAAGACACATGGAGTTGAACGAGGTTGCAACTTATTGATGGTTGTAGATGGAAAAAGAGGATAACACAAGCACACAAAAATCCGAATGTGAGAGTAAGATGGAACCTGATGATAAAGAATTTGAAGTGGAGATATATTTTCCAAAAGCTTGCTTGGAAGCACATTAAGAAGATAGGTAGCCATTTGTAACACATGATGCCAAAAAGAAGGGGGAAGAGAGGCATGAGCTAAAAGAGCACGAGTAATATTATTTATAGACCGAATTTTTCGTTCGGCTTTACCATTTTGAGACGAGGTATGAGGACAAGAAAGACGAAAAGACACGCCATTTGTTTTACAAAACTCCCAAAAAGGGCCATTGTCAAACTCCCTCCCATTATCACATTGCACATTCTTAATATTACGTTCAAATTGGGTGAGAATATGAGCTTTAAAAGCTAAGAAGTTGTCAAACACATCCGATTTCTTAGCTATGGGAAAAGTCCACAGATAATTAGAATAATTATCTAAGAAAACAACATAATATTTATGCCCCATAGAACTCAAAATAGGATATGTCCAAAGATCACTATGAATAATATCAAATGGCATAATAGTACTTGATTTTGAAGAAACAAATGGCAACTAAATATGTTTGCCAAAGACACAAGATTGACAAATGCTAGAACTTGAATGACGATTACAATCAATGCTTTTATTTAGCCTAAGAGCATCTAAAACGGAAGCACCCGGATGACCCAAATGATCATGCCAAAGAGTAGGTGAAATGGCTGCAAAGGTTGAGTGGAGGGCTTGATTGTTGATGGAAGAGGTAAGAGGATAAAGGTCCCCCCGACTATAACATCTCATTATTGGCTTCCCCGTCTGAAAATCCTTCACAGAAAAACCAAAAGGATCAAACTCAACTGTCACATAATTATCAATAGTAAACTTACGGACAGAAATGAGGTTTTTAATGATTTTGGGAGCATGAAGAACATTGTGTAGGGACAAAGGAGGATTATGATTAGTCAAAGACGTGTGACCATAACCATGAATTGGAATAATATGACCATTGCCCACAGTAATACCACTATTATGATTACTCAAATTAAAATAAGATGAGAGATTACCATTGGAGAAAGTCATATAAGAAGTAGCTCTGGTGTCCATGTACTATGTCTGATCGGGGGGATTTAACGACATAGTATGCATCGCAGAAGCTATATCAGTTGGTGCATATGTAACGGACTGCCCACTGGTTAAACCCATAAAGGCCTGTTGTGGTCGTGGCCCAAGAAGACCAGGCTGCTGCTGCCCCTTGTTACTCATTGGACGCTGAGCCCACCCTTGTGTTGGATATGGGCAAGGTGGAGTGGCCCATTGTGGCATCCAACCCCAAGGAGGAAAATTAGGCCACGATTGTGACCCCCACTGCTGTTGTTCGTAAGGCTGCTGCCCAGAGCTGGATTGTTGCTGCTGTCCACCCCGAGCACCACCACCGTGAGACTGACCCTGGCGTCCCCCACCAGGACCTTTGCCGCCACCGGAACCCTTACGCCCAGAATTCTTGCGGTTGCCATGTTGCTTCCCACGATAATTAGAATGGTTCGAAAGAGAGGATGGATAACCCGAATCCTCATACTCCAATCCCGAGGTAGTCACCATAGCGGACTCCGAGCCTGCGGCAGCCTCCTTCGCCAAGCCGGCCTCTTCTAAAGTCAACATCGACCGGGCTTGATAGAATGGAGGTAAAGGGTCACTTTATCGAATCAAGGACCAACACCCCGATATGCTCTCGTGAGACCCGAAATGAGTTGAATAACAAGCCGACTATCCCATACCGATGCTCCGACATTCTTTAATTGATCAGCAAGAGACTTGAGACGCTGACAATATGCCAAAACGTTCGGAAAATTCTCCATCTTTGTATTGGAAAATTTGGTTTCAAGAGTTACCACACGGGAATTTTTGTTATCTTGGAAAATATCACGGAGTCGATTTCAAGCTTCCATGGCCGTAGCATCGGGTTCGATAATAGTATGCAAGAGATCATTAGAGATTGTAGCATAAATCCATGAAAGAACCGTAGCATCAAGAGTCGACCGTAATTCCTTTTCATCCTCGATCGAAGGAACCTTCTCTTTGCCCCTGGCAGGAGGAATAATATGATGAAGGACCTTATGAGAGCGTGTGGTGATTTTGAAGAGTTCCGCCCATGTGGAGTATTGGACATTCTCCATTTCTAGAGTGATGGAGATATGGTTCCGAATGTTCGAACCGCAAATGCAGGATGAAAAGTGCTCTTGTTATCCGACATGGTGGACAAAAGAAGAATAGAAAAGAAGAGTAATGGAGAAGAAGAAGAAGGCTAGGGAGCTTTGCGGAAGGAAGAAAAAAGATCGTTTTTCCCTAGATAGCTGATACCATATTAGAAATAATTCCTCAATGATTCTCATTAAGATCAACGTATATATACAAAACCGAAACATGATATGTGCCTAATTCTAAGGGATACAAGCATGATATGTGCCTAATTCTAAGGGATATAGTTAGCATGATATGTGCCTAAATATATTTACATATATTTAACAAAATACTCCCTCCATTCACTTTTATTCGTCCATAATGGACTTTGCAATTTCTTTAAAAAAAAAATAAAAGAAGTGCATATTTTAGTATGATACCCGTGATAGTTAGCATTTCAAAAGATCTTGAAAAATTATTTGAAAAGTAGCAGTTAATATTAAAGGTAAAAAAATACTGTCTTTTTCTTGATATACTAAAGTCATAAAGTAAAAGTGAAAACTTATTTTAGTTTAGTGAAAAAGTAAAAATGAACGGAGAGAATATACTATTTAATTCTTTCTTTCTAAAAATAAACAAAAGTTTTAAAGGATATGTACAAAATAAAAACACCACTTAAATATAAAATAAAGGAAGTAGTAATTATGAGTTTAGTTTCTATCACATTCAATAGTAATAATACCGACTTAATTATACCATTAACTAGTTCAACATAAAAGAAATAAAAGATAAATCCTCATAAGTGCAGGATATAAAAGATGTACGCAACTTAAGTACTCAATTTGTGTTAAAGAAAAAGAGAAAATTACTCCTGCAATTAATTTGACCTCCATTGATCTCATCCTTGCCGAACCTGACTTTCCTCCTATAAATGTATTAATATAAACACTTTGATAAAATTGTAAAGTAAAAGAAAAGAACTATTCATTGGCAATTGTAAACTTAATTAGTCATAGATCAGTTCTAATTATTAAAAAAGTGAAAAATTAATTAATTAATTAAATTATATACATTAGCAAAGCTCACAAGTTACAATTTCACATACCTTTTGTTTGAATAGTTAATATCTATGGAGTTCCATCCTTAATCAACAAACATATTTTGTATTATCCTCAGTGTAATATTACAAAAAATTTTATATATATAACCAAAATATCATGAATATTTGGACTGGTCATCAATTAATTAATAATACGTTCTGAGGTGTATATATATGTATATATTGAACAATAAATAATAATTGAAAAAAGTTAAATATAGAATTTGATTACAATAATCTAATAGTCATAAGGTGTATCAAAACTTCTGATGATCCTATACTAAAATCAAACCCTTTTTAAACCAATGATAAAATAAAATAATTTAAAAACTCATTAGCTTGCATGATAAAAAATGTTGCTAGAATTATATAAATCTTTTCTTCCAAACCATGATGCCCCAAGACCTAGTTTAGACAGGTACAAGAGCTCTACCAGAATACTTGACAAAATAAAATGACACAGCTTCGTCTGCAAAAAAAATTACGGAATCTGAGGCTGAGTACTACACGTCAATCATGAAACTTCAAACCTGCCACAGCCTACACAAAAAAGGTGTAGCAAGGTAGTATAAGTACACCACACATCCGATAGGCATCATAGGCAGACTAAGATTAGTTCACGTAACTGCATATAATTTAACATGCAATCGAATTAATAATTGTAACAACAAGTGCAAATTATATTTATAACCCTACAAGTTCATTTACCACTTTATTTGATTACCATAATTCATCAATATTCGAGAATCTATCCTACCACTCTATCCCTTGTTTCGAATCTTATTATGTTTCTCTCACCTGAATGCAGTGAATACCTTGACTGCTACAGTGATCTCACTACAGCGGTGATTTGCCCGCTGCAACGCCACCCTAGTTAGGTAGTAGTAGGTTTCACTGATCTTATCCTCTATCAACCCTCCATATAAACCTTGTAGCACGTATACCCCATCTACCCTTCCATTATCACAAGTTAAGCCCGTTTTCATTATTTATTGACCTATTGTTTGATCTATATGATTAACTCACCCTCTTTAATTCTGTTTCTACTCTCTTGTCTAAATGAAAATAATAAGGCTAGACCAACGATCTTCTAGTAATTCACTACAATTGATAACTCAATTACGTTACCTTATATAACCCACACAACCACATTGATCAAGCATTCAATCACAATACAAATTAAATAGTTCGAGTACACATAAAGAAAGCATCAAACCATGCCGATGCGTTAAGTCCTCCACAACTAAAGAACATGAACATACCTATCTCTCCGAATTCCGCATCACGTCTCTACACCATAATAATGTCATGTAGTGTCTTATCTATACCTTATCATAATATTTACACCCAAACTATGTCTCTCACATTATACTCGAATCACGTCGGTATATCTTGTATCACACTTGTATACTTGTATATCTTGTCATCGCAGCCATATGTATATAGCAAGTTCGAATTAAAACATTTTATGTGTGCGCCTGCGCATATATTTGAAATTATTTATGACGTAATCAAATCTAAAACATAGAAATTTTGGAAGAAGAGTTAGTTATGGTATGCGCCCTGACTGTTAAGTCTATTTTTATGATTATATTGATTTTTGTCATTTAATTGTCGATTAAATACTTTTCTAAATTGTGATGTTTACTTATTTATTGTTGAATACCTCAATATTAAAATGTGATAATTATAATAATAAATTATGAATAATATTTTTTAATGTTTTTTTCATTATGCTTATCAATTTAATAGGTTTTAAAATATATATATATCTAAAAATTGAAAATATGAAAAATAAAAGTAGACTTGCATTTTTTGTTTGGCTATGAAGTATATAAAAGTACAGTCATTTTGTTGTAATTGATGATTTGAAAAAAACCCTTTACCTTATATATTGATTCCCAAAAAGAAAATACATAAAGAAAGGAAACCTCCTCGTATGCATCATACAGTACTAGACTACTTATTCACTTCATAATAAATGATGTTTTAAATTTTTTATTTTGATTCAAAATAAGTGGTGTTTTTAATTTTTTATTTTGATTCAAAATAAATCGAGTTTTTAATTTATCATTTTGTTTCAAAATACAGATGGTTTTCACATAATAAAAAAAAGATATTAATTATTTTTCTCAAATTCACTACTATTTAATTGAGTGGATTTCTATGTAATTAAGAAACTATATTAAATACTCCCTCCATTCACTTTATTTTATCCATCATAGAGTTTGTACTTTCTTTCAAAATAAAATAAAATAACTGCATATTTTAGTATAATACTCGTGACAGTTAGCATTGCAAAAGATCTTGGAAATTTATTTGAAAAAGTAGTAGTTAATATTAAAGGTAAAAAAAAATATCTTTTTCTTGATATACTAAAGTGAAAAAGTAAATGTAAAAACTTATTTTAACATAGTTAAAAAGTAAAAATGAACGGAGAGAATAAGTACTATTTAATTCTTTCTTCCTAAAAATAAACAAATTTATAAAGGACAGTGCACAAAATAAAAACACCACTTAAATATAAAATAAAGAGAGTAATAATTAAAAGTTTAGTTTCTATCACATTCAATAATAATAATAATAATAATAATAATAATAATAATGACTTAATTATACAATTAACTAGTTCAACATAAAAAAATAAAAGATAAATCCTCATAAGTGCAGGATATAAATGATGTACCCAACTTAAATTAAGGACTCAACACATGTCAACGAAAAAAACAAAAATTACTCCTGCAACTATTTGACCTCCATCGATCTCATATTTATTGAATTTGGCTTTCCTCTTGCAAAATGTTTGAATATAAACACTTAGATAAAATTGTAAAGTAAAAACAAAAGAACTATCGATTGATAAAACTTAATTAGCCATAGATCAATTCTATTTATTAAAAAGTGAAGAATTAATTAATTAAATAAATTGTATAAATTAGCAAAGCTTACAAGTTACGATTTCACGTACCTTTTGTTTGGATTGTTGATATCTATGGAGTTCCATCCTTGATGGGAAAACATGTTTTGTACTCCCTCTATGTAATACTACAGGAAATTTTATATATATAATCAAAATATCATGAATATTTTGACTGATCCAATAATTAATGATACGATTTGAGGCATGTATGTATAAACATATATATATATATTGAATATCAAATAATAATAATTGAAAAAAAGAAGAAGATAGAATTTGATTAAAATAATCGAAAAGTCATAATGTGTATCAAAACTTCTGATGATTTTACACTAAAATCAAGCCATTCATTATTTATAAAACTAGATAATAATTAGCACATTTAATACTTAAAACATATATTCAAGATTAACAAAGTAATTGAATATTTTATGATAAGTAGAGAAAATTAATTATTAATTTACCGTATCTTTGTGGCCAGAACTGTTTCCTTTTATTCTAACACTAATTTCAGTTGTCCAACCATCAGGTAAGATGAAAACTTTAGCATTAATCCTTTCACGTTTGCTCTCTGATTTTCCTCTAATTAGCTCTTGTGGAGGATCAGTAGCGCTTCTATAAGCCCTCCTAGGGTTGGTTCTTCTTGCAACCAATGGCTCATTAATAGATTCGATAGCAGAAGCTTCTATCTTTTTCTTTATAACCTCATCATCCATTTCCGAGTAAAGCAAAATTATCTCACTTTTTTTTATTTCTAGACCAATTTCTTGCTTGACCACATCATCATCATCACTGATTTCTTTATGATGTTTTTGATCAATCATAAAAAATTGATCCATATCAGTCTTCAGATCTGTGTCACCTTTCTTCACTTCTTTATCACTTTCTTCTATGGCGATTTTTTGAGTATCAGGAACAACTTCTTTCTGCTCGTCTTGATCAGTCATAAGAATTGACTGTTTATCATCAGCTTTGTGAATTTGATCAGATGAAATCTTGCGATGGACCCTTTCATCACCATCAAAAAGTTGTTCAATTTCAAAGAATATATCATCACAAGTATCCATCACTTTTTGATTAGTTAGATAGATAGAATGTCAAGTAAAAAATAAAAAGAGAGAGAGTAGAAAAAATAAAGAATTTTTTTTCGATACAAACTGAAGATGTGTGAGAGTGGTTTTGTGGAGTTTTTGAGTATTATGATATGATGACACCATTACTTTTTTACTTCTGTCCAAAATAATCACATGAATGATGCCATTTAAACATGCAAGTGATCCCTCACAATTTTTTTTTTTACATTTTAGTCCTTTTTAAAATTTTTATTAAATTATTTTAAGATTAAGAAGACCAAAGAGTAACAATTAAGATAAAGACTCTTATTATAATTTTGCATATTGAGAAGAATCACCATACATCGGCTTTTTTTTCCTACTATATTGGCAATGCAATGAAGATAGTGGAAATTAATATTTTCAACCCAGGAGTATTTTTTGTAGTTGAATCTTTTATATTGTTCCCAAATCTAATATACGAAAATCAGGAGGAATAGTTAATTATGGTATGTTCTGACTGTTAAGTACGTTATTGTGATTATGTTGATTTTTATCATTTAATTATCGATTAAAAAATTTACTATACGTGGTATTTACTTGTCGTTTGTTAAATAATTGAATTTTTAAAAGTGATGATTGTAATTATAAGCAATTGGGGATATTGTTTTATGTCTTTTTTATGTTTATCAACTCAAGGGGTTGTAATGATTGCATTATCACTAAAATAGGAAATAAAAAAATAATAAATTTGATTTTTTTTTTGGGTTGGGTAGGGGGAAGGGGAATATAATTCTATATATAGTTTTTTAATAAACTTAGTTACGTTATTTCCATTTCCTGACACGAATGGGCGAGTCGTGCGGGCACCTGCATAAACTTTAGCTTGATAGGAGAATCACTTTTTAAAGCAACACATAAAATAAAATAATTTAAATACTCATTAGCATGCATGATACAAAATGTTGCTAGAATTATAAAAAAAATCTTTTCTTCCAAACTATAACTCCGAAAGACCAAGTCTAGACAAGTACAAGAGCTCTACCAGAATACTTGACAAAATAAAATGACACAGATTTGTCTGCGGAAAAAATAACGAAAGCCGAGGCTGAGTACTCCACGCCAATCATGAAACTTTAAACCTGCCACAACCTACACCAAAAAGGTGTAATAAGGTAGTATAAATACACCACACGTACCAGTAGGTATCATTGGCAGACTAAGATTAGTTCACATAAAGACATATAATTTAACATGAAATTGAATTAATAAATGTAACAATGACTTCTAATTATATTTATTTGGACCCCACAAGTTCATTTTTCACTTTATTTGACTACCATAATTCATCAATATTCCAGCATCTACCCAACCACTCTAGCACTCGTTCCAAATATTATTTTGTTTCTCTCACCTCACTGCAGTGGATGCTATGACCGCTACAACGGTGATTTGCCTGCTGCAGCGCCACCCTAGTTAGGCAGTTATCGGTTTCACTAATTCTCTCCTCTATAAACCCGCCATATAAACCTTGTAGCACGTCTACCCCATTTACCCTTCCATTATCACAAGTTAAGCCCGTATTTATTATTTAATGACCTATTATTTGACCTGCATGATTAACTCACCCTCTTTAATTTCATTTCTACTCTCTTGTCTATATGATAATAATAAAGCTAGACCAAAAATCTCCTAGTAATTCACTACAATTTATAACTCAGTTGTGTTACCTTGTATAACCCACACAAAAACATTAATCAAGCATTCAATCACAACATAAATTAAATAACTCAAGTACACATAAGGAAAGCATCATACCATACCGATGGAGTTAAGTACTCCACAAATAAAGTACATGCACATACCTATCTCTTCTAAATTCCACACGACGTCTCTACACCATAATAATATCATGTAGTGTCTTGCCAGTACGATATCATAATTTTTACACCCCAACCGTGTCTCTCACATTATACTCGAATGATGATGGTATATCTTGTATCATACTTGTACATCTGTACATCTCGTCATCACAGTCGTTTGTACATAGCCAGTTTGGCTAAAAAAATTTTAAGTGTGTGTGCGCGCGCGATTGCGTATATCTTAAATCATTTATGATGTAATTAAATCTAAAACACAAAAATTTTGGAAGAAGAGTTAGTTATGGTATGCACCCTAACTGTTAAGTGTGTTTTTAAAAACTTTTCTAAATTGTGATGTTTACTTTATTTTTTGTTGAATAACTCAATATTAAAATGTGATTATTATAATAATAAATAATGAATAATATTCTTTTATGTTTTTTCAATATGTTTATCAATTTAATAGGTTTTAAAAATATATATCACTAAAAATTTAAAATAAGAAAAATAAAAGTAGACATTGCATTATTTGTTTGCCTGTAACATATATGAAAGTAAAGTCATTTTTGTAGTTGAGGATTAGACGACAACCTTTACCTTATATATTGATCCTCAAAAAGAAAATACATAAAGGAAAGAAACTTCCTCAGAGTGGTATGCGTCATACAATACTAGAATACTTCTCCATTTCAAAATAAATTGTATTTTAAATTTTTTATTTTGATTCAAAATAAATGGTGTTTTTAATTTATTATTTTGATTCAAAATAAATGGTGTTTCATAAAATCAAAAAAGATATTAATTATTTTTTTCAAATTCACTCCTATTTAAATGAGTGGATTTTTATGTAATTTGAGAAACTATATTAAATACTCCCTCCGTTCACTTTTATTTGTCCATAATGGACTTTGACTTTCTTTTAAAAAAGAATAAAAGAAGTGCATATTTTAGTATAATACCCGTGATAGTTAGCATTTCAAAAGATCTTGAAAATTTATTTGAAAAAGTAGTAGTTAATATTAAAGGTAAATACTGTCTTTTTCTTGATATACTAAAGTCAAAAAGTAAAAGTGAAAACTTATTTTAGTATAGCGAAAAAGTAAAAAAATGAACAAAGAGAATATACTATTTAATTCTTTCTCTGTAAAAATAAATAAAAATTTTAAAGGAGGTGTACAAAATAAAAACACCACTTAAATATAAAATAAAGGGAGCAGTAATTATGAGTTTAGTTTCTATCACATTCAATAGTAAAAATACCGACCTAATTATACTATTAACTAGTTTAACATAAAAAAAAAAAGATAAATTCTCATAAGTACAGGATATAAAAGATGTACGCAACTTAAATTAAGTACACAATTCATGTTAAAGAAAAACAGAGAAAATTATTTCTGCAATTATTTGACCTCCATTGATCTAATCCTTGCTGAACTTGGTTTTCCTCCTGCAAAATGTATTAATATAAACACTTTGATAAAATTGAAAAGTAAAAGAAAAGAACTATTGATTGGCAACTGTAAACTTAATTAGTCATAGATCAGTTCTAATTATTAAAAAAGTGAAGAATTAATTAATTAATTAAATTATATAAATTAGCAAAGCTCACAAGTTACAATTTCACATACCTTTTGTTTAGATTATTAATATCTATGGAGTTTCATCCTTAATCAACAAACATGTTTTGTATTATCCTCAATGTATTATTACAGGAAACTTTATATATATATATATATATATAACCAAAACATCATGAATATTTTGAATGATCAATTAATTAATGATAAGTTTTGAGGTGTATATATATGTAGATATTGAACATTAAATAATAATAATTGGAAAAAATTATAGAATTTGATTACAATAATCTAATAGTCATAATGTGTATCAAAACTTCTAATGATCTTACACTAAGATCAAATCCTTTATTGTTTATAAAACTAGATAAAAATTTAGTGCATTTGAAATTAAAAATATATATCCAAGATTATCAAAGTAATTGAATATTTTATGATAAATAGAGGAAATTAATTATTAATTTACCGTATCTTTATGACCTAAACTGTTTCCTTTTACTCTAACATGAATTTCAAATGTCCAACCATCAGATAAGATTAAATCTTTAGTATTAATCCTTTCACGTTTGCTCTCTGATTTTCCTATAATTAGCTCTTTATGGAGTATGGCTATTCCTTCTATGAGCCTTCTTAGAGTTCCTTCTTCTTGCAACCAATGGATCCTTAGTAGATTCGATAGCAGAAACTTCTCTCTTTTTCTTTATAACCTCATCACCAATTTTCGAGTCAAGCAAATTTATCTCACTTTTTTCGATTTCTATACCATTTTCTTGCCTGACCACATAATCGTCATCACTGATTTCTCTATGATGTTTCTGATCAATCATAACAAATTGATCAACATCAGTCATCAAATCTGTGTCACCTTTCTTCACTTCTTTATCACTTTCTTCTATGGCGATTTTATAAGCATCAGGAACGACTTCTTTCTGCTCATCCTGATCAATCATAGGAATTGACTGATTATCATCAACTTTGTGAATTTGACCAATTGAAATCTTGCGATAGTCCCATTCATCACCATCAAAAAGTGGTTCAAGTTCATAGAATATATTATCATAAGTATCCATCATTTTTTGATTAGTTAGGTTGATAGAAGGTCAAGAAGAAAATAAAAAAGAAAGAGTAGAAAAAATGGAGAAATATTTTTTCGATACAAACTGAAGATGTGCGAGAGTGGTTTTGTAGAGTTTTTGAGTTTATATGATATGATGACAATGTTACTCTTTACTTCTATCCAAAATAATCACATGAATGATGCTATTTAAAAATGTAAGTGATCCCTCACAATTTTTATTTTTACATTTTAGTCCTTTTTAAAAGGTTATATAAAATTATTTTAAGATTAAGAAGACTGGGGAATAACAATTAAAATAAAGACTCTTATTATCATCTTGGATGTTGAGAAGAATCACCATACATCGACTTTTTTTTTCTACTATATTTGCAATGCAATGAAGATTGTGGAAATTAATATTTTCTACCAAGGAGTATTTTTTGTAGGTGAATCTTCTATATCGTTCCCAAATCTAAAATTCGTAAAGCCAGGAAGAGTAGTTAATTATGGTACGCGTTCTGACTGTTAAGCATGTTATTATGATTATGTTCATTTAATTTTTATCATTTAATTATATATTAAAAAAATTAGTAAATCATGGTATTTACTTGTCATTTGTTAAATAACCTAATTTTAAAAGTGATGATTGTAATTATAAGCAATTGATGATGTTCTTTTATGTTTTTTTTATGATTATCAATTTAAGGAGTTTTAATGATTGTAGTATGACTAAAATAAGAAATAAAAAATAATAAAAGTTAATTTTTTTGGGTTGGGGAGGGGGAGGGGGATATAATGCTATATGTAGTTTTCGTATATACTTAGTTATGTTGTTCTCATTTCACGATCCGAATGGGCGGGTCGTGCAAGCACCTCATCGACATTAGCTCAATAGGAGAACTCCTTTTTAAACCAATGCATAAAATAAAATAATTTAAAAATTCATTAGCTTGCATGATAAAAAATATTGCTAGTATTATAATAAATCTTTTCTTTCAAACCATGATTCCCCAAGACCTAGTCTAGACAGGTACAAGAGCTCTACCAGAATACTTGAATAAATAAAATGACACAGCTTCGTCTATGGAAAAAATTACAAAATTTGAGGCTGAGTACTACACGTCAATCATGAAACTTCAAACCCGCCACAGCCTAAACCTAAATGGTTTAGCAAGATAGTATAAGTACACCACACATACCGATAAGCATCATCGGCAGACTAAGATTAGTTCACGTAACTGCATATAATTTAACATGCAATCGAATTAATAATTGTAACAACAAGTGCAAATTATATTTATAACCCTACAAGTTCATTTACCACTTTATTTGATTACCATAATTCATCAATATTCGAGAATCTATCCTACCACTCTATCCCTTGTTCCGAATCTTATTTTGTTTCTCTCACCTCAATGTAGAGAATACCTTGACTGCTACAGCGATCTCGCTACAACGGTGATTTGCTCGCTGCAACGCTACCCTAGTTAGGCAGTAGTAGGTTTCACTAATCCTCTCCTCTATTACCCCGCCATATAAATCTTGTAGCACGTATTACCCCATCTACCCTTCCATTATCACAAGTTAAGCCCATTTTCATTATTCATTGACCTATTATTTGATCTGTATGATTAACTCACCCTCTTTAATTCCGTTTCCACTCTCTTGTCTAAATGAAAATAATAAGGCTAGACCAACGATCTTCTAGTAATTCACTACAATTGATAACTCAATTATGTTATCTTATATAACCCGCACAACCATATTGATCAAGCATTCAATCACAATACAAATTAAATAGCTCAAATACACATAAAGAAAGCATCAAACCATGTTGATGAAGTTAAGTCCTCCACAACTAAAGTACATGAACATACCCATCTCTCCGAATTCCGCACCACGTCTCTACACCATAATAATATCATGTAGTATCTTACCTGTACCGTATCATAATATTTACACCCCAACTATTTCTCTCACATTATACTTGAATCATGTTGGTATATCTTGTATCACACTTGTATATTTGTATATCTTGTCATCGCAGCCATGTGTATATAGCCAGTTTGGCTAAAAAAAAATTTATGTGTGTGCCTGCGCATATATTTGAAATTATTTATGACGTAATCAAATCTAAAACATAGAAATTTTGGAAGAAGAGTTAGTTATGGTATGCGCTCTGACTGTTAAGTCTGTTTTTATGATTATATTGATTTTTGTCATTTAATTGTCGATTAAATACTTTACTAAATTGTGATGTTTACTTATTTTTTGTTGAATAACTCAATTTTAAAATGTAATAATTATAATGATAAATAATGAATAATATTTTTAATTTTTTTTAAATTATGCTTATCAATTTAATAGGTTTTAAAATATATATATCTCTAAAAATTGAAAATAAGAAAAATAAAAGTAGACTTGCATTTTTTGTTTGGCTATGAAGTATATAAAAGTACAGTCATTTTGTTGTAATTGATGATTTGACAATAACCTTTACCTTATATATTGATCCTAAAAAAGAAAATACATAAAGGAAGGAAACCTCCTCACTGTGGTAGGCGTCATACAGTACTAGACTACTTATCCACTTCATAATAAATGATGTTTTAAATTTTTTATTTTGATTCAAAATAAATGGTATTTTTAATTTTTTATTTTAATTCAAAATAAATCAAGTTTTTAATTTATTATTTTGATTCAAAATAGATGGTGTTTCACATAATAAAAAAATAGATATTAATTATTTTTCTCTCAAATTCACTACTATTTAAATGAGTGAATTTTTATGTAATTAAGAAACTATATTAAATACTTCCTCCATTCACTTTTATTTATCCATCATAGAGTTTTTACTTTCTTTAAAAATAAAATAAAAGAAGTGCATATTTTAGTATAATACTCGTGACAGTTAGCATTGTAAAAGATCTTGAAAAATTATTTGGAAAAGTAGTAGTTAATATTAAAGATAAAAAAAATTCTGTCTTTTTTTTGATATACTAAAGTGAAAAAGTAAATGTGAAAACTTATTTTAATATAGTTAAAAAGTAAAATGAATAGAGAGAATAAGTACTATTTAATTCTTTCTTTCTAAAAATAAACAAAATTTATAAAGAAGGTGCACAAAAGAAAAATGGCACTTAAATATAAAATAAAGAGAGTAGTAATTATGAGTTTAGTTTCTATCACATTCAATAATAATAATAAAAAATAATAAATTTGAATGTACTAAGTAAGTGAGAGATATAATAAGCATGAAAGAACAAGTAACTGAACTGTAATGACATAAAATGACCAACTGAAATAATGAAGACTGATACAACTGAAATATAACTAATATGATTAGTAATGACCCTGGCTGATGGTCATAGACATGTCCTGGATCTGAGATACTGAACTTAGCTAAATTGAACTGAAGTGAACTAAACTGAGATTGTACTGACTAGTGGGAGAGTCTATAACCGACATATAACCACGTGAGCTAATTGTGCAGTTCGATGCATACGCCCCATCGATAGGACCCAATATACCTTGCTAGGGTATAAAGGCATGAACTGGGTGATCACAAATCTGGGCCCATTAGGGAAAAAATAACATACGGTGGCAATGTAATTCTGGGAACCTGGGTGCGCTGGAACCTCGGCCCTCTCGATGCTAAGTACTACTCCCACTGGATAAAACTAAATTGTCTTCTAAGCTAATAGATCAAAGCTGGGGCCCAAGACTAAATCAGGGACACTTATCTGGAAGTACTCTGAGAGTCTTATTAGACTGAATACTGTAACTGGTGTTATAAGACTAGTCAGAGCTGTTTATCTGTAAGAGTCTTGTAATGCCCAAGAACCCTAAGATCAAACCCGAGAATTGAAACGGAGAAAATAGAATTTTCTACACCAGATTATAGAACGAGTCATCCTGTGACCTGTGGGGTAGGCCACGAGTCGTGGAGTGACTCATGGGGAAGGGTCCGGACTTGGTTGAAAATTTTGAAAATTGAGTGACCACGGGTATGACCACGAATCGTTGTCAACACCACGAGTCTTCATATAAGTCATGGTCAAGGGTTGACTGAAAGTTGGAAAATTCAGGCAGTGTACTTAACAGATCATCACCACGACTCATCGGGTACACCACGAGTCGTGGTGTCCCCTATGGTGACCCATGAAGAGGAATCTTGGCTCAGTGGCAACGGGAGATGTCACGATTTGTTAGGTCCCCTAATGACTCATGAAGTTAGTCATTGGCAGGCTGTTGAATTTGAAGAAAATTTCTAGTGCAAATCACGACTGGGCACCACGAGTCATCCCTGACCTCACGACTCGTGGAGTGCCTCATGGGGGCTGGTAAGGTCCTTTTTCCTGTGAATTTCCTAGAGTGTTTTATGTAATTTTCTAAACTCCTAGACTCTAGAATACGTCGTTTTGGATTTTAATTAAGGGGATTTATAGGTGTAACCGATGGTTTTACTTCATTCCTCGCATCCCCACAGAAGTTAAAATGTATAATTCTCTCAAAAAGACTTAGAGCAGAAGCTAGGGCAATCGAATTCTCCTCAGATTTTCAAGATATTCTCTCAGGGATTTCCATCACCAGGTATATGGGAATTCCATAAGGGAATAGTTCTTCCCTTGTGTCCCCAAAATCTCCTTTATCTTCTCTATCAGTTTAAACTCTGAACTTTCAAATGTGAATAAATTATATGTCAGACTTCATTTATAGCATGCGAAATATTGTTTATGCTGATTGTTGTTATATTTACTACCTAGTTATCATGTTAATACTCATTCTTGTAAGGATGGTTTTAGCCCTAGTTTTGAATGCAGTAAACTAGAATTTTTCTTGTTGGTCTAGTTTTTCCTTGTGGCTTGATGCTATTAGTTGGGGTTTCCCATATTGCTAGAACATGTTGAGATATCAGTCAGATGCTTGTTAGTCCAGTCTCAGTCAATTATTAGTAAACTCGGTATAGTCCAGAAATGTCAGCTGATCAGTTTGACTATAGTTAATTCTTGAGGTGTCCATGATGCCTCCCAATTATCAGTATTAGACTCAGTATCAGATTTTAGTGTTTCTTTAGGCGTTCATGACACTTTCAGATAAGCAGCTCTGATTAGCCCTAGGACCCCAGCTTTAGATTATAGTTTGTTCTTCAGATAGTTACGACGCTTCCAGATAAGCAGCTCTGACCAGTCTTAGAACACCAGTTATAGAATCCGATCCGATAAGTCTTTCAGGGTACTTCCAGATAGGTATTCCCGACTTAGTCTTGGGCCCCCGTTTTGAGCTATCATCTTAGTAGTCATGCTAGGACTATCCAGTGGGAGTAGGACTTAGCACCGAGTGGACCGGGGTTCCAGTGCACCCAAGTTTCCAAAACTATGTTGCCATTGTAGGATATATTTTATTGGCCTAATGACCCCAGACCTATGATCACTTAGTTCATGCCTTTATACCCCGACAAGGTATATTTGGTCCTACTGATGGGGTGTATACATCAGACTCCACGTCTAGCTTACATGGTTATATGTCGGTTATAGACTCTCCCACTAATCACTTCAGTTCAGTCTCAGATTAGCTTAGTTAGAACAGTTTCATACTACCCAGTTCAGTACAGTACTTCAGATTAGTATCTCAGATTTAGGGCATGTCTTTGACCATCAGACAGGATCATTTTGACCATCTCAATATATCACAGTATGTTCAGTTTCAGTACTTCAGTTGGTCATTGCATGTCTTTACAATCTAGTTGTTTTATTCTCCGTGTTATGGTTTCTCTCACTTACTCAGTACATTCAAAGTACTGATGTATACTTTTTATGTTGTATCGTTTTATGATACAGCTGCAAGTTCTCAGTCTCAGCACTGTTAGCAGACCTTGCTCAAAAGTTCAGTTGCATCATTGGTGAGTCCTCATATTTTGAGGACGAGGATTATTTCTATTCAGTTGTATTTCTTCAATTAGACTTAGAGTTAGCTAGGGGCTTGTCCCAGCAACTCATCAGACAGATAGCTTTCAGCCACATATATAGATTCAGATTTTTAGCTTTGTTTTAGTTGTTTTAAACTTTATGATTTACTACTTTTTCATAAATATTTTATTTTATTATTTTAAAGATTTCTCTATCTCTTTACTCAGAATGTCAATGTTATGATAGACCATGGGTTGACATGGGGTTACTTGTGAACCCAAGTACCGTGTCTCATCCAGGGTATAGACACGGGGCGTGACACGTCGTAATCATCTAAAGAACAAACTGATAACCGATAACTGATTCTAATAACTGATAACTGGGAGGCATTATAAACACCTCAAGAATTGACTATAGTCAAACTGATCAGCTTACATTACTGAAAGATACTGAAGATATTAACATTATGACTGAAACTGAGCTAGCATGCAACTGACTAAGAATTTAACTGATAATAATAGCATGGAATTCCTAACATTGATAGAGTCAAGAAACACTATGTCTATAAAGTTATGCAAGACCCTAATTTCTGTATTCAAGAACTAGGGCTAATACCCATTTATAGGAAACAAGTATAAACATGATCTCTAAGTAGAGCCGTCAAAATGTGCTTTGCCCTTGGGGCTAGCCCAACCCAGATATGGTTGGGTTAAGATTTTTTAAGCTCATTTAAAATGAGGCTTATAAGCCCAGCCCAAGTCAGCCTCTAGCCCTTGAGGCTTGACCAAGGCTGGGCCAAGGCCGGCCCGTGGGCCAAAAGACCATTTAATTTAAATTAAAATTTAAAAGAATATTATGAAAAAAGAAGTAAAAACTAGAAATATTGATTACCAAATAAGTCTTAATAACTCACACAATACTTTACTCATTTAGCGTTAAATTTCTAATATTAAAATTTCTACTTACCAAATATAAAAATTACATTCATCATGAAAATATTTAAACACTTGTTGCAACTCAAAATCGGTTACACGACTTTACCCAAATTCAAAGTGGTAATATTTTTAAGTGAATTTAAAAATTATTAATTTTGATATATAGTTATTTGATAATGTTTAAATAATTAAATTTGCAATATGAATGTAGACGAAAATGAAGATGCTAGTTAAGATAATTTTATCAGCCGATTCAAATATGCTTGATGGTGTGTGGGTATGGAATATGTTTTAAGTTATCGTAGAATTATGTACTTTCATATAATCATTAGTTAGAAATGTTACAAATTGCCATACCTATAAGTTTAAATGTATATTGAAAAGAATTTTTCTTATAAAAAAAAGGATTGAAAAAAACGAAAGGCTCTTCCGTCCCAGCCCGTGGCCCTTTTAGGGCTGGGTTGGGCTGGCCCATTTTGACAGCTCTATATCTAAGTAATGAAAATATAGCAACTATTAATATGAACAACATTTCACATGAACTGAATTGGATTCTGGTTGGAAATTTTCTAAATTTCAAAAGTCTTAGGGCTATAACTGATAAGAAAATTTAAATGGATTTTGGGGAACAAGGGAAGGTCAATTCCCTTGCTAAATTCTCACATACCTGGTGAAAGATTCTTGATTAAATCCTTGAGAAATTCTTAGAAGAAAATCGAACCCTTGCTCTTGCTCTGTGCTTTCTGACTAAGTTCTAAGTTCTGACTTTTGAGAGAATGAGAGGAATGAAGAGGGAACGTCGATTACCTCCCTAAATTCCCTGAATATAACCTAAAATGACATAGTTTAGAGATTAAAGAGGTGAAAAGTTACAAAAATACCCCTGAAAGAGAATATGAAAAATCGCCCGACAAGGACCAATAGGTCACACAACGAGTCGATGGTTGATACCACGACTCATTGGGACCAGTCGTTGGTCTTAGGCCTGGAATTAGGGCTCACTATAATTTAGCAACAGGAGGGGACCACGACTCATTGGATGAACCAACGGGTCGTTGGTACCTCTCATTTTCAATGGTAGGATTTTTAACAAAACTTAGGAACCCCACTAACGTATGACACAATGACTCGTTGTGTATGGTCATTGTCAAGACTGCCTAGTCTTGAAATCTAGCGACGGGTGGAGATGATGACTCGTTGGAGGTGATAATGAGTCGTTGGTCTCACTCGTTGCTTCTGGGAGATGCCTGGTAGATTTCTGAACAATGGACGACAGGATGACTCCTTCCAATGTCCTATGCCTTGTCGGTTCCCGAGGGAAATTCTGCAAAGCTGACAATGTCTCCGATAATGGCCTGTTAGAGGTGACAATGATCCGTTGTCTGGGTCGTTCTGTGATAAAATTTTCTATTTTCCCTTGGTTTTTCATGCAAGGTCTGAGTTTGTTCTAGGAAAATTTTGGGATGTTACATTCTATGAGCCCTCTTAGGGTTATTTCTTCTTGCAACCAATGGCTCATTAGTAGATTCGATAGCAGAAGCTTCTCTCTTTTTCTTTATAAATTTATCATCAATTTTCGAGTCAAGCAGATTTATGTCACTTTTTTGGATTTCTATACCATTTTATTGCTTAACCACATCATCATCATCACTGATTTCTTTATGATGTTTCTGATCAACCATAAAACATTAATCAACATCAGTCTTCTGATCTATGTCATCTTTTTTCACTTCTTTATCACTTTCTTCTATGGTGATTTTTTGACCATCAGGAACAACTTCTTTCTGCTCGTCCTGATCAATCATAGGAATTGAGTGTTTTGTCATAAACTTTGTGAATTTGATCAGTTGAAATCTTGCGATGGTCCCATTCATCACTGTCAAAAAGTGGTTCAAGTTCATAGAATATACCATCATAAGTATCCATCACTTTTTGATTAGTTAGATGGATAGAAGGTCAAGAAAAAAAATAAAAATGAGAGAGTAGAAAAAAATGGAGAAATATTTTTTCGATACAAACTAAAGATGTGTAAGAGTGATTTTGTGGAGTTTTTGAGTATATATGAGATGATGAAACTGTTACTTTCCTTCTTCTGTCCAAAATAATGACATGAATGATACTATTTAAACATGTAAGTGATCCCTCACAATTTTTTTTTATATTTTAGTCCTTTTTAAATTATTTTAAGATTAAGAAGACCTTGGGAGTAAGAATTAAGATATATATCATCTTGCATATTGAGAAGAATCACCATACATCGGCTTCTTTTTTTCTACTATTTTGCAATGCAATGAAGATTGTGGAAATTAATATTTTCTACCAAGGAGTATTCTTTGTAGTTGAATCTTCTATATTGTTCCCAAATCTAAAATACAGAAAGTCAGGAAGAATGGTTAATTGTGGTACACGTTCCAACTGTTAAGCACATTACTATGATTATGTTTATTTTTATCATTTAATTATCTATTAAGAAATTTACTAAATCATGGTATTTACTTATCGTTTGTTAAATAACCTAATTTTTAAAAGTGATGATTGTAATTATAAGCAATTGGTGATGTTCTTTTATTTCTTTTTTATGTTTATCAATTTAAGGGGTTTTAATGATTGCATTGTCACTAAAATAAGAAATAAAAAATAATAAAAAAGTTGATTTTTTTCTGGTTGGGGAGGGGGGAGGGGGGAGGGGGATATAATGCTATATATAGTTTTTGTATATACTTAGTTATGTTGTTCCCATTTCACGATCTAAATGGGCTGGTCGTGTGAACACGTGCATCAGTATTAGCTTGATAGGAGAACACCTTTTTAAACCAATGCATAAAATAAAATAATTTAAATACTCATTAGCTTGCATGATAAAGAAACATTGTTAGAATTATACTAAATCTTTTCTTCCGAACCGTGAATCTCCAAGACCTAGTCTAGAGAGGTACAAGATCTCTATAAGAATACTTGAAAAAATAAAATGACACAGCTTTGTCTGCAGAAAAAATTATGAAAGTTGAGGCTGAGTACTCCACGTCAATCATGAAACTTCAAATCTGCCACAACCTACACCAAAAAGGTGTATCAAGGTAGTATCAGTACACCACAAATATCGATAGGCATCTTCGGCAGGCTAAGATTAGTTTACGTAACTGCATATAACTTAACATGCGATCGAATTAATAAATGTAACAACGACTGCAAATTATATTTATAATCCCACAAGTTCATTTACCACTTTATTTGATTACCATAACTCATCAATATTCGAGAATCTACCCTACCACTTTAGCCCTTGTTCCAAATCTTATTCTGTTTCTCTCACCTTAATGCATCGGATACCTTGACCGCTACAACGATCTCGCTACAACGGGTGATTTGCCGCTGCAGCGCTAACCTCGTTAGGCAGTAGTAGATTTCATTGATCCTCTCCTCAATTAACCCGCCTTATAAACCTTATAGCACGTATACCCCATCTACCATTCCATTATCACAAGTTAAGCCCGTTTTCATTATTTATTGACCTATTGTTTGATCCACATAATTAACTTACCCTCTTTAATTCCGTTTCTACTCTCTTGTCTATATGATAATAATAAGGCTAGACCAACGATCTCCTAGTAATTCACTACTACTGATAACTCAGTTGCATTACCTTCTATAACCCACACAACCACATTGATCAAGCATTCAATCACAATTCAAATTAAATAGCTCAAGTTCACATAAAGAAAGCATCAAACCATACTGATGGAGTTAATTCCTCCACAACTAAAGTACATGTACATACCTGTCTCTTCCGAATTCTGTACCACGTCTCTACACCATAATAATGTCATGTGATTTCTTACCTGTATAGTAGCATAATATTTACACCCCAGCTATGTCGCTCACATTATACTCGAATCACGTCAGTAGATCTTGTATCACACTTGTATATTTGTAAATCTTGTCATCGCTGTCGTATGTGTATAGCCAGTTTGACTAAAAATATTTATGTGTGGGCGCATGCATATATTTGAAATTATTTATGTCATAATCAAATCTAAAACACAGAAATTTTGAAAGAAGAGTTAGTTATGGTATGCGCCCTGGTTGTTAAGTTTATTTTTATGGTTATATTGATTTTTGTCATTTAATTGTCGATTAAATGCTTTTCTAGATTGTGATGTTTACTTGTTTTTGTTGAATAACTTAATTTTAAAATGTGATAATTATAATAATAAATAATGAATAATATTTTTTTTAATGTTTTTTTCATTATGTTTGTCAATTTAGTAGGTTTTAAAAATATATCTCTAAAAATTGAAAATAAGAAAAGTAAAAGTAGACATTGCATTTTTTTGTTTAGCTATAAAGTATATAAAAGTACCGTCATTTTGTTGTAATTGATGATTTGACAATAATCTTTACCTTATATATTGATCCTCAAAAAGAAAATACATAAAGGAAGAAAACCTCCTCAGAGTGGTATGCGTCATAAAGTACTAGAATACTTATCCACTTATTAATAAATGGTAGTTTTAATTTCTTATTTTGATTCAAAATAATTGGTGTTTTTAATTTTTTATTCTGATTCAAAATAAATCTAGTTTTTAATTTATTATTTTGATTCAAAATAAATGGTGTTTCACATAATCAAAAAATATATTAATTGTTCTTTTCAAATTCACTACTATTTAAATAAGTGGATTTTTATGTAATTAAGAAACTATATTAAATATTTCCTCCATTCACTTTTATTTATCCATCATGGACTTTTTACTTTCTTTCAAAACAAAATAAAGAACCGCATATTTTAGTATAATACTCGTGACAGTTGGCATTTCAAAAGATCTTTAAAAAATTATTTGAAAAAGTAGTAGTTAATATTAAAAGTAAAAAAAATACTGCCTTCTTCTTGATATACTAAAGTTAAAAAGTAAACGTGAAAACTTATTTTAATATAGTGAAAAAGTAAATTAAAACAGAGAGAATAAGTACTATTTACTTCTTTCTTTCTAAAAATAATCAAAATTTATGAAGGAGGTGCACAAAATAAAAACACCACTTAAATATAAAATAAAGGGAGTGGTAATTATGAGTTTAGTTTCTATCACATTTAATAATAATAATACGACTTAATTATACAATTATCTAGTTCAACATAAAAGATATAAAAGATAAATCCTCATAAATGCAAGACATAAAAGATGTATGCAATATAAATTAAGAACTCAACACATGTCAAAGAAAGAAAAGAAAAATTACTCCTGCAATTATTTGACCTCCATCGATCTCATATTTGTTGAACTTGGCTTTCCTCCTGCAAAATGTATGAATATAAATACTTTGATAATATTGTAAAGTAAAAGAAAAGTACTATTAATTGGCAATGATAAACTTAATTAGTCATAGATCAGTTCTATTTATTAAAAAGTGAAGAATTAATTAATTAAATATATTGTATAAATTAGCAAAGCTTACAAATTACAATTTCACGTACCTTTTATTTGGATTGTCGATATCTATGGAGTTCCATCCTTGATTGGAAAATATGTTGTGTACTTTCCTCAATGTAATACTACAAGAAATTGTATATGTGTGTGTGTGTGTGTGTGTGTGTGTGTGTGTATATAAAATTAAACATCATAATATTTTGATTGATCCAATAACTAATGATATGATTTGAGGCATGTATATATATTGAATATTAAATAATAATAATAATTGAAAAAAAATAAAGATAGAATTTGATTACAATAATCTAATAGTCATAATGTGTATCAAAACTACTGATGATTCTACACTAAAATCAAACCATTCATTATTTATAAAACTAGATAATTATTAGTACATTTAAAATTTAAAATATGTATCCAATATTATCAAAGTAATTGAATGTTTTATCATACATAGAGAAAATTAATTATTATTTTATCGTATCTTTGTGGCCAAAACTGTTTTCTTTTACTCTAACACGAATTTCAGTTGCCCAGCCATCAAGTGAGATGAAATCTTTAGCATTAATTCTTTCACGTTTGCTCTCTGATTTTCCTCTAATTAGCTCTTGTGGAGGATCAGTAGCGCTTCTATGAGCCCTCCTAGGGTTTGTTCTTCTTGCAACTAATGGCTCATTAGTGGATTCGATAGCAGAAGCTTCTCTCTTTTTATTTTTAACCTCATCATCCATTTTCGAGTCAAGCTAAATCTCACTTTTTTGGATTTCTATACCAATTTCTTGCTTGACCACATCATCATCATCGCTGATTTCTTTATGATATTTTTTATCAATCACAACAAATCGATCAACATCAATCTTCAGATTTGTGTCACTTTTCTTCACTTCTTTATCACTTTCTTCTGTGGCAATTTTTTGAGCATCAGGAACAACTTTTTTCTGCTCGTTCTGATCATTCATAGGAATTGACTGTTTATCATCAGCTTTGTGAATTTGATCAGTTGACATCTTGCGATGGTCCCATTCATCACCATCAAAAAGTGGTTCAAGTTCAGAGAATATATCATCATAAGTATCCATCACTTTTTGATTAGTTAGATAGATAGAAGGTCACGAAGAAAATAAAAAAAGAGAGCAGAAAAAATGGAGAAATTTTTTTCATTACAAACTGAAGATGTGTGATAATGGTTTTTTGGAGTTTTTGAGTATATATGATATGATGACACCATTACTTTTTTACTTCTGTCCAAAATAATTACATGAATGATGCTATTTAAACATGTGAGTGATACCTCACAATTTTTATTTTAAATTTTAGTCCTTTTTAAAATTTTTATTAAATTATTTTAAGATTAAGAAGACCGAGGAGTAACAATTAAGATAAACACTCTTATTATTATCTTGCATATTGAGAAGAATCACCATACATCGGCTTCTTTTTTTCTACTATATTTGTAATGCAATGAAGATTGTAGAAATTAATATTTTCTACCAAGGAGTATTTTTTGTAATTGAATCTTTTATATCGTTCCCAAATCTAATATACGGAAAGCCAGGAAGAATAGTTAATTGTTTTACACGTTCTGACTATTAAGTACATTCAGAGGCAGATCCAGAAATTTTAGGCTCCAGGTGCCACACTATTTTGAGATTTAAAAATTTTATTTTGGCTTCATTTCGAGTTATTTGTCTTCCAATTTATATAAGATAAAATGAGTAGCACACTATTTTAGGTTTCAACTTGATTTATTTTGAGCTTTGGTCTGAATTATTCCTCTTTCGGTGTATATAGACAGCTTGATTGCCACACTATTTTGCGTTTTGACTTAATTTATTTTGAATTTTGGTTCGAATTATTCGTCTTTTCGGTTTATATAAAAAAATTGATTAAACAAAATAATTTAATAATTTTGATAATTTCATAAATATAGCATTAAACTTTAATAATATCACTAATATCAACAAAATATATTATTCATTTATAATTTTCTTAAGAAACTTTCATATTCTAAAGCTATCATTTAACACAAGAATGACTATTAGAATTTAGCACTAATATTCACAATAAAGATATATTTAGATAATAAAAAATAAATAGCAGGAACTATAAAACAGAAGCAAGAATTAACAAAATTTAGTAAGTCAATGATGATAACTCAGAAAGAAGTAAGAGCCCGACTCAATAAAGAGGAAAAAGAAAGAACAGAAGAAAAAAGGGTGAACAAATCTCCTGTAAGGAGCTTTCGTAAATGTAAAAAATAGAAAATCTTCGTTAAAATGTTGAGATAGCCAAATTTGATCTCAGGATACACAGGCAGAACCCTCAACCTTTCGCCAGTGGCACCAACCAACCCTCTAGTATTCAGGGTGCCACTTTATATATTTATAAATTTTACTATGTATACTCACATATATATACAAGATTTCGATCGAGGTGTGCGGGTGGCTTGGGACCCCCTATTTCCTTAGTAGATCTGCCCCTGAGTACGTTATTATGATTATGTTGATTTTTATCGTTTAACTATCGATTAAAAAATTTACTAAATCGTGGTATTTACTTGTCGTTTGTTAAATAACCGAATTTTTAAAAGTGATGATTGTAATTATAAGCAATTATTGATGTTGTTTATGTCTTTTTTATATTTATCAATTTATGGGGTTTTAATGATTGCATTATCACTAAAATATGAAATAAAAAATAAATAATTTGATTTTTTTTAGGTTGGGTAGGGGGGAGGGGAATATAATGCTATATATAGTTTTTTGAATATACTTAGTTACGTTGTTTCCATTTTAGGACCCGAATGGGCGAGTCGTATGGGCACTTGCATCAACTTTAGCTCGATAGGAGAACCACTTTTTAAATCAATGCATAAAATAAAACAATTTAAATACTCATTAGCTTGCATGATACGAAATGTTGCTAGAATTATAAAAACTCTTTTCTTCCAAACTATAACTCCCCATGACCTAGTCTAAACAAGTACAAGAGCTCTACCAGACTTGATAAAATAAAATGACACAGCTTCATCTGCGGAAAAAATTGTGAACGTTGAGGCTGAGTACTCCACACCAATCATGAAATTTTAAACCTGCCGCAACCTACACCAAAAAGGTGTAATAAGGTAGTATCAGTATACCACACGTACCGATAGGCATCATCGACAGACTAAGATTAGTTCATGTGACTGCATATAATTTAAAATGAAACTGAATTAATAAATGTAGCAATGACTCCAAATTATATTTATAACCCCACAAATTCATTTACCACTTTATTTGACTACCATAATTCACCAATATTCGAGCATCTACCCTACCACTCTAACCCTCGTTCCAAATCTTATTATGTTTCTCTCACCTTGCTGCAACGGATACCTTGACCGCTACAATGTTGATTTGCCCACTGCAGCGCCACCCTAGTTAGGCAATAGTCAGTTTCACTAATCCTCTCCTCTATTAACCCGCCATATAAACCTTGTAGCACGTCTGCCCCATTTTAGCCTTCCGTTATCACAAGTTAAGCTCGTATTCATTATTTAATGACCTATTATTTGACCCACATGATTAACTCACCCTCTTTAGTTTCGTTTTACTCTCTTGTCTATATGATAATCATAAGGCTAGACCAAAGATCTCCTAGTAATTCACTACCATTTATAACTCAGTTGCGTTACCTTTTATAACCCACACAACCACATTGATCAAGTATTCAATCACAATATAAATTAAATAGCTCAAGTACATATAAGGAAATCATCAAATCATACCAATGGAGTTAAGTCCTCCACAACTAAAGTACATGTACATGCCTGTGTCTTTTGAATTCCACACAACATCTCTACACTATAATAATATCATGTAGTATCTTACTTGTACCGTATCATAATATTTACACCCCAACTGTCTCTTACATTATACTCGAATCACGATGATATATCTTGTATCACACTTGTATATATGTAGATCTTGTCATCGTAGCCGTAGGTATATAGTCAGTTTGGCTAAAAAAATTTATGTGTATGTGCATGCATATATTTGAAATCATTTATGACATAATCAAATCTAAAACACGAAAATATTGGAAGAAGAGTTAGTTATGGTACGTGCCTTGACTATAAAATCTATTTTTATGATTATATTGATTCTTGTCATTTAATTGTCGATTAAAAACTTTTCTAAATTGTGATGTTTACTTATTTTTTATTGAATAACTCAATTTTAAAATGTGATTATTATAATAATAAATAATGAATAATATTTTTTATGTTTTTTTCATTATGTTTATCAATTTAATTGGTTTTAAAAATATATCACTAAAAATTTAAAATATGAAAAATAAAAGTATACATTGTATTTTTTGTTTGTCTATAACATATATAAAAGTAAAGTCATTTTTGTAGTTGAAGATTTGACAACAACCTTTACCTTATGTATTGATCCTCAAAAAGAAAATACATAAAGGAAGGAAACCTCCTCAGAGTGGTATGCGTCATACAATACTAGAATATTTCTCCATTTCAAAATAAATGGTGTTTTTAATTTATTATTTTGATTCAAAATAAATAATTTTTTTAATTTATTATTTTGATTCAAAATAAATGGTATTTCAACAAATCAAAAAAGATATTAATTATGTTTTCAAATTCACTCCTATTTAAATGAGTGAATTTTTATGTAATTAAGAAACTATATTAAATACTCCCTCCATTCACTTTTATTTGTCCATAATGGACTTTGCAATTTCTTTTAAAAAAGAATAAAAGAATTGCATATTTTAGTATAATACCCATGACAGTTAGCATTTCAAAAGATCTTGAAAAATTATTTGAAAAAGTAGTAGTTAATATTAAAGGTAAAAAAATTATTGTCTTTCTCTTGATATACTAAAGTGAAAACTTATTGTAGTATAGTGAAAAAGTAAAAATGAACAGAGAGAATATACTATTTAATTCTTTCTTTCTACAGATAAACAAAAAATTTAAAGGAGGTGTACAAAATAAAAATACCAATTAAATATAAAATAAAGGGAGTAGTAATTATGAGTTTAGTTTCTATCACATTCAATAGTAATAATACCGACTTAATTATACAATTAACTAGTTCAACATAAATGAAATAAAAAATAAATCCTCCTAAGTGCAGGATATAAAAGATATGCGCAACTTAAATTAAGTACTCAACTTATGTCAAAGAAAAAAAGAGAAAATTACGCCTGCAATTATTTGACCTCCATCAATCTCATCCTTATTGAACATGGCTTTCCTCCTGCAAAATGTATTAATATAAACACTTTGATAAAATTATAAAGTAAAAGAAAAGAACTATTGATTGGCAATTGTAAACTTAATTAATCACAGATTAGTTCTATTTATTGAAAAAGTGAAGAATTAATTAAATGAATAAATTGTATAAATTAGCAAAGCTCACAAGTTACAATTTAACATACCTTTTGTTTGGATTGTTGAAATCTATGGAGCTCCATCCTTGATCAGCAAACATGTTTTGCACTATCCTCAATGTAATATTACAAGAAAATTTATATATATAATCAAAACATCATGAATATTTTGACTGATCAATCAATTAATGATACGATTTGGTGTGTGTATATATATTTAATGAATATTAAATAATAATAATTAAAAAAATAAATATATAATTTGATTACAATAATCTAATAGTCATAATGTGTATCAAAACTTTTGATGATTCTACACTAAAATCAAATCATTCATTGTTTATAAAACTAGATAAAAATTAGTGCATTTAAAATTAAAAATATATATCCAAGATTATCAAAGTCATTGAATATTTTATGATAAATAGAGAAAACTAATTATTACTTTACTGTATCTTTGTGGCTAGAACTGTTTCTTTTTATTGTAACACAAATTTTAGATGTCCAGACATCAGGTAATATTAAATATTTAGCATTAATCCTTTTTTTAAAGCTAATATGGATCTAGCCCATTTTATTAATAATTAGCCCAAAAAACTAGGCCACTACTACAAAATGCTATCCGGAGAGACCCTAGATTAAATTAAACTCAAAGCAACAACAACAAAAAAAAAAAGTCTGAAGGATTTCCTAATCATGTTGCATTCTTTCAATCCCCAATTCATTCATCTTCTTCTATGGGTGATAAATTGCCCACCCTTGATATTGAATCGAGCAAATCGTAAAGGTATATATCTCAACTTTGCTCTTTATTTTTCTCTCTTGTTCTAGTGTTTCCTCTTTTGCAGGTGACTGACTGGTACGATATTGGTCGCATATCCATATCTGAAGACTCCGCTGAAGCTCAGATGGGGAAATCCAAGTTGCCCCGTTCATCTTCAGAGATCTATGTTCGCTAGGTATGAATGTTCACTTGTAGATCTGACCTAGATGTCTTTTTGCTGGAAACAAACCTTTTTGTTTTTCTTTCCTAGACTAGACTAGAAAAATGTCACAGATTCCTTATAATATTACAAGACACTATGTAAATAGTTTAATCTGTGGCTGTGATATGAATGTAGTTGGACTCTGACTCCCTTATTCTCCGTGTTTTGATCCTCAAATATGGGATTTGTGACTTCTCCGTGTTTAGAATCTTCTTGCATGCTGTTGATAGATCCGTAAAACTTGTATATATGTGCTTGCCATCATTTTCCAGTGCATAATTAGCCAGTGAATCTGCTAAGTTGTTCGTCTCTCTAAATGAATGTCTAATTTTTATATTTAGCTGATTCAACATCACCTATATGCTATCCATCTTGTCAGCTACTTTCCAAGGTATTTTCCATACCTTTAACAACATATTTTTGAGACTGAAGGAGTCAGTCTCTAAAATTATGTTGTAGTTTAGGGAAATACAATATCTCAAGGCACTCCGGACTGCCATAACTTTTGCTTGCCTGTTAGTAGCTTCCCTAAAAGCCATAGCCTCAGCATATATTAGATTCCCCTCAGCATTTTTGATACAAAAATCATAAGAACTTTCCCCTGGGTTGCCTCTACATGCACCATCTGTGTTGCATTTGACCCATTGTGAAGGTGGAAACTCCCAATACACAACTCTAGAGTAGATTCTTCGCCTATAAGCTTGAAGACAGTCCAACATCTCACTCCATACCATTGACAGTTTGATCCAAGGATAGTTAAGTTGTAAGAGGTGAAAAACTGATTATTGACATAACTTAACCATCCTATAAAAAGATACCTCTTTTCCATGCTTCCTAGAGATCCTTCTCTTCCATAATTTTGTTATAGTGATAGCTGGTAAGGCCTTGAAGATGCATTGCATTTTACTAGAACCTGGTGCATTCCACCAATTAGCAACAACTTGGCATAATCCTCTCTCCTCCAAGCTTATACCTGCATAGGTAGCAAAATACTTCCATAACATATTGGTTATGGAAGATGTTAGGAATAAATGGTCCATTGTTTCTTGTTGATGATTATTGTCACAATAGTAACATCTGAACACCAGTTGTAACCTTAGATTCTTTAAATTATCCTCAGTAGGAATTCTTCCTTTCAAAACTCTCCAAATCAAAAAACTGATTTTAAAAGGAAGACCCTTTAGCCATACATCAGAACACCATTCCAACTCTGTCCTCTTTTTCCTCATGAGTTGATAAGCAGATTGAATTGAGAAGGACCCTTTAGGACTACCCAACCACCATATCCTATCATCTTCATCAGATAATGGTGGAGGGATAGTTTCTAAAATATGATTCATCATTTCTTCTGATACCCTGAATCTCAACTTCTCCCTATCCCAAGCTCCATTACTAATAAATTCTCTCCCCACCTCTTCACCTTCTTCTACAACACTGACCCTCTCAGTGAAACATAGTGCCCCTTGTTGTGTCCAGTTATCATACCAGAAACTAGCTATCCCTGATTTATCTGCCACCAAATATCATGTTCAACATGTTCTCTGACTTCTAACATTTTTTTCCATATATGATATGCCCCTCTTCCAGTAGCCATAGTAGGATGATTCTTCTTGCAGTATTTATTCTACATATAAGCACTCCAAAGAGAATTAGTTGATACCCTGAAATTCCACCATAGCTTAGCACAAAGAGCATTAAAAACAATGAAGAGATTTGAAACCTAGACCCCCTTCATTTCTAGGATAACAAAGTTCTTCCCAATCCACCCAGTGTTTACCATTGCCTCCTCCATTTTTCCTCCAAATTTGTTTTGTCCATTTGCTTATGAATCTGATCTAAAATACCTTTGGGAGGATTCATAGCATAAAGCAAATACACAGGCATTGTTTGTAACACATGAGAGATTAGAATAGCTCTTCCACCAAAACATAGGAATCTGTTTTTCCACAATAGGATTCTCCTTGATATTTTTCTCACCAAATCTTCAAAATAAGATTTCTTCTTTCTCCCATAAAAAATTGGACATCCCAAGTATTGAAAAGAAAATCTTCCCTGATTAATCCCTGTCCAACTTTTCAGATTTTGACCAATCACTATTGGTGTCTTCTCATGAATATAAAAGAAGCTCTTGCCGTTATTAACTTTTTGACCAGAAACTTGCTCATATTCTATTAGTATAGCCACCATTTTCTTCACTGATCTTTTATCACCAGAGCAGAAAAGAATTGTATCATTAGCATATGCAAGGTGATTAATATCTGGACTCCATTTAGGCATACCATATCCTTTAAAATCAACATCCTCCTTTAAATTGTTTAACCCTCTAGATAGTACTTCAGCATCAATAATGAAGAGTAATGGGGAAATTTGATCACCCTGCTTTAAACCCCTAGATGCTGAAAGAAACCATAGGAATGTCCATTCACTAACATAGAGTACTAATTGTTAGACAATAACCTCCAAACCATATCTATAATGATTTCTGAGAAACCAAACTTTCTCAACACCTTAGTAAGGAAAATCCATGATACTCTATCATATGCTTTAGTCATGTCTATCTTAACAATCACATTGTGCCACTTATTTCTCACATTGATATCTCTGATAATTTCTTGTGCTAGTAGCACATTCTTAGTTATGCTTCTCCCTTTAACAAAACCACTCTGATTTCTTGAAATAATAAGAGGCAAGTATATGACCGTTCTATCATGCAACACTCTAGATAAAATCTTATTAGCAAATTTACTCAGGCTGATAGGCCTAAGATCTGAAAATTTAATCACCCTTTCCTTATTTGGAATAAGAACTTAGTTTGTGTGGGTAATGAATCTTGGGATTTAATACCTACAAAAGAAGGCCTTAACCATTCTAGTGATGTCTTCACCAATAATATCCCAACAAACCTGAAAGAATAACCCAGAAAATTTGGTCCACTTGTACTATCCCCATTTATTTCAAAACTACCTTCTTGACTTCCTTAGCATCAGGAATTCTAGTCATTGCCTCATTTTGCTCTTGAGAGATTAAAGAAGGAATATTATCAATCATATTATAATTCCTACTCCAATCCTCCTCCTTAAACTGCTCTGAGAAAAATAACACTGCTGCAGTACCAATGTCTTCAGTGGATTTAACTGACTCCCTATCACCCAATTGAATCTCCTCAACTGAAGCTTTTCCTCCTACCTTTAACATAAGAATGAAAAAACTTTGTGTTCCTATCACCATCAGCAAAACAATCTCATCCTTGCTTTCTATTTCCAAAAATCCTCCTCCATATGTCTAACCTTTTTTAGATTATCTTTAGCTTTATTTAACTCCATTCTATTGTTTGAAGAAGGCTGCATCTCAAACTGAACTTCTTTCACCTTAATAACATCTTCCAAGGTTGCAACTTGTTGAAGGGCATTCTTAATACTTCTAAGTTGGCCCTTAACTCCAAAAGAGGGTTTCCTTTGAAATCAGTTTTCCAATTGTACCTCACCACTTCTAAAAAATTATTGTGCTTAGTCCAAAAATTCAAAAATTTAAAAGGTTTATGGACAGGAACCTCATCAGTATTACATATAACATGCAATGGGGCATGATCTGATCCTTGTCTGAATAAGATATGAACCTCACTGGAAGGCAATAAACTCAAGAATTCTTGGTTCATAACAATTCTGTCCAGCTTCTTGAAAATACATTCATCTCCAACCCTCCCATTCCACCAGGTAAATCTACTGCTACTTGACTTCAACTCCATAAATTCACAGCTATTCAGACATTGAGCAAAGTCAGTGGCCTCACTCTACAAGAAAGGTAATCCACCTTGTTTCTCCTCTTCAGTTAACCTAACATTGAAATCCCCCCCTACAATCCATGGATCATGAACATCATAAGCCAAATTCTCCAAATTATCCCATAATTCCAATCTCTCCACCTCAGTGCACCTAGCATACATTGCTGTCACTAAGAAGTGCTTATTAAAACCAGAAAGGGAAATAGTAATCTGTTAAGTTGTGTCCAAGAAAACCTGTCCCTCCCAATCATCTCTCCAAAACACCCAAATCTTGGAAGATAAATTTGGTATCCCATGATGGAAACCTAAACAACTTTTAACTTGATCAATATGTTCTGGGCTCTGAAAAGGCTCCATTAATGCAATGAAAGAATAATGATCTCTTCTATTCAATTCCATTAACCTCTCAAGAGAATTATGAGTGTTAATGGACCTGATATTCCAAAAAAGTAGTTTACATATCATTGGGTACTACTAGATTGTCTGTCCTTGTTACTCCTTGTTTGAACTTGCAGTGGAATAATGGCTTGTCCAGCTTTACTCTTTTTCTTTGCTTTGCAGTTCCTTTATTTTCCTTGGTAATAAATCTCCTTCCCTGCCTGTATTTTCACCATTATCCTGCAGTTCCTCATCCTCCCTTTGCTCCTGTAAGGATTCCTTCTATATTTCTGACAATTCTTGCAAATCCGGTATCACCTTCCTCCCTTGCACATCATCATCACTAACTTTCAGTATCTCACCTTCTCCTTCAGATGAAACCAAATGATCATCCCTTTTCTCCTTAATTATTTCAAAATTCCATATCACCAGTGCTGATTCAAGCCCTGCTTCTTTGTTCTCCCATTTCTTGTTAGCTGTAACAGATCCCTAGGATGCAGTATCTGGCATATGACTCTGATTCTCTCTGCTCTTTGGTGTTCCTTGATCTCCTTCCTCTATCTTACCTCCAGCATTTGAATCTTGGAGGTTATCTATCTTTTGATCTTCCTTTTCATCTTCTACTTGATCTTTCCGTACATCAAACTAATTATTATCATTAATTCTCGTTTGAGCCTTCTGATTCCACAGTTGTTTCTGGCTTCTCCCGTTCTTTCTGCCTAGTGTTTTATACTCATCTTCTTTTTTCTTTGAATTGTTCTCCTCTATTACCTTATTCCTGCCTTCATTCATCGTTACTGCTTGGGTTTCTATCTGTTGGTTGACCAGTTTCTTCTTCCTAGGGTATAATTCAGAGTGAAATACATAACATTCTTGCTTATTATGACCCTGAATTTTACAGTTGGAATAGTATTTTGTAACATGATCATAGTTAATCCTTATCCATTTCTTCATAACCTTACATGTATGCTTCCTTGTGCCAATATCGATTCTTTTAGGCAAATCGCCTAAGAGATCTACTTCCACTTTAACTCTTGCACAACTTTGTATGGTTTGATTCCTAGTAGCCATGTACACTTGCAAAGGTTTACCTACTATGGCTGCTAATGAGAAAACAGCCTCTCTAATGAAGAAATTCGGAGGTAATGCAGGAAACGAGATCCAAGCAATTGCTGTTGTTGTTTCCACCTCAGGATCAAATAGTGGATCCCACTTTAATGTACGCATTGGGTAAGTCCATTGCCTATGGGTCAAATAAAAAGCAGGCTTTGACAATAAATATACGTAATCCTCCATGATAGACACACGTATAAGAACATGTCTATTACTCAGCAGACCTATGTTGTATTGTCCTTTTAACTCACACTGTTTCAGAATTATCCTCCTAAGATCTTGAATATATAGCCAATCATGAGAGAATTTTCCAATAACAACATATTGTAAATTTTCCTTCAATATCATTTGAGAGATCTCATCTCCTCCCAAATAACTCTGGGTTCCCGATGTAAATAAGAAATTGGCTTAATTAGAACAGGTTTTATATCAATCAGGGTAGGGCGTAGTTTGAAGTAAAGTATATTGTGCGATTTGGTAGGGAAGGGGGAACAACCTCAGACGGAGGCTGTCCCGATGACGAGGTGGCCACCACAAACTGATCACCGGCGGCGCTACGGATTAGGCAAAAATAGGGTACGAAAAATTCGGTGAAAAATCGTTGTTCTCAACTCTACTCAAAGCTACTCATTATAAGCATTAATGCTACCAAAATATTTCCATATCTGATTCATCATTAATCCTTTCACATTTTCTCTCTGATTTTTCTATAATTAGCTCTTGTGGAGGATCAATAGCACTTCTGTGAGCCCTCTTAGGGTTAGTTCTTCTTGCAACCAATGGCTCATTAGTAGATTTGATAGTAGAAACTTCTCTTTTTTTCTTTATAACCTCATCATCAATTTTTGAGTCAAGCAAATTTATCTCACTTTTTTGAATTTCTACACCATTTTCTTGCTTGACCGTATCATCATCATCACTAATTCTTTATGATATTTCTGATCAATCATAACAAATTGATTAACATCAGTCTTCAGATATATGTTATCTTTCTTCACTTTTTATCACTTTATTTTGTGGCAATTTTTTGAGCATCACGAACAACTTCTTTTTGCTCGTCCTGATCAATCATAGGAATTGACTGTTTATCATCAACTTTGTAAATTTGATTAGTTGAAATCTTGCGATTCCATTCATCACCATCAAAAAGTGGTTCAAGTTCATAGAATATATTATCATAAGTATTTATCACTTTTTGATTAGTTAGATAGCTAGAAGGTCAAGAAGAAAATAAAAAAGAGAGTAGAAAAAAATGGAGAAATTTTTTTCAATACAAACTGAAGATGTTTGAGAGTGGTTTTGTGGAGTTTCTGAGTATATATGAGATGATGAAACTGTTAATTTTTTTACTTTTGTCCAAAATAATCACATGAATGATGCTATTTAAAAATGTAAGTGAACCCTCACCAATTTTTTTAATACATTTTAGTTCTTTTTAAAACTTTTAAAATTATTTTAAGATTAAGAAGACTGGGGAGTAACAATTAAGATAAAGACTCTTATTATAATATTGCATATTGAGAAGGATCACTATCATCGGCTTCTTTTTTTCTACTAGATTTGTAATTGAATGATGATTGTGGAAATTAATATTTTATACCAAGGAGTATTTTTGGTAATTGAATCTTTTAAATCGTTCCCAAATCTAAAATACGAAAATTCAGGCAGCAGAGTAAATTATGGTATGCGTTCTGACTGTTAAGTACACTATTATGATTATGTTGATTTTTATCGTTTAATTATCGATTAAAAAAATTTACTAAATTTTGGTATTTACTTGTTGTTTGTTAAATAACCTAATTTTTAAAGTGATAATTGTAATTATAAGTAATTGGTGATGTTATTTTATGTCTTTTTTGTGTTTATCAATTTAACGTGTTTTAATGATTGCATTATCACTAAAATACGAAATAAAAATTAATAAAAGTTGATTTTTTGTTTTGGGTTGGGGAGGGGGGACGGGGATATAATTCTATATATAGTTTTTAAATATACTTAGTTACATTGTTCCCATTTCACGATCCGAATGGGCGATTCGTGCTGGTACCTGCATCGACTTTAGCTCGATAGGAGAACCCCTTTGTAATCCAATAGATAAAATAAAATAATTTAAATACTCATTAGCTTGCATGATAAAAAATATTTCTAGAATTATAATAAATCTTTTCTTCCGAACCATGACTCCCCAAGACCTAGTCTAGACATGTACAAGAGCTCTACCAGAATACTTGACAAAATAAAATCACACATCTTCATCTGCGGAAAAAATTATGGAAACTGAGGCTGACAACTCCACGTCAATCATGAAACTTCAAACTTGGCACAACCTACACCAAAAAGGTGTAGCAACGTAGTATCAGTACACCACACATACCGATTGACATCATCAGTAGACTTAAGATTAGTTCACGTTACTGCATATAATTTAACACGCAATCGAACTAATAAATGTAACAATGGCTGCAAATTATATTTATAACCCCACAAGTTCATTTACCACTTTATTTGATTACCGTAATTCATCAATATTCGAGCATCTACTGATGGAGTTAAGTCCTCCACAACTAAAGTACATGTACATACTTGTCTCTTTCAAATTCCGCACCACGTTTCTACACCATAATAATGTCATGTAGTGTCTTACCTGTACCGTATTATAATATTTACACCCCAACTATGTCTCTCTCACATTATACTCGAATCATGTCAGTATATCTTGTATCACACTTGTACATCTTGTCATCGCAGTTGTATGTATATAGCCAGTTTGGCTAAAAAAATTTAGATGTGTGCGCGCGTATATATTTGAAATTATTTATGATATAATCAATTCTAAAACACAGAAATTTTGGAAGAAGAGTTAGTTATGGTATGCGCCCTAACTGTTAAGTCTATTTTTATGATTATATTGATTTTTGTCGTTTAATTGTCGATTAAATACTTTTCTAAATTGTGATGTTTACTTATTTTTTGTTGAATAACTCATTTTGAAAATGTGATTATTATAATAATAAATAATGAATAATATATTTTAATATTTTTTTTCCATTAAGTTTATCAATTTAATAGGTTTTAAAAATATATATCTCAAAAAATTAAAAATAAGAAAAATTAAAGTATACATTGCATTTTTTGTTTGGCTATAAAATATATAAAAGTACAGTAATTTTGTTGTAATTGATGATTTGACAATAACCTTTACCTTATATATTGTGCTCAAAAAGAAACCTTTTTACCACGCGATAGGTCAGCGAAGCCTGAGCGGGCGCGGAGAAGGAAAGGCCAAACACTTCGGCCTAACAGGAATGAACAACGATAAAATGACATAAAGGAAGGAAACCTCCTCGGAGTGCTACGCATCATACAGTACTAGAATACTTATCCACTTCATAATAAATGGTGTTTTTAATTTTTATTTTGATTCAAAATAAATGGTGTTTTTAACTTTTAATTTTGATTCAAAATAAATCGTGTTTTTAATTTATTATTTTGATTCAAAATAAACGCTGTTTCACATAATCAAAAAAAGATATTAATTATTTTTTTCAAATTAACTACAATGTAAATTTATGTAATTAACAAACTATATTAAATACTCCCTCTGCTTACTTTTATTTGTCCATCATGGACTATTTTCTTTCTTTCAAAACAAATAAAAGAACTGCATATTTTAGTATAATACTCGTGACAGTTAGCATTTCAAAAGATATTGAAAAATTATTTGGAAAAGTAATAGTTAATATTGAAGGTTAAAAAATACTGTCTTTTTCTTGATATACTAAAGTGAAAACTTATTTTAATATAGTGAAAAAGTAAAAATAAATAGAGAGAATAAGTACTATTTAATTCTTTCTTTCTAAAAATAGACAAAATTTATAAAGGAGGTGCACAAAATAAAAACACTACTTAAATATAAAATAAACAGAGTAGTAATTATGAGTTTAGTTTCTATCACATTCAATAATAAAAATACTGACTTAATTATACAACTAACTAGTTCAACATAAAAGAAATAAAAGATAAATCCTCATCACGTCCCGAGTCTATACCCTAGATGGGACACGGTACTTGGGGTCACAAGTAACCCCAAGTCAACCCATGGTCTATCATAACACTGACATTCTGAGTAAAAACTTAGTAGAAGCTTTAAAATAATAAAATAAAATATTTATGAAGAAGAAGTAAATCATAAAGTTTAAAACCACTGAAACAAAGCTGAAAATCTGAATCTATATCTGTGTCTAAAAGCCATCTATCTGATGAGTTGCTAGGACAAGTCCCCAGCTAACTCTAAGTTTAACTAAAGAAATATAACCGAAAAGAAATAATCCTCGTCCTCGAAAGATGAGGACTCACCAACGATGTAGCTGAAACTTCTGAGCGAGGTCTGCTAACGGAGCTGAGACTGAGAAACTGCAGCTGTATCATAAAATGATACGACATAAAAGATATGCGTTAGTATTTTGAATGTACTGAGTAAGTGAGAGAAACCATAATATGGAGAATAAAACAATTGAACTGTAAAGACATACAATGACCAACTGAAATACTGTAACGGAATAAACTGCGATATATTGAGATGGTCAAAATGACCCTGTCTAATAGTCAAAGACATGCCCTAAATCTGAGATACTAATCTGAAATACTGTACTGAACTGATCTGAGATTGAACTGAGTTGACTAGTGGGAGAGTCTATAACCGGCATATAACCACGTGAGCTAGATGTAGAGTCTGATGTATACACCCCATCGGTAGGACCCAATATACCTTGCCAAGGAATAAAAGAATGAACTGAGTGATCACAGGTCTAGGGCCATGAGACCAATAAAAATATAACCTATGGTTGAAACGTAGTTCTGGGAACCTGGGTGCGCTGGAACCCCGGTCCGCTCGGTGCTAAGTCCTACTCCCACTGGATAGTCCTAGACTGACTACTAAGTTGATAGCTCGAAACAGGGGCCCAAGACTAAGTCAGGAATATCTATCTGAAAGTACCCTGAGAGTCTTATCGGACCGAATTCTATGACTGGTGTTTTAAGACTGGTCAGAGCTGTTATTCTGGAAGCGTTGTAACCATCTAAAGAACAAACTACAATTTGAAGCTGGGGTCCTAAGGCTGGTCAGAGCTGCTTATCTGAAAATGTCATGACCATCTAAAGAACCACTAAAATATGATACTGAGTCTAATACTGATGACCGGGAGGCATCACTGACACCTTAAGAATTAAATGTGGTCAAACTGATCAGTTGACATTTTTGGACAATTATGAGTATGCTAAAAGTTTGAATGAGACTAGACTAACATGAATCTAACTGAAATTTCAACATTAACTAACAATATGTGCATCCCAAACCTAATAGAACCAAGCTACAGGGGAAACTAGTTCAAGCCGCAAGATTCTAGTTTCTACTGAGCTGAGACTTAGGGCTAAATTATTCCTCAACATCCAATTCCCATAAATGTCTAGATAGGGAATAATAAGCAATTAAAATCATGAGAAATATACTACTAGAAATTTTAAAGATATAAGTCTGACAATCTTCTACATTTCGAATCTACAGGGCTAAACTGAAAGAGAAAAATAGCGAAGATTTTTTTAGGGACACAATGGAAGAACTATTCCCTTGTTGAATTTCTACATACCTGGCTTAGAAATCCCTGAAGAGGAAAGCTTGAAATTCTTCACTGATGAGGAAACCTAGTTCTTGCTTGAGAGAAGAAGTACGATCATTCTTTCTGTGAGTTAACGTGGGGAATGAGGGAGAAAACCGTTCAATCCCCCTAATATCTCTAAAATAATGCTTAAAACGACGTAGTTTAGAGTCTAGGAGTTTAGGAATTTACATAAAACACCCTCAGAAATTTGCAGGAAAAAGGACCCTGCCAGTCATCACGAGGCACTCCACGAGTCGTGAGGTTAGGGACAACTCGTGGTGCCAAGTCTTGATGTGTACTGGAAATTTTCTTCAAATTCAACAGTCTTCCAATGAATAACTTCATGAGTCATCAGGAGACCTAATGACTCGTGGCATTTCCTGTTGTCACTGAGCCAAGATTTCTTTTCATGGGCCACCATGAGCTACTCAACGATTACCGATGACCACGACTTGTGGTCACCTCCCATCGTCCTCACTGCCGAAAACCACCCGGGGGTCACCACGGGTGTCACCATAACTCATGGTGTCCCAGACGAGTTGTGGTGAGGACCCGTTAAGTGCACTGTCTGAATTTCCCAACTTTTAGTCAACCCCTTAACCACGACTTATATGACGATTTGTGGTGTTGACCACGACTCGTGTTCACACCCATGGTCACTCAATTTCTCAAATTTTCAACCAAGTCTGGACTCTTCCCCACGAGTCACTCCATGACTCGTGGTCTAATCCACGGGTCACATGATGACCGTTCTATGACATGGTGCAGAAAATTATATTTTCTCTGTTTCAACTCCAAGGCTAGATCTTAAGGTTTTCGGGGCATTACATAAGATCAGGATATAAAATATGTATGCACCTTATATTAAGGACTCAACACACGTCAAAAAAAAAAGGAAAAATTACTCCTGCAATTATTTGACCTCCATCGATCTCATATTTGTTAAACTTGGCTTTCCTCTTGCAAAATGTATGAATATAAACACTTTGATAAAATTGTAAAGTAAAAGAAAAGAACTATCGATTGGCAACGGTAAACTTAATTAGTCATAGATTAGTTCTATTTATTAAAAAGTAAAGAATTAATTAATTAAATAAATTGTATAAATTAGCAAAGCTCACAAGTTACAATTTCACATACCTTTTGTTTGGATTGTTGATATCTATGGAGTTCCATCCTTGATCAGCAAACATGTTTTTGTACTTTCCTCAATATAATACTACAATAAATTTTTTATATATATAATCAAAACATCATGAATATTTTGACTGATCCAATAATTAATGATACGATTTGAGGCGTATATATATATATATTGAATATTAGATAATAGTAATTGAAAAAAAATTAAAGATAGAATTTGATTACAATAATCTAATAGTCATAATGTGTATCAAAACTTCTGATGATTCTACACTAAAATCAAATCATTCATTGTTTATAAAACTAGATAAAAATTAGTGCATTTAAAATTAAAAATACATATCCAAGATTATCAAAGTGATTGAATATTTTATGATAAGTAGAGGAAATTAATTATTACTTTACTGTATCTTTGTGGCTAGAACTATTTCTTTTTATTGTAACACAAATTTTAGATGTCCAGACATCAGGTAATATTAAATCTTTAGCATTAATGCTTTGATGTTTGAGCTCCAATTTTCCTCTAATTAGCTCTTGTGGAGGATCAGTAGCGATTCTATGAGCACTCCTAGGGTTTGTTCTTCTTGCAACCAATGACGAATTAGTAGATTCGATAGCAGAAGCTTCTCTCTTTTTATTTATAACCTCATCATCAATTTTTGACTCAAGCAAAATTGTCTCACTTTTTTGGATTTCTACACCATTTTCTTTCTTGACCATATCATCATCATCATCACTAATTTCTTTATGATATTTCTGATCAATCATAACAAATTGATCAACATCAATCTTCAGATCTGTGTTACCTTTCTTCACTTTTTTGTCACTTTATTCTGTGGCAATTTTTTGAGCATCAGGAACAACTTCTTTTTGCTCGTCCTAGTCAATCATTGGAATTGACTGTTTATCATCAACTTTATGAATTTGATCAGTTGAAATCTTGCGATGGTCCCATTCATCACCATCAAAAAGTGGTTCAAGTTCAGAGAATATATCATCAAAAGTATCCATCACTTTTTGATTAGTTAGATAAATAGAAGGTCAAGAAAAAAATTAAAAAAGAGTGAGAAGAAAAAAATGGAGAAATTTTTTTCGATACAAACTGAAGATGTGTGAGAGTAGTTTTGTGGAGTTTTTGAGTATATATGATATGATGAAACTGTTACTTTTTTACTTCTGTCCAAAATAATCACATGAATGATGCTACTTAAACATGTAAGTGATCCCTCACAATTTTTTTTTTGCATTTTAGTCCTTTTTAAAACTTTTATTAAATTATTATAAGACTAAGAAGACCTGGGAGTAATAATTAAGATAAAGACTCTTATTATTATCTTTCATATTGAGAAGAATCATCATACATCGGCTTCTTTCTTTTTCCTATTATATTTGCAATGCAGTGAAGATTGTGGAAATTAATATTTTCTATTAAGGAGTATCTTTTGTAGTTAAATCTTTTATATCATTCCCAAATCTAATATACAGAAAGTCAGGAAGAATAATTAATTGCGGTAAGCGTTCTGACTGTTAAGTACGTTATTATGATTATGTTGATTTTTATTGTTTAATTATTGATTAAAAGATTTACTAAATCTTGGCATTTACTTGTCTTTTGTTAAAAAATCAAAATTTTAAAAGTTGTGATTGTAATTATTAGCAATTGGTGATGTTGTTTTATGTCTTTTTTATGTTTATCAATTTAAGGGGTTTTAATGATTGCATTATCACTAAAATATGAAATAAAAAATAATAAATTTGAAATTTTTGTGGGTTGGGTAGGAGGGAGGGGAATATAACGCTCTCTATATAGTTTTTTTGAATATACTTAGTTACATTGTTTCCATTTGACGACCCGAATGGGCGAGTCGTGCGGGCACCTGCATCAACTTTAGCTCGATAGGAGAACCCCTTTTTAAACCAATGCATAAAATAAAATAATTTAAATACTCATTTGCTTGCATGATACAAAATATTGCTAGAATTATAAAAGAATCGTTTCTTCTAAACTATAACTCCCCAAGACCTAGTCTAGACTAGTTTAAGAGCTCTAACAGAATACCTGACAAAATAAAATGATACAGCTTCGTCTAGGGAAAAAATTACAAAAGCTAAGGCTAAGTATTCCACACCAATCATGAAACTTTAAACTTACCACAACCTACACCAAAAAGGTATAATAAGGTAGTATCAGTATACCACACGTACCGATAGACATCATCGACAGACTAAGATTATTTCGCGTATGGCTTATAATTTAACATGAAATTGAATTAATAAATGTAGCAATGGCTCCAAATTATATTTATAACCCCACAAGTTCATATACCACTTTATTTGACTACTATAATTCATCAATATTCGAGCATCTACCCTACCACTCTAGCCCTCGTTCCAAATCTTATTCTGTTTCTCTCACCTCGTTGCAGTGGATACCTTGACCTCTACAGCAATCTTGCTACAGCGGTGATTTGCCCGCTGCAACGCCACCCTAGTTAGGCAGTAGTCGGTTTCACTGATACTCTCCTCTATTAACCCGCCATATAAACCTTATGGCACATCTACCCCATTTACCCTTCCATTATCACAAGTTAAGCCCGTATTCATTAGTTAATGACCTATTATTTGACCCGCATGATTAACTCACCCTCTTTAATTTTGTTTTTACTCTCTTGTCTATATGTTAATAATAAGGCTAGGCCAAAGATCTCCTAGTAATTCACTACAATTTATAACTCAGTTGCATTACCTTCTATAACTCACACATTCACATTGATCAAGCATTCAATCACAATACAAATTAAATAGCTCAAGTATACATAAGGAAAGCATATTACCATACCGATGGAGTTAAGTCCTCCACAACTAAAGCACATGTACATACCTGTCACTTCCGAATTTCGCACCACGTTTCTACACCATAATAATGTCATGTAGTGTCTTACCTGTACCATATCATAATATTTATACCCCAACTATGTCTCTCACATATACTCGAATCATGTCGGTATATCTTGTATCACACTTGTATATTTTTACATCTTGTCATCACAGCCATATGTATATAGCAGTCTGGCTAAAAAAAATTATGTGTGTGCGCGTGCATATAGTCGAAATCATTTATGACGTAATCAAATTTAAAACACGGGAATTTTTGAAGAAGAGTTAGTTATGGTGCGCGCCCTGACTGTTAAGTTTATTTTTATGATATATTGATTCTTGTCATTTAATTATCGATTAAAAACTTTTCTAGATTTTGATGTTTACTAATTTTTTGTTGAATAACCCAATTTCTAAAAAATTAAAATAAGAAAAATAAAAGTATACATTGCATTTTTTTTGGCTATAACATATATAAAAATAAAGTAATTTTTGTAGTTGAGGATTTGACAATAACCTTTACCTTATATATTGATCCTCAAAAAGAAAATACACAAAAGAAGAAAACCTCCCTAGAGTGGCGCGCGTCATATAATACTAGAATACTTCTCTATTTCATAATAAATGGTATTTTAAATATTTTATTTTGATTCAAAATAAATGTTATTTTTAATTTATTATTTCTATTTAAAATAAATGGTGTTTTACAAAATCAAAAAAGATATTAAATTATTTTTTTTCAAATTCACTCCTATTTAAATGAGTGGATTTTTATGTAATTAAGAAATAACTCTCTCCCATTCACTTTTGTTTGTCCATAGTGGACTTTGCACTTTCTTTTAAAAACAATAAAAGAAGTGCATATTTTAGTATAATACCCGTGATAGTTAGCATTTCAAATGATAGAATGCACAACCTAAGAATTTGTCTTAACTTAACTGTTTGCCTACGAATGAAATAAGTGGTCAGACATGTTCCATGCGAGTGAATGAAAACAGTAAGAAAATAAGACAATAACTTTAGCATGGAAAACCCCCAGCTCAAAAGGTAGAAAAAAACACGACCTGTACTCCACAGGATTTTCTCCAACTTCACTAACTCCAAAAGCCTCTTCAAACAACAGATTTCAACTCTTATAATATAAAAAATTATAAACTCTAATTCCTAACTGTTCAATCTCCTACTTAGTAACAAACGTCAATGTCTTCTTAGTAGCACAACTTGAAGACTAGATCTTCTTAATTCAGTTTATAACTTACTGAATTAAGAATACACCAATTACAACTCAATGACAAACTCCTAGTACAAGATAGCTAACTCTAGCTTGACACTTTACTAGACGAAGTTTGTCTATATCTTCATACTCAGATTGTCACAAGAATCTCACCCAATTGCAGTATACTTTTTCTCTCTTTATAAGTGTGTGTTTGCTTCTAAGATGTCACACTCCTTTATATACACACGTCTCCAAAGAGTTCTTCCTCCTTCCAATCTCTTTATGGCGACACCTTTGCCCGCCTTAGAGTTTCATCTCATGTAGGAGTCTTCTTACAAGTTAATCTCTTGTATTTGGTTGTATTGTAATTAGACTCCAATTCTCCTGACTTATCGATGTGTCGATCTTGCTAATTTCGTTGAATATGGCTTATCAACTCCTTAATTCATGCTCCTTTATTTCTTGATATTTCCAGCTCCTTAAATATTATATTCAACACTTCATTGGTCCAACTTTACTCACCTATTTCATCAAGATGTTGTCAATCACCAAAACTTCAAAGGACCCAATAAATTCCCCCTTTTTGATGATGACAAACACAATACCATTTGCACATTAGCTTTACCTGTGAGCAAAAATCTCTTGAATGAAACAAGTTAGTCCATTGGGTTATAAGCATTGCACTGCCAATCATATGTATTTCTCTTCCCCCTTTTGGCATCATCGAAAAGCTGAGTCAATGAATTACAGCTAACAAAGCAGTCATACATCCTATTGCCACTGGGTCAATCCCAAGACAATCAAGATAACAATTATTAAGACAAGAGAAGGCAGTAAAAGTGCAGTAGAAGATAAACAATATATGTAAGCAGAACAAGCAAGTCATTCAAAGAAAAATATAGTTCTTTATCACAACTAACACAATACTAAAAATAAAAATAACTAAGCCTGAAAGGGTAAGACATAAAAAACTAGGAACAAGCACAAAGGGATCTAAAATGGAGGAATGGAGGGAAGAAATTGGGACAGGCGTCAAATAGTATCAGCATTTGTAGCCCTTTCAGAGTCAAATGTAGCCTGTAACTCAGTGATCTTGGCCTGAAGAGCAGCCTTTTCTTAAGCATGAGCAACTTCCAATTCAGCAGCCTTTTCTGCCAAAGCATTGCGCGTTCTTTGAAAAGGAGTATCCGCTCTCCTTATAGAAGCAGGTAAATTAACATGTTTCACTTCCCCAGACATCCTTTGTTGTCTGAAAAGTCCACAATTGAACAGGGACTGAGTAGTCCTCAAATAGTAAGACAACCAAAAGGCATAGGGGAAGGCATGTCCTTTGTCATCCTTAGTGATAATCCGCTGCAAATGCTTGACCATGAGGCTGGGTAAATCAATATTGACCCCAGTATCCAACAGCTCCATTAAGGTGAGGTCAAGATAGTTTGCCTCAGTTCTTCTCTTCTTTATTGGGATGAGTATGCACAACAACAAATACAGATGATGGAGGGGTGAAATTTCTTTCTTTTGAACTCAGCGATGCTGGGCAAGAGTTGGTTGGCCTGAGAACTTTATGCAGATGTCTCTAGTAGAGGGAAAATTGTCCAGTGGTGGCCACTCAAATTTGAAATAGTGATCCCATCCACCACTGGGAATACCCAAGATCCTTGCCAAGTTTTTAACCACTAGATGGATAGAAACCCCCTTGACAGTGGAAGAAAAGAGGGGACCATTTTCAACTCCATGAGCATAGAACTTAACCACTTCAGGTTTTGCAAACTTCCTCTGAAAGTCACCTTGAAGAAACAAGGATGTCCAAACTTGAGCTTCTAATTTTTCAAGCAACACCTCTATTTCTAGGCCACCAAACCCAGTTACCACCCTTACCCAAAGAACAACACACTTTTGAAAGTGTACCAAATGGGAGAGTTGAGTATCAGTGAGGCCAGAAGTGTCTATCCCAACAAATACATCCTTATCAGAATCATCAGAGTCAGAACCATGTGATGGACCAGGTCGAGAAACCCATTTAGAAGATTCGATTTTGGTAGTGGGGTAAGGATTTTTTGAAATCGAAGTGGAGGATGGTTTGGAAGATAGTTTGGGAGAGGGTTTGGAAGGGGGTTTTGGAGTGGGTTTTGAAGGGAGTTTCGGAGTGGGTTTGGAAGGGGGTTTTTGAGAAGGTTTGGAGGAGGACGTAGAGAGGGTTTTGGAAGGGAATTTGGATGACCCAAAGGAAGTGGGTTTGGGAATGGTCTTCTTGACCACTTTGGATTGTCGAACAGATTTGAGCAACACAACCTTTGGAGAGGAGGATTGCTTTTGAACAGGAGAGGTTGTAGAGGATTTTTTTCTTCTTGCTCTTTTGAAGAGCTTGTTCAAGATTTTAATATTCCTGTTGTTTATTGGTTCGAGTGAGAGGGATACAAGTAGAACTAGTAGGTAAAGGTGTTTCATGGTCAGGTTCATCATCAGGGATAAGGATAGGGGAACCAAATTTCTTCCTTAACCGGGTTCGAATCCTTTGGGGAATCAAATTTGCAATGGGGATTCCTTCATTTGGAACAGATTGAAGGGGAGCAAGGTCGCAAACTTTTAGTGATGAGCCAGATGGAAATGGTGGGATTGTTGAGGAGGAAGAGAACTGGGTTTTAAAAGCATTTCATGCAACAAAGTCTGATATTTTAATTGGAATGGGAGAGTGAATGTTGGAGAGGGAATTTTAGATAGGTGAGCCACCAATTCATGAGATAAAGAAGTTGTTTCTGAGGTGGTGGCTGAGGTCCTACTTGAAGAAGAAGATAAAGTAGAAGGCATAGTGGTAAATTTGGAGGATTCAGGTAAATAATTTCAAATTGATTTCTTGTGAATTCGTCCAGGCTACCACTTTATAGAAAAAAATGGGAGATGAAACATGTGACATGACTACTCTTTAATGCGTTATCAGTGGGAGACGTGATGGATCATGGGGTGGAAGTTGCAGCTTTATGGGGAAGAGAAGGAGTAATAATGGTTATACTGATTTATGAGGGGATGGAGCACTTAGGCATAGTTGTTTCACATTAACAATAAAGCATTATTTGAGAAAGAACATACCTGATAACTATGAATGACTACCCACAAGTGCTTGATATCACTGCACAATTTAATACACAACTCTATCAATTTTAAAATTTATCCTGGACTTGGGACACATAAGTAAATGTTCAAAGCTAGAATGAATAACATAGTTAGCAATAAAACATAGAAGTTTGCATAATCTAGCCAATCATTGAAGGTGGCCCAGACATTCTTAATCATACCCAATTGTAACCTGTTCTTTTAAAAATGATCCCTGCTTAAAGCTTTGGTAAATATATCAGCAATTTGCTCTTCAGTAGAAAGAAACATAATTGAAATATGACCTTTCTCAACATTGTCTTTAAGAAAAGATGTCTTACGTCAATATGGTTAGTTCTCTTATGTTGAACTGGATTTTTGGCAATATTTATGGCACTAGTATTATCACAAAGGAATATTGGCACACATCTAACATCAACACCAAAATCCAGTAGTTGTTGCTTGATCCATAATAACTGTGCACAACATAAACCAGCTGCTACATATTCAGCCTCAGCAGTAGACAAGGCTACAGAGTTTTGCTTCTTGGTAGACCACAAGATCAAACATGGTCCAATGAAGTGTGCCATACCTGTAGTTCTTTTCCTATCCACCAGATATCCTGCATAATCAACATCTGCATATCCTACCAAGGAAAAATTGCTCCCTTTAGGATACCATAACCCCAGATCAGTTGTTCCCTTCAAGTATCTCAAAATTCTCTTAACAACTTTGAGATGTGATTCTTTGGAATTTTCTTGAAATCTAGCACACATGCCAACAATGAACACAATGTCAGGTTTACAAGAAGTGAGATATAGAAGGGAGCCAATCATACCTCCATAAAGCTTCTGCTCTACGGATGGACCTATTTCATCAAGGTCCAATTTTGTTGCAGTAGCAATAGGAGTATCAATCTCTTTTGCAGACTTCATATTGAATCTTTTAAGAAACTCCTTCACATACTTCTGCTGATGGATCAAGATTCCAGTAGGAGTTTGCTTAATTTGCAGTCCAAGGAAGAAATTTAATTCTCCCATCATGCTCATTTCAAATTCTCCATTCATTAGCATGGAAAACTCTTGAGTCATAAGACTACTTGTTAATCCAAATATGGTGTCATCTACATACACTTGCATAATGAGCAGATCATGTTGCCTTTGTTTTCAAGAAGAGTGTATTGTCAATTTTTTCTGTAGTGCGCCCATGTTGTAACAAGAATTTTGAAAGTCTTTCATACCAGGCTCTTGGAGCTTGCTTCAACCCATACAAAGCTTTTTCTAGTTTGTAGACATGATCAGGAAATTCGGAGCTTTCAAATCCTGGAGTCTGCTTCACATATACTTCTTCTTTTAAATATCCTTTCAAAAATGCACTCTTTACATCCATTTGATAAAGAGTGAATTCTTTGAAAGATGCAAAAGTTATAAGTTATCTGATTGCTTTAAGTCTTGCAATAGGAGCAAATGTCTCATCATAGTCAATGTCCTCTTCTTGATTGTATCCTTGAACCACCAACCTAGCTCTATTCCTTGTAACTATTCCATGCTCATCTAGCTTGTCCCAAAATACCCATTTTGTGCCAATTATAATTCTTCCTTCAGGGGGAGGTACCAAGTTCCACACTTTGCTTCTTTCAAACTGATTTAGTTCCTCTTGCATAGCCAAAATCCAATCTTCATCAAGAAGATCCTCCTTTACCTTTTTAGGTTCAAGTTTTGATAGGAAGGCATTGAAAGCACATAAGTTCTTCAACCCTGATCTGGTTGTGATCCCAGGGGTGAGATTTGTGAGAACATTTTCAATAGGATGTGAGTCCTGATACTTGTAGCTTTTTAGCTGCAATCCTTGTGAGGTTCCAGCATTTGAGTTAGATTGCTGTATTGATGATGGCTCAACTTCCTTATTTGTTATTCCCCTTGTCAGTGAGCTCACATTCTGTTCAACAGATGAAATAGGTGATGCAACATATTCCTTTTACCACCTCTGCTCCTTATTCTCATAGGTCCACATAGATCCATATGCAGCAGATCCAGACATTTGTTTGTGCTCACTTGATTCTTTGATGTGAATAATGATCTTACCTGTTTCTCCCTCACACAAGCACTGCAGACTTTATCATTTTTGAACTTGGTTTTAGGCAGGCCTATAACCATGTCCTTTGAAGCAAGTTTATTCAACTGTTTCAAACTAGCATGCCCAAGTCTTTTGTGCCAGAGAAGGGGATCACAATCCATTGCACTAAGGAAAGTCATATTTGTACCAGGCATTCCCATGATGTCTGCCTTATATACATTTTTGTGTCTGCTTGAACTTAGCACAATTTCCTTTGTATCCAATCTTTTGACCTTGCATCCTGTAGAGGTAAAAGTTACCTTGTTACCTTTGTCACATAACTGAGAGATGCTCAGTAGATTATGTTTCAGTCCATCAACAAGGTACACATCTTCTAAGGCCCTTGTTTCTGAACTTCCAATTTTATCAATTCCCGTAACAGTAACCTTTTTCCATCTCCAAAGGATACATTCCCCCCTTTTAGTGGAGTGAGTGAAAGGAATTTTTGTTTATCTCCAGTCACGTGTCTTGAACAATCACTATCCATGTACCAATGTTTGCTCCCTTTCACTCTCACTTGCAAAACAACTTAGGGGTTAGTTTTATGTCACGCCACGAGCCTACACCCTGGGCGTAACATGATACTTGAAGCCACAAGTGACCCCAAGTCATCCCTTGGTCTATTAGTTACTAGCATTCTGAGTAACAAGCACAGCGGAACGTTGAAATAATATCATAAAATATTTATGAAAGACAAGTTTGAAAGCATAAAGTTTAAAAAATTGAATAATACTGATGAATCTAAAAATTATATCTGTCTGAAAGCCATCTAATAGAGGAGTTGCTGGGATAAGCCCCCAGCTAACGCTAAGTCTAACTGAAACTAATACATGACTGAAAGAAGAAAAATAGTGCCCTCGGATGATGAGGACTCACACTTCAACTACTGCAATGGAGAATCTAAACTGCGACAACTAACGGTGCTGAGTCTGAGAACCTGCAGCTATATCATGAAATGATACAACATAAAAGTATGCATCAGTACTTTGAATGCACTGAGTAAGTGGGAGGAACATAACTGAACATAACGTCTAAACTAAAATGAAACGCAATGACCAACAGGTAAGCTAAACTGAACTACTAATATAATCTAAAATGATCAAGATGACATGTCTGATGGTCAAGGACATGCCCTAAGTCTGAAACACTGAATCTGAGATACTGTACTGAATTGAGCTGCTTATTTTGATTACTGGATTAGACTGACTAGCGGGAGAGTCTATAATCGACATATAACCACGTGAGCTAGACGTGGAGTCCGATGTATACACCCCGCCTGTAGGACCCATACCTTGCCAGGGTATAAAGGGATGAACTAAGTGGTCACAAAAGTCTGGGGCCAATTAGGCCAAGTAATACAGTAACCTACGTTGGAAACGTAGTTCTGGAAACCTGGGTGCGCTGGAACCCCGACCCGCTTGGTGCTAAGTTCTACTCCTACTGGAAAAACCTAAATTGAACTACTAATTTGATAGCTCAAAACTGGGGTCCAAGACTAGTCAGGGACGTATAGCTGCATGTACCTTGAGAGTCTTATCGGACTAGATTCTGAGACTAGGTTCTAGACTGGTCAGAGTTTCTTGTCTAGAAGCATCGTAACCTTCTAAGAATAAGCTATAAATGAATTGGGGTCCTAAGGCAGGTCAGATCTATATGCTTAGAATGTCATGACCACCTAACGGATCAAAACTATAATCTGAGTCTGATTCTAACAACTGAGAAGCACCACTAACACCTCAAAATAAGACTGAAGTCAAATTGATTAATTGACAATTTTCTGAAAGATTTTGAAGAGACTCTACGTTCTAACTAGTCTGAACTAGTAGAGATAATAGAGAACTCAACTTATCCCAACAACACGGGAACTTCGTAATGTAGAGCAATTTCGAGAATTTTAGGAATTTCATTCAACAGAGCTAAAGTCATTCTCATTAATGGAATATTTACTATATATATATATATATATATATATATATATATATATATATATATATATAGGAAATTCTAGAAATTTCTGCCCAAGCATTCTTCATTCACTAGAGGAAATTTATTAAGCAAAATCATAACTCGAAAATATTCACTTTTATATAAACACTTCTAATTTGATAAGGAATTTTCGGGAATCATATCAACAATATACATGAACATCGTTCTAAGTGAAATCAACAAAAATACACATGAAACCTTTTCATACTCGAAAACTTAGGGCTTAAAACTGATAGAGGAAATTGAGGAGGATTTTGGGGATGCAAGGGAAGGATGATCCTCTTGCTAAAACCACCCCACATACCTGACTAAAATTCACCCAAGGAAAGGGACTTGAACTACTACGACCGATGAGAACCCTAAGCTTTCTTGAGAGTTTTCTTGAGGAACCCTTCGATAGATTTCTGAGAATAATCATGAGAATGAGGGGAGGAACAGTCCCAACCCTTTAATAAGTCTGATTTTATGTTTAAAACAACGTGGTTTAGAGATTAGGGGAATAGGAAATTACTAAATAGCCCTTAGAAATTCGCTGGGAAAAACTTTTAGGTGCCCCTAATGGGTGACCTAACGAGTCGTGGTGACTGACCATGACTCGTGCTCACTCCCGTTAGGTACACTTCCTGGGATCCTCAGTAGGTCACCATGAGGGACCTAACGAGTCATTATCTATGACTACAACTCATGATCACCATTCGTGGATCACACTGTCTCATTTTGGTGATTTAATGCTAAGTCCTATAATGAGTCACTTAACGAGTCGTTGCCACAGGTGACAACTCGTTTCACCCACTTGTCGAATACACTGGTCAACTAAAATATTCCCAACTCAGGCCTGACCATGAGTGACTTAACGGGTCATTGTCAGTGACCACGACCAGTGACGTCCCTCGTTTGGTACACTGCCTCCCTCCTTTACATTAATCAATCTTGTCCTCACGGCTCACCTAACGAGTCGTGAGGTTACTTGATGACTTGTCAAGTAGGCCATCCTGCAACATTTCTGCAGTTTTTCAGATTACCTATTTTAAGCCTCGAAATTGGATTTTGAGTTTTCAGGGTGTTACAATATGTCCCCCTTGTAAAAATTCATCCTCGAATGTTAGAAAACACTCAGGAAGCAGAAAATACAATCTTCAAATACTGCTCATTTAACTCCAAAACTACTGGAATGACTATCTCTATTTCATAATACATATATGAAATGAGTTTAATTTTCATACATACATTCAAAAACATAAAAGAGACTTGAACATCTAAACTGATTCATGAAAACTAAATTGCATTCTAGGGTCTAAACTAATATCTCAAACTGTGCTAGAGCCGGTAGAGAACAATTGCGGGTATTTGGCCATCATATCTGCTTCGGCCTCCAACGTAGCTCCCTCAACCTGCTGATTTCTCCATAAGACTTTAACTGAAGCTATTTCCTTGTTCCTCAGCTTATGCACCTGACAGTCAAGGATCTAGACTGGTACTTCCTCATATGAGAGACTATCTTTTATTCGTGCGCTGTCCAATGGCACAACTGAAGTTGGATCTCCGATGCACTTCTTCGAAAGTGGCACATGGAAAACTGAATATACAACTACTAGTTCCGAAGGTAACTATAACTCATAGGCCATATTGTCGATACTCCTCAAAATTCTATAAGGTCCCACATACCTCGGACTAAGCTTCCCTTTCTTTCCAAACCTCATCACCCCTTTCATGGGAAAAATTTTCAGGTGTACCCAGTCATCAACTGCAAACTCCAACTCTCTTCTCCGCACATCGGCATAAGATTTCTGGCAGCTCTGAGCTGTTTTCAGCTTTTCTCGGATGAGCTGAACTTTCTACATTTCCTCGTCAACCGATTCTGGCCCTATCAAGGTAGCTTCACCAACTTCGAACCACCCTATAGGAGATCGACACCTTCTACCATACAATGCTTCAAATAGGGCCTTCTGGATACTAGAATGGTAGTTGTTTTTGTATGCAAACTCGATAAGAGGCAGTTGGTCATCCCAATTACCCCTAAAATCGATCACGCACACTCTTAGCATATCTTCTAGAGTCTGAATAGTTCGCTCAGCTTGCCCATCTGTTTGCGGGTGAAAAGTTGTACTGAGCTTGACCTGAGTGCCAAGTCCCTTCTAAAAAGACTTCCAGAAATGGGAGGTGAACTGGACCCCTGTCTGAAATAATGGCCAATGGCACCCCATGAAGTCTAACCAGCTCCCGAATACATACTTATAGAACTAATAACTTTTAGCATATCCTCAGCTGAATCTATGGTTTTGACTAGGAGGAAATGTGCTGACTTAGTCATTCGGTCTACTACTACCCAGATTGAGTCATGCTACCGACGAGTCCGAGGTAGACCTGTAATGAAGTCCATGTTTACTTCTTCCCACTTCCATGTGGGTATGATGATATCCTGGGTCATACCTCCTGGTCTCTGGTGTTCTACCTTGACTTGCTGGCAGTTCGGGCACTTAGCTACAAATTCAGCAATGTGTTTCTTCATGTAATTCAACCAGTAACTATCCCGCAAATCGCGGTACATTTTGGTAGCACTAGGGTGAATGGTGTATTTCGAGCTGTGTGCCTCAGCCAGTATTTGCTGTCTCAACTTACCCTCATCCGGTACACACAACCTACCCCGGTAACGAAGCACCCTATCTCCCCCTTGGGAGAAAGCCTCAACCTCCTTTCCGAGTGCTGCTTCTTTAAGTTTAAGTAGAACTGGATCTTCATCTTGTCTGGACTTAACTTCAACTACCAAGGATGAATCTGACCTACTTTGCATTACCACACCCCCTTTAGCTGAATCCACCAACTGTCCCCTAATCGGGCTAGCCTGTGAACTTCTTTCGCTAGCTCTCTCTTTCCTTCCTCAATGTGAGCTACACTTCCCATAGACCGCCTGCTTAGGGTGTCAACCACCACATTGGCCTTTCTCAGGTGATACAAGACACTCATGTCATAATCCTTTAGCAGTTCCAACCACCGTCTCTGACGCAGGTTTAGGTCCTTCTGGCTGAACACATACCGAAGGCTCTTGTGGTCTGTGAGCACATCCATGTGAGCCCCGTAAAAGTAGTGTCTCCATATTTTCAATGCGAATACCACCGCTGCCAACTCCAAGTCATGAGTTGGATAATTCTTCTCATGAGCTTTGAGCTGTCTAGAGGCGTAGGCTACCACCTTGCCCCGTTGCATCAACACGCAACCGAGTCCAACTCTGGAGGTGTCGCAATATACAACAAACCTATATGTTCCTTCTGGCAGGGTCAGAACTGGAGCGTAGTGAGTCACCTCTTTAACTCCTGAAAACTCCTCTCACACTCATCCGACCACTAAAATTTCACCTTTTTATAGGTTAACTTGGTCAGAGGGGATTCTATAGAAGAGAAACCTTCCATAAGCCGTCGGTAATAACCCGTTAAGCCCAGGAAACTCCTAATTTCACTAGGAGAGGTAGGTCTGGGCCAATCTTTTACTACTGCTATTTTATGAGGGTCTACTTGTATTCCCTCACTCGATACCACATGACCCAAGAATGTCACAGCCTTCAACCAGAATTCACACTTGCTGAACTTGGCGAATAACTGGCGATCCCTGAGGGTCTGTAATGCTATCCTTAGGTGATTGGCATGCTGTTCCTCATTTTTTGAGTACACCAGAATGTCGATGATAAATACAATGACGAACATATCCAGGTACTGCTTGAAAACCCTATTCCTCAAATCCATGAAGGCTGCTGGGGCATTCGTTTAACCCAAAGGACATCACCACAAACTCGTAGTGACCATACCGAGTTCTGAATGCTGTTTTTGGTATGTCACACTCTCTGACCCTTAACTGATGGTATCTTGACCTGAGATTGATTTTGGAGAAACAACTGGCTCCCTGAAGTTGGCTGAATAGGTCATCAATTCTAGGTAGGGGGTATCTGTTCTTAACTGTGTCCTTGTTCAACTGACGGTAATCTATGCACATTTTGAGGGTACCGTCTTTCTTACGCACGAATAGCACTAGACACCCTAGGGAGAGATGCTGGGTCTAATAAAACCCTTGTCAAGAAGATCTTTTAGCTACTCCTTCAACTCCTTAAGCTCAGCTGGAGCCATTCTATAAGGAGGGATGAAGATGGGCTAAGTATCTGGGAGGAGATCTATTCCGAAGTCTATTTCCCATTTAGGGGGAACTCTGGGAAGATCCTCAGGAAAAACATCTGGAAACTTACTGACTATTGGAACTGACTGGATGGTTGGGGTCTCAGAGTTAGAACCCTTGACCCGAACCAGATGATATATACTTCCTTTGGAAATGAGTGTCTGGGCCTTAAGGTAGGAAATAAACCCACCCTTAGGCGCTGAACTACTGTCCGACCATTCTAAAACTAGCTCATTAGGAAACTAGAATTTGATAACTCAGTTCTGCAATCAACTGAGGCATAGCAGGAGTGTAACCAATCCATACCGAGAATAAGGTCAAAGTCGACCATGTCTAGCTCTACGAGATTAGCTAGAATTACTTTGTTCAGGACTATGAGTGGGCAATTTCTATATACCCGGCTGGCTCTAACTGTCTCACCAACTGGGGTAGAGATTGAGAATGGTTCTGAGAGGACCTCTGGACTTATATTGAACTGAACTACTATATACGGAGTCAGGAACAAAAGAGTAACTCCTAGATCTAAGAGGGCATATACGTCTAGTTGGAAGAGACGTAGCATACTAGTAACTACGTCAGGTGAGCTATCCTGATCCTGACGAGAAGATACAACATAGAAACGGTTTTGGCGCTGACCGCCACCTATACCTGATGTGTTAGCCTACTGGGCTGGTCGACTTGTTGGAGCTGATTATGTGGTAAATTGTGATCTCCCTCGCCCGGCTGACGGACACTCCCTAAGCCTGTCTCCAAGCTATCCACACCCAAAGCAGCCCTCTCATCCCTGAAGGCATTCTTCTGGGTGATTCCTACCACACTTGGGACAAGTTGGATACTTGTTCCCGGTACTGTGAGCCTGAGACTGAGTGCCAGATGACGCACCCCTCCGATCCTAGAGGGACTAGAAGGCTGGGGCACTGGCTGAAGTAGGTGTTGGGGCTCTCTACTGCTATTGCTGCTGTGGGCGGCTACTACTCTGCTAGACCTCTGATGGCAGAAATCTGACTGGTCAGTCCTTGCTCACTTGTTCTTACGTTTCATATCTTTCAGCTTCTCGGTCTCAATCTGCCGGGCATACACAATTAAGCTAGAGAGGTCCATATCCTTGATTAGCATTGTCGTTCTGCACTCCTTGAGGACCAGATTAAATATTCCATTTACGAACTTCAATATGTGAGCCCTTGGATCGGCTACCATCTCCGGAGCATACTTTGATAGTCTGGTAAACTCTAGAGCATATTCCTCCACTGTTCATTACCTTGACGCAAATTCATAAACTCCGCCATCTTAGCCTCCCTTAGCTCCCGAGGGAAAAACCTGTCCATAAAAGCTGTGTGGAATTCTTCCCACTCCAATAGTCTTGCTTCCGTTGGCTGTCCTTCCTTCCACTGGTCATGTCAGACTTGGGCTACTCCTTTCAGCTGGTAGGCATCCAAATCAGCACTTTCAACGGAACTGACACCCATAATTCGGGTGATTTTTCTAATCTCATCTATAAACCCTTGTGGGTCCTCTTCCACCTTCATTCCATGAAAATCTAAAGGATTCATCTGGGTAAAATCCCGCACCCGAGCAACAACTGTAGACCCATTTGTAGCTACTGGAACCACCTGTTGGTTCACCTGGTTGGTGACTGTTTGAGCTAGCAATTGAATGGCCGCCCGAATTTGACGGTGGATATGGATTCATCCTGAGGAGCTGTCGGGGCTGATGGGGAAGGTCTGTCGACATTAGCAACCCTTCTTCCATTACCATGTATGGGAGGCATGGTTCACTGAAATGAGACCGAGCACGAATTAGAAGGGCATTTCTAGAATTTGAACTTTAACGCACGATAAAGAATATGAACAAAAGGGAATTTTCCTAATAACATCTCATAGCCTCCTCGTCATAAGTGTGGCGCACTACACACCTATGAAGAGGACTCTACCTGATGTGGCTTTCAGAATTTCCGAGGATACTCTAAACCTAGGGCTCTTATACCAAGTTTGTCACGCCCCGAGCCTATACCCTGGGGGAAACACGGTACTTGAAGCCATAAGTGACCCCAAGTCAACCCTTGGTCTATTAGTTACTAGCATTTTGAGTAACAAGTACAGCGTAACTTTGAAATAATATCATAAAATATTTATGAGAGACATGTCTAAAAACATAAAGTTTGAACAATTGAATAATACTGATAAATCTAAAAATCATATCTGTCTAAAAGCCATCTAATAGAGGAGTTGTTGGGACAAGCCCCCAGCTAACTCTAAGTCTAACTAAAACTAATACATGACTGAAAGAAGGAAAATAATGCTCTTGGATGATGAGGACTCACACTTCAACTGCTGCAATGGAGAATCTGAATTGCAGCAACTAATGGTGCTGAGTCTGAGAACCTGCAGCTATATCATGAAATAATACAACATAAAAGTATGCATCAGTACTTTGAATGTACTGAGTAAGTGGGAGGAACATAACTGAACATAATGTCTGAACTAAAATGACACGCAATGACCAACAGGTAAGCTGAACTGAATTACTAATATAATCTAAAATGGTCAAGATGACCCTATCTGATGGTCAAGGACATGCCCTAAGTCTGAAACATTGAATTTGAGATATTGTACTGAACTGAGCTGCTTATTCTATTATTGGACTGGACTGACTAGTGGGAGAGTCTATAAACGACATACAACCACGTGAGCTAGACATGGATTCCGATGTATACACCCTACCGGTAGGACCCAATATATCTTGCCAGGGTATAAAGGCATGATCTAAGTGACCACAAAAGTTTGAGGCGAAACAGACCAAGTAATACTGTAACTTGTGCTGGCAACGTAGTTTTAGGAACCTGCGTATGCTGGAACCCCGACCGCTAGGTGCTAAGTTCTACTCCTACTGGAAAACCTAAACTGAACTACTAAGCTGATAGATCGAAATTGGGGTCCAAGACTAGTAGGGACGTATAGCTGCATGTACCCTGAGAGTCTTATCGGACCAAATTTCGAGACTGAGTTCTAGACTGGTCATAGATGCTTTTTTGGAAGCATCGTAACCATCTAAGAAAAAGCTATAACTGAACTGGGGTCCTAGGGCTGGACAGAGCTATATGCTAGAATATCATGACCACCTAACGGACCAAAACTATAATCCGAGTCTGATTCTAACAACTGAAAGGCACCACTAATACCTCAAAATAAGACTGAAGCCAAACTAATTAGTTGACAATTCCTTGAAAGATTTTGAAGAGACTCTATGTTCTAACTGGTCTAAACTACTAACAGCTAATAGAGAACTCAACTTATCCCAACAACACGGGAACTTCGTAATGTAGAGTAATTTCTAGAATTTTAGAAATTTCATTCAACAGAGCTAAAGTCATTCTCATTAGTGGAAAATTTACTCAACATATATATATAGGAAATTCTAGAAATTTTAGCCCAATCATTCTTCATTCACTAGAGGAAATTCAATAAGAAAAATGATAACTCGAAAATTAGTGCTTAGATTCACTTTTGTATAAACACTGACAATTTGATAAGGAATTTATGGGAATCATATCAATAATATACATGAACATCATTCTAAGTGAAATCAACGCAAATAAACATGAAACCTTTTCATACTCGAAAACTCAGGGCTTAAAACTGATAGAGGAAATTGAGGAGGATTTTGGGGACGCAAGGAAAGGACAATCCCCTTGCTAAATCCCCACATACCTGACTAAAATTCACCCAAGGAAGGGGACTTGAACTGCTGCGATCGATGAGAACCCTAAGCTTGATTGAGAGTTTTCTTGAGGAATCCTTTGATAGATTTCTGAGAATAATCGTGAGAATGAGGGGAGGAACTATCCCAACCCTCCAATAAGTCTGATTTTACGTTCAAAACAACATGGTTTAGAGCTTAGGGGAATAGGAAATTACTAAATAGCCCTTAAAAATTTACTGGGAAAAACTATCAGGTGCTCGTAACGGGTGACCTAACGAGTCGTGGTGACTGACCACGACTCATGGTCACTCCTGTCAGGTACACTGCCTGGGATCCTTAGTAGGTCACCACGAGGGACCTAATGAGTCATTATCTATGACCACGACTCATGCTCACCATTCGTGGACCATACTGTCTCATTCTGGTGATTTCATGCTAAGTCCCATAACGAGTCACTTAACGAGTCATTGCCACAGGTGACGACTCGTTTCACCCACTCATCGAATACACTGGTCAACTAAAATTTTTCCAACTCAGGCCTGACCATGAGTGACTTAATGGGTCATTGTTAGTGACCACGACTCATGACGTCCCTCCTTTGGTACACTGCCTCCCTCCTTTACATTAACCAGTCTTCTCCTCACGGCTCCCCTAACAAGTCGTGAGGTTACTTAACGACTCGTCAAGTAGGCCGTCCTTCAACATTTCTGCTGTTTTTTAGATTTCCTGTTTTATGTCCCGGATTTGGATTTTGAGTTTCCGGGGTGTTACATTTTAGGAACCTAGACAAGCTTGGGTCCTTTTTTGAGATCAAAATGGTGTAAATTTCTCCTTGCACAGTGTGGCAACAAGTTGTTAGACCTGTCCCTATGAGCAGTTTTGTACTTTATTCCTTTAGCCAACAAGATACTCCTGTTTCTGCTTCTAACTGCTACTGGACATTCAGTGATAGGATGACCATTTTTACCACATAAGTAACACATATATTCATTGACACTTGATTCTTTATGAAAACCTATTCCATCCCTTTCACTGTGAACCCTTCCACTTAGATTATTTATAATTCTAGATGACTTGGTCGACTTGTTAGCTTTCTTACCTTTTCTTTCTCACAAAAAGAATTAATTTTACAGTACTTAAGTTCAGACTCAACCTTTGTTAAATTTTTACTCACTTCTACCTTTTGAAATGAGAATTCTTTCAGACTCTTACTGACAGACTCAAGTTCAATAATGTGTCTCTTCAAAGCACAATTTTCCTTATCAGTGATCTCTTTCCCTTTTTTAAGATCAATGAATTCAAATTTTAAACTAAAGAGCATTAGATAACTGATCTCTATCAGAGGTGATTTCCTGAAGTTTATCCATTGCAGCATTCATCATAGATATAAGCACCTTTTTAGACAAAGTATGAATGTTTTCATTTAGGTCAGAGATGCTTACCTCAGAGTTCTTATCTTCTTCTTCAAGATCAGAGTCTCCTAGTGCCATGAATTCAGTTTCATCAACTTCAGTGTTAGACTTGTCAGATTCAGATCCCCAAGTAGCCATCATAGCATAATTCTCCTTCTTTTTGCCTTTTCTTTCATTTCTTTTTCAGCTTTCTCCTTCTCAATCCTTTCTTTTCTCCACTCAATTTCCCAGAGTGGACAGTCTTTGATCATATGATCAGTTTTGTAACATTTTGTAGCATCAGCTGAGGACTTTCTGTTGGAACTCTTTTTGCTACCCGGTCCTTTCTTGTCATATCCCTTTTCCTTTTTGAGGAACTTTTTAAACTTCTTTTCATCATCACCACCAGACTCATTGCTATCACAAGCCTTAAGAGCCAGTGATTTTTCATTGTTTGATTCATCTTTATTAGAATCATCCATATTCATTTCGTACATCTTTAGGTTCCCTACCAACTCATCAAGCGTCATGGTAGAAATGTCTTTAGCTTCCCGGATTGCAGTGACCTTGATGTCCCATTTTTCCTTAGGAATAATCCTTAAGACCTTGTCAACTTTTTCTTCAGTAGTTAGCACTTTTCCCAAGGAGGATAGTTCATTTACTAGTGTGGTAAGTCTTGTGATCATCTCTTGCAAAGATTCACTCTCCTTCATCTTGAATGTTTCATATTCAGTAAATAGCATAGCAACTCTGAACTTCTTGACTTGACTTGTTCCTTCATGAGCATTGATTAGGGCGTCCCATATCTGTTTTGCTGTTGAAAATTTTGAGATTCGGTTGTACTCATCAGGACCCAATCCACATACTAGGATGTTCTTAGCTTTGGCATTTTTCCTGAGAGCCATCAAGTCATCAGTAGTAAATTTAGACCTTACTTTTAAAACTTCAACTGACTCCATCATCTTCTTTGGGATAACTAGTCCGGTAGTGATCCTATACCATAGCTTGTAATCCTCATCTTGGATGAAATTTTCCATGCGAGCCTTCCACCAGATGAAGTATGATCCATTGAAAAGAGGTGGTCGAGTGGTTGACTTCTCTTCACAGTGTCCAATAGGTAGTGCAAAATTCATCATGATCTATCTTAGGTGTTAACCTTTTAAGATAAACCTTCTTTGATACCAATTGATAGAATGCACAACCTAAGAGTTTGTCTTAACCTTAACTGTTTGCCTATGAATGAAACAAGTCGTCAGACGTGTTCCACGTGAGTGAATGAAAACAGTAAGTAAATAAGATAATAAATTTAGCAGGGAAAACACCTGGCTCAAAAAGTGAAAAAACCACGAACTATACTCCACAGGATTTTCTCCAACTTCACTAACTCCAATAGCCTCTTCAAATAACAAATTACAACTCTTGTAATCTAAGGAATTGTAAACACTAATTCCTAACTGTTCAATCTCCTACTCAGTAACAAACGTCAATGTCTTCTTAGTAACACAACTTGAAGACCAAATCTTCTTAATTCAATTTATAACTTACTGAATTAAGAATACACCAATTACAACTCAATGACAAACTCCTAGTACAAGATAGCTAACTCTAGCTTGACACTTTACTCGACCAAGTTTGTCTATCTCTTCAAACTCATATTGTCACAAGAATCTCACCCAATTGCAGTATGTTTTTTCTCTCTTTGTAAGTGTGTATTTTCTTCTGAGATGTCACACTCCTTTATATACACACCTCCAAAGAGTTCTTCCTCCTTTCAATCTCTTTATGTCAACACCTTTGCCCGCTTTAGAGTTCCATCTCGTGTAGGAGTCTTCTTACAAGTTAATCTCTTGTATTTGGTTGTATTGTAATCAGACTCCAACTCTCCTGACTTAACCACGTGTTGATCTTGCTGAGTTTGTTGAATATGACTTATCAACTCCTTAATTCATGATATTTATTTCTTAATATTTTTAGCTCCTTAAGTATTATATTCAATACTTCATTGGACCAACTTTATTCACCTGTTTCATCAACATGTTGTCAATCATCAAAACTTCAAAGGACCCAACACTAAAGATCTTGAAAAATTATTTGGAAAAGTAGTAGTTAATATTAAAGGTAAAAAAATACTGTCTTTTTCTTGATATACTAAAGTCAAAAAGTAAAAGTGAAAACTTATTTTAGTATAGTGAAAAAATAAAAATGAACAGAGAGAATATACTATTTAATTCATTCTTTCTAAAAATAGAATTTTTTTTAAAGGAGGTGTAAAAAATAAAAACACCACTTAAATATAAAATAAAGGGAGTAGTAATTATGAGTTTAGTTTCTATCACATTCAATAGTAGTAATACCAACTTAATTATACAATTAACTAGTTCAATGTAAAAGAAATAAAGGATAAATCCTCATAAGTGCATAATATAAAAGATGTACACAACTTAAATTAAGTACTCAACTCATGTCAAAGTAAAAAAGAGAAAATTACTCCTACAATTATTTGACCTCCATCGATCTCATCCTTGTTGAACTTGGCTTTCCTCCTGCAAAATGTATTAATATAAACACTTTAATAAAATTGTAAAATAAAAGAAAAGAACTATTGATTGGAAATTTTAAACATATTTAGTCATAGATCAATTCTATTTATTAAAAAAGTGAAGAATTAATTAATTAAATAAATTACATAAATTAGAAAAGCTCACAAGTTACAATTTTACATATCTTTTTTTTTATTGTTGATCTCTATGGAGTTCCATCCTTGATAAGCAAACATGTTTTGTACTATCCTCAATATATTACAAGAAATTTTATATATATAATTAAAACATCATGAATATTTTGGCTAATCAATTAATTAATGATAGGATTTGAGGCATGTATATATATTGAATATTAAATAATAATAATTGAAAAAAAATAAAGATAGAATTTGATTACAATAATCTAATAGTCGTGATGTGTATCAAAATTTCTAATGATTCTACACTAAAATCAAACCCTTCATTGTTTATAATACTAGATAAAAATTGGTGCATTTAAAATTAAAAATATATATCCAAGATTATCAAAGTAATTGAATATTTTATGATAAATAGAGGAAATTAATTATTAATTTACCGCATCTTTGTGGCCAAAACTGTTTCCTTTTACTCTAACAAGAATTTCAGATGCCCAGCCATCAGGTAAGATTAAATCTTTAGCATTAATCCTTTCATGTTTGCTCTCTGATTTTCCTCTAATTAGCTATTGTGGAGGATCAATACCGCTTCAATGAGCTCTCTTAGGGTTAGTTCTTCTTGTAACCAATGACTCATTAGGTGATTCGATAGCAGAAACTTCTCTCTTTTTCTTTATATCCTCATCATCAATTTTCGAGTCCATCAAATTTATCTGACTTTTTTGGATTTCTACACCAATCTCTTGCTTGACCACATCATCATCATCACTGATTTCTTTATGATGTTTCTGATCAATCATAACAAATTGATCAATATTAGTCTTTAGATCTGTGTCACCATTCTTCACTTCTTTATCACTTTCTTCTATGACGATTTTTTGAGCATCAGGAACAACTTATTTCTACTCGTCCTGATCAATCAAAGGAATTGACTATTTATCATCAACTTTGTGAATTTGATTAGTTGAAATCTTGCGATGGTCCCATTCATTACCATCAAAAAGTGGTTCAAGTTCATAGAATATATCATCATAAGTATCCATCACTTTTTGATTAGTTAAATAGATAGAAGGTCAAGAAGAAAATAAAAAAGAGAGAGTAGAAAAAAATGGAGAAATATTTTTTCGATACAAATTGAAGATGTGTGAGAGTGGTTTTGTGGAGTTTTTGAGTATATATGAGATGATGACACTGTTACTTTTTTACCTCTGTTGAAAATAATCAAATGAATGATGCTATTTAAACATGTAAGTGATCCCTCACAATTTCTTTTTTTACATTTGAGTCCTTTTTAAAAGTTTTATTGAATTATTTTAAGATTAAGAAGACTGGAGAATAACAATTAAGATAAAGACTCTTATTATCATCTTGCATATTGAAAAGAATCACCATTCATCGATTTCTTTTTTTCTACTATATTTGCAATGCAATGAAGATTGCGGAAATTAATATTTTTTACCATGGAGTATTTTTTGTAGTTGAATCTTCTATATCATTCCCAAATCTAAAGTACGGAAAGTCAAGAAGAATAGTTAATTGTGGTACACATTCCGACTATTAAAATTATTATTATGTTTATGTTTATTTTTATCATTTAATTATCAATTAAAATTTTTTCTAAATCATGGTATTTACTTTTCGTTTGTTAAATAACCTAATTTTTAAAGTGATGATTGTAATTATAAGCAATTGGTGATGTTCTTTTATGTCTTTTTTATGTTTATCAATTTTAAAGGGTTTTAATGATTGCATTATCACTAAAATAAGAAATAAAAAATAATAAAAGTTGATTTTTTTTGGGTTGGGGAGGGGGGGGGGAGGATATAATGCTATATATAGTTTTTGTATATACTTAGTTATGTTGTTCCCATTTCACGATCAAAATGGGATGTCATGCCCCAGCTTGGGAGGCATGACTGACACCTAATGCCACTCTAGGACCGGAGCTGATGTGGCTGGGCTTATGCACCTCTGGTGCATGCCAACAACTTAAATCAAGAAAATAACGAGCTATATCTCGGCGGTAAACACCGCCCTGGGACGACAAGGCCACATAGCCACCTGTAAAAGAAAGAAGCTAACCAACAAACAAGGCAATAAAGGGATCCTATACGGGCTGACAAGACCACTATGCTGTCTAGTTATAACAGAATGAAAACAGGCCATCATATTCAAGCTATAGCTGGAAAGGCTGCTAACTACTAGATAAACTAGGCCCTACACGGACATCACGTAAAATAAAACATACATAGGCCCCACACAGCCAATAATTGAGAAACTATAGTATGCAAGCCTCTAAGAGTAGAATAATGGTTGGGACAGGGCCTCGACCTACCCAAAACTGCACAACAAAAAGAGCAAACCTTTCTAGTTATTAACTCTGGAGAAAAGGAGCTGACTGGACGGCTACCTCTGGCTGACAACTAGGAAGGTCCTGAACCACGTCTATCCGCACCTGCAGGCAAGTATTGCAGCGCCCTAAAGATGGGCGTCAACACAATATGTACCGAATATGTAAGACAGTAATGAAAATGACTGAATAAAACTGATTATGGAACTGAAAGTAGTTAATAGGAAGTGATAAGAGTTAACCTGAATAGTCTCGCAATCTAAGTCATACCTAACAAGTAAATGTACAAACAAGAACCTAATCGGGCCCCCATAAGCGTGGAAGGTGCAAGCAACACAAAATAACCTACCTGAGACACCATAAGCCCTGACAAGCGCCAATCAATCTATATACCCCTATCAGTACCCTTGAGGCTCCATAAGTGACTGCAACTGCGTCTCAAGCAAGTCAGGCCCTCGGGAGGGTCAATAATGTCATCTCTGACCTAGAAGGAGTTCATAGAAGACTCCAACATGGCCCCGAAGGCTATGCTCTAGTCCCTTCAGACACTTGATAGCTCTGCAAGCAATTCGGTAGCTCGTAAGCAATACCATAGCTCCAAAAGCAGTTTAGTAGTTCTTGTAAGTGATAGAAGCATCATGGCTTCAGAAGCAATCTATAACTCCATAGGCATAAGAGGCATCGTAGCTCCATAAGCAATTTATAGCTCCGTAAGCAATTCGTACGATTAGCAGCTCCTCGACTATTTACAATGAGGGGTCGTATGAAATATGATCTACCCGTACTAGGGATGCTACATTATGATTTCAAGTTTATTTTTAGCAGCTAACTATAACATTCATGTTCCAACGTCACTACAGAAGTTCTAGTCATATCACTATCACAACGGAAATAACTTGCCGAAGGGATAGCCTTAACATACCTCGTATGCCAATTCTCGTTTATCCGATTAGTTCCAATCTGTAGCCAAAAATTCCACTTGATTGCAACCCTTACACTGAAAGAATAGGGCTATTTTCAATAGTAAGACTCGGTAAACAATGATATCTTTTGATAATATTGACTATAATTCAGCTCCATTTAATTCGGCCAGAAAATCACAATTTATTGAGAGTTTATAAGGGAGAAATGGTTACCTATTACCTGTAGCCGCTTAGGACTCAATTTGAAGTAATTCCGACAACTCTTACTCGGCAGAGTTCCGATACTCCGAGAAACTTTTCAAGAAATAACTCCATAGGGATGCTTCTGGTAGGCCTAGAACTCATTATCCAAAGTGAATTTGCATTGGACGGAGTTTAACAACGTAATTTGATGAGAAACAAAAGAAAAATTAAGAGAAGTTATCGTAGGGTTGCATCTCTATTTTGGGGAAATATTAAATGATCTGATCTTGAACTTGAGTTGTATATATAAGTGGGGGGTTGGTGTCCTAGGGGCACGGGGTGCCATCCATCGTGCCAGGCTAGCTGGCGCGGCGCGACGCCCAGTGCGCTGGGCCTCTGGTCCCGGCCTCCTGCTTGCTTGATGTTGTGTTCGTATATTCTTCCCCTGGCCCTTTTCCCACACTCGTCATATTCCAAAATTCTCAACATACGTATGCACGCGTCTATTAAACAATAGAAACTTACGGGGTGTAACATCATCCCCCCCCCCTTAGGAACATTTTCCCTTGAATGTAATCTCTGGGCTTAAAAGACTCAAGTCCTTTAGCTATTGTTGGAAAAATTTCGGCAGAGTTTCCTCTGCAATATGTATTATTCGAAAACCTAAAACGCAATATTAAACTCCAAGTCTCTACACCGGACATCGGGATAAGACTTTTGATGACTCTGGGTTTTCAGCAAGCATTCTATGATAAGTTTCACTTTTTATTCTGACTGATGGGATCATATCAGGTCTGATTAACCCTGACTCCTCTACTTCGAACCATCCTATGGGGGACCTACATTTTCGCCCATATAAGACCTTAAAGGTGCCATCTGGATAGCAGAATGATAACTGTTATTGTATGAAAATTCAATAAGGGGTAGATGCTCATCCTAACTTCCTCCAAAGTCTAGCACACACGCCCATAACATTTCCTCGAGTATCTGAATGGTGCGCTCTGCCTGACCGTTTGTCTGGGGATGGAAAGCTGTACTCAGATTGACCTGTGTCCCCAAACATTTCTGAAATGATTGCCAAAATCTAGCTGTAAACTGTGCCCCTCTATCAGAAATGATAGATGCTTGGACACCATGCAGTCGGACTATTTCCTTAATATATAACTCGACATAATCTTTGGCTGAGAATGTAGTTTGGATTGGAAAGAAGTGGGTTGATTTCGTCAACCTGTCAACAATAACCCAAATAGAGTCAAATTTGTGCCTAGTGCGGGGTAGTCGTGTCACAAAGTCCATATTAATTGCCTCCCATTTCCACATTGGTACAACTATCTCCTAAGTCAGTCTGTCAGGTTTTTGATGTTCAACTTTTACTTGCTGGCAATTAGGACACTGTGCCAAAACTTAGCTATATTTTTCTTTATTCTAGGCCACCAGTGTATCTCTTTTATATCGTGGTACATCTTCGTCGAACCTTGATAAAGGGAGTAACAGTAGTAATGTACCTCTGCCATGATTTGCTGGTGAAGCCTTGCTACGTCTGGGATGCAGAGTCGACCTCCAGATCTCAAGACTCATTTGTTGTTAACTCAAAGGCTGATATTTTGCGCTGCTGAACCTTGTCTCTGAGTTGTACCAAACTAGGGTCCTCGTACTGTCGCTCCTTCATCTCTACAACCATAGATGATACTATTGTATTCTGAATCACAACCCTATTATCCTCTGAATCTACTACCTGGACTGCTAAACTGGCTAACCGGTGCATCTCTCAGGCCATTTCCTGTTGTTCTGGCCTCAAATATGCTAAGTTGCCGAAGGATCTGTGGCGAAGGGCATCAGCTATAATATTATCCTTCCCTGGGTGATACAAGATGTTCACATCGTAGTCTTTAAGCAATTCCAGCCAACAATGCTACCACAAATTCGACTCCCTCTGCGTGAAGATATACTGGAGACTTTTATGATCATTAAAGATGTCCACATGTACACGATACAAGTAATGCCTCCATATTTTCAAGGCATGAACCACTGCCGCTAACTCCAAATTATGGGGGTAGGGTAATTCTTTTTGTGCTTCCTTAGCTGCTTCGAAGCATAAGCAATCACCTTGTCGTGTTGTATCAGAACACACCCTAACCCAACACCTGAAGCGTCACAATATACAGCATAGCCCTCTGAACCCTCCGGTAAGGCCAATACTGGTGCAAATGTCAACCTATTTTTCAGCTCCTAGAAACTCTGCTCACAAGCCTTGGTCCAGCGGAATTTGGCTGCTTTCTGAGTCAACCTGGTCAATGGCGTTGATAGGATAGAAAATCCTTTCACGAACCTTCTGTAATACTCGGCTAACCCCAGAAAACTGCGAACCTCGATTGGAGTTGTAGGTCTAGGCCATGTCTTGACTGCCTCAATTTTCTGTCAGTCAACCTGAATACCAGTATCTAATACAATATGGCCCAAGAAAGCTACGGAATTCAACCAGAATTCATATTTCGAGAACTTTGCATATAACTAGCGGTCTTTAAGGATCTAGAGTACTGTTCGCAGATGATCTCTGTGTTCAGTTTCTGAGCGGGAATATACCAGAATGTCATCAATGAACACTATCACAAACAGATCTAAATACGGTCTGAAGATACTATTTATCAGATCCATAAAAATTGCTGGGGTATTTGTCAATCCGAAGTAAATGACCAAGAATTCAAAATGACCATACCTGGTCCTGAAAGCTGTTTTTGGAATATCTTTTTCCTGAACTCGCACCTGATGATACACAGACTTTAAGTCAATTTTAGAAAAATATCTCGCCCCCTGCAACTGATCAAACAAATCATTTATCCTTGGAAGAAGATATTTATTCTTGATAGTAACTTTATTCAGCTGCCGATAATCTATACACATTCGGGAGCCATCTTTTTTTCTCACAAACAGGACCAGCGCATCCCATAGTGAAGTACTAGGTCCGGTAAAACCCTTATCTAACAAGTCTTTCAAATGTTCTTTCAATTCTTTCAATTCGGCGGTAGCCATTTGATATGGAGGGATGGATATAGGTTGTGTACCTGGTGGCATATCGATAGAGAAATCGATCTCCCGCTTTGGAGGAATGCCAGGAAGTTCGTCTTGAAACACATCTAGCAACTCATTAACCATTGGGATGGATTGAAGAGTCGGGGATTCTACTTGCATACCCTGAACCCTAACAATATGGTAAATACTGCCCTTCACTATCAACTTTCTCGCCTGAAGATAGGATATGAACCTACCTTTTCGCGTAGCCGCAGTGCCTCTCCACTCTCGAACTACCTCCCCTGGAAAGTGAAATCGGACGGTTCTGGTCCAACACTCCACATTGGCATAACATTGCGCTAGACAATCCTGTTATACCCCGTAGAATTCCCGGCACCTAGACGACTTACTCGCACGTTGGTTAAGCATATTTGAAGACCATACGTACTAGAGAAAGGCCGGGAAAAAGATCGGACGAGAAACCCGTCGAACCATCGCGGGAGGAGCCGAGGCAGAGCCCCTCCGCGATGGCAGCGTGTCACGGAGGTGAGGCCTTCGCGATGGCTCCGTGACACGTTGCCCAGGTTTAGGCTCAAGTATATAAGCCCCACTTCGGTTTAATTTCATTTTAATCAAAGGAAATATCAGAAAACAGAGGCTACACGCAGAGAGAAAGGGGGGACGAAGGAAATTAAATAATTTTCGTCCGATTACGCTGCTAATCGCTGCCCAAATTCAAATTAACTCCAGGTACTGAGGTATTTAGCAGCAGAGAGCATTCCTATGGATTCAGTTTCGTAAAATACGGCCGACGAATCGTCGAGCCACCGAGCTAAGGTAAGTGGAATTGCTCTAAACTAGTGTCTATGCGTTCCTAGCTGTGAAGTGAATATTTCTCCCTTATGGACCTCTGGAAAATAGCGAGTTTCTGGCCGTCTTTCGATAAGCCTAAGTTTAGGCTATAAACTATATCGAAAGTGACGTTGCCTTTTGAAATAAAGTTGTATTTAGTATTGATTGACATATTTATGAATGCAGTTGGGAGAAAACAGTTGAAGTACCGGCCGAGCCTCGTCCGACAGATGAATAATTGAAGGATAAGGTATGTAAAGCTAGTTCCCTCGGCAAGTTAAGCAATATCGGTGCAGTATAGTAATTTACAGGCCAGTAGAATGTTCAGAAGTCAAGTGATACGTTTATTGTGAATGTTGATACGGTACTAGAAGCATCAGACTGTAACTTGCGTGGAACTTACTAGTACGACATAGCTTCTAACACAAGTATTAGAAACTGCTCAACATGCTCAGTATGTGATGTGATACGAAACGTTAAGACATTATTGTATTCATTTGGAACCCCGTAAAGCAATGTAATATCCGTAAGCACCTCAGAAATAGAATGGCATGTTAAAATAGAGTTTAGAACGCATGTTAGGAATAGTAAATCACGTTAGTACAGAAACTCAGTAAATAGCATAGTTTTCAGCAGAAACACTATCCTGTATAGCATTTGCCCCAGTACAGCCCGGCAAGAGACTATATTCATATATATATATATATATATTTACCAGTCTCAGCATATATTAATTATGTACAGATTACTATCATTAGTCCAACATGTAATATATATACGATACCTTACCCTTATTAGCCTCAGTATGTGAGATATACAGACAGTATTACTAGTTGAGACCGTTGTATTGTTTGGGGTTGGACTACCTAGCATCCATGACCACCCCAGGGTTCATAGCTGTATCGACTCGTCTGCCAGAGGACGAGGATACGTCGCTCTACGGAGTGGTATGCCGTCCCACAGGGGACGAAGATGGGATGCCAGTTTTCCCCATATTTGTGCCTTGATCGGCCCTTACACACCCCAGTTGAGCGGATACACCCGGGTGTAGATTCAGGAGTCCTCCGGACTCAGATGCAGTTATAGTCAGGGGCTCAGCGAGCCTAAGTGCATACCCAGGGGACCGGCAGGATGCTTACGGTGTTTATAGGAGATAGGATGACTGGGGTAGGGGTATAGATTCTGTGCTGGTTGTACCTCCCGGCATATGGGGGCCGGGTAAGGTTTGTGTGTGCTATTTATGTTATGATATGTTATACTGCGTTACAGTAGTTACGTGTAGATCGACAGTAGAACGATAAATCTTCAGGTATGACTCCTACTCCCTCCAGTATGATTAAGAACATGTACGACATACACCATCAGACAGTTAATCTAGTTCTTTCTATTTCAGTTTCGTCAGTCATGTTATTGATTTCAGATATTTCTTTCAGTTATTGCTTTACATACTCAGTACCAACGGTACTAGCGCCCGGTGGGGCTCTGCATTACTTGCCTGCAGGTACTCATAGATGAGCAGGTGATACTACGTGATTCCTGTCAGCGATCGAGTATTCAGCTCCTGTCATTCGGAGACTGAATATCAGAGGTGTATTTCAGTTCCTTTTTTTTGTTATATAGTACGGGTAGGTCGGGGCCCTGTCCCGATCATTCCATTGCTATTCCTAGAGGCTTGCAGTCTGTATGTTTCCCTGTGGTCAGATGAGCCGGTCGTGTGAGGCCATGCAGTTGTTAGCTGTTAGTACTTTTGCTTCTTTTATGTTGGCTGTGTGGGGCCATAAGTTTGACAATAGTGGTGACCTTGCCGGTCACGTAGCCTTCTAGTATTTTATTGCTGGGTTGCAGATAATTAGACAGCATGGTGGCCTTGTCGGCCCGCATAGGTTTCCCTATAGTTGCATGTTCTGGTCAGCTGTTATTACAGGTACAGAAGGCTATAGGCCAAAGGGCCGGGGGCTGTGTTTACAGCCGTTATGTTGCCCTCTGTTTCCAGAAATGTGAGTTAGAGCCAGCCAGGCACCAGATGTGCCTAGGCTTAGCAGTTCAGTAGTTTAGGTCCTAGTAGGGCACCAGGTGCCAGTCATACCCCCCAAGGCGGGGCGTTACAAACTTGGTATCAGAGCAGGTCGTGTCCCAGGGAGTCTGAAAGTCGTGCTAAGTAGATTCTTGTCTATGGATGTGTTGTGCACCACATACTATAGGCAGGAGGCTGCAAGGCATGATATGATGGTTACCCTTCCTTCTCAGTCAATCGTGCTTTAGAGCGGTACAGTATAGGGTTGAGTCCCTGAGAACTTACCGTATTCTTTGATTACAAATACAAAGGCAAATCAGCATTACCCTATCACAGGCAGAAGATCAGAGATAGCAACGGAAGAGAGCATCAGCCAGTTACATGATAACTACAGCAGTAGGAGGGGGTATCAGAGACCTCCCAGCGTGACACCTTTATTGGCATTATTCCCAGTATACGTTGATAACGTCAGAATAGGAAGTCAGAAGTATAATGTACATATGAGTTGATTTACTTATTAGTTATATACGATCTGATTAAGATTATAGACAAGGTCAGACCACCAGGTAAGTATGAAGAGGAGAGGGAAATGCAGGAATCCCAAATACATCTTTTCGGATATGGTACAGTTAAATTCTTTTACTTGTTGCAATAAGAAAAGGGCTATTCCCACCTCTTGGTTTTGATGCCAGTATAGTAAAGGGGCATAACACTTAAGATGGGGTTGCCAAATCAAGCAGTAAGTAAAGATGGGCTGATTGATCCTAGTAAGTATTAGAAAGTATAAAGAGTTCTTATGATTACGTAAGCTGTGCAGACCCTTATGATAACAAGCCAGTAAACAAAGTAAGACTGTTAGCTTACCCGAAGTAGGGGTAAAAGACCTGCTAGTGATGAATGCCTAATAATGGTCAAGTTTGAGTCAGAAAAAGGCCAAGTCTGCCATATATGCTAACAGATAGCAAGACATACCTGTAAGATTATAGTTATGATCTAGTTGTGACATCGAAAGATATAGAGGTCATGTGAATCAGATGGGCTTGAATATACGCCAGAAGAAGTATAGGCCGAGGCTTGACCAGTAATCTCATTAGCAATGAAAGGCAGGTACCTTGAACCCCAGAGTTCAGCTTAAGCAAGATGAGAGGAAGGAGCAGGAATGCCAGATTTTGTGGGGAAATCAGGGTTACCCCCCCCCAGATTGTTAGAGTATCGTTTTAAGGATTAAGCCTCGGGCTGACAGTAAGATTGCGGTTTAGAATACCGCAGTATGCCTGTTCATGGAGAAGTTAAGAAATTACTGATACAGCAATTCTAATCTAGTGTAGCCTAGAGATAAGGCCCAGCAGACAGTCATGGGCTCTCAATATATGCCTAGTAAGGCTACAAGATTCGAACATCGACCCCACATAGCAAGAGTGGTGGAATTTCAAATAGCATACAATAACTAGAGTGTTTATGTTTGTTACTTCAGAATGGGGTGACAATGCAATGGGATGATAAGTTAGGGCAGGAAATATTATTAGGCCATAAGAAGCAATGTATCATGTATGATATGAGATTCAGCAGAGCATGTCAGAGATTATATATTACCGCAGAACTCAGTACATATTGTACGTAGCTATTGATATATATATATATATATATATATACAGATAATAGATATGCTGTGAGTGGCTGCCTATAAGGGCTACAATCACAGATGCTGATTAGTAATAGAAAGCATATACAAATTGCATTGCAGGACACCGTCCTTGCCAAAAAAAAGAGAAGAAAGTGGGAGAAGAAAGAAAGAAAAGAAGAAGAGAAAGGGCGCATTAAGTGTGAGTTACGTATGAAGTCATAGAAACTATCTCAGTTCTCAGTTATTAGGTTAATAGATTTATGTGTTGTTGTCAGATCTAGGCTCTAGGAGCTTACCAGAGTTAATGGCCTAAAACAGATGGCTAGATGATAAGGGCGCAGTTAGACGGTCTACCGACCAGCTAGCGCCTGCATTAGCAGAGAAGTGTCCATGAAGATCGGTAACATTAGTGCATGTGCTAGAACCAGGATTAGAGGCCGAATAGGCAAATTTCAGAGATTAGCAATACAAATTATTCTAGTATGTTGAGTGGTCGTACATCATTTTCCCAGCCTTGTAGGTGAGAGTCGGCCTTAGCCAACCTAGCAGTTATTATGTGGAACACCCCATAAGTCAGCCGGCCATCCCAGTCAGAATACCCGTGGGTACCCCAAGGAAGGGTCCACATCAGTAGTCAGCGACAGACTAGTACTTCAGCTGGTTTTCATAAGATATTCAGATACAGAGCCCTAGCAGAAGGCCAGTATTTACAGAATAACTCATAAGACTGAGAATTCCCCAGAATAGCAGTATAAATATAAGTGGATACACACAAGGCGTAAGAAATTGATAGTACCCTGCTAGCATAGTGTTTATTAAGACCAGGGGATCAGTAGACTCCCCGTGAAGATCCAGAGATTGATCGCCTGGGAGTAAGTTTGATTAAGCCCAGTCTTACAGTGGTTTAAGCAAAATAACAGAGTAATTAGATGCCCACGAGTTTGCGGTTATGCACGAGCTATAAGCACTCAAGTAGAATGGTTAAAGTATTGTTAGACTACTGCAACATTCGGGTCATTCAACCCGACTATTCAGTTATTTAAGGTTAGGCAGCCAGATCATTAGAGGTCATGATCAATATCAGGACCCCCTGATCAGATACGGGCACATGGTGTGCAGATAGTCGTTCAAGGTTACCTTAGCAACAAGTAGCCTTAGCATGCGGTTAGAAGGCCAGATAAGCTCTAGCTATACCGGTAGATTACTTGTCAGATTCTCCGGTATAATAAACCAGTATGACCGTCAGTTGTATGTCAAATTTTGTAAATGTGAATTTTGGTTGAGTTAGTAGCCTTTTTGGTCACATTGTGTCAGAGGATGGTGTACAGATAGATATACAGAAAATCGAAGTAGTGAAGACATAGCCTAGACCTACCACTCCGATCGAAGTACGCAAGCCCTGCGGTTAGCCGGGTACTGCAGAGGGTTTATGGAAGGATTTTCCACCTTAGCAGCACCTTTGACTAAATTGACACAGAAGGCAGCAAAGTTCCAGTAGACCGAGGCGTGTGAGCAGAACTTCTAAGAGTTAAAAGCCAGGTTAACATCAGCTCCAGTGTTAGTATCGCCAGGAGGTACAGAGGGTTGATGCAGCTTAGTAAAGTAATAGCTTATGCTTTCAGGCAATTGAAGAAACGTGAAAAGAATTATCTTACCCATGACCTGGAATTAGCTGCAAGTAGTTTATGCCTTAAAGAGTAAAAATTTTGTATCACCCAGGAAAGGCTAATATGGTAGCAGATGCCCTTAGCCGTAAATCTATGGAGAGTTGGCATACTTGCAGCCTGAACAGCAAGAATAGACCCAAGAATTACACTAGTTAGCCGGATTAGCCATTCACATAGCAGAAATAAAGGATAACAGAGCGATAATACAGAATGTCGTAGTGTTGTCATTAGTGGTGGAAATAAATGAACGGCAGTATAGAAACCCTAGCCAGGTTCAATTTGAACATAAGGTTCAGTAAGGAGAGGTGACATATTTTCAGATGACCGAGGATGAAGTGTTGCGATATAAAGGCCGTATTTGTGTTCCAGATATTTTGGGGGCATCGCCAGCAGCTTATAAGCGAGGCGCATTACGCCCGCTATTCTCTCCACCCAGGCGCGACGAAAATGTGCCATGATATCAAAGAAAACTACTGGTGGCCAGGTATGAAAAGAGAAATTGCTAAATTTGTAGCCCAGTGTTCTAACTGCCAACGGGTGAAAGCGGAACATCAGAAATCAGGCGAGTTAACTCAGGACATAGCTGTGCCTCGCTGGAAATGGGAAGCAGTGAATATGGATTTTGTGGCAGGATTACCCCGTACCAGACACGGAAATGATTCTATTTGGGTAATAGTTGACAGGCTGACAAAATCAGCTCATTTCCTGCCAGTGAAAGCTACCTTCTCGGCTGAGGATTATGCCGAATTATATATCAGAGAAATAGTTAGATTACATGGAGTGCCGGTACCCATCATTTCCGGTAGGGGAGCACAGTTCATAGCTAGATTCTGGCAGTCGTTCTAGAGGAATCTGGAAACGCAGATTAATTTAAGCACGGTATTCTATCCTCAGACAGATGAGCAGGCTGAGCGCACAATTCAGACGCTCGAAGACATGTTGCGAGCGTATGTGCCAGATTTCGGTAGTAGCCAAAGTGAACATTTACCGTTAATTGAATTTGCATCCAGAATTAGAATTCGTTTATCCGGTCTTTTATGTATCTATGTTGTGGAAATTCATAGGAGACCCTCCTACAGTAGTTCCAGTACAGGATGTTCAGGTCACGAGAGAGTTAGCATATGAAGAGGTTCCAATAACTATCTTAAACAGACGGATTCGCAGATTGAGATCTAAAGATATTACGTCTATCAAGATATTGAGGCATAACAGGAACCGAGAGGAGATGACTGGGGAAGCGAAGGAAGATATGAGAACCGGATATCCTATTTCAGGCCTAGTCAGGCGACAGGTATGTTCGTATTATTACTTATGCAGTACCTTATGGTTGTATGTCTGTGAATGAGAAAGATTGATATTTAGTTATCCAGTGGATCCTAGAATATTATGTGCAGTACCTGTATTGGACTTTTCTGCATTTCAGGTTTTTGTGATAGTCCATATTACAGGGGAAACTCTGCCGAAATTTTTCTAGGAAGTAAAGTAAGTAGTCCTCTAGATAACAGTGTACATTCGAGGATGAATGTTCTTAAGGGGGGGAGAATGTTATACCCCGTAGAATTCCTGGCACCTAGAAGACTTACTCGCACGTTGGTTAAGCATATTTGAAGACCATACGTGCTAGAGAAAGGCCGGGAAAAAGATCGGACAAGAAACCCGTCGAACCATCGGGGGAGGAGCCGAGGCAGAGCCCCTCCGCGATGGCAGCGTGTCACGGAGGTGAGGCCTCCGCGATGGCTCCGTGACACGTTGCCCAGGTTCAGGCTCAAGTATATAAGCCCCACTTCAGTTTAATTTCATTTTAATCAAAGGAAATATCAGAAAACAGAGGCTACACGCAGAGAGAAAGGGGGGACGAAGGAAATTAAATAATTTTCGTCCGATTACGCTGCTAATCGCTGCCTAAATTCAAATTAACTCCAGGTACTGAGGTATTTAGCAGCAGAGAGCATTCCTACGGATTCAGTTTCGTAAAATACGGCCGACGAATCGTCGAGCCACCGAGCTAAGGTAAGTGGAATTGCTCTAAACTAGTGTCTATGCATTCCTAGCTGTGAAGTGAATATTTCTCCCTTCTGGACCTCTGGAAAATAGCGAGTTTCTGGCCGTCTTTCGATAAGCCTAAGTTTAGGCTATAAACTATATCGAAAGTGACGTTGCCTTTTGAAATAAAGTTGTATTTAGTATTGATTGACATATTTATGAATTCAGTTGGGAGAAAACTGTTGAAGTACCGACCGAGCCTTGTCCGACAGACGAATAATTGAAGGATAAGGTATGTAAAGCTAGTTCCCTCAGCAAGTTAAGCAATATCGATGCAGTATAGTAATTTACAGGCCAGTAGAATGTTCAGAAGTCAAGTGATACGTTTATTGTGAATGTTGATACGGTACTAGAAGCATCAGACTGTAACTTGCGTGGAACTTACTAGTACGACATAACTTCTAACACAAGTATTAGAAACTGCTCAGCATGCTCAGTATGTGATGTGATACGAAATGTTAAGACATTATTGTATTCATTTGGAACCCCGTAAAGCAATGTAATATCCGTAAGCACCTCAGAAATAGAATGGCAGGTTAAAATAGAGTTTAGAACACGTGTTAGGAATAGTAAATCACGTTAGTACAGAAACTCAGTAAATAGCATAGTTTTCAGCAGAAACACTATCCTGTATAGCATTTGCCCTAGTACAGCCCGACAAGAGACTATATTCATATATATATATATATATATTTACCAGTCTCAGCACGTATTAATTACGTACAGATTACTATCATTAGTTCAGCATGTAATATATATACGATACCTTACCCTTATTAGCCTCAGTGTGTGAGATATACAGACAGTATTACTAGTTGAGATCGTTGTATTGTTTGGGGTTGGACTACCTAGCATCCATGACCGCCCCAGGGTTGATAGCTGTACCAACTCGTCCACCATAGGACGAGGATACGTCGCTCTATGGAGTGGCATGCCGTCCCACAGGGGACGAAGATGGGATGCCAGTTTTCCCCATATTTGTGCCTTGATCGGCCCTTACACACCCCAGTCGAGCGGATACGCCCGGGTGTAGATTCAGGAGTCCTCCGGACTCAGATGCAGTTATAGTCAGGGGCTCAGCGAGCCCAAGTGCATACCCAGGGGACCGGCAGGATGCTTACGGGGTTTATAGGAGATGGGATGATCGGGGTAGGGGTATAGATTCTGTGCTGGTTGTACCTCCCGGCTTATGGGGGCCGGGTAAGGTTTGTGTGTGCTATTTATGTTATGATATGTTATACTGCGTTACAGTGGTTACGTGTAGATCGACAGTAGAACGATAAATCCTCAGGTATGACTCCTACTCCCTCCAGTATGATTAAGAACAGGTACGACATACACCATCAGACAGTTAATCTAGTTCTTTCTATTTCAGTTTCGTCAGTCATGTTATTGATTTCAGATATTTCTTTCAGTTATTGCTTTACATACTCAGTACCAGCGGTACTAACGCCCGGTGGGGTGCTGCATTACTTGCCTGCAGGTACTCATAGACGAGCAGGCGATACTACGTGATTCCTGTCAGCGATCGAGTATTCAGCTCCTGTCATCCGGAGACTGAATATCAGAGGTGTATTTCAGTTCCTTTTTTTTGTTATATAGTACGCGTAGGTCGGGGCCCTGGCCCGATCATTCCATTGCTATTCCTAGAGGCTTGCAGTCTGTATGTTTCCCTGTGGTCAGATGAGCCGGTCGTGTGAGGCCGTGCAGTTGTTAGCTGTTAGTACTTTTGCTTCTTTTATGTTGGTCGTGTGGGGCCATAAGTTTGACAGTAGTGGTGACCTTGCCGGTCACGTAGCCTTCTAGTATTTTATTTCTGGGTTGCAGATAATTAGACAGCATGGTGGCCTTGTCGGCCCGCATAGGTTCCCTATAGTTGCATGTTCTGGTCAGCTGTTATTATAGGTACAGAAGGCTATAGGCCAAAGGGTCGGGGGCTGTGTTTACAGCCGTTATGTAGTCCTCTGTTTCCAGAAATGTGAGTTAGAGCCAGCCAGGCACCAGATGTGCCTAGGCTTAGCAGTTCAGTAGTTCAGGTCCTAGTAGGGCACCAGGTGCCAGTCATACCCCCCAAGGCGGGGCGTGACAAATCCATACCCATAATTACATCAAAATCAATCATTTCCAACTCCACTAAATCTGCTAAGGTCTGGCGACCAACAATCTCTATTGTACAACCCCGGTAAATTCTCTTAGCAATAATAGAGTCACCGATGAGTGTAGACACCGATGAGGTTCGCTGAAGCAATTCTGGCGCTATACCAAACTTTCGGGCCACTAACGGAGTAACATAAGACAAAGTGGAACCTGGGTCTATCAAAGCATAAACTGAGTGAGAGCATACATCCAGCATACCTGTCACAACATCCAGTGAAGACTCTCACTCCTATCACCCTAGCAAAGCATAAGTACGATCCGAAACACTACTAGAACTAGAAACCCCTGATCTACCTTAGTCTCTGCCGGCTGGAGTTGAGGGTCTGCGCCCTGCTGATGATGCTGGAGCATATGACCCTGTTGAAGACCTATTTGGCTGGTCCCGATCACCCTGATCTCTAGCTGGACAATCCCTCATCATATGACCCTTTTGTCCACAAGTATAACAAGCAGTGGAGCCATACCCGCATCTCCCAAAATTTTGTCGACCGCAAGTCCTGCAATGCGGGGCAACGGGCCTACTCTGATCAGAACCTCTCTGCTGCTGCGAGTCTGGTGATCGTGAACTCTCGTCGGGACCTGACTGTCCGCGACGATCTGATCTACCGCCCTGCTGCTATAGAGGTAAAGGTCTAGGTGGCCTGCCTGGCACCCGAGGTCTGGGCCCCTCCTGAAACTCTGCCTGCAAATCAGCGGGCCTAGCCCTTTGGTGCTACTCCTAACTCACTCTCTCAGCCTCATACTGGCGTTGCTTGATTCCTTCTATGTTCTGAGCAAAATCCTGAATACGCGCAATATCCATGTCCTCAAGCAATGTGGCGGTAATACAAGCCTCCACATACTCCGTAGCAAGCCCCACGATGAACCGTTGTACCCTAGCTGGCATTGTATCAACAAAAGCTGGCGCATACCTTGCCAAGGAGTCAAACCTTAGTGAGTACTCCCAAACGCTCATCCTGCCCTTCTCCAGATGTAAAAACTGATCCACCCGGGCCTGTTGGATCTCTCTGGGCAAGTAATGATCTAAGAAAGCCTCCAAAAAATTGGGCCAAGTAGGTGGTGGTACATTTCCACCCCTGGACCTCTCCCAACTCTCATACCACAACACATCAATATCTCACATACGAAACACTACTAAATTCTTCCTACATGTCTTTGATGTGATTTAATGAACTTTGATCATTAAAATAAATTGGTCAAGATGCGTAACCACATTCTTGGATTTTATCTTTTAGATGTCTCAAAAAAAATGTAAAATGATATTCTTAATAGGAACCAAATTTAATCACATAATAATAATAATAATAATAATAATAATAATAATAATAATAATAATAATAATAGTAATCAAATAAAGAAATAAGATTTTGATAAAATTAAAGTTAGCAAATACGATAGCTAAATAACTTAAATATCTTTGACATATAATTAAGATATTTAAACTATACAAAAATTAAGTATTTGTTATGAAATAATAAAGAAAGAACAAGAATATTGTAGAGAAAGAGAGAAGGAGAGAAGTTCTTATTTCTCTTTTTATGGGATTAAATACAATGAAGGAGAACCCCTCTATTTATAGGGATAATTTCTCCTAACTTTTCTCCAAAAGATAGACTTTCACAATGATATAAACACATATACCTAGTACAATACAAATACCTTTATAGACATTCACTATAATACAAATATGTTTATAACACTCCCCCTTGAATGTCTATTTGATAGATAATGTGTCTCGTTAAAACCTTACTAGAAAAAACCCAGTGGGAAAAAATCTAGTGAAGGAAAAAGAGTACACATATCTAATAATACGCATTTTGGCTGCCTCGTTAAAAAGCTTACAAGGAAAACCCAGTGGGACAAAACCTCGCAAGGGAAAAAGAGTACAACGCGTATTAACTCCCCCTAATGAGAGCATCCTTGAATCTTTGCATCCCGATCTTGTGCACCATCTTCTTGAAAGTTGCAGTTGGTAGAGATTTGGTGAATAAATCAGCCACATTATCACTTGAACGAATCTGTTGCACATTGATATCACCATTCTTTTGGAGCTCATGTGTGTAGAAAAACTTTGGCGAGATGTGCTTCGTTCTATCTCCTTTTATGAATCCTCCCTTTAGTTGTGCTATGCATGCAGCATTATCTTCATACAAAATTGTGGGTACTTTGTCACTGTTCAAACCACATTTTTCTCTAATGAGATGTATCATGGACCTCAACCACACACATTCTCGGCTTGCTTCATGAATATCTATTATATCAGCATGATTTGATGAAGCAGCTACCAGAGACTGCTTTATAGATCTCCAAGATATGGAAGTACCTCCACATATGAACACGTAGCCAGTTTGAGATCGAGCTTTGTGTAGGTCAGATAGATACCCTGCATTAGCATAATCAACAAGATCCAGACTTGCTAACAAATTAACCGAATGTTATGCCTTATAGTATTAGCAAGATATATTAGTGCAACAATCACAGTAAGATATGGTACTTCAGGACCAAGGATTTCCTCATATAAGAATTATGAACAAGTTTAAAGAAACTTGTAAATGCTTCAGGCATTTTGAATCCTTCATGATTTTAATATAAATTTTATCAAGTGATAGCATTCATTAATATTTAAATGCATGACATCTTCTAGTGTCTGGACTATAGGTCCAATAAGCTTTATGCTTATCAATACGCATCATTTCACTTGATAATTATTTCTACATCAGCATGCTTTAATAGATGTAGAATTCAGATCCTCATAATCTTTTACAATATTGCGCACTATATTGTATCAAAAATATCGTCGACGATCAGTTTCAATGCGACATAACTTATTGAGATCTCTTCATTTTTCGTCACTTTCAGGTACCTGAACCTTTGCCAAGGTTTTATGAGGTGTTATGTCGTGGTGCTTTCTTAAAGCACTTGCCTCATCATTATGACCATCTTAATCACTTGCTCCTCTTCTTTTTCAAGAAGTTCTATATTTGGAACCGTTTGGTCTATCACGCTTCAGGCGTCTCATAGACTCTATCCTTCAAGGACTTTCCATTGGAGCATTTGCAACTTTTCTTTTTCCCGAGGATCTAGATAATTCATCCCACACTCAATTTTCAGTTGCTAATCATTTCTCCCCCTAATGTTAGAAAAACTAACATTTACTCCCCAAGCTCATTTGGGGACCTATCTTTGTGCGTTGTGGTGGGGCAATTCAATCATATATCGCACATTCAAATTTTAGATGGAATTATTTGGTTCCTGACCCTGGACCAATTGTGATAGGGGAACCTTGTTGGCTTGATGCATTCAAGTGTTGCTATATGTTAAATAAACATATCTCATACCAAATTTTATTTGGGAGTTTTATTCTCATAATCAATGATTTAGCTATAATTGGAGGCATACAATTCTCGCTAAACCAACATAGATATGAATCGGCATTATCAACATGATTTTATAATTTGGAACTATGCTCTTAGTTTAATAATTCGAGCAACAACCTTACAAAAATCAATTGCAAGTGATATCAAAACAAATGTGACCATTCCATAGATGCATCTGTTAGCAAACGGTTCACATGGTAGGTGAATGGGCCCATATTCACCCTTTTATAAGTTCCAAAATTTCAGGGAATATAATTCCAATCTTAGCTGATCAAGATCATTCTATGATGAGAACAAGCAACACAAGAGAATTCTTGAAGAATCTTTTATTTCTTCAACATATAGCCACGTGAATTCTCAATTATTTTTGCATCACATTTGAACCGGGATGGCCAACCGGTATGCCAACTTATTTCATTAAGCTTCTGGTTTACTTTCGTATGTGATTTCATCATCATACCCATATTTATGTACTACAAATAAAAAAACCGTCGGGTAATCTTTTACATAAATATTTATAACCCGCTTCAATTGTAGTAGCATGAAGATATTAGATCTTCCCATAATTTATAGTCTCATTTTTTTTTCAATGTCATTGAAACTTATAAGTTTCCTTTTGAGACTTAATACAACAATTTCATTCCTTCAGGTAGTAATACATTAGCTCTTCCGGAGCTCTCAATTAATTTTGTATACTAGCACATATCAATCATATCAAAATAGTTTCTCCACATAGTTTCAACTTTGAAACAATTTTGAATGTTGATGAGCTATACTCATGAACAGACTTATAGTCTTGATGGATCCCATCATATCGTGCCTTTGGGTGGATGACCATCTTCAGGTGGTCATACCTTTCTTTTAGGCTATTCCACAAAACAAGTGTATCCTTGATCGTGAGATATTCAATTTTAAGAATTTCGTCAAGATAATGACGCAAAAATATCATAGCCTTAGCACGATCTTGTTTTGATGCTTTGTTTTCACTTTTAATGGTATCTCCAAGACCCATTGCATCCATATGGATTTTTGATGCTTTGATTTTCCTTCAGGGACTAGATCTGTATTAGATCTATATTTGTAACATTTATCAAAGTTCTCAATTTCTCATTCTTCAGGAATGGAACATGATCATCAAAATATGCCTTAACCACATAAGGTATGATAGCTTAACCTCTTTTAAGATATTGCTACTTCGGGAGCAAATCGAGGTATGCATATAACATAGATGATTTCTGTTACATATTTTCACAATATTGTTCTGCTGGAACAAATATATTTTCACAATATTGTTCTTCTGGAACAAATATATTTTTCACAATATTGTTCTTCTGGAACAATTATATTTTTCACAATATTGTTCTTCTGGAACAAATATATTTTTCACAATATTGTTCTTCTGGAACAATTATGAGGCATGAATTGCCAAGTGAATCAATAAGTCGTCCTCAAGTTCATATACAAAATCGATATTGTTATTAGTAAATACATAAATATCAAGAAATACTAACCTTCATCTTTCTAAGAAAACTTTGATTTTTCTTACCTCAGATCTTTCAAAGTGAGTGCTCAAGGCAGAGACTCGTGCTGATAACGTGTTATGAAATAATAAAGAAAGAACAAGAATATTGTAGAGAAAGAGAGAAGGAGAGAAGTTCTTATTTCTCTTTTTATGGAATTAAATACAATGAACGAGAACCCCTCTATTTATAGGGATAATTTCTCCTAACTTTTCTCCAAAAGATAGACTTTCACAATGATATAAACACATATACCTAGTACAATACAAATACCTTTATAGACATTCACTATAATATAAATATATTTATAACAGTATTACCTTTTTATGAAAATTAATTCACACCCAGAAATAACCGTTCTTTCTTACATGCTCCAAAATTCAAGAGTACACACTTAAGAGAGGCAACAATTTTCTCTCTTAAGCACCTGATTAAGAGAGGCAACAATTTTCTCTCTTAAGCAAACAACAAATATTCCCTACTTCATGGCAGATTAACAAATTAGATGAAAACCAAATTATGCCGACAATTTCTCTCTCCTCTTTCCTTTCCTTTTTTTTTTTTTCTTTTTTCATTTTGTCCATCTGTTTTATTCACTATTTTTTTCTTTTTCTTTTCTTTTCTTTTCTTTTCTGTTTTCATTTTTTTTCGGTCTGTTTTTTTCTTTCTTTTCTTTTCTTTTCTTTTCTTTCCTTTCCTTCTTCATCTGTTTTCATTATTTTTTTCTGTCCGTTATATTATTTTTTTCTTTTTCTTTTATTATTTTATTTTATTTTTCATCTCTTTTTTAAAATAAAAATAATAATAATTGGCCAAATTTGAATTTATTTCTTCTAGCATTTAAAAATATCAACTAAAAATAAATAGTTAAGTAAAATTTAAATCTTGCTAGTTTTATATTTCTAAACATATCAACAACAAAACAAAGTAACTGTTACGTTTTTAAAAGATCAATAACCTTTAAATTCATGGAAAACAACCGCTATTACTTTCTTTTAAAGGCAAATTCATTACAAATTTAACCAACTCAATCAAATATTTAAGTATTTAAATCACCATTCAAACATGTTAAATCAAAATATAAGTGAATAAATGCACAAACATAATTTAATAGCATGCTTCTTAATAACATAATTCAATGAAAATTGGAGATGCCAATACAATCAAATTCTTATATATGAAAAAAAATAGATAAATAAGAGAAAATCTTTTACTAGCCGAAAACTGCAGTAGCAATCCAACTTAGAGCAACAGGACCTTGACTCTCTTCTCCCTCTTCTTCTCTTTCTTTTCGTTCTTTCTTTTTTTTCTCTCTCTCTATCTATTATTTTTTTTTCTCCTGTATCTCTCTGTTTGTTTTTCTTTCTTTCTTTCTTTTTTCTTTTTGTGGTATCTCTATATTATTGTTGTATGTGGGTAGAAGATGGGAGATATGGGGGAGTGAGATTAGTTTTTTTTTTTGTTGAGAGTTTTTAGGGCGTGGGAAGAAGAAAAAATATGATTTTTTTGGATGAGTTTTTTGGGTGTGAGAAGAGAAAGAAAAAGGAAAAAGGGGGGGGGGGGGGGTGAGTTTTCAGGTGAGAGTTTCAAGGTAATGAGATTGATTTAGGAAGATCTTTTCTTTGTCAATTTTTTTGTTTTAAACAATAATAAAATTAATAAATTTAAAATAAAATAAAATAAAATAAAAATATGATTACTAAATAATTAAAGAAAAGTGTAATGAACAACCCGATAATTATAGCATTGCGATCACCTAATAGCGCACGAATTTAAATTTTTTAGAATTTGAAACAAATCCCCGAGAGACGAAGGGTGCTCGAAGAAGTGGACTCAGGCGTGTGTGCGCTGTGGAGGGACATTTCCCGCTATAAAGGAACCGCTGCAGAGGTAAGGGTGCTCGCTGCAGCGGATGGCACGGACCAGAATTCCGCAAATCCTATTCCGATTAGGATTTTCAAAACCTAGTCTCTAAGAAGGGCTTAATAAGAACACACAAATATAGAAAATTGATTTTTGGAAAAATAAAAAGGTCCAATAGATGAAGATTCAACCTCCATGGCTAGAAGCTCCCGCAAGAAAGCAAGAAAATGATGCAGCCCCGTAGTTGAGAATGTCTAAACCATAGCTTGGCACCCATGTAGGCTATAGTTTACTCACTCTTGTGTTAGACTTTGATTAGCTAAATATATACGTGTTGTTGTCCTATGTTCAAATATGCAAAGCAAAGAAAATGAATAATATCCGAGGCCACAGAATTCACTGTGTGTCTTTAAGAAATTTAATGTCCTCATTGTACTCGAGGTTTTGGATTACTTCTTCCCAGGATAAAACGAATATACCTGTTAATGGTGTAGCAGTACCTCAAATACAAATAACTTTGTCGAACTCTAAGAGCAGTAAAAAATCACACCACAGACGTGATTTTGTTTGTTTGAAAATATGTAGAATTTTCAAAAATTCTCTATCCAAAAATGAAGGCAAAAGGCTTTTATTTATAGCCAAATATATGAAGTGAAGGGGTGTGAAGACACCTGTTCAGATGGTATCTGTTCGGAATGGCTACCACTGGGAAAGAAACTTTTCAACTTTCTCTTCCCTCCAATTTATTTCTCTCCATTTCCTAATTCACACCCAATACTTAACTCCAACAGTACCCCATATGAATGGGGAATGGCTACATAAAAAATTTCAATGCATGAAAAACTGTGTGATTCGTAAGTAAGAACTAATTTCATCTGCATAAGTAGGTTTCCCCTTGAACTTTCCGTAGTGAACATATATCGGATATATTTGGTCAATCGGTAGATTTGATATCTTTGAACTTCGAGCTTTGATATATACCTAGACAACATAAGTCACACAATTAATTCTTTAACCGTCTTAGGTTCTCATTGTTTTTCTTGTTTTTGTATGAACATGCCTGATTTCATAAATGCGTAGAGAATTGGCCTTACAGAATTCTCCTTGAAGCGGCTTACACTTCACACTTATATAGGTGATTCCTAAATATTTTATCCTACAGATACACCATTTGACATAACCCGTGTCAAACTTAAAAATCATTAAAAAGCCTTTAATGCTTTATCCGTGTTACTGAACATTGTCTCACCACGAGAATGGACCAAAAGTTATTTTGACAATGTTGAACCATCATCAATGACTTTGTTTGATTTTCTTGAACATAGATCTTGGGATCTCTAGGCTTCTAGGTAGAGTTACCGCCACGATGACTTGTCCTCGACCATAGTTCCATTCCCTTCGATGATCTTTCAACCGCCTCTCTAGTTAGGCCTTTTGTAAGTGGATTTGACATATTATCTCTTGACTTTATATAGTCAATTGTGATAATTCCACCAGAGAGTAGTTGTGTAATGGTGTTATGCCTTTGTTGTAAGTGATGTGACTTTCTGTTATACATTACACTTCTAGCCCTTTCGATTGCCTCTTGGGTATCGGTATGCATATATATTGGTGCCATTGGTTTGGACCATAATGGAATGTCCTCTAGGAAACTCCTAAGTCATTTAGCTTCTTCACCAGCCTTGTCTAAAACTATGAATTTAGATTCCATTATAGAGCGAGAAATACATGTTTGTTTGGATGACTTCCAAAACACTGCTCCTCCACCAATGGTAAACACATATCCACTTGTGGATTTAGTTTCAGTTGATCTGGTGATCCAATTTGCATCACAATATCCTTCAACAACTGTTGGATACTTGTTGTAATGCAAACCAAAGTTTTGAGTATGTTTTAAATACCCCATAACTCGTTTCATAGCCATCCAATGACTCTGATTGGGATTACTTGTGTATCGACTAAGTTTACTTATCGTTCAAGCTATATCTGGCCGTGTATAGTTCATGATGTATATCATACTTCCCAATACTCTTGCATAGTCCAATTGGGACTTACTTTCACCTTTGTTCTTAGAAAGAGCAAGATTCACATCAATTGGTGTCTTTGAAATTTTGAAATCCAAATACTTAAATTTTTTAAGTATTGTTTGGATATAATGAGACTGATACAATGCCTTCAGGAGTTTTGTGGATCTTAATCCCTAATATCAAGTCAGCAACTCCTGGATCTTTCATCTCAAACTTACAAGAAAGCATACACTTAGTAGCATTTATGTTAGCAATGTCATTACTCATTTATCAACATGTCATCCACATATCGGCAAACAATGATGACTTGATTTTGAGTGTTCTTAATGTTAACATATTTGTCACACTCATTAATCTTGAAACCATTTGACAACATAATCTGATCAAATTTTGCATGCCATTATTTGGGCACTTGTTTTAGTCCGTACAAGGACTTTACAAGTCGGCATACCTTCTTTTCATTTTCAGGAACTACAAACCCTTCAAGTTGTTTCATGTAAATTTCTTCCTCCAAATCTCCATTTAAGAAGGCTATTTTCACATCCATTTGATGGATTTCAAGACCGTATACTGCAGCTAATGCTATTAACACCTGAATGGATGTAATTCTGGTTACTGACAAGTATGCATCAAAGTAATCAAGACCTTCTTTTTTTCTAAACCCTTTGACTACAAGTCTTTATTTGTATTTGTCAATAGTGCCATAATCTTTAATTTTCTTTTTGAAAATCCATTTATAACCTAATAGTTTGTTCCCTGGAGGAAGATCAACCAATTCCCATATATGATTATTCATTATGGATTCAATTTCACTATTGACTGCCTCTTTCCAATATTGAGCTTCCGAAGTAGTTATAGCTTCTTGAAAAGTTTGAGGCTCATTTTCCAACAAAAATGTTAGAAAATCTGGTCCAAAGGATGTAGAAGTCCTTTGACGTTTGCTACGTCTTGCATTCTCCTCATTAGAAACACTTTCCTTTGTCTCTTCCCGAGGTCGTTTAGATCTTTCACTAGACGACTCACAATTCTGTTTATAAGGATATATATTTTTAAAGAATTCAGCATTGTCTGATTCTATTATCGTATTAACATGAACATCAGGATTTTCTGATTTATGAACCAGAAATCGGTATGCTTTACTATTTGTAGCATATCCTATGAAAACACAATCAATGTTTTCAGGTCCTATCTTAACCCTTTTGGGTTTAGGAACTTATGCATTTTCCAAACACTCCCCCCCCCCCCCGACTTTTATGTTTTCAAGGTTAGACTTTCTTCCTTTTCATTTTTCGTATGGGGTGGATTGTGTTTTTCTATGGGCCACTCGATTGAGTACTCTGCTAGCCATAAGGATAACTTCCCCCCATAAGTTCTGGGGTAAACCAAAACTTATCAACAGAGCATTCATCATCTCTTTTAATGTTCTGTTTTTCCTTTTCACAATCCCATTAGATTGTGCCGAGTAAGGGGCAGTTGTTTGATGAATAATGCCATATTCCAAGCATATTTCTTCAAAAGGAGATTCATATTCGCCGCCCCTATCACTCCTTATCATTTTGATCTTTTTATTAAATTGTGTTTCAACTTCACTTTTATATTGCCTTAATGCTTCAATTGCTTCGTCTTTACTTTTGAGTAAGTAAACATAGCAGTACCACGTACTATCATCAATAAAAGTTATGAAATACTTCTTTCCACCACGAGTTGGTATTGACTTCATGTCACAAATGTCTGTGTGAATTAAGTCTAAGGGACTTGAATTCCATTTAGTTGGCTTATAAGGATGTTTAACATACTTAGATTCAACACAGATTTGACATTTTGATTGATTGCGTTCAAACTTTGGCAATAATTCCAAATTGATCATTTTACACAAGGTTTTATAATTGACATGTCCCAAACCGGAATGCCATAAATTATTTGACTCAATTAAGTAAGAAGAAGCTGTAATTTTATTGCTTTCAACAATAGTTACATTCAGTTTGAAAAGGACCTCAGTTAGGTAACCTTTTCCTACATACACATCATTCTTACTTATTACAGTATGATATGAAACAAGAACGCTTAAATCCATTCTTGATGAGAAGACCTATAGAAACTAAGTTCTTCCTCATTTTTGGAACATGATAGACATTATTGAGAGTCACCACCTTGCCAGATGTCATTTTCAGAAATATTTTTCCATAGCCTTTAATCTGGGTTGTTAAAGTGTTTCCCATATACATGGTGTTGTTGGGTCCAGTAAGGTCATCAGAAGTAAATTCTTCTTTGATAGCACTAACATGTCGAGTGGATCCAGAGTCAAGCCACCAATCTGTGGGGCTTCCCACTAGGTTGCATTCAAACACCATAGCGCACAAGTCATCCATATCCATGGTTCTTTCAACCATGTTAGCTTGTCCCTTTTGCTTTCCTTTCTTTGGAGTACGATATTCAACATCCTTGTGTCCAATCTTTGCACAGTTATGGAAGTTTCCTTTGAATTTTTTTTGGTAGAAAAATTCTTTGGTCCAGAAGGCTTCTTCCTCTTTTTGGGATTAGATGGAGTGTTCTCAACAATATTTTCCTCCATAATTGTTGAGTTTTCCCTTACCTTCCTTTCAGCAGCTTTATTATCTTCTTCGATTCTCAATCAAACGATAAGATCTTCAAGCTTCATCTCCTTGCGCTTGTGCTTTAAATAATTCTTAAAGTCCCTCCATGAAGGAGGTAGCTTTTCAATTAAGTCTGCAACTTGAAAAGCTTCATTGATGACCAAATCTTCAATGAACAACTCATTATTAGCACCATAAGTAATACTTTTGATAAAAGCATTAGTATGAATTATACCTTCAGCAAGGAGATCGTGAATTATCACTTGAAGCTCTTGGACCTATGTGATAACAGGCTTGCTGTCATCATTTTATAGTTCAGAAACTTGGCTGCAACAAATTTCTTTAAACCGACATCTTCTACCTTTTGAATTGAGGATTCTTTCAGACTCTCGCTGACAGACTCAAGTTCGATAATATGTTTCTTCAAAGCAACATTTTCCTTATCAGTGATGTATTTTCCATTTTAAGATCAATGAACTCAAATTTTAAATTAGAAAGAGCATTGAATAACTGATCTCTATCAGATGTGATTTCCTGAAGTTTATCCATTGCAGCATTCATCATAGATATAAGTTTCCTTTTAGACAGAGTATGAATGTTTTCATTTAGGTCAGAGATGCTTGCCTCAGAGTTCTTGTCATCTTCTTTAAGATCAGAGTCTCCTAGTGCCATGAATGCAGTTTCATCAACTTCAGTATCAGACTCATCAGATTTAGATCCCCAAGCAGCCATCATAGCATAATTTTCCTTCTCCTTCTTTTTTGCCTTTTCTTTCATTTCTTTTTTAGCTTTCTCTTTCTATTTCTCAGACCTTTTTTTTCTCTACTCAATTTCCCAAAGTGGATAGTCTTTAACCATATGATCAGTTTTGCAACATTTGTAGCATCCAGCTGAAGACTTTTCATTAGAACTCTTTTTGCTACCCAATCTTTCTTTTCATATCCCTTTTCTTTCTTAATGAACTTTTTAAACTTCTTTGCTGAAAAAGTTATGTGCTCATCATCACCATCAGACATATCACTATCACAAGCCTTAAGAGCCAATGACTTTTCTTTGTTTGACTACTCTTTCTTAGAATCATCCATATTCATCTCGTTCTTCAGGTTCCCTACCAACTCATCAAGCATCATGGTAGAAATGTTTTTAGCTTCCCGAATAGTAGTGACCTTGACATCCCATTTTGCCTTAAGGAGGATCCTTAAGACCTTTCAACTTGTTCTTCAGTGCTGAGCACTTTTCCCAGGGAGGATCGTTCATTTACTAATGAGGTAAGTCTTCTGATCATTTCTTGCAAAGACTCACCGTTCTTCATCTTGAATGTTTCAGATTCAGTAAATAGCATAGCAGCTCTAAACTTCCTAACCTGACTTGTTCCTTCATGAGAGTTGATCAAGGCATCCCATATTTGTTTTGCTATTGAACAATTTGAAATTCGGTTGTACTCATCAGGACCCAACCCACATACTAGGATGTTCTTAGCTTTGACATTTTTCCTGAGAGCCATCAAGTCATCAGCAGTAAATTCAGACCTTACTTTTAAAACATCGACTCCATCCATCATATTCTTTGGGATAACTAGTTCGGTACTGATCCTATCTCACAGCTCATAATCCTCAGCTTGGATAAAAATTTTCGTGCGAGCCTTCCACCAGATGAAGTGTGATCTATTGAAAAGAGGTGGTCGAATGGTTGGTTGCTGTTACACCCCGTAAGTTTCTAATGTTTAGACAGCCAATTCGTATATTGGTTAAGAGTTTTAGAATATAATACGTATGAGAAAGGGGCTCGGAGAGAGGTCGGACGAGCATGGATTCGGGACCGCGCGGGAGGAGGCCGAGCTAGCTGTCCAAAGGAGCAGCGTGGCACGGACCCTGCCCTCTACGTTGGGCTCCGTGGCACACCCGACTATTGGCACGTTGACCACCCAAGTATATATAGGTCCTCCCTTAATTATTTTGAATACATACATATTATCTTCACCCAAACCTGAGGGAGTACGAAGGAAACCAATAATTTTCATCCGTTTACGCTGTGAATCACTGGCCGAATTCAAATTAACTTTGGGTATCGAAGTTTAAAGCTGCATGGAGCATCGCTACGGAGTTAGTTTCAAGAAATTTTCCAGGTGAATTGTAACCCCGCCGAGCTAAAGTTATTGTAATTTCTCCAAACTAGTGTTAATATGATCACAGGCTTAAAGTAAACATTTCTCCCTTCTAGATTCTCAAGAAATTACGAGTTTTCGACCGTGTTTCATCAAGTCAAAATATATTTAATATTTATATATAAAGTTATCGTTTTCTTCGAATTTAGTAATGAAGTTAGACTTATTCTTCTAATAATACGATTGCAGTTGAGAAGAGCAGTTGAATACGAGTTGAAACTCGCCAGTTAATCAGTAATCGGCGAATGAGGAACGTTAAGGCAGTTTCCTTCGGGAAGTTAGTTCCTACAGCATTATACTTCAGTTTAAATACCAGTAAGACGATCAGAAGTACGTTAATTATGAATAGTTGTTGTTATTAGCTGAAACTAGTATTCTACACTTTTTTGGGATTTGATTTGCCTATATAGACTTCATGATAAACCCCAGGGTTATTAGCTATGTCGATGCCTGCTAGGGGTGAGATAAAGTCACTCCAGAAAGAGCGGTATGCCGTACGCGAGGGACAAAGATGGGGTCCCAGGTCCCTATAGAGTCCATTCCATGGCTGGACTATTATATATACGTCGTATCAGCACCACACCCCCGACGAGCCTGCAACCCAGAGTGCAGATATCAGGAGTCCACTAGACTCAGAAACAACTACAATCAGGGGCCGAGCGGGCTCAGTTGCAGACCCTGGGGACTGGTAGGACGGCTATAGTTACCAGTTGACCCATTATGACCTTGTTAGGGGTATATAGATTGAAGTGTACTCGCTAGGGCTTATGGGGGCCCCAGGTGAGTTGTTGTGTGCTGGTTGTACCTTCCAGCTTATGGTGGCCAGGTAAGGTTCTTGTTTGCTTTATCTATTGATAAACTAGATAATAGAGAGTCCAAGTACTCAGGTATGACTCCTATCCCTTTTCTTTCAGTCCTTTTTCAGTTCTATCTTTTATATTTAGTTATTTACAGTTATGGTCTTACATACTTGGTACATGTTGTACTGACGCTCTTTTGGGGCGCTGCATTACTTGCCTGTAGGTACGGATAGACGAGGAGTAGATCCCTCTTAGCTTCCAACCAGGATTAGCATAAGAGTCAGCTCCTTTCCTCTGGAGCTTATAAATAGAAGGTTTACTCTTTTGATTGTACAGTTTATGGGTAGGTCGGGGCCCTGTCCCGACCATCATATTACTCCTAAAGGCTTGCAGATTGTTTCTATTTCCCTGTGGTTAGCTATTGTTGGTCGTGTGTGGCCCGTATGTGTTTTATCTCGTGTGTTGGCCGCGTGGGGCCCTGTTTAGCTGATACTTAGAGGACTTGTCCTCTATAGCTTAATTTAGCATCAGATTTAAGTTTCAGTCATAACTAGACATCACGGTGGCCTTGTCGGCCCTCATAGGACTCCCTGTTGCCATGTGTTTCTGGTTAGCTGTTTTCCTGTGATAGGTGGCTATAAGGCCTTGTCGATCGGGGGCTATGTTTACAACCGAGATATAGCCCGTTATTTTCTTCATTCCAGAGTTAGTATTAGCCCTGCACCAGGAGTGCTTAGGTTCAATCAGCTCAGTTAGATCTCAGTAGGGCACTAGGTGCCAGTTACGCCTCCCAGTTAGGGTGTGACAAACTTGGTATCAGGAAGGTCATATCCCAGGGATTTTGCAAGCCATGCTAAGCAGAGTCGTGTTTATGGATGTGTTGTGCACCACATACTATAGGCTGGAGGCTACGAGGCATGATAGGATGGTTACTCTTCTTTCTTATCCAGTCGTGCTATAGAGCTGTACGGTATAGGGTTGAATCCCTAAGTTTACCATATTATTTTCGTCTACAGAGAAATGTTGGACCTGCAACACCCAATGACTGGCAGGAGATTGGATGTGGCAGCAGGAGAGGGCACTAGCAGGGTGCCCCAGTCAGAGTCAGCCTGATCTGAGGGCGACAAGGAGGTTTCATCTAGATCTCCCCAGCATTCTCCACTACGCCAGGAGCTGCTCAGAGTGTCAAATGTGTCGACACCCCCTCCAGCAATACCTATACCGATACCGTCCGGTCAGGAGGTTAGGAGTGCTATTGTTATGCTAGCTCAAATGATGGCCGCACAGCGTCAGCACGTGGTACCAGTGCTTGCAGAATCTTTAGGAGGGCCTGGTAGCTCGAGGGTCAGAGATTTCCTTGCACTGAGTCCCCCTCAATTCACAGGGACAGATCGGGATGAGGACCCTCAGGATTTCCTGGACCAATTGTAGTGAATTTTCAGGGTAATGCATGCCACCCCTACAAAATCAGTGGAGTTAGAAGTGTTTCGGTTACGGGACATTGTAGTACTATGGTATGAGAGTAGGGAAAGGTCCCGAGGTAGAGACGTTCCCCCTCCGACTTGGCCCAGCTTCTCAGGGGCTTTCTTTGATCATTATCTTCCACGAAAGATCTGCCAGGCCAGGGTAGACCAATTTTTGCACCTGGAGCAGGGTTCGATGAATGTTCGAGAATATGATATGAGATTTGATTCCTTGGCCCGATATGCATCGACCTTTGTGGATACTATGCCAGTCAGGGTGCACCAGTTCATTATAGGGCTGAATCTAGAATACGTGGAGATTGTATCACAGCTACCTAGCGAGAGGACATGGATGTTCCCCGTGTCTAGGCATTTGCCTAGAATATTGAGGGGATCCAGTAGCGGCAGCAAGGGATAGAGAGGGCAAGTCAGGAGTAGTGCCGCAGGACTAGGCCCAGTGATATGCAGACAGAGTCGCAGGGTGAACCCAGACCACAATTATCAAACAGGCCATCTAGACCCCCACCTCCACAACAGTAGCAGGGGAGCAGGCTTGGTCGTCGGGGATAGCCAAGGCAGGATCCCAACAGTAGAGGGGGTTGGAGTAGAGAAGACTTATTGTATCACCTTGCCCTATTTGCAGCCGACGTCATTCTAGGGCGTGCATGTATGGTTCCACAACATCTTAAGCATATGGATAAGAGGGTCATCGGATGAGGGACTGTCCAGCTAGAGGGCAGGGCAATCGGGATCAACAAGATATGTCTTAAGTGGTGTCACGCAGCCTAGCCCCTTTAGTAGGGCGCAGGCCTTTGGTTCCAGCCGGCAGAGGCCGAGGCAGATCAGGGGTCTCTAGTTCAGGTACTAGTCCAAATCGCACATATGCTTTATCAGGGCGACGGAGTTAGAGCCTTCGCCGGATGTTGTGAAAGGTATGCTGGACATTTGCTCCCATTCCATATATGCTTTGATAGACCCAGGCTCCACTTTATCTTATGTTACACCATTAGTGGCGCAGAAATTCGGTATCATGCTGGAATTTCTTTGGCGATCCTTTTTAGTGTCTACCCCCGTCGGTGATTTCATTATAGCTAAGAGGGTCTACCGAGGGTGCACAGTAGAGGTCGTTGGTCGCTAGACTTTAGCAGATTTGGTAGAATTAGAGATGATTGATTTTGATGCGGTTATGGGTATGGATTGGCTAGCTCCATGTTATGCCAATGTAAAATGCTGGACCAAGATTGTCCGATTCCACTTTCCTAGGGAGATAGTACAGGAGTGGAAAGGTAGTGTGACTATGCCGAAAGGTAGGTTTATTTCCTATATCCGGGCAAAAAAAATTGATAGTGAAGGGATGCATTTATCATATTGTTAGAGTTCAGGATGTTCAAGCAGAATCTCGACTTTTCAGTCCATTCTAGTTGTTAATGAATTTCTAGATGTACTCCCAAATGAACTTCCAAGTATTCCCCCAGAACGGGAAATCAACTTTGCAATTAACTTATTACCGGGTACACAACCTATATCTATTCCTTCGTATCAGATGGCTCCTGTTAAGCTCAGAGAATTAAAGGAGCAGTTGAAAGATCTGCTAGATAAGGGCTTTATCAGGCCGAGTACTTCACCATGGGGTGCTCCAGTTTTGTTTGTGAGAAAGAAAGATGGCTCCCTCCGTATGTGTATAGATTATCGGCAGCTGAATAAAGCCACTATAAAAAATAAGTACCTGCTTCCCAGAATAGATGATTTGTTTGATCAGTTACAAGGGTTGAGGTGTTTTTCCAAGATTGACTTAAGATCGGGGTACCATCAGATTTGAATTCGGGAGAGAGATATTCCAAAAATCGCTTTCAGGACCAGATATGGCCACTTTGAATTTCTAGTCATGTCCTTCGAGTTGACGAATTCTCTAGCGGTGTTCATGGACTTGATGAAAAGTATCTTTAGACTGTATCTGGACCTATTTGTGATAGTATTTATTGATGATATTATAGTGTATTCCCGCTTAGAAGCAGAACATCAGGATCATTTACGGACAGTGCTCCAGATTCTCAGAGATCATCAGTTATATGCAAAATTTATCAAGTGTGAGTTTTGGTTGAAATCAGTGGCCTTTCTGGGTCATGTTGTGTCAGAAGCCGGTATCCAGGTAGACTCCCAGAAGATTGAGGCAGTAAAAACATGCTTAGGCCGACAACTCCAACACAGGTACGTAGTTTCTTGGGATTAGCCGGTTACTACAGGAGATTTGTAGATGGGTTTTCTACTCTGTCAGTACCCTTGACCAAGTTAACTCAGAAAGCAGCCAAATTTCACTAGACTGAAGCATGTGAACAGAGTTTCCAGGACTTAAAAAATGGACTAACGTTAGCACCCGTATTAGCTTTGCTAGATGGGTCAGAAGGGTATGTAGTGTATTGTGATGCTTCGGGTGTCGGGTTAGGATGTGTTCCGATGCAATGTGGTAAAATAATTTCTTACGCTTCTAGGCAGCTGAGGAAACATGAAAAGAACTAACCCATTCATGACCTGGAATTAACCGCGGTCATCCATGCCTCAAAAATATGGAGGCACTATCTGTACGACGTTCATGTATATATTTTTACTGACCACAGGAGCCTCTAGTTATCTTCACACAGAAAGAGTTGAATCTGGGGTAGCGCCGCTGGTTAGAATTATTGAAAGACTATGATGTAAATATTTTGTATCATCCAATAAAAGCCAATGTTGTAGCAGATGCCCTCAGTCGCAAATCTATGGGGAGTTTAGCATACCTGAGGCTAGAACAGTGGGAACTAGCTCAAGAATTACATCAGTTAGCTAATCTAGTCGTCCGTATAGTAGATTCAGGAGATAGTGGAGCAGTGATTTAGAATATTGCAGTGTCATCATTGGTTGTAGAAGTGAAAGAGCGCCAGTATGAAGATCCTAACCTAGTTCAACTCAGGAGTAAAGCTCAGCGAGGGCAAGTAGCAGATTTCAGGGTAACTGGAGATGGAGTTTTGAGGTATTAGGGCCGCCTTTGTGTGCCAGATGCGCCAGGACTTCGTCAGCAGATTATGAGCGAGGTACATTATTCCCGTTATTCTCTTCATCAAGGTTCAACAAAGATGTACCATAATATAAAAGAAATTTATTGGTGGTCAGGAATGGAAAAAGAGATAGCAGAGTTTGTAACTTAGTGTCCTAATTGTCAATAGGTGAAAGCTAAACATCAGAAATCCGACGGACTGACACAGGAGATAGCGGTGCCTATGTGGAAGTGGGAGGCAATTAATATGGATTTTATGATAGGGTTACCTCGTACCAGGCGTAAATTTTATTCTATCTGGGTGATTATTCAGAGGTTGACGAAATCAACTCACTTTCTGCAAGTTAGGGCTATCGTCTCAGTGGAGAACTACGCTGAATTTTATATCAGAGAAATAGTACAATTGCACTGTGTTCCAATATCAATCATTTCCGGCAGAGGGGCACAGTTCACAGCAAAATTTTGGCAATCCTTCCAGAAAGGTCTGGGGACGCAGGTTAATCTGAATACGGCCTTCCATCCTCAAACAGATAGGCAGGAGAAACATACAATTTAGACGCTCGAGGATATATTACGAGCGTGTGTGCTGGATTTTAGAGGCAGCTGGGATGAACACTTACCGCTTATTGAGTTTGCTTACAATAACAGTTATCACTCAGCAATCCAAATGGCTCCTTATGAGGCCTTATATGGGCAGAAATGCAGGTCCCCAGTTGGCTGGTTCGAGGTTGTAGAATCAGGGTTAGTAGGGCCAGATATAATTCATCAATCAGAAGAGAAAGTAAAGTTTATCAGAGAACGTCTGCTGACAGCCCAGAGCCGCCAAAAATCTACGCGGATGTACGACGTAGAAACCTGGACTTCAGTGTAGGTGACTGGATATTTCTGAAGGTCTTGCTGATGATAGACATGATGAGGTTTGGCAAAAAGGGTAAGCTCAGCCCAAGGTTTATTGGGTCGTATCAAATACTTCGGAGAATAGGCCAGGTGGCATACGAGCTAGATTTGCCCTCAAAATTGGAATCCGTTCATTCAGTCTTTCATGTGTCGATGCTACGAAACTGCATAGGGGATCCATCTCGAGTTGTGCCAGTCGAGGATGTCCAAGTAACCGAGGAACAAGATTATGAAGAAGCCCCAGTGGCCATATTAGATCGGCAGGTCCGCAGGTTGAGAACGAAAGATGTCGCCTCAGTTAAAGTATTGTGGAGGAAGAGGAATAAAGACGAGATGACTTGGGAAGCTGAGGATGATATGAGATCCAAGTATCCTCATTTGTTCCAGACTTAGCCAGGCCATGCTGGTAAGGTACATTCACGATTCAATTTGTTCTATGATGTATGTTACATATACTGCTCAGCTAGATACAATATTGTTGAGAAATAGTTGTTACAGTGTTATGCGAAATTGTTGTATTGGACTTTCCTGCATTTCAAGATTTTTAGATAGTCCATATTACAGGGGAGAATCTGCCGAAATTTTTCCAAGAATGAGCAGTTATAAGAGTTAAACTTCCTATAAGTTGATGTTAACATTCGAGGATGAATGTTCCTAAGGGGGGAGGATGTTACACCCCGTAAGTTTCTAATATTTAGACGGCCTATTCGTACGTTGGTTAAGAGTTTTAGAATATAATACGTGCGAAAAAGGGGCCGGGAGAAAGGTCAGACGAGTACGAAGATGGGACCGCACGGGAGGAGGCCGGGCTAGCTGCCCAAAGGGGTAGTGTGGAACGGACCCTGCCCTCCGTGTTGGACTCCGTGGCACGCCCGACTATTGGCGCGTTGGGGTTCATGCCGCGGACCCCCTGTCCACTGCCCAAGTATATATAGGTCCTCCCTTCATTATTTTGAATACATACATATTATCTTCGGCCAGACCTGAGGGAGTACGAAGGAAACCAATAATTTTCTTCCGTTTACGCTACGAAATGCTGCCCGAATTCAAATTAACTTTGGATTTCGAAGTTTAAGGTTGTAGGGAGCATCACTACGAAATTAGTTTCATGAAATTCGCCTGGCGAATCATAACCCCGCCAAGCTAAAGTTATTGGAATTGCTCCAAACTAGTGTTAATACGATCACATGCTTAAAGTAAGCATTTCTCCCTTCTAGATTCTCGAGAAATTATGAGTTTTCAACCGTGTTTTTTCAAGTTGAAATATAATTAATATTTATATATAAAGTTATTGTTTTCTTCGAATTTAGTAATGAAGTTAGCCTTATTCTTCCAATAATATGATTGCAGTTAAGAAGAGAAATTGAATACGAGCTGAAACTCGCCAGTTAATCAGTTATCGGCGAACGAGGTATGTTAAGGCAGTTTCCTTTGGCAAGTTAGTTCCTATAGAATTATACTTCAGTTTAAATCCCCGTAAGACGATCAGAAGTACATTAATTATGAATAGTTGTTGTTATTAGCTAAAACTAGTATTCTACGCTTGTTTGGGATTTGATTTGCCTATATAGCCTTCATGACCAACCCCAGGGTTATTAGTTGTATCGATGCCCGCCAGGGGCGAGATGACGTTGCTCCGGAAAGAGCGATATGCCATCCGCGAGGGATGAAGATGGGGTCCCAAGTCCCCATAGAGTCCATTCCATGGCTGGACTATTATACATACGCCATATCGGTACCACACCCCCGACGAGCCTGTTGCTCGGGGTGCAGATATCAGGAGTCCACAGGACTCAGACACAGCTATAGTCAGGGGCCGAGCAAGCTCAGTTGTAGACCCAGGGGACTTGTAGGATGACTATAGTTACCAATTGACCCATTATGACCTTGTTAGAGGTATATAGATTGAAGTGTACTCGCCAGGGCTTATGGGGGCTCCAGGTGAGTTGTTGTGTGTTGTTTGTACCTTCTGGCTTATGGGAGCCAGGTAAGGTTCTTGTTTGCTTTAGCTATTGATAGACTAGATAATAGAAATCTAGCTACTCAGGTATGACTCCTATACCTTTTCTTTCAGTCCTTTTTCAGTTCTATCTTTTGTATTCAGTTATTTACAGTTATGGTCTTACATACTCGGTACATGTTGTACTGACACCCTTTTGGAGCGCTGCATTACTTGCCTGCAGGTATGGATAAACGAGGAGTAGATCCCTCTTAGCTTCCAGTCAGGATTAGCAGAAGAGTCAGCTCCTTTCCTCCGGAGCTTATAAATAGAAGGTTTACTCTTTTGATTGTATAGTTTATAGGTAGCTCGGGGCCCTGTCCCAACCATCATATTACTCCTAGAGGCTTGCAGATTGCTTCTAATTTCCCTATGGTTAGCTATTGTTGGCCGTGTGGGGCCCATATGTGTTTTATCTCTTGTGTTGGTCATGTGGGGCCCTATTTAGCTAATACTTAGCGGCCTTGTTGGCTATAGCTTAGTTTAGCACCAGATTTAAGTTTCAGTCATGACTAGACATCATGGTGGCCTTGCCGGCCCACATACGACTCCCTGTTTCCATGTGTTTCTGGTTAGCTATTTTCCTGTGACAGGTGGCTATAAGGCCTTGTCGGCTGGCAGTTGTGTTTACAACCGTGATATAGCCCGTTATTTTTTTAATTCCAGAGTTAGTATTAACCCTGCACCAGGAGTGCTTAGGCTCAATCAGCTCAGTAGATTGAAAATTGAAAAAAATAAAAGGCAACAAATAGAACTTCATAGCAAAAATTGAAAGAAAAGCATACCTGGCGATTGGCGACACTCCGATGAGAAGAAGATGAAGAGAAGAATTGATTAAGATCATCCTGATCCTCATCCTTCTGAAGATCAGTCAGACTAACTTCAAATACTCTATGATTTTAGGCCTTCTGAAACAATCTTGGTGCCTGAGTCCTAGTGACGAGGGTTTTGCCGATGTTCTTGATTTCAAAAACAAATGGTGCCTTGATGTCGTACGAGTCCTTCTTTGCGTAGGGATCCATCGCCTTCTTCTTTCCTCTATTCTTTCCCTTGGAAATCCTTTTGTTCTTGCCGACGGCCATGTTGGGAAGGAAAGGTTAGAGCTGCTTCGGAGTTTTGGGGAAGGACGATAAGGCGAGGCTAGTTAGATAGGTCTACCTCAAAGTTTTATGAAATTAAAGAAACTCACAACTTTATCTATTAGTTCTAAATTGGATTTATGTCAGTACTTCTAGTTTTGATGGTTTTAATAGAAAATAATTTTGTAGATTACAAAGTGACAAAATAGAAGTTTTAGAAAAGCAAAAATTAAACACAGATTTAACAAAGGTAGATTGAAAATTGAAAAAATGAAAGGCAACAAATAGAACTTCATAGAAAAAATTAAAAGAAAAGCATACCTGGCGATTGGCGACATCCCGATGAGAAGAAGATGAAGACAAGAATTGATTAAGATCATCCTGATCCTCATCCTTCTGAAGATCAGTCAGACTAATTTCAAATACTCTATGATTTAGGCCTTCTGAAACAATCTTGGTGCTTGAGTCCTAGTGACGAGGGTTTTGCCGATGTTCTTGATTTCAAAAAAAAATGGTGCCTTGATGTCGTACTTGTCCTTCTTTGCATAGGGATCCGTTGCCTTCTTCTTTCCTCTATTCTTTCCCTTGGAAATCCTTTTGTTCTTGCCGACAGCCATGTTGGGAAGGAAAGGTTAGAGATGCTTCGGAGTTTTGGGGAAGGAAGATATGTTATACCCCGTAGGATTCCCGGCACCTAGATGACCTATTCGCACGTTGGTTAAGCATATTTGAAGGCCAAACGTGCTAGAGAAAGGCCCGGGAAAAAGATCGGGCGAGAAACCTGTCGAACCATCGCGGAAGGAGCTGAGCTAGAGCCCCTCCGCGATGGCAGCGTGTCACGGAGGTGAAGCCTCCGCGTTGGCTCCGTGACACGTTGGCCTTGTCCAGGCCCAAGTATATAAAGCCCCACTTCGGTTTTAAATCATTTAAAACTTATAATTTCCAGTGAAACAGAGGAGAAAGATTAGAGGGAGAAAAGGAACGAAGGGGGTAATATAATTTTCATCCGATTATGTTGCTAAACGTTGTCCAAACCCAAATTAACCCCAGATACTGAGGTATTTAACAGCAGAGAGCATTCCTACGGTTTTAGTTTCGTGAAATACGGCCGAGGAATTGTCGAGCTACCGAGCTAAGGTAAGTAGAATTGCTCCAAACTAGTGTCTATGTGTTTCTAGCGGTGAAGTGAATAGTTCTCCCTTCTGGATCTCTGAAAAATAGCGAGTTTTCGACCGTCTTTCGATAAGCCTAAGTTTAGGCTATAAATTACATCGAAGTGATGTTGTTCACTAAAACAAAGCTATATTTGGTATTAATTGACATATTTATGAATGTAGTTGGGAGAAAATAGTTGAAGTACCGGCCGAGCCTCGTCCGACAGACGGATAGTTCGAGGATAAGGTATGTAAAGCTAGTTTCCTCGGCAAGTTAGTAATCTCGGTATAGTAAAGTAATGTAAATGCTAGTAGAATGTTCAGAAAACATGTGTTATGTTTATTACGAATGTTGGCACGATATTAGAAGCATCATGTTATATTTAGCGCGAAACTTGCTAGCACGATATAGATTCTAATACAAGTGTTAGGAACTGCACAGCATGCTCAGTATGTGATGTGACACAGAATGTTAGGATATCATCGTATTTAGTTGAAACCCAGTAAAGCAATGTAATATCTGTAAGGCACCTCAGAAGTAGAATGATAGGTTAAAATGAGGTTTAGAAAGCATGTTAGAAATAGTAAATCATGTTACTATAGAAACTTAGTACACAACATGGTTTTCAGCAAAAAGACTATATCTTGTCCAGCATTAGACTCAGTACAGTATGGCAGAAGATTATATATTACACATACATACTATTGTCAGTTTTAGCATGTGTTAAGTATGTACATATTACTATTACTAGCTCAGCATATAGTATGTACAAATACTTTACTACTATTAGCTTCAGTATATGGGATATGCAGATAGTATTACCAGTTGAGACCGTTGTATTGTTTTGGGGTTGGATTACCTAGCATCCATAACCGCCCCAGGGTTAAAGCTGTATCGACTCGTCCACCAGAGGACGAGGATACGTCGCTCTACGGAGTGGCATGCCGTCCCACAGGGGACGAAGATGGGATGTCAGTTTTCCCCATATTGTGCCTTGATCGGCCCTTACACACCCCTGTCGAGCGTATACGCCCGGGTGTTGATTCAGGAGTCCTCCGGACTCAGATGCAGTTATAGTCAGGGGCTCAGCGAGCCCAAGTGCATACCCAAGGGACCGGCAGGATGCTTATAGCGTTTATAGGAGATGGGATAACCGAGGTAGGGGTATAGATTCTGTGCTGGTTGTACCTCCCGGCTTATGGGGGCCGGGTAAGGTTTGTGTGTGCTATATTATGTTATGTTATGTTATGCCATGTTACATTAGACACGAGTAGATCGGCAGTAGAACGATACGTCTCCAGGTATGACTCCTACTCCTTCCAGTATAATTAAGAGAAGGTATGATTTACATTATCAGACAGTTAATCTATTCCCTTCTACTTTAGTTTCATCAATTGTATTGTTGTTTTCAGATATTTCTTTCAGTTATTGCTTTACATACTCAGTACCAGCGGTACTAACGCCCGATGGGGCGCTGCATTACTTGCCTGCAGGTACTCATAGACGAGCAGGCGATCCGTTGTGATTTCGGTCAGCGATTGAGTATTCAGCTCCCGTCATTCGGAGACTGAATCCTAGAGGTGTATTTTGTTTTCTTTGTTGTACAGTACGGGTAGGTCGTGGCCCTGTCCCGATCATTTCTATTTCTATTCCTAGAGGCTTGCAGTCTCTATATATTTCCCTGTGGTCAGTTGAGCGGTCGTGTGAGGCCGAGCAGTTGTATAGCCGTTAGTACTTTTACTTCTTTTATGTTGGCCGTGTGGGGCCATAGTTCGACAGTAGTGGTGACCTTGCCGGTCACGTAGCCTTCTAATATTTTATTGTTGAGTTGCAGATAACTAGACAGCATGGTGGCCTTGTCGGCCCGTATAGGTTTCCCTATAGTTGCATGTTTCTGGTTAGCTGTCATTACAAGTACAGGAGGCTATAGGCCAATGGGTCGGGGCCTGTGTTTACAGTCGTTATATAGCCCTTTGTTTCCAGAAATGTAAGTTAGAGCCAGCCAGGCACCAGATGTGCCCAGGCTCAGTAGTCTAGCAGTTCAGGTCCTAGTAGGGCACCAGGTGCCAGTCATACCCCCCAAGGCGGGGTGTGACACGATAAGGCGAGGCTAGAGGAGCTATAGATGAGAAGCCATAGTTTCAGCGTTAATGGTAACCAATGAAGGAAAAAAGGGAAGACGAAGGGTTTGTTTTGAAAGGATGTCAGAGAAAATGATCAAAATAGTCCTTAATATATGGACTTATATTGATTTGGTCCCTGATATATTATAGCCTATGGAGATAGCCCTTTATATATACAAAAAGTTTATCACTTTAGTCTTTGACCCAAGAAACCTAACTACACCCAAAAAGTCTGTCAAAAAATAACGGAGGTTTCATCACGTGCAATTCAGGTGAGATACCTTTAACAAAAGCTCTGCCTTGCCTTCCTCGATCAATTCCAAAGGATGAAAATTTCCTCTTTTTTAACTAAAGCCCCTAACTCAAAAATAAAAGAACAAGGGAGAAAGTCTTGAATAAGGGGTAAGACTGTAAGAGAACTACAATTTTATGGTCAGTCCTTTAATGGAGTATGGAAGAAGTATAAAATATTTTTGGATTGGATTAAGTAGATTGTGTATGGAGGATGATACGATGAATTTTTAAGTTTGATTCAACCATGGAGTTTTCCTTCTATTAAAGATATCTTGGACAACTTGAAATTCTGGGAGAAGATACTGGGAGTGTAACTCTCCATGTGGTATGTCGTCACTTCATTTCTCGGGTTTCTGTTTTCCTTCTATCAATTTTCTTATTTGTGGAGCTTCATTTTCTGTAACACTTACGATGTATTACTTCATTTTAGTGAGATGGTTATTTGTTTTGGTGAGGTTCTTATGCGATCCTATTACCTTCAGTGTTGTGATGTCACGAGTTTTATTGTACAAAAGATTAAGGCTTACTCAATTATATTTCATTGAATCAAGAACTCTATTTTTGGAGTGGTGTTTCATGGTCATTTACTACTATATATGATCATTTACCCCTGTCTCTCTGTGAAATCTTATAGTCTCATTTATTCTCCCCAAATTTCTCAGCAAATGCCAGTATCTTCTCCTTCTGATCTATTGAAACTTTATCCTAAACCTCTTCTTCCACTCCTATATGAAATTGACAACTCTTTAGCTGTTATGCGATAGTGATCAGTCAACACTACCTAACTATGTTGAGTATTTTTTGTGATTTTGTTTGTTTTTTATTTAGTAATATTTGCGATGACGATAGATTTTTTTGCGTCTAAATTAGTTATTTCTTTCTCTCAATTGATATAATTTTTCATAAGTGGCTATGAAGTGATCTCGAATTGTTGATAAGAAATTCCTTACTTGCTCTTTATGAGTTGCTCTCAAGTATGAGTTCTATGTTTTTCACTTTCTGTATTAGTTTGAGCATAAGTTAATAAAAAAGAAAATTCACTTTCAGATTGTTTCTTGAAATAATTCATTGTAAGCTAATAACTGATGTGTATATTGTAGAAAGTGAAATCAGTAAACTTTTTCAATGAAAAGATGATGAAGTTGATGCAAGATCCAAAATTTTCATTTCGAAGTTATTGAGTAACATCACTGCACTTGAAGAAAATGCAGAAGCCTATGAAGATGTAAGGGATCAATGAAGCAATAAAATAATTGACAATGAGAAAGAAATGACATACTACACGACTCAAGTTAATTAAGTTGTAGTCTTAGTTTTAATGATTTGATGATGTAGAACTTTTTTGGAAATGTATAATTCAACTAGCTATTAGGAGCTTTTTATTGACTACTTTGATTATGTTGAAGTGAAGAATCTCAATCTTACTAATCTGAAGAAGATAGTGAAACTATGCGGTTACCTAAATGATTCAATAACATTTTGGCATAAATGCGTGAAGTTTGGTGACAAATGGAGATTAGTGTCTACGGAGGCTGAAGCTCATGCAATAGAAAAATTCATCCCCAAAGATAGAGTAGTGGAGTTATATTTTGAAAATTTGGACTCTTATATCAGAATAAATGTTCCAATTGAGCTTGGTTGCCGAACTAGTTGCATTCCAGAGAATGATGATGTTGCTGGACCTACTGACAAAGAGATTGGAAGGGAAAACTCATCTTCCAAGGATGATATTGCGGATTCTGAAAATGAATTCTCCAATGACGATGTGATAGTTGATAAACAAGGGCACTTTAAACATAGCTTTGAGAATGGTAGAGAGCTTATTAGTGTTGAAATTCAGAAGTGTCACATGAAGATGGGGATTCTGATTGTGTGAACTCGAAAGATGACAAGGGTATGGATAGTGATTCGGACAACAAGAGCTTTGATTTTCCAAAGCACAATGCCAAGACCGATGGAAAAAATCCAATTTTGGCTTTGGGATATACCTCTGACAGTAAGGAGGAGTTCAAAAATGCTGTAACAACTCATGAGGTAAATGAAGGAAGGTATATCCAATGGAAGAAGAATGATAAAGTAAGGATGAAAGCAAAGTGCATACACGACGATTGCAACTGGGTAATAATGGCTTCAAGAATGCACAGGAGCAACTCATTTCAAATAAAAACTTATAGCCCATCACATAGTTGTCGGAATTGGCACCATTATAACAAGACCATAACTTTTTCATTCATTGCAAGGACCTATCTTGATAGAATAAAGCATAATAGGGGATGGAAATTATCTAAATTCAGAGATACTATTAGTGTCAAGCTTAAAGCTCATGTTACTTTAACTCAAGCTAGAACTGCTATGAAAAAGGCATTTGCATTACTTGATGGAGATTTGAAAGATCAATTTTCTATTCTTTGGGACTATGTTAATGAGATTGACAGGACAAATCCGGGAACTTCAATTTATATGAAGTTTACCGATAATAAGATGCCTAATAAGCCATATAGATTTCAAAGAATCTACTTATGTTTTGTTGCTTGTAAGGAGGAATTCAAGGCTGGATGTCACAAAGTAGTAGGTGTGGATGGGTGTTAGTTGAAGGGCCCAATGTATGGGAATCAGTTATTGACAACAGTGGGTCTCGATGCTAACAATAATTTATTGAGATAAACAAACGAATAGACTTAAATGAGAAGTTTTTGTTTCTTGGGGGGGGGGGAGGCTCAAATAAACCAGAAAAAAGATAAATGGGTGTGTTGTTCATAGAGGCATGTCACATCAGCGGCTCCATGTCTTCCCTTTATTATACATACAGATTGTATGATGCATAGCACTCTGAGGAGGTTTCCTTCCCTTGTTTATTTTCTTTTTTAAGGATCAATATATAAGGTAATGGTTATTTTCAAATCCTCAACTACAACAACATGACTTTACTTTTATAAACGTTATAGCCAAACAAAAAATGCAATGCCTACTTTTATTTTTCTTATTTTCAATTTTTAGTGATATATATTTTAAAAACCTATTAAATTGATAAATATAATGAAAAAAACATTAACAATATTATTTCATTATTTATTATTATAATAATTACATTTTAAAATTGAGTTATTTAAAAAAAAACAAGTTATTGTTTATGCAGATGATACTATAATTTTCACTTCAGCAGATAAGAGATCTACAGATTTAGTTATAGAGGTGCTATAGAAGTATGAGAAGGTATCAGCTCAACTAATAAATAAGGATAAAAGTTCATTTTACATGTTTAAGAATGTAGATGGCAGACTAGTAGAGGAAGTGGAGCAGAATATAGGTATTAAAAAAGATGAATTCCCTTTTAAATATCTTGGTTGTCCTAACTTCCATGCTAGGAAGAAGAAGGAATATGTCAAGGAGCTCATAAAGAAGATTAAGGATAGACTTCAAAGTTGGAAAGGGAAATTGTTATCATATGATGGGAAGGCAGTATTGATAACAAGTGTATTACAAAGTATCCATGTTTATCTCTTATCAGCTTTGAATCCTACTAAGCACACAATAAATGAAATCCAGAAGATATATACAAAATTCCTATAGAGTAAAAAGGATGAAGGAAAAAGCAAACACTGGTCCACTTGGAAGAATCTATGTTATCCCACAGCAGAGGGTGGCTTGGGTTTCAAGGCACTGGAGGATGTTTCAAAAGATTTGTTTGCAAAATTATGGTAGAGATTCAGAACATCTAGATCTCTATGAACAGATTTCATGTGGAATAAGTACTGTAAGAAGGAAATTCCTGCATTGGTTAAATGGAAAGGTGGGTCTCAACTATGGAAGAAAATGTTTGAAGTAAGAGATGAAGTTGATAGAAAGATCTGGTGGGAGCCAAATACAGGTACTTCTAACTTATGGTTTGATAATTGGATAGGGATTGGGCTATTATACTAGGTTTTTCCATAGGAGTTTCATTTTGATGAAAGAGTGGAAAACTTATGTTATTTTATTGAAGAACGTCAGTGGATACAACACAGAATCAATGATCATCTTCCACGAGATATTGCAGAGTTTGTTGTTATTGATATGGAGGTGGTGGAGGCAGAAGAACCTTGGGATCACCCATGGTGGATGGCTACAGAGTTAGGCAGATTCACTGTCAAGAGTTCCTAGGATTATTAAGATAGAGAAATCAGGAGCAAGTATGGTTCTCTAAAATGTGGATAAAGGGATTGCCAGTTAAGATTTCCTTCTTTGTATGGAGATTATGGAGGAAAAAATTGCTAGTGGATGAGGTTATAGCCAAGTGGGGTATACCTATGGTATCAAAGTGTATTTGTTGTGAATCACTAGAACAATAATCAGTCACTCATCTTTTTTTGAGAGAAAAATTTGCACAAGAAATATGGAGAATATTCAACAGGGCAGCAGGGATAATAGGTCCTTTCATTCAAGTAAATCAGACCTTTGTTAGATGGTGGGAGACCAAAACAGATACAAAACATAAAACACTTTATCAGGCTGCACCAGGAATCATATGCTGGTATATATGGAAATGGAGGAACTCAATGAGACATGGGGGGAAAGTATCAAAGAGGAGGACGGTGCAGGAGATAAATTGGTCTTTGCAAAGTTTGGCTATATACATTTATCCTAGACTGAAACAGATGTCTAATGAATGGTATCTGATAATACAGAAACTGGAGCAACAAAAGGAATTGGTGAATAGGGTGGTAGTGCATGTGGTAGAAGCCTCCTATGGGATGGTATAAGTGAAATTCAGATGGTGCTTCTAAGGGGAATCTAGGTGTTAGTACGAAAACATTTTATATAAGGATAAGGAAGGAAACTTTATTTTTGCTAGAGCAAGGAGAATTCCAAACACTACTAATATGTGTGCAGAAGCAATGGCCATAAGAGATGGCATGGAGTATTGTCATGCGAATAACATGGTTCCTTTGATTATAGAGACAGATACTCTAGCAATGCAGCAGATATTAGAAGGAAAATGGGATACACCATGGAATATCTGAAAGGAAGTGCATAGAATTAATGTTTTGAGGACTAAAGGAGAACATCAAATATCTCATGTATTCAGAGAAAGAAACACAGTGGCAGACGTTTTTACTAACTTTGTTTTTAATTTGCAGGTACAATGGAATTCAATCAGTATGAAAATCTTCCTACTAGGGAAAAAACCCGTCTACAGCAAGACAAACGACAATTACCCCATATCATAATAAAATTGATGAAAGAACAGATTGGAGGTCGATTAGAGGAAGCAGGACCAACCTTACAGTGAAGAGTTAGTATGAATATAGGAGATTACAGCTGGTAGTAATGGCTACTACGTTTCTACTCGATGTGTGGTATCAACTCCTGTAGGAGTTCAATCTGTCGAGAGGAAATTAATAGAAATTATTGACTATGCTCAAACAATTTATGATGATTCAAGGTAGATTGGATCTTACTTGATATGAATCATGTAAATGGAAGCCAAGTAAGGTTATCTCTGATCTGGAAGTTGATGGCAGAGTGCCTGTGTGAGAGCTTGAGGCTTCTAAGTTGACATCGATCTAGGGATTGACTTCACCTAGATTCAGCTGAAGGTGAGATTCATACTCTTCTTCTTCATTTTAGTTGGTTTGCAGGTTCCAATTTACGGAGGTGGTCCTGAGATCTTGACGGATTGGAGCTACTTTCCTTTTCTTTTCGGAACCTGTAATAGTTTTGATGTAGAGTAGCGTTGTTGTTTTGGTTTTAGACTGTTTTTCGGGTTGGGCTTGTTTCTTGACTTTGTATAGTTTCTTTTTTGTTTTTAATAAAAATCCCATGAGGCTGACTTTAAGTTTAAAAAAAATTAGAAAAGTTTTTAATCGACAATTAAATGACAAAAATCAATATAATCATAAAAATAGATGTAACAGTCAGGGCATGTACCATAACTAACTCTTCTTTCAAAATTTTCGTGTTTGAGATTTGATTACGTCATAAATGATTTCAAATATATGCACGCACACACACATATATTTTTTAGCCATACTGGCTATATACATACAGCTGCAATGACAAGACGTACAGATATACAAGTGTGATACGAAATATACCAACGTGATTCGAGTATAATGTGAGAGACACATTTGGGGTGTAAATATTATGATACAGTACAGGTAAGACACTACATGATATTATTATGGTGTAGAAACGTGGTGTGGAATTCAGATGAGACAAGTATGTACATGTATTTTAGTTGCGGAGGACTTAACTCCATCGGTATGATTTGATGCTTTCCTTATGTGTACTTGAGCTATTTAATTTGTAATGTGATTGAATGTTTGATCAATGTGGTTGTGTATTTTATAGAAGGTAATGCAACTAAGTTATAAACGGTAGTGAATTACTAGGAGATCATTGTACTAGCCATATTATTATCATATAGACAAGAGAGTAGAAACAAAATTAAAGAGGGTGAGTTAATCATGCGGGTCAAATAATAGGTCATTAAATAATGAAAACGGGCTTAACTTGTGATGGAAGGGTAAATGGGGTGGATGTGCTACAAGGTTTATATGGAAGGTTAATAGAGGAGAGGATCAGTGAAACCGGCTACTACCTAACTAGGATGGCGTTGCAGTGGGCAAATCACCACTGTAGCAATCAAAGTATCCGCTGCAACGAGGTGAGAGAAACAGAATATGATTTGGAACGAGGGCTAGAGTGGTAGGGTAGATCCTTGAATATTGATGAATCATGGTATTCAAATAAAGTGGTAAATGAACTTGTGGGGTTATAAATATAATTTGGAGTCGTTACTACATTTATTAATTTGATTGCATGTTAAATTATATGTCATTATGTGAACTAATCTTAGTGTACGGATGATGCATACCGGTACGTGGGTTTACTGATACTACCTTGTTACACCTATTTGGTGTAAATTGTGGCAGGTTTGACATTTCATGATTGATGTGGAGTACTCAGCCTCAGCTTTTGTAGTTTTTTTCGCAGACGAAGCTGCGTCATTTTATTTTGTCAAATATTCGGTGTCATGGTTTGGAAGAAAAGATTTATTATAATTCTAGCAATATTTTGTATCATGCAAGCTAATGAGTATTTAAATTATTTTATTTTATGTGTTGGTATAAAAAGTGGTTCTCCAATCGATCTAAAGTTGATGCAGGTGCCTTGTCAAGACCCGATCCGGGACAAGGAGCCCCAAGAGACTTCAAGTCGATCCATGGCATGAGAAAACATCTAATTCAGTCACATGAGCGGGAGACTTAACATATAAGAACGTAATCATAGCATAGCAAAAGGTAAATATCAGTACAAGACTTATACAATACGGCTGAATACAACTTGTAGTCTGATAAGTCTTTAAACATGAAGGACGGATTAATGGGACAACTCCCCAACTAATCCAATATCCATAAACTGAAAGAACAACATAGAGTATGAACATACAACCCTCGAAACATGAGGACTCACCAAGGGCACTGAGAGCGAATCTGAAACTATCCACGGGTGAGGATGAGCCTGAGAACTGGGACCTGTATCCTGAAATGATACAACATAGGAAGTATGCGATCAGTACGTGGAATGTATTGAGTATGCAAGGTAAGTAAAACGAAGATTTAAAACATGTATGAAATTTATAAATGATCATAAGAGTAGGACGTCATGCTCGTGTCGTAAATCATAATAACATATCATATGGCTCAAAGTTTTCAAAACATTCGTAATATAACATAACCATAATCATAATAGAAGAGATTTACTTAACATGACTTGAGCCAGCATACATAATCATAATATGCATAAATCATGAGGAATAGTGGGAGATTCTCTTAACCGACATACCCCATATGAGCACACATGAAGCCCGACTTTGTAACCCTAGAAGGGAGGTGTCCATACCTTGCCAAGGGAAGGACCATGAAAGTGTGATATCACCATAAAAGGGCCATTTGGGCCAGGGACTAACATAAAAGGGCCCCAGCTACCTACGGTGGCACGTAGCTCATGAGATCCGGGGGTTAACCTGAGGCCCGAACCTACTCGGTGTTCATACTACTCCCAAAACATATATAGTGCTCATAATAATACATACATGAGTTCATGGGCTAGTTAAATCATAATAATCGTAAACATGCTTGAACATATGTGATCTAGCCATGACATGAGGCCTGTGAGTTGGCCAAAAACATACTTCATGATTAATAAGATTCATACATACTTGTAGATCATGTATACAACTTGAATTTCTTAAAATCATAATGGATAACAAAATAACTTCACAATTTAAAACATAATTCAAACTGGGTTTGTAAAGAACATCAATGGAAAAATAGATCATAAATCGATTCATCATGGGGCATGCATAATTAAGCTTAATTGCATAGAAATTGAATCAACAATATTATAATCAATTTGAATCTCAAAAGATGGTCAAAATCTAGATTATGATAATATTTCAAAATCACAAAACCCATAATTTAAATCATTAGGTTTTATATAAATCAAATACAAAACCCCATGAGTTCTGATAAATTTTAAGTAAAATTATAGAGTAGGAGCATGGGTATGGAAGGATTTACCCATTGATGACCTTACATACCTGGAATTATCTGGTTCTTAACTTCTCTTGCTAGCCAAGATGGGATTTAGAGGAATTGAGAATGAACACCTTGAATCACCTACTAATCTCCTCTCTATACTCTTGCATGCATGAATGAGGCTTAACATGAACTTAACCCCCTTAAAAGACCTCATTCAGACCTTAAAACGACATAGTTTAATCCTAAGGAGTTTAGGAATTACGAAAACACCCTGACTAAAAACGCAGAAATTTCTGAGTGCCAGTCCCCACGAGGGACCTCATGAGTCATTGCCAGGGGCATGACTCATGGCAGGATCCGTCATGCTCACTGCACAAAATCACTCAGGGGACCCCACGAATCGTGGTGGCTGACCACGACTCGTGGTCACCATCCGTGGCCTTCACTGCCCTTCCCGACCTTGCCAAACTTCCAAGGAAGACCACGGGGGACCTCACGAGTCATGAGGTCTGACCACGACTCTTGGTCATGCCCCTGGCCTCCTCAACCTGAGCCTGCCAACCTTGCTGACCACGAGTCACCTCATGACTCGTGGTCACTCCCCACGACCTACCTCACAAGTCGTCCTGAGATTTGGTGCGACTTTTTTAGTTTTTCTCCATTTTGACTCCCGGGTCTGATCCTTGGGTTCCCGGGGTATAACAATATCTCCTTCTTGGGAACATTCATCCTCGAATGTTAGAAACATGCAAAAAACTCAGAAACCATCTATCACCATATACAAATACTGATCATATAAGCTGAAAACTGAAGGATTGACTACCTCCGAAAAGATCTACATTACTAAACTGAATTCAGACATCACACACATTTACCATATCATAAAATAAACTTGTACGCATAAACTGAATGTGAAAACTGATTAGAGAATAAGGGAAGAAACTGATACCTAAAATTGAAATTGAGCCGACAGAGAACAGGTGCGGGTATCTAGCCATCATATCCGCTTCGGCATCCCACGTAGCTCCTTCAACATGTTGATTTCTCCATAATACTTTAACTGAAGCTACTTCTTTGTTCCTTAGCCTACGGATTTGACGATCTAATATTTTCACGGGTACTTCTTCATAACTGAGGCTATCTTTTACACCAATGCTGTCCACAGGGACTACTAAAGCTAGATCACCCAAACACTTTTTTCAAAAGTGCCACATGAAACACATGATGAACTGAAGATAACTCCGAGGGCAAGTCCAACTCATACGCCACCTTACCAACTCTCTGCATAACACGGTAGGGGCCAACATAGCGGGGACTGAGTTTTCCTTTCTTTTCTAACTGCATAACTCCCTTCATGGGAGATACCTTTAGAAATACCCAATCATCCACCTCAAACTCCAAATCTCTTCTCCTCACATCGGCATATGATTTATGACGACTCTGAGCAGTTTTCTACCGGTCCTTATGAAATGAACCTTCTCCATTGCCTCGTGAACCAAATCTGGCCCTATCATAGTTGCCTTACCAACCTCAAACCATCTGATGGGAGATCTACACCTCCGCCCATAGAGAGCCTCAAACGATGCCATCTGCATGCTAAAGTGATAGCTGTTATTATAAGCAAACTCGATTAAAGGCAAATGATCATCCCAACTACCTTTACAATCCATAATACATGCCCTCAACATTTCCTCAAGAGTTTGTATTGTTTGCTCGGCTTGGCCATGCGTTTGCGGATAAAAGGTTGTACTGAGCTTGACTTGAGTCCCAAGTCCCTTCTGAAAAGACCACCAAAACTGGAAGGTAAACTGAGTACCTCGGTCTGAAATAATAGACAAGGGCACTCCATGAAGTCGAACCAACTCCCGAATATACAACTTGGCATAATCATCCGCTGAATCTATGGTCTTGACCGGTAGAAAGTGTGCAGCCTTGGTTAACCTGTCTACCACTACCCAAATGGAATCATAGTGTCGTCGAGTATGAGGTAGGCCTATAATGAAATCCATGTTAATCTCTTCCCACTTCTATGTGGGAATGCTAATACCCTGAAGTATGCCTTCCAGCCTTTGATTCTCGACTTTCACTTCCTAACAGTTTGGACATTTGGCTACAAACTCTGCAATATCCTTCTTCATACCATACCACTAATAGATTTCTCGCAAGTCTCGATACATCTCGGTGGATCCCTGATGGATAGAATATCTGGTACTATGTGCCTCATGTAATATCTGAACTCTCAAATTATCAATGTCCAAAACACATAGTTGATCCTGGTATTGTAGCACACCATCTCCCCCTTGGGAGAAAAACTCCACCTTTTGACTCCGCACCGCTTCCTTCAACTTCTTCAAAATCGGATCCTCATCTTGCTCAGATTTGACATCAACCACCAAGGACGATTCTGACCCATTCTGCACAACAACGCCACCATCAGTCGAGTCGATCAATGTAACTCCCAATCTTGCAAGCCAGTGGACATCCTTCACCAACTCTTTCTTTCCTTCATCCACGTGGGACACACTCTCCATAGAGAGCCTACTAAGTGCATCCGCCACTACATTAGCCTTGCCCGGGTGGAAAAGGACACTTATGTCGTAGTCCTTTAATAACTCTAACCACCTCCTTTGCTGAAGATTGAGATCTTTCTACCTAAACACATATTGCAAGCTATTGTGATCCGTGAATACATCCACGTGGACCCCATACAAGTAATGACGCCATATCTTCAATGAGAACACCAACGCGGCCAACTCGAGATCATGGGACAGGTAATTCTTTTCGTGAACCTTTAACTATGGAGAGGCATATGCTATTACCTTCCCATGATGCATCAAGACACATCCTAGTATGACTCTCGAAGAATCACATTATACAACAAAGACATCCGTACCCTTGGGTAAATTCAACACTGGTGCTGAATTGAGTCGGGTCTTCAATTCCTGGAAGCTTTCCTCACAAGCCTTCGACTACTGGAACTTTATCTTTTTCTGAGTCAACATGGTCAATGGGGCTGCAATTGATGAAAATCCCTCAACAAATCTTCGGTAGTACTCTCCTAGGCCCAAGAAACTCCGAATTTCTAAAGGACTCACCGGTCTAGGCCAATTCTTCATCGCCTCGATTTTCTGAGAATCTACTATTATGCCCTCGCATGATGCTACATGGCCCAAAGATGCTACTGAGTTCAACTAGAACTCGAGCTTGTTAAACTTGGCATACAACTGATGATCCTTGAGGGTCTGAAGCACTACTCTCAAATGAGCGGTATGCTCCTCCTAGCTCCGAGAGTATATAAGAATGTCATCAATGAATACAACCACGAACATGTATAGATACGTGTTGAACACCCTATTCATCAGATCCATAAAGGTTGCAAGTGCATTGGTGTCATGACCCGAGCTCACACCCTGGCCGTAACACAGGACAAGGAACCCCGAGAGGCCTCAAGTCGACACATGGCATTATCATAGCATAAACTTTACACAAAAAAAAATCACTGAGAACATGAATAAGCGGAAGCAATAACAAGAATCTAAGATGAATCATAAAGACAATTTTAATAACATTTAAATACAACGTTGAATCTATCAAGCTAAGTCTGAAAGCCTTCTATTAAACTGATGAGTTGCTGGGACTAGCCCCCAGATAATTCCTAAAGTCTGAACACTGAGCCAATAGGAAAATATGAACATGACCACGTCCTCGGAGGATGAGGACTCACCAAGAGCTGCTGAATAGGGAGGAAGTGTATCTAACCGCGAGGCCGAGTCTGGAAACCTGAATTTATATCATAAAATGATATAGCACGAAAGGTTGCGATCAGTACTTGGAATGTACTGAGAATGCGGGATAAGATAAACAATTAAATAAAAAATGTACGATAAGGATTTAATCAAATACATCAACAAAACTGCCTCTTCATGCTATTCACATGCTTTAATATTCCCATACACAAATGTTTACATGGAACTTCTTTCTAAATCGCATTTATATAACTTCTTAGAACTCATGCATAGGAGTCAAGTTCTGAACATTAATAGGTGCCCAATCTAAATTTAAGATCACATATTGTACTGGACCACTACTGATAAATGAAACTGATCATCATCTTATTAAGCCATTATAATATGAAAGATGGGTCATGCAAGACTGAATCATACTAATATCATCATTAAGGGAGTCTCTCTCTACTATGAAGAATCCCGACTGCACTAAGGAGTCACTCTCTACTATGGAGGATCCCGATTGATGCTAGGGGAGTCACTCTCTACTATTGAGGATCTCGACTGATTCTAGGGGAGTTACTCTCTACTATTGAGGATCCCGAATGATTCTACGGAGTTACTCTCTACTACTGAGGATCCCCACTGATGCTAGGGGAGTCACTCTCTACTATTGAGGATCCCGACTGATGCTAGGGAGTCACTCTCTACTATTGAAGATCCCGACTGTCTAAAATCTAAGAGATACTGGTCTGACATTATATAAACTACTGCAGCTAGTCAGAAACATGAACATATTCTGCTTTCTTCATACATCACTCATTTCAAAAGGGCTGGGGCTAATTTCTACTAACAACAAGCCCTAATGCTCGAGAACTATCATTCTCATGCTTTATTATCATAACTCTTATCATTATGGAACCATTCTAGCATTTCTTCATAGGTCTAACATTAATGAGCATCTTTAGTTTCACATCAAGCATAGTACTTTCTCATCGTTAAATTCCAGCCTCATATTAATCAGCATGTATCAGAGAGACATTCGTGAATCATACATTCAACTCCTACTTTAACAGGAATATGCTGATTCATATAATCTAGATTTACAGGAAGTTATATGCTTAATCATATTTCAGCATATACAATAAAATCACATGAGAAGGGTGCATCTTCGTTTCATAAGACCCATTTCACGATTTATTCCAATTTATGAGAAGAATGCATTAGATAGGCCATTATCATAAATTTACTTCTTACCTAATTAATTTCATCAGGACATAAGGATACGCATAATTTTTCTCTGAATTATTCAAGTCCATGAATGTTAATTTAACCTCATCACATCTACCACTGACATATTCAAATTTCATGGATAATCGTATAATCGTTACATATTAAACATGGATACAATGAATTTGTTATAATTGAATGAACAATGACAAAACCTTATTTAAAACTTAATTCATTCATGAAGAACATTTCGTAATCCCGCATATTTCATCACCCAACACATAATTCAGGATAACCCAATCATTTTATGTTGTACTTATATCGTAGTCGCAATAGATTTTGAAATTTAAAGAGTTGTAGAAAGATTCACCATCAATTTAAAAACATTAGGTCATGTATTTTCTAGAATAGTAGAAATTGGGAATTTCAATTAAAATATTTTGGGGCATAAGGATGGAAGAAAATCCTTGTTGAAAAACCCGCATACCTGGTAGAAGAAATTCCCACTCGAAATCTTCCTTGAAGCCTTAATGAACACCTTGATGAAACCCTAGAATCTTGATAAGAAAGGAGGAAGAAAGAGAGTTGAGAGAATGAGGGTTTAGGCATGAAAATTTCTTTAAAACGTGCAAGGTAGAATTCAAAACGATGTAGTTTAGAAGTTAAAAGCGTAGGATTTTACAAAAATGCCCCTGAAAAAACTGGAAAAACAGCCCGAACTAATGCCACGACTCACCTGACGAGTCATTGTCCAACCCAATGACTCGTTAGGTCCACTCATCAGGTACACTGGAATTATTAATTCATCAGGCCACGACCAACGTAACGACTCGTCACCAACTCCAACGATTTGTCATGTCCTTTCGTTAAGTACCGTGGAATTTCTTTAAAACCACAGCCTCTCCCTCCTAACGACTAACTTGATGAGTCGTTCTCACACTTAACAACTCACCACATCCATCCATTATCCACACTGCTTAAGACTCCCTATCCTCCCCCAACGACCAACCTGACGAGTCGTTGCCAGGCTAGACGACTCGTCAGGTCGCCCATGGCCACTGGTCCAGCTCACATCCCTTGACTGCTCCCCACGGGTCAGACCATGACTCGTGGGTTCACCTAACGAGTTTTTCCCTGACTCATTCTGAAGAAAATTTCTGCTGACTTTTTCTGCTAAGCATCTTCTAACTCCGAGGTCTAATCTCTAGGACTTCTGGGTGTTATAATATCTCCCCCTTGGGAACATTCGTCCTCGAATGTTGGCTGAACGTATTGAAAAGATAGGAAGAGGACCGAATTCCAAAAACCAATCAATCACAGCTATTAGAAATGGAGTATCTGACTCCAGACCAGCCCTATATACCAAATCTGAATATCCACATCTAGCATGCATATCATGGCACAAGGGAAATCTAAGAACAGGAGACCAACATAGAACTAGACAGCACATCTAAAGAAAATTCTTTACCCTTTTATCTGGCACTGAACTAACACGGACTGATTCTTCTCCCCCCAATCGCTTCTTGATACTAAGCTAACATTCATGATATCAAATCTAACTGAGGGTAGGGAATTCATGAGCACGAGTTATCCCCCACCTCTAAAACTGAGCACATGCAAGAGATAATCTGACTCTACTGAGTTAATAAAAAACTTCTAAAGATTGAGTTCGAGCTAAACATACTAGTACACATAAATTAACACACATAACTGATTCATAACATGAAAATGAACTTAGAGAACTTATAGAGAAAGACTGGCATCACTATCTGAGCAGTTATTTCTAATCCTCAGGTAATCTGCATATAGAAATGGACATCACTTTACCTTCAACTGAATCCTAAGGGGAATTATCTAAACCTAGAAGGGGTCGATATATTGCAACTTCTAAGGCTGAAACTTCTTTATGAGCACCCCCAAGGTCTGACTTACTACGCATACTCACTATCTCCCCCTTAGCTTGTAGTCATAATTCTAAGACTCCTGAACCTTCCTTAAGGTCAGGTAAATTTGCAACTCTTAGCTTCTCTTCCACCACTAACCTCCACTACGAGCCTCACACTAACAACTATTCTCATTACCCATCGACAATATCTTCTTGCAATTACAATAGGGCTTCTTATTCAATATTGAGCTGACATGATCTAAGGGATAATACAAAATTTACAACATACCTGTGGCCACTATTGGCGACTTGCCTTTATCCTGGTGTGTTGTTCTGGAACGGAAGCAATTTTGACGATGTCCGCCCTCTGGGCTATATACTGCATCCTGCTGAAATGGGCGAACTATGGGGGCCACTGAAGAAATAGCCGAGGACCTACTCTCACCTCGCTTTGTCGCTACGCAATCCCGGTGCCAATGGCCTGACTGACCGCACCAAAAACAAACATTCAACCTATCCATACACTCTCCCAAAGTGGTGCTTCCCATTTTTTAACATTTTAGTCCTTTTTAAAACTTTTATTAAATTATTTTAAGATTAAGAAGACCGAGGAGTAATAATTAAGATAAAGACTCTTATTGTTATCGTGCATATTGAGAGGAATCACCATACATCGGCTTCTTCTTTTTTTTTTCTACTATATTTGCAATACAATGAAGATTGTAGAAATTAATATTTTCTATGAAGGAGTATTTTTTGTAGTTGAATCTTTTATATCATTCCCAAATCTAACATATGGAAAGTCAGGAAGAATAGTTAATTGTGGTACGCGTTCTGACAGTTAAGTACGTTATTATGATTATGTTGATTTTTAACGTTTAATTATTGATTAAAAAATTTACTATATTTTGGTATTTACTTGTTGTTTTTTAAATAACCGAATTTTTAAAAGTGATGATTGTAATTATAAGCAATTGATGATGTTCTTTTATGTCTTTTTTATGTTTATCAATTTAAGGGGTTTAGTGATTGCATTGTCACTAAAATATGAAATAAAAAATAATAAAAGTTGATTTTTTTTGGGTTGGGGTGGGGGGAGGGGGATATAATGTTATATATAATTTTTGTATATACTTGTTATGTTGTTCCCATTTCACAATCTGAACGGACGAGTGGTGCAAGCACCTGCATCGACATTAGCTTGATAGGAGAACCCCTTTTTAAACCAACACATAAAATAAAATTATTTAAATACTCTTAGCTTGCATGATAAAGTATGTTGCTAGAATTATAATACATATTTTCTTCTGAACCGTGACTCTCCAAGACCTATTCTAAATAGGTAGAAGACATCTACCAGAACACTTGACAAAATAAAATGACACAGCTTCGTCTGTGAAACAAATTACCGAAGATGAGGCTCCGTGCTCCATGTCAATCATGAAACTTCAAATCTGCCACATCCTACACCAAAAAGGTGTAGCAAGGTAGTATCAGTACATCGCACATATCGATAAACATAATCGGCAGACTAAGATTACTTCACGTTACTGCATATAATTTAACATGCAATTGAATTAATAAATGTAACAACGACTGCAAATTATATTTATAACCCCACAAGTTAATTTACCACTTTATTTGATTTTCATAATTCATTAATATTCGAGCATCTACCCTACCACTCTAGCCCTCATCCTAATTTTATTTTGTTTCTCTCACCTCAATGCAGCGGATACCTTGACCACTAGAGCGATCTCGTTACAACGGTGATTTGTCCGCTGCAGCGCCCCCTAGTTAGGCAGTAATAGGTTTCACTGATCCACTCCTCTATTAACCTTCCATATAAACCTTGTAGCACGTATACCACATCTACCCTTCCATTATCACAAGTTAAGCCCATTTTCATTATTTAATTTCACGCCCTGAGTTTACACCCTGGACGGGACACGGTACATGAAGCCACAAGTAACCCCAAGTCAACCCCTGGTCTATCATACACTGGAAATCTAAGTCACATGAAAGTACATACAATGGAATTTAAAGGGAAAAATACACATACTTGAAATAATTAGAACAAACTACATATTTAAGTAAACCAATCTGAGTCCGAAAAAAACAAATCTACGACTGAAAGCCACTAAGTCTGATGAGCTGCTGGGACAAACCACCAGCTAACTCCAAATCTAAATAAGAAGGAAATGAAAACATAGCTAAAATGAATAAATCTCCGTCCTTGAAGGATGAGGACTCGCCAACTAGTAAAGTTTAGATCATCGATGAGCAATCGGCTAACGAAGCTAAGACTGTGATCCTGCAATTGTATCATAAAATGATACAGTATGCATTAGTACTTTGAATGTACAGAGTAAGTGAGAGGAACATAACATAATAGAATAAATAACAAAAGAAATGTTGAACTGAAAGACATGCAATGACCAACTAAAGCTACTGAGCTGAAGAACTGAAATACTAAGGTGGTCTAGAAGACCCTGTCTAATAGTCAAAGCATGTTTTAGGTCTGGAATACTGATCTGAATAAAACTAGGCTAAAACTATATTGAACTGACTAGTGGGAGAGTCTATAACCGACATGTAACCACGTAACCTAAACATGGAGTCCGATGTACACACCCCACCGGTAGGACCTAATATACCTTGCTAGGGTATAAAGGCATGAACTGGGTGATCAAAAAAGTATGGGGCCAACCAGGCCAATAAATACTGAAACCTACGCTGGCAACGTAGTTCTAGCAACCTGGGTGCGCTGGAACCCTGGTCCGCTCAGTTCTAAGTCCTACTCCTATTGGATAATCTTGCACTGAATACTAAGCTGATAGCTCGAAACTGGGGCCCAGGACTAGTCAGGGATATATAACTAAAAGTACCTTGAGAGTCTTATCGGACTAAATTCTAAAACTAGGTTCTAGACTGGTCAGAGCTACTTATCTAGAAGCGTTGTAACCGTCTAAGAACAAACTGAAATCTGAACTGGGGTCCTAAAGCTAGTCAGAACTATATGTCTAAAGTATCATGACCGCCTAGTGGACCACTAAACTGAATTCTAAATCTGATTTTGATAACTGGGAGGTGATACTGACACCTCAGGAGTTTCTGTAGTCAAACTAATCAGCTGACATTTCTGACTGACACTGAGTAATTTCATATTTTGACTAAGGCTAGACAATTATGTATCTGACTGAGAATTAAACATGTAAAACAGTAAGGGAATTCACTTCACTGGTATAATCAATAAAATTTCAATGTTTATCATTTCAACATGAATTTCTAATATGTTCTACCCTCAAGAACTAGGGCAGAAGTCAATGCACAGAGATAAGCATCAATAGTATCATTAGCTGGTGGGAAATACCCATAAGTAATATACATGATGATTCCACATGGATTAAACAAGACTTATTAGGAATTTCTCAACATTCAAAAATCTGCAGGGCTAGAATTCACTATTAAGGGAATGACATCAATTTAATCATGAACTGATGGAAATCATGTATAAAATAATCATGAATATCATGCTATGTGAATTCCAAGAAAACTAACATTTATTCCCTTCAGATTCGAAAAATCACGGCTAGGATTCACAGAGAAATTAGAGAAGGCTTTTGGGGGACACAATGAAAGAATTATCCCCTTGTTGAATTTCCACATACCTGGTGAAGAAACCCGAAGAATTTTCTTGAGAATCAAGGAGAAAAGGTCTACCCTAGTTATTGCTCTTAAATGCTCTGAGGGAAAATTTCTACGATCTTCTTTCTGAAGGTTTGAGTGGGGAATGAGGAAAGAAACTGTTTACCCCCACAAATAAGTCTGAAGTTATTACTAGAACGACGTAGTTTCAAGTTTAGTAAGGTAAGAAAATACTGAAAGACCTTTAAAAATTCATAGGAAAAAACTAATTGTCAGTCTTCACGGGTGACCTAACGGATTGTGGTCAAAGACCACGACTCATGGTCACACTTTTGAGGTACACTGCCTAAATTCCACTATTGGACACCACGAGGGACTTAACGACTCGTTACCCTGGGCCACGACTCGTGGCATCATTCGTCAAGTACACTGTTGGACAAGTCCCCTGGGTTCTTAATGGGTGATATGACGACTTATTACAGGTGATCAAGACTCGTGGTCACCACCCATCAAGTATACTGCCTTCCTCCTTTTTCCTTTCTTGCTCACCACCCTACGACTGACCTAACGACTTGTGGGGCATGACCACGAGTCGTTGTCACGCCCGTGGGGACCCCTTTTCCTCAAATTCCAAACCCCTCCCCTGGCCTCCCTACGAGTCACATCATGACTCGTGGGCTACACCAATGTGTCACCTCATGACTCGTTCTGTGCCTGGTGCCAGTTATTAAATTTTTCTCTGTTTCAACTTCCAGGTCTAATTTTTAAGCTTCTGAGGTATAACAATATCTCCCCCTTGGGAACATTCATCCTTAAATGTTGGAAACCACACAGAAAAGTAGAGAGATGAAATTTTAATATTCGAATACTGATCATTAAACCAAAAACTGACGGAATGAATACCTCTATTTCAAACTACATAGCTGAACTGAATTCACTTTTCATACGTACATCCATAAACACAAAAGAAACTTAAACACAAGAATCAAACATGAAAACTAAATTGAGTTCTAGGGCAAGACTAATATCTCAAGCTATAACAGAGCCGATAAAGAATAAGTGTGGGTATCTAGTCATCATATATGCTTCAGCCTCCCACGTAGCACCTTCCACATTTTGGTTTCTCCATAGGACCTTGACCAAAGCTACTTCCTTGTTCCTCAGCTTACGAACCTGACGGTTAAGGATCTAAACTGGACCTCCTCGCATGAGAGACTATCCTTTATTTTTACACTGTCCAATGGCATAATGGAAGTTGGATCACCAATGCATTTCTTCAATAATGACACATGGAATACTGGATGCAAAGAAGCCAACTCTGAGGGTGTTTCCAGCTCATAGGCTACTTTGCCAATTTGCCTCAGAATTCTATAGGGTCCCATATACCTCGGACTGAGCTTTCCCTTCTTCCCAAACCTCGTTACCCCTTTTATGGGTGAAATTTTCAAATAGACCCAGTCATTCACAGCAAACTCCAATTTTCTTCTCCTCATATTAGCATAAGATTTCTGACATCTCTGAGCTGTTTTCAATCTTTCTCTGATGAGTTGTACCTTCTGCATAACTTCATGAATAGAGTCTAGCCCGATTATTGTAGCTTCACCAAACTCAAACCATCCAATAGGAGACCTGCACCGTCTACCATACAATTCCTCAAACGGGGCCATCTGGATGCTGGAGTGATAACTATTATTGGACGCAAACTCGATAAGAGGCAAGTGATCATCCCAACTGCCCTTGAAATCGATCGTGCACACTCTCAAAATATCTTCTATGTCTAAATAGTCTGCTTAGCTTGCCCATATGTCTACGAGTGAAAAGTTGTGCTGAGCTTGACTTGGGTGCCAAGTCCCTTCTGAAAAGACTTCCAGAAATGTGAGGTGAACTGGGTACCTCTATCTGAGATGATGGATAATGGCACCCTATGAAGCCTGACCAACTCCCGAATATAAAGCCTAGCATAGTCCTCAGCTGAGTCCTTCGTTTTAACTGGGAGAAAATGTGTTGACTTAGTCATCTGGACTACTACTACCCATATGGAATCATGTCGTGGAGTTTGAGGTAGACCCGTAATAAATTCCATATTTATTTCTTTTCACTTCCATGTGGGTATGTTGATTCTTGGGTCATATCTCCCGGTCTTTGATGCTCTACTTTGACTTGATGGCAATTCAGGCACTTGGCTACGAATTCGGCGATGTCTCTCTTTATGCCATTCCACTAGTAAATATCCCACAAATTGCGGTACATTTTAGTAGCACCAGGGTGGATGGAGCATCTCGAGCTGTGTTCTTCAGCCAATATCTGTTGTCTCAAGTCACCGACATTCGGTACGCACAATCTGCCCTGATAATTAAGCACACCATCTCCCCCTTTGGAGAAAGCCTCAACCTCCTTTCTGAGAACCACTTCCTTGAGTTTAAGAAGAATGGGATCTTCATCCTGTTTGGACTTAACTTCAACAACCAAAGAGGAGTTTGACCCGCTTTGTATCACCACTCCACCCTCAGCTGAGTCAACCAATTGCACCCCTAACTGAGCTAGTATATGAATATCCTTTGCCAACTCCTTTTTGCCTTCCTCAATATGAGCCACCTACCCATAGACACCCTGCTTAGGGCATTAGCCACCACATTTGCTTTGCCCGGGTGATATAGCATGCTCATGTCATAATCCTTCAGGAGATCTAACCAACCTTCTCTAGTGAAGATTCAGGTCCTTTTGACTGAATACATACTGAAGGCTCTTGTGATCGGTGAAAATATCAATGTGATCCCCGTATAGATAATGTCTCCATATCTTTAATGCAAACACTACCGCTACCAATTCCAAGTCATGAGTTGGATAATTTTTCTCATGAACCTTGAGCTATCTGGAGGCGTAGGTAATCACCTTTCCCCGTTGCATTAAAATGCAACCGAGTCCAACTTTGGAAGCATCACAATATACCACAAATCCATCTGATCCTTCCGGCAGAGTCAACACTGGAGCGGCAGTTAGTCGAGTTTTTAATTCCTGGAAACTCTTCTCACACGCATCTGACCACTAGAACTTCATTTTCTTCTGAGTTAGCCTAGTCAGTGGAGATGCTATAGAAGAAAAGCCCTCTACAAAGCATCGGTTATAACCGGCCAAACCTAAGAAATTTCTGATTTCGGTTGGGGAGGTTGGTCTGGGCCAGTCTTTCACTGCTGCTATCTTTTGAGGATCAACATAAATACCTTCACCCAAGACCACATGACCCAGGAAAGTCACGAACTTCAACCAGAATTCACACTTGCTGAATTTGACAAACAGCTGGCGATCTTTGAGTGTCTGAAGCACTATCCTCAGGTGATTAGTATGCTCTTCCTCATTTCTGGAGTATACTAGAATATCGTCGATGAATACAATGACGAACATATCTAGATACTACTTGAAGACTCTGTTCATCAGGTCCATAAAGGCTGCAGGGGAATTTGTTAGCCCGAAGGACATAACCACGAACTCAAAGTAACCATACCGAGTCTTGAAAGTTGTTTTCGGTATGTCACACTCTCTGATTCTTAGCTGATGATATCCTGACCTGAGATCTATTTTGGAGAAATCGTTGGCTCCATGAAGTTGGTCGAAAAGATCATCATTCCTGGGTAGGGGATATCTGTTCTTGACTGTGACCTTGTTCAACTGTCAGTAGTCAATGCACATTCTGAGGGTACCGTCTTTCTTTCTCATGAATACCACTAGAGCACCCCAGGGAGAGATATAGGGTCTGATATCTCCTTATCAAGAAGATCATTTAGCTTCTCCTTCAACTCCTTAAGTTCAACCAGAGCAATTCTATAAGGAGGGATGGAGATGGGCTGAGTATCTGGAATAAGGTCTATGCGAAAGTTAATTTCCCGTTCAGGAGGGACTCCAGGAAGATCTTCAGGAACACATCTGCAAACTCTCTGACAATAGGGACTGACTGGATAGTTGGGGTCTCAGAATCAGAATCCTTGACCCGAACTAGATGATAAATACATCCCTTAGAAATAAATGAGGTCGATTGACCCTAGTTCTGCAGTCGACTGAGGCATAATCGGAGTGTAACCAATCCATTCCCAAAATGAGGTCGAAGTCGACCACGTCTAACTCTACAAGGTCAGCTGGAATGAATTTATTGTAAACTGAGATTGGACAGTTTCTATACACCCGACTAGCTCTAACTAACTCGCCAACTGGGATGGAGACTGAGAAGGGTTCTGATAGCACTTCTGGATTCATATCGAACTAAACTGCTACATAGGGAGTCATGAATGATAGTGAGGCCCCCGAATCAAGCAGTACATATACATCTAAGTCGAAAAGACGTAACATACCTGTGACTACATTTGGTGATTTCTCCTGATCCTGACGAGATGATAATGCATAAAAACAATTTTGGTGCTAACCGCCCTCTGTACCTGATATGTTAGCCTATTAAGTTGGTCGGCCTGCTGGAGCTGCTGAGGTGGTGGATTATGATCTTCCATGTCCTGCTGACAGGCATTCCTTAAGCCAATGCCCGAGCTGTCCACAACCAAAACAGCCCTCTCGACCCTGAAGACACTCTCCTGGGTGGTTCTTGCCGCACTTAGGGCAAGTTGGATATTTTTTCCCAGCACTATAGCTCTAAGGCTGAGAGCCAGATGCTCCACCCCTTCGGTCCTGGCAGGACCGAAAGGTAGGGGCACTGGCTAAGCTGGGCTGGAGCCCTCTGCTATTACTGCTACTGCTGCTGCTGTGGGTGGTTGCTACCGCCAGACCTCTGAAGACCATGATTTGACTGGCCAGTCCTTGCCCGCTTATTCTTTCTTTCCATGTCCCTCAGTTTTTCAGTCTCAATCTGTTGGGCATAGACAATCAGACTGGAGAGGTTGATATCCTTGATCAGCATCGCGGTTCTACACTTTTTGAGGACCAAGTTTGACACCCCATTCACGAATTTCAGCATGCGAGCCCTTGGCTCGGCCACAATCTCTGGAATGTATTTGGACAATCTGGTAAACTCCAAAGCATACTCTTCCATGGTTCTGTTTCCCTGTCTCAGATTCATGAAATCTACTACCTTGGCCTCCCTGAACTCTATAGGGAAAAATCTATCCAAAAAGCGGTGTTGAACTCCTCCCACTCTACCGGTTCTTCTCCCACTGGTCGCCCCTCCTTCCACTGTTCATACCAGACCTAGGCTACCCCTTTTAGCTGGTAGGCAGCCAGGTCAGCACTCTTGGAGGAGCTAACACCCATTATACATGTAATCTTTCTGATCTTATCTACGAACTCTTGGGGGTCCTCCCCAACCTTGGATCCCTAAAACGATGGAGGGTTCATTCGGGTGAAGTCCCGCACCCTAGTAGCTGCTGCAGACCCGTTTTTATTACTTGGAACCACCTGCTGGTTCACCTAGTTGGGCGAGCAGCTGAATGGCTGCCCTGATTCTGAGGTAGATAACAAATCATCCTGAGGGGCTGCCGGGGCTAGTGGGATAGTCTGCTAGACATTTATGGCACTCCTTCCATTGCCACATCATGGAGGCATAGTTCACTAAAACGAAGCAAAGCACGAGTTAGGATAATAATTTTTGGAACTGAATTTCAACACACAATAAGGAGTATGAAATAAAGGGAAGTTTCCTAATGACATCTCATAGCCTCCCCGTCATAAGTGTGGCACGCTTCACACCCATGAAGAAGACTCTACTTGATATGGCTTTCAAACATCCGAGGATACTCTGAACCTAGTGCTCTGATATCAAGTTTTTCATGCCCCGAGTTTACACCCTGGAAGGGACACGATACATGAAGCCACAAGTGATCCCAAGTCAACCCCTAGTCTATCATACACTGGCATTCTAAGTAACATGCAAGTACATACAGCGGAATTTAAAGGCAAAAATACACATACTTGAAATAATTAAAACAAAATACATATTTAAGTAAACCAATCTGAGTCTAAAAAAACAAATCTATGACTGAAAGCCACTAAGTCTGATGAGTTGTTGGGACAAACCCCCAGCTAACTACAAATCTAAATAAGAAGGAAATTAAAACATAGCTAAAATGAATAAATCTCCATCCTTGTAGGATGAGGACTCACAAACTAGTAAAGCTGAGATATTCGATGAGTAGTCGTCTAATGAAGTTGAGACTGTGATCCTGCAGTTGTATCACAAAACGGTACAACATAAAAGTATGCATCAGTACTTTGAATGTACTGAGTAAGTGAGAGGAACATAACACAATAGAATAAATAACAAAAGAAACGCTGAACTGAAAGACATACAATGACCAACTAAAGCTACTGAGCTGAAGAACTAAAATACTGAGGTGGTCTACAAGACCCTGTCTGATGGTTAAAGCATGTTTTAAGACTAGAATACTGATCTAAATGGAACTAGGTTAAAACTAGATTGAACTGACTAGTGGGAGAGTTTATAACTGACTAACCACGTGAGCTAACCGTGCAGTCCGATGTATACACCCCACCAGTAGGACCCAATATACTTTTCCAGGGTATAAAGGCATAAACTGAGTGATCACAAAATTCTGAGGCCAATTAGGCTAATAAATACTGAAACCTACGTTAGCAACATAGTTCTGGGAACCTGGTTGCGTTGGAACCCCCGTCCACTCAGTGCTAACTCCTATTCCCACTGGATAATTCTGAACTGAATACTAAGCTGATAGCTCGAAACTAGGGTCCAATACTAGTTAGGGATACATAACTAAAAGTACCCTGAGATTCTTATCAAACCAGATTTTGAAACTGGGTTCTAGACTGGTCAAAGATACTTATCTAGAAGCGTGTAACCATCTAATAACAAACTGAAATCTGAATTGGGGTCCTAAGGCTAGTTAGAGCTATATGTCTAAAGTATCATGACCGCCTAGTGAACCACTAAACTGAATTCTGAATGTGATTCTGATAACTGGGAGGTGATACTGACACCTCAGGAGTTTCTATAGTCAAACTGATCAGCTGACATTTCTGACTGACACTGAGTAATTTCATATTTTGTCCAAGGCTAGACAATCATGTATCTGACTGAGAATTTAGCATGTAAAATAGTAAGGGAATTCACTTCACTGGTATAATCAAGAAAATTCCAATGTTTATCATTTCAACATGAATTTCTAGTTTATTCTACCCTCAAGAACTAGGGACGAAATCAATGCACAGAGATAAGCATCAATACTACCATTAACTGGTGAAAAAATACCCATAATTTATATACATGATGATTCCACATGGATTAAAAAAGACATTATCAGAAATTTCTCAACATTCGAAAATCTACAGGGCTAGAATTCACTTTTAAGGGAATGACATCAATTTAATCATGAACTGATGGAAATCATGTCTAAAATAATCATGAATATCATGCTATGTGAATTCTAAGAAAATTAACATTTATTTCCTTCACATTCGAAAACTCAGGGCTAGGATTCACAGAGAAATTAGAGAAGGGTTCTGGGGACACAAGGGAAGAATTATCCTTTGTTGAATTCCCACATACCTAGTGAAGAAAGCCAAAGAATTTCCTTAAGAATCGAGGAGAAAAGGTCTACCCTAGTTCTTGCTCTGAAATGCTTTGAGGGAAAATTTCTACGATCTGTTTTCTAAAAGTTTGAGTGGAGAATGAGGAAAGGAACTGTTTACCCCCATAAATAAGTCTGAAATTATGACTAAAACGACGTAGTTTCAAGTTTTGGAAGATAGAAAATTACTGAATGACCCTTGAAAATTCATAGGGAAAAACTGATTATTAGTCCTCACAGGTGACCTAATGGGTCGTGGTCAAACTCATGAGGTACACTGCCTGAATCCCACTATTGGATACCACAAGGAACTTAAGGACTCGTTACCTTGAGCCACGACTCGTGGAATCATCCATCAGGTACACTGTTGGACAAGTCCCTTGGGCTCTTAACGGGTGATATGACGACTCGTTACAGGTGATCACAATTCGTGGTCACCACCCTTCAAGTACAATGGCTTCCTTCTTTTTCCTTTATTTCTCACCACTCCACGACTGATCTAACGACTCGTGGGGACTGACCATGAGCCGTTTTCATACTCGTGGGGATCCCCTTTCCTCGAATTCCAAACCCCTCCCCTGGGCTCCCCATGAGTCACATCACGTATCGCGGGCTGCACCAACGGGTCACCTTATGACTCGTTCTGTGCCTGGTGCCAGTTTTTAAACTTTTCTCCGTTTTAACTTTCGTGTCTGATCTTTGAGCTTCCAGGGTACAACATTTATTGACCTATTATTTTATCCGCATGATTAACTCACCCTCTTTAATTCCGCTTCTACTCTTTTGTTTATATGATAATAATAAGGCTAGACCAACGATCTCCTAGTAATTCACTACCATTGATAACTCAGTTGCGTTACCTTCTATAACCTACACAACCACATTGATCAAACAGTCAATCACAATACAAATTAAACAGCTCAAGTACACATAAAGAAATCATCAAATCATACCGATGGAGTTAAGTCCTCCACAACTAAAGTACATATACATACCTGTCTCTTACGAACTCCGCACGTCTCTACACCATAATAATGTCATGTAGTGTCTCACTTTTACCGTATCATAATATTACATCCCAAATATGTCTCTCACATTATACTCGAATCACGTCGGTATATCTTGTATCACACTTGTATATTTGTACATCTTGACATCGCAGCCGTATGTATATAGTCAATTTGGCTAAAAAAATTTATGTGTGTGCGCACGCATAAATTTGAAATTAGTTATGACATAATCAAATCTAAAACACGGAAATTTTGAAAGAAGAGTTAGTTATGGTACGCGCCTTGACTGATAAGCCTGTTTTTGTGATTATATTGATTTTTCTCATTTAATTGTCGATTAAATACTTTTCTAAATTGTGATGTTTACTTATTTTTTGTTCAATAACTCAATTTTAAAATGTGATAATTATAATAGTAAATACTGAATAGTATTTTTTAATGTTTTCTTATTAGTTTTATCAATTTAATAGGTTTCAAAAATATAAATCTCAAAAACTTGAAAATAAGATAAATAAAAGTAGACATTTTATTTTTTTGTTTGTTAATAAAGTATATAAAAGTACAGTCATTTTATTGTAATCGATGATTTGACAATAACTTTTACCTTATATATTGATCCTCATAAAGAAAATACATAAAAGAAGGAAACCTCCTTAGAGTAGTATGCGTCATACAGTACTAGAATACTTACCCACTTCATAATAAATGGTGTTTTTAATATTTTATTTTGATTCAAAATAAATGGTGTTTTTAATTTTTTATTTTGATTCAAAATAAATCGTATTTTTAATTTATTATTTTGATTCAAAAAAAATGGTGTTTCACATAATTAAAAATAATATTAATTATTTTTTTTCAAATTCACTACTATTTAAATGAGTGAATTTTTATGTAATGAGGAAACTACGTTAAATATTCCCTCCATTCACTTTTATTTGTCCATCATGGACTTTGTACTTTCTTTCAAAATAAAATAAAAGAACTGCATATTTTAGTATAATACTCGTGACAGTTAGCATTTCAAAAGATCTTGAAAAATTATTTGAAAAAGTAGTAGTTAATGTTAAAGGTAAAAAAAACTGTCTTTTTCTTGATATACTAAAGTGAAAAAGTAAAAGTGAAACTTATTTTAATATAGTGAAAAAAAAAGTTGAGGACATAAGTACTATTTAATTCTTTCTTTCTAAAAATAAACAAAATTTATAAAGGAGGTGCACAAAATAAAAACACCACTTAAATATAAAATAAAGGGAGTAGTAATTATGAGTTTACTTTCTACCACATTCAATAATAATAATACTGACTTAATTATACAATTAACTAGTTCAACATAAAAGAAATAAAAGATAAATCCTCATAGTGCAGGAAATATAAGATGTACACAACTTAAATTAAGGACTCAACACATGTCAAAGAAAAAAAGAAAAAATTACTCTTGCAATTATTTAACCTCCATCGATCTCATATTTGTTGAACTGACTTTCCTCCTGCAAAATGTATGAATATAAACACTTTAGTAAAATTGTAAAGCAAAAGAAAAGAACTATCGATTGGCAATGGTAAACTTAGTCATAGATCAGTTCGATGTATTAAAAAGTGAAGAATTAATTAAATAAATAAATTGTATAAATTAGCAAAGCTCACAAGTTACTATTTCACATACCTTTTGTTTGGATTGTTGATATCTATGGAGTTCCATCCTTGATTGGCAAACATGTTTTGTACTTTCCTCAATGTAATACTACAAGAAATTTTATATATATATAATCAAAACGCCATGAATATTTTGACTGATCCAATAATTAATGATACAATTTGAGGCTTATATATATATATATATATATATATATATATATATATATATATATATATTGAATAGTAAATAATAATAATTGAAAAAATTAAAGATAGAATTTGATTACAATAATCTAATAGTCATAATGTGTATCAAAATTTCTGATGATTCTACACTAAAATCAAACCATTCTTTATTTATAAAACTAGATAAAAATTAGTGCATTTAAAATTTAAAACATATATCCAAGATTATCAAAATAATTAAATATTTTATGATAAGTAGAGAAAATTAACTATTAATTTATCGAATCTTTATGGCCAGAACTGTTTACTTTTACTATAACACGAATTTCAGTTGCCCAACCGTCAGGTAAGATAAAATCATTAGCATTAATTCTTTCACATTTGATCTCTAATTTTCCATTAATTAGCTCTTGTAGAGGATCAGTAGCACTTCTATGAGCCCTCCTAGGGTTTGTTCTTGTTGCAACTTATGGATCATTAGTAGATTCGATAGAAGAAGCTTCTCTCTTTTTCTTTTTAACCTCATCATCAATTTTCGAGTCAAGTAAAATTATCTCACTTTTTTTAATTTCTACATCAAATTCTTGCTTGACCACATCATCATCATTACTGATTTCTTTATGATGTTTTTGATCAATCATAACAAATCGACCAACATCAGTCTTCAGATCTGTGTCACCATTCTTCACTTCTTTATCACTTTCTTCTATGGAGATTTTTTGAGCATCAGGAATAACTTCTTTTTGCTCATCCTGATCATTCACAGGAATTGGTTGTTTATTATCAATTTTGTGAATTTGACCAGTTGAAATCTTGCAATGGTCCCATTCATCACCATCAAAAAGTGGTTCAAGTTCAGAGAATATATCATCATAAGTATCCATCACTTTTTGATTAGTTAGATAGATAGAAGGTCAGGAAGAAAATAAAAAAAGAGCATAGAAGAAAATGGAGAAATTTGTTTCGATACAAACTGAAGATGCGTGCGAGTGGTTTTGTGGTGTTTTTGAGTAGATATGATATGATGACACTGTCACTTTATTACTTTTTTCCAAAATAATCACCTGAATGATGCTATTTAAATATGTAAGTGAATTCCTCACAATTTTTTATTTTTTCATTTTAATCCATTTTAAAGTTTTTATTAAATTATTTTAAGATTAAGAAGACTGGGGAGTAACAACTAAGATAAAGACTCTTATTATTATCATGCGTATTGAGAAGAACCACCATACATCGGCTTCTTTTTTTTTTCTACTATATTTGCAATGCAATGAAGATTGTGGAAATTAATATTTTCTACCAAGGAGTATTTTTTGTAGTTGAATCTTTTATATTGTTCCCAAATCTAATATACGGAAAGTCAGGAAGAATAGTTAATTGTGTTACGCATTCTGACTGTTAAGTACGTTATTACGATTATATTGACTTTTATCATTTAATTATCGATTAAAAAATTAATAAATCATGGTATTTACTTGTCGTTTGTTAAATAACCAAACTTTTAAAAAGTAATGATTGTAATTATAAGTAATTAGTAATGTTGTTTTATGTCTTTTTTATGTTTATCAACTTAAGGGGTTTTAATGATTGCATTATCAATAAAATACGAAATAAAAAAAAATTAAATTTTTTTTGGGGTTGGGTAGGGGGGAGGGGAATATGATTCTATATATAGTTTTTTTTAATATACTTAGTTACGTCTTTTCCATTTCACAATCCGAATGGGTGAATCGTGCGGGCACGCCTTTTCCATTTCACAATCCGAATGGGTGAATCGTGCGGGCACCTCTATCAACTTTAGCTCGATAGGAGAACCACTTTTTAAACCAACGCATAAAGTATAATAATTTAAATACTCATTATCATGCATGATAAAAAATGTTGCTAATATTGTAAAAAATCTTTTCTTCCAAACTATAACTCCCCAAGACCTAGTCTCGACACGTACAAGAGCTCTACCAAAATACTTGAACAAATAAAATGACACAGCTTTATCTGCGGAAAAAATTACGAAAAATGAGGCTTAGTACTCCACATCAATCATGAAACTTCAAACCTTCCACAACCAATACCAAAAAGGTGTAGCAAGGTAGTATCAATACATCACACATATCGATAGACATCATCGGAAGACTAAGATTAGTTCATGTTACTGCATATAATTTAACATGCAATCGAATTAATAAATGTAACAACGACTGCAAAATTATATTTATAACCCCACAAGTTCATTTACCACTTTATTTGATTATCATATTTCATCAATATTCAAGCATCTACCCTATCACTCTAGCCCTCATTCCAAATCTTATTCTGTTTCTCTCACCTTAATGCAGTGGATACCTTGACTGCTACAACGATCTCACTACAATGGTGATTTGCCCACTGCAGCACCACCCTAGTAAGGCAGTAGTAGATTTCACTAATTCTCTCCTCCATTAACCCGCCATATAAACCTTGTATCCCGTATACCCCAAATACTCTTCCATTATCACAAGTTAAGCTCATTTTCATTATTTATTGACCTATTATTTGATCCGCATGATTAACTCACCCTCTTTAGTTCCTTTTCTACTCTCTTGTCTATATGATAACAATAAGGCTAGACCAACGATCTCATAGTAATTCACTACCATTGATAACTCAGTTGTGTTACCTTCTATAACCCACACAACCACATTGATCAAGCATTCAATCACAATACAAATTAAATATCTCAAGTACACATAAAGAAAGCATCAAACCATACCGATGGAGTTAAGTCCTCCAAAACTAAAGTACATGTACATATCAGTATCTTCCAAATTCCGCACCACGTCTCTACACCATAATAATGTCATGTAGTGTTTTACCTGTACCGTATTATAATATTTACACCCCAAATATGTCTCTCACATTATACTCAAATCACGTCGGTATATCTTGTATCACATTTGTATATTTGTACATTTTGTCATCGCAGCCGTATATATATATATAGTCAGTATGGCTAAAAAATTTATGTGTGTGTGCGCGCATATATTTGAAATTATTTATGACGTAATCAAATCTAAAACATGGAAATTTTGGAAGAAGAGTTAGTTATGATACGCGTCCTGACTGTTAAGCCTGTTTTTATGATTACATTGATTTTTGGTCATTTAATTGTAAATTAAATACTTTTCTAAATTGTGTTGTTTACTTGTTTTTTGTTGAATAACTCAATTTTAAAATGTGATAATTATAACAATAAATAATGAATAATATTTTTTAATGTCTTTTTTTCATTATGGTTATCAATAGGTTTTAAAAATATATATCACTAAAAATTTAAAATAAGAAAAATAAAAGTAGACATTGCATTTTTTGTTTGGCTATAACATATATAAAAATAAAGTCATTTTTGTAGTTGAGGATTTGACAATAACCTTTACCTTATATATTGATCCTCAAAAAGAAAATACATAAAGGAAGGAATCCTCCTCAGAGTGGTATGCATCATACAATACTAGAATACTTCTCCATTTCATAATAAATGGTATTTAAAATTTTTTATTTTTATTCAAAATAAATGGTGTTTTTATTTTATTATTTTGATTCAAAATAAATGGCGTTTCACAAAATCAAAAAGATATTAAATCATTTTTTTCAAATTCACTCCTATTTAAATGAGTGGATTTTTATGTAATTAAGAAACTATATTAAACACTCCCTCTATTAACTTTTATTTGTCCATAATAGACTTTGCACTTTCTTTTAAAAAAGAATAAAAGAAGTGCATATTTTAGTATAATAACTGTGACAGTTAGCATTTCAAAAGAACTTGAAAAATTATTTTAAAAAATAGTAGTTGATATTAAAGGTAAAAAATACTGTCTGTTTCTTGATATACTAAAGTCAAAAAGTAAAAGTTAAAACTTATTTTAGTATAGTAAAAAGTAAAAATGAACAGAGATAATATACTATTTAATTCTTTTTTTCTACAAATTAAAAAAAATTAAATGAGATGTACAAAATAAAAACACAACTTAAATATAAAATAACGGGAGTAGTAATTATGAGTTTAGTTTCTATCACATTCAATAGTAATAATACCGACTTAATTATACAATTAACTAGTTCAACATAAAAGAAATAAAATATAAATCCTCATAAGTGCATTATATAAAAGATGTACACAACTTAAATTTAGTACTCAACCCATGTCAAAGAAAAAAAAGAGAAGATTACTCCTGCAATTATTTGACCTCCATCGATCTCATCCTTGCTGAACTTGACTTTTCTCCTGCAAAATGTATTAATATAAATACTTTGATAAAATTGTAAAGAAAAAAAAACTATTGATTGGCAATTGCAACTTAATTAGTCATAGATCAGTTCTATTTTTGATTAGTTAGATCGATAGAAGGTCAAGAAGAAAATATAAAACAGAGTAGAAAAAATGGAGAAATATTTTTTCGATACAAACTGAAGATGTGTAAGAGTGATTTTGTGGAGTTTTTGAGTATATATGCTATGATGACAATGTTACTTTTTTTACTTCTGTGCAAAATAATCACATGAATGATGCTATTTAAACATGTAAGTGATCCCTCACAATTTCATTTTACATTTTAGTCCTTTTTAAAAGTTTTATTAAATTACTTTAAGATTAAGAAGACCTGGGAATAACAATTAAGATAAGTTATCATCTTGCATATTGAGAAAAATCACCATATCTCGACTTCTTTTTTTCTACATATTTGCAATGCAGTGAAGACTGTGACAATTAATATTTTCTACCAAGGAGTATTTTTAGTAGTTGAATCTTCTATATCGTTTCCAGATCTAAAATAGGAAAGTCAGAAAGAATAGTTAATTGTGGTACACGTTCTGACTGTTAAACACGTTATTATGATTATGTTTATTTTTATCGTTTAATTATCAATTAAAAAATTTATTAAATCATGGTATTTACTTGTCGTTTGTTAAATAACCTAATTTTTAAAAGTGATGATTGTAATTATAAGCAATTGATGATGTTCTTTTTATGTCTTTTTTATATTAATCAATTTAAGGGGTTTTAATGATTGCATTATCAATAAAATAAGAAATAAAAAAATAATAAAAGTTGATTTTTTGGGGGTTGGGGGAGGGGGGAGGGGGATATAATCCTATATATAGTTTTTGTATTATACTTAGTTATGTTTTTCCCATTTCACGATATGAATGGGCAGGTCATGCAAGCACCTACATCGACATTAGCTCGATAGGAGAACCTCTTTTTAAACCAACACATAAATTAAAATAATTTAAATACTCATTAGCTTGCATGATAAAAAATGTTGCTAGAATTATAATAAATCTTTTGTTCTCAACCATGACTCTCCAAGATCTAGTCTAGATAGGTACAAGAGCTCTACCAGAATACTTGACAAAATAAAATGACACAGCTTCGTCTGTGAAAAAAATACGAAATCTGAGGCTGAATACTTCACATCAATCATGAAATTTCAAACCTGTCACATCCTACACCAAAAAGGTGTAGCAAGGTAGTATCAGTACACCACACATACCGATAGGCATCATTGGCAGATAAGATTAGTTCACGTAACTACATATAATTTAACATGCAAGCGAATTAACAAATGTAACAATGACTGCAAATTACATTTATAACCTCAAAAGTTCATTTACCACTTTATTTGATTACCATAATTCATCAATATTCGAGAATCTACCCTACCACTCTAGCCCTCATTTCGAATCTTATTCTGTTTCTCTCACCTCGCTGAAGAAGATACCTTGATCGCTACAGCGGTACCCTAGTTAGGCTGTTGTCGGTTTCACTGATCCTCTCCTCTATTAACCCGTCATATAAACCTTGTCGCATGTCTACCCCATTTATCCTTCCATTATCATAAGTTAAGCCCGTATTCATTATTTAATGACCTATTATTTGACCCGCATGATTAACTCACCCTCTTTAATTTCGTTTCTAATCTCTTGTCTATATGATAATAATAAGGCTAGACCAAAGATCTCCTGGTAAATTCACTACAATTTATAACTTAGTTGCGTTATCTTCTATAACCCACACAACCATATTACTCAAGCATTCAATCACAATACAAATTAAATATCTCAAGTACTCATAAGGAGAGTATCACACCATACCGATAGAGTTAAGTACTCCACAACTAAAGTTAATGTACATACCTGTCTCTTCTGAATTCCACTCAATGTCTCTATGCCATAATAATATCATGTAGTGTCTTACCTGTACCATATCATAATATTTACACCCCAACTATGTCTTTCACATTATACTCGAATCACGATAGTATATCTTGTATCACACTTGTATATTTGTACATCTTGCCATCTCAGCCGTATGTATATAACTAGTTTGGCTAAAAAAAATTTATGTGTGTGTGCTATTGCATATATTTGAAATCATTTATGACTTAATCAAATATAAAACATGGAATATTTGGAAGAAGAGTGAGTTATGGTACGCGCCCTGACTGTTAAGTTTGTTTTTATGATTATATTTATTCTTGTCATTTAACTGTCGATTAAAAACTTTTCTGAATTGTTATGTTTACTTATTTTCTGTTGAATAACTCAATTTTAAAATGTGATTATTATAAAAATAAATAATGAATAATATTTATTTTATGTTTCTTTCATTATTTTTATCAATTTAATAGGTTTTAAAAATACATCACTAAAACTTGAAAATAAGAAAAATAAAAGTAGACATTGCATTTTTTCTTTGGCTATAAAGTATATAAAATGACAGTCATTTTTTTGAAATTTATCCTCAAAAAGAAAATACATATAGGAAGAAAACATCCTCAGAGCGGTAGGCGTCATACAGTACTAGAATATGTATCCACATCATAATAAATGGTGTTTTTAATTTTTTATTTTGATTCAAAATAAATGGTGTTTCACAAAATCAAAAAAGATATTAAATTATCTTTTCAAATTCACTCCTATTTAAATGAGTGAATTTTTATGTAATTAAGAAACTATATTAAATACTCCCTCCATTCACTTTTATTTGTCCATAACGGACTTTGCACTTTCTTCTAAAAAAGAATAAAAGAAGTGCATATTTTAGTATAATACTCATGTCAGTTAGCATTTTAAAAGATCTTGAAAAATTATTTGGAAAAGTAGTAGTTAATATTCAAAAAATACTGTCTTTTTCTTGATATACTAAAGTCAAGAAGTAAAAGTGAAAAACTTATTTTAGTATACTGAAAAAGTAAAAATGAATAGAAAGACTATACTATCCAATTCTTTCTTTCTAAAAATTAAAAAAAATTTATAAAGGAGGTGCACAAAATAAAAACACCAGTTAAATATAAAATAAAGGGAGTAGTAATTATATGTTTAGTTTCTGTCACATTCAATAGTAATAATATCGACTTAATTGTACAATTAACTAGTTCAACATAAAAGAAAAAAAAGATATATCCTCATAAGTGTAGGACATAAAAAATGTAGGCAACTTAAAATAAGTACTCAACTCATGTCAAAGAAAAAAAATAAAAAATTACTCCTGCAATTATTTGACCTCCATCGATCTCATCCTTGTTGAACTTGGCTTTCATCCTGCAAAATGTATTAATGTAAACACTTTGATAAAATTGTAAAGTAAAAGAAAAGAACTATTGATTGGCAATTGTAAACTTAATTAGTCATAGATCAGTTTAAAAAAGTGAAGAATTAATTAATTAATTAAATTGTATAAATTAGCGGAGCTCACAAGTTACAATTTCACATACCTTTTCTTTGGATTGTTGATATCTATGGTGTTTCATCCTTGATCAGCAAACATGTTTTGTACTATCCTAAATGTAATATTACACGAAATTTTATATATAAAACTAAAACATCATGAATATTTTGACTGATCAAGTAACTAATGATACAATTTGAGGTGTATATATATTGAATATTATATAATAATAATTGAAAAAAATTTAATGTAGAATTTGGTTACAATAATCTAATAGTCATAATGTGTATCAAAATTTCTAATGATTCTACACGAAAAATAAAACCCTTCATTGTTTATAAAACTAGATAAAAATTAATGCATTTAAAATTTAAAATATATATCCAAAATTATCAAAGTAATTAAATATTTTATGATAAATATAGGAAGGCTGAGAATGGTATGAATCTTACTTATAATACTCCCCAAATAGGTAATGGCGAGGTTGTTGCTCAACCTGATAAAGGGGAGACTAAACTAGAGGAATTGAAATGGAGAAGTTCCCTAATTGTTTACACAATTGGGGAAATTCCTGGGTATAATATGATGACTCAATATGTTAATTCCATTTGGAGTACTATTGCTACACCTACTATATATCTACATCATGATGGATATTATGTGGTGAAAATTCATTCCATGGGAGATATGTTATACCCCGTAGGATTTCCGGCACCTAGATGACCTATTTGCACGTTGGTTAAGCATATTTGAAGGTCATACGTGCTAAAGGAAGGCCCGGGGAAAGATCGGACGAGAAACCTATCGAACCATCGCGGAAGGAGCCGAGGCAGAGCCCCTCCGCGATGGCAGCGTGTCACGGAGGTGAAGCCTCCGCGTTGGCTCCGTGACACGTTGGCCTTGTCCAGGCCCAAGTATATAAAGCCCCACTTCAGTTTTAAATCATTTTAAACTTATAATTTCCAGTGAAACAGAGGGGAAAAATCAGAGGGAGAAAAGGAACGAAGGGGGTAATATAATTTTCATCCGATTACGCTGCTAAACGTTGTCCAAACTCAAATTAACCTCAGATACTGAGGTATTTAGCATCAGAGAGCATTCCTACGGATTTAGTTTCGTGAAATACGGCCGACGAATCGTCGAGCTACCGAGTTAAGGTAAGTAGAATTGCCCCCAACTAGTATCTATGTGTTCCTAGCTGTGAAGTGAATATTTCTCCCTTATGGACCTCTGAAAAATAGCGAGTTTTCGATCGTCTTTCGATAAGCCTAAGTTTAGGCTATAAATTATATCGAAAGTGACGTTGCTCTTTAAAATAAAGCTGTATTTAGTATTAATTGACATATTTATGAATGCAGTTGGGAGAAAATAGTTGAAGTACCGGCCGAGCCTCGTTCGACAGATGGATAGTTTGAGGATAAGGTATGTAAAGCTAGTTTCCTCGGCAAGTTAGTAATCTCGGTATAGTAAAGTAATATAAAGGCCAGTAGAATGTTCAGAAGTCATGTGTTATGTTTATTACGAATCTTGGTACGATATTAGAAGCATCATGTTATATTTAATGCGAAACTTGTTAGCACGATATAGATTCTAATCTAAGTGTTAGGAACTGCATAGCATGCTCAGTATGTGATGTGACACAGAATGTTAGGATATCATCGTATTCAGTTGAAACCCAGTAAAGCAATGTAATATCTGTAAGGCGTCTCAGAAATAGAATGATAGGTTAAGATGAAGTTTAGAAAGCATGTTAGGAATAGTAAATCATGTTACTATAGAAACTCAGTATACAACATAGTTTTCAGCAGAAAGACTATATCTTGTTCAGCATTAGACTCAGTACAATCTGGCAGAAGATTATATTTACACATACATACTATTATCAGCCTCAGCATGTATTAAGTACGTACGTATTACTACTACTAGCTCAGCATATAGTATGTATAAATACTTTACTACTATTAGCTTCAGTATATGGGATATGCAGATAGTATTACTAGTTGAGACCTCTGTATTGTCTTGGGTTGGACTACCTAGCATCCATGACCGCCCCAGGGTTGATAGCTGTATCGACTCGTCCACCAGAGGACGAGGATACGTCGCTCTATGGAGTGGCATGCCGTCCCACAGGGGACGAAGATGGGATGCCAGTTTTCCCTATATTGTGCCTTGATCGGCCCTTACACACCCCTGTCGAGCGGATACGCCCGGGTGTTGATTCAGGAGTCCTCCGGACTCAGATGCAGTTATAGTCAGGGGCTCAGCGAGCCCAAGTGCATACCCAGGGGACCGGCAGGATGCTTATAGCTATTATAGGAGATGGGATGACCGGGGTAGGGGTATAGATTCTGTGCTAGTTGTACCCCCTGGCTTATGGGGGCCGGGTAAGGTTTGTGTGTGCTATGTGATGTTATGATATGTTATGCCATGTTACAGTAGATACGAGTAGATCGACAGTAGGACGATAAATCTCCAGGTATGACTCCTACTCCTTCCAGTATAGTTAAGAGTAGGCATAATTTACATTATCAGACAGTTTATTTATTCCTTCCTATTTCGGTTTCATCAGATGTATTGTTGTTTTCAGTTATTGCTTTACATACTCAGTACCAGCGGTACTGACGCCCGGTGGGGTGCTGCATTACTTGCCTGCAGGTACTCATAGACAAGGAGGCGATCCCTCGTGATTCCTGTCAGCGATCGAGTATTCACCTCCTGTCATCCAGAGACTGAATTCCATAGGTGTATTTCGTTTTCTTTTGTTATACAGTACGGGTAGGTCGGGGCCCTGTCCCGATCATTTCTATTGTTATTCCTAGAGTCTTGCAGTCTGTATATATTTCCCTGTGGTCAGTTGAGCCGGTCGTGTGAGGCCGTGCAGTTGTATAACCGTTAGTACTTTTACTTCTTTTATGTTGGCCGTGTGGGGCCATAGCTTGACAGTAGTGGTGACCTTGCCGGTCACGTAGCCTTCTAGTATTTCATTATTGAGTTACAGATAACTAGACAGCATGGTGGCCTTGTCGGCCCGCATAGGCTTCCCTATATTGATATGTTTCTGGTTAGCTGTCAGCACAGGTACAGGTTGCTATAGGCCTAGTCGGCCGGAGGCTCTATTTACAGCCGTCATATAGCCCGTTGTTTCCCTGAATCTGAGTTAGAGCCAACCAGGCACCAGATGTGCTCAGGCTCAGCAGTCTAGCAGTTCAGGTCCTAGTAGGGCACCAGGTGCCAGTCATACCTCCCAAGGCGGGGTGTGACAAACTTGGTATCAGAGCAGGTCATATCCCAGGGAGTCTGCAATCCATGCTAAGTAGAGTCCTGTCCATGGATGTGTTGTGCACCACATACTATGGGTAGGAGGCTGCAAGGCATGATATGATGGTTGTCTTTTATTCTTATTCAGTCGTGCTGTAGAGCGGTACAATATAGGGTTGAGTCCCTAAAAGCTTACTGTATTCTTTGGTTACAGATAATGTCAGACCAGCGACATCCTATCACAGGTCGGAATTCAGATATTGCAGTAGGGGAAGGCACCAGCAGGATGCCTCACCCTCGTTTAGAAACAGCCCGGTCAGAGGGCACTACAGAGGCATCGTCCTAGCCTTCTCAGCAGTCTCCACCACATCAGGAGCCACTTGGGGCGACACTACCTCCAGCAGTCCCTATACCGACACCTTCCGACCAGGAGGTTAGGAGTGCGGTAGTTATGTTAGCACAGATGATGGCTGCTCAGCGTCAGCCGATGCCGTCTACAGTTGCAGAGTCGTCAGGAGGGCCAAGTAGTTCGAGGGTCTGAGAGTTCTTGGCTCTGAATCCCCCACAGTTTACAGGTACGGACCGGACAGAGGACCCTCAGGATTTTCTGGATCAAATGTAGAGAATCTTCAGGGTTATGCATGCCACGCCTACAGAATCAGTTGAGTTGGCAGCATTTCGGTTACGGGACATCGCCGTACTGTGGTATGAAAGCTGGGAAAGGTCCCGAGGGAGAGATGATTCCCTTCCAACCTAGTCCAGCTTCTCAGGAGCTTTTCTGGATCATTATTTACCGCGAGAGATTCGACAGGCCCGGGTAGACCAGTTCCTACATCTAGAGCAGGGGGCCATGAGTGTTCGGGAATATTCCTTGCGGTTTGATTCTTTGGCCCGGTATGCACCGGCCTTTGTTGATACCATGGCATCCAGAGTACACCGCTTTATCATGGGGTTGAATCCAGAATATGTTGAGACTTGCATTACGGCCACACTGCGAGAGGACATGGACATTGCTCGAGTTCAAGCATTTGCCCAGAATATTGAGGGCATCAGACTGCGGCATCGGGAGATCAGAAGGGTCAATCAGGAACAGCGCCGCCGGAACAGGCCAGTTGAGTTACAGAGGGAGGCTCGGGGAGGACCCAGGCCACGATTGATAGACAGGCCGCCCAGGCCCCCGCCTCCGCCACAGCCGCAGGTGGGTAGATTCAGCCGCAGGGGGCAGTCAGAGACTGGTAGAGGCTCGCAGATGGTAGATTCACCATTACAGAGGAGGGCAGAGTAGAGTAGGTATACTGTACCACTTTGGCCTATATGCAGTCGACGCCATCCTGGAGCATGCAGGTATGGCTCCACCACATGTTATATCTGTGGCCAAGAAGGCCATTTGATGAAAGATTGCCCAGCCAGAGGTCGAGAGGACCGGGATGGGATAGACAGGATAGGGCATCTGCAGGGTCACGAGCCACAGCATCCTCGGCAGGGCGCAGGCCCTTAGTTTCAGCAGGCAGGGGTCGGGGCAGATCAGAGGCCTCCAGTACGGGTGCGGGTCCAAGCCGCACATATGCTTTAACAGGGAGGCAAGATTCAGAAGCGTCACCAGATGTTGTGACAGGTATGCTAACTATCTGCTCACACCCTGCTTATGTATTGATTGATCCAGGGTCTACTTTGTCCTACATTACTCCATTTGTGGCACGAAATTTCAATATTGCACCAGAATTATTGCGGCAGCCCTTTTTAGTATCCACGCCCGTCGGTGACTCTATCATAGCTAGCAGAATTTACCGCGGGTGTACAGTAGAGGTTGCTGACCGTCAGACCACAGTAGATCTGGTCGAGTTAGAGATGATAGACTTTGATGCCATAATGGGTATGGATTGGTTAGTGCCGTGCTTTGCCAATGTTGAATGTTGGACCAAGACGGTCCGATTCCACTTCCCAGGAGAAGCAGTGCGGGAGTGGAAGGGCAGCACTGCTACGCCAAAAGGTAGGTTTATTTCCTACCTTCAGGCGAGGAAATTGATATCTAAGGGATGCATTTACCATCTGGTCAGAGTTCAGGATGTCCGAGCAGAATCTCCGACACTCCAGTCTGTTCCGGTGGTGAATGAGTTCCCTGATGTATTTCCAGATGAGTTACCTGGTATTCCCCCAGAAAGGGAAATAGACTTTGCTATTGATTTATTACCAGGCACCCAGCCGATATCGATTCCTCCTTATCGCATGGCTCCTGCGGAACTCATAGAATTAAAGGAGCAGTTGAAAGATTTATTGGATAAAGGTTTTATCAGGCCGAGTACTTCACCGTGGGGTGCGCCAGTTTTATTTGTGAGGAAGAAAGATGGCTCACTCCGAATGTGCATAGTTTATCGGCAATTAAACAAAGTTACAGTAAAGAACAAGTACCCGCTTCCCAGAATTGATGACTTATTTGATCAGCTGCAGGGAGCCAGATATTTTTCTAAGATTGACTTGCGGTCCGGATATCACCAGGTTCGAGTACGTGAGAAGGACATTCCTAAGATAGCGTTCAGGACCCGATATGGACATTTTGAATTTCTAGTCATGTCCTTCGGGTTAACAAATGCCCCAGCAGTCTTCATGGACCTGATGAACAGTATTTTCAGACCTTTCCTGGACTTGTTCGTGATAGTATTCATTGATGACATTCTGGTGTATTCTCTCTCTGAAGCAGATCATAGGACTCATTTGCGGACAGTGCTCCAGATCCTCAGGGACCGCCAGTTGTATGCTAAATTTTCTAAGTGTGAATTCTGGCTTAACTCAGTGGCCTTTTTAGGGCATATCGTGTCGGACGCTGGTATACAAGTTGACAAGCAGAAAATAGAAACAGTTAAGTCATGGCCTAGGCCTACCACTCCGATTGAAGTTCGTAGCTTTCTAGGGTTGGCAGGATATTACAGGAGGTTTGTTGAAGGGTTCTCGACCATTGCGGCACCTCTGACCAAATTGACCCAGAAAGCAGCAAAGTTTCAGTGGACAGAGGCATGCGAGTAGTGCTTCCAGGAACTGAAAGACAGATTAACCTCCGCCCCAGTGTTAGCGTTGCCGGAGGGTACAGAAGGTTATTCGGTGTATTGCGACGCATCAGGCGTCGGGTTAGGTTGTGTGTTGATGCAGCATGGTAAAGTGATTGCATATGCTTCCAGACAGCTGAGGAAACATGAAAAGAATTACCCTACCCACGATCTGGAATTAGCCGCAGTGATCCACGCCTTGAAGATGTGGAGGCATTACCTGTACGGCGTCTATGTTGATATTTTCACAAATCACAAGAGCCTACAGTATATTTTTACACAGAGGGAGTTAAATCTGCGGCAGCGTCGCTGGTTAGAATTGTTGAAAGATTATGATGTGAATATTCTCTATCACCCGGGAAAAGCTAATGTAGTGGCAGATGCCCTGAGCCGTAAGTCAATGGGGAGTTTGGCGTATTTGCGACCTGAGAAGCGGGAGTTAGCCAAAGAAATTCATCAGTTAGCTGGCTTAGCCATTCGAGTAATGGAAACAAAAAATAATAGAGCGGTAATTCAGAATTCTGTTGTGTCATCATTAGTTACAGAGGTAAAAGGACGACAGTCGAGGACCCTGACTTAGTCCAGCTCAGAGATAGAGTTCAGGAAGGTAAGGAGATAGATTTCCAAATAACTGAGGATGATGTGCTACGCTGTAAGGGCCGCCTCTGTGTCCAGAATGTTTCAGGGCTTCGCGGGCAGATCATGCATGAGGTACATTACGCTCTCTATTCCTTTCATCCAGGAGCAACGAAAATGTACCACGACGTCAGAGACATCTACTGGTGGCCAGGTATGAAAGCTGAAATAGCTGAATTTGTATCTAGATGTCCTAACTGTCAGCAGGTGAAAGCGGAGCACCAGAATCCGGGCGGTTTGACGCAAGATATAACGGTGCCTACTTGGAAATGGGAAACGATAAACATGGATTTTGTAACAGGGTTACCCCGTACCAGACGCAGAAATGATTCCATTTGGGTAATAGTTGACAGGCTGACAAAATCAGCTCATTTCCTGCCAGTGAAGGCTACATTCTCGGCGGAGGATTATGCCGAATTATATATCAGAGAAATAGTTAGATTACATGGAGTGTCGGTATCTATTATCTCAGATAGGGGAGCACATTTTACAGCTAGATTTTGGCAGCCGTTCCAGAGGGGTTTGCGAACGCAGATTAACTTGAGCACAACATTCCACCCTCAGACAGATGGGCAGGCTAAGCGGACTATCCAAACGCTCGAAGATATGCTACGAGCGTGTGTACTAGATTTTGGGGGTAGCTGGGATGAGCATCTTTCATTGATTGAATTTGATTATAATAACAGTTATCATTCAGCTATTCAGATGACGCCCTTTGAAGCATTATATGGACGAAAATGTAGATCGCCAGTGGGCTGGTTTGAAATAGGGGAATCAGCGTTGATTGGGCAAGACATCATTCGACAGTCAGAGGAAAAGGTAAAGCTTATCCGAGAACGTTTACTGACTACTCAGAGCCGCCAGAAGTCTTATGCAGATATGCGGCGCAGAAATCTAGAATTTGCGGTAAATGACTGGGTATACCTGAAAGTGTCTCCGATGAAAGGGGTGATGAGATTTGGCAAGAAAGGTAAGCTTAGCCCGAGATTCATTGGGCCATATCAGATTCGGCGAAGAATAGGCCGAGTTGCTTACGAATTGAACCTGCCTCTGGAGTTAGCATCTGTTCACCCAGTATTCCATGTCTCTATGTTGAGGAAGTTCGTAGGAGATCCTTCCATAGTGGTTCCAGTCCAGGATGTCCAGGTCACAGAAGAGTTAGCATATGAAGAGGTTCCAGTAACTATATTAGACAGACAGATTCGTAGGTTGAGGACTAACGATGTTGTGTCTGTCAAAGTATTGTCGCGTAACAGGAACCATGAGGAAATAACGTGGGAAGCTGAAGAAGATATGAAAGCTAGATACCCTCACCTATTCCAGGCCTAGTCAGGCGACAGGTATGTATGTATTATTGCTTATGTAGTATCTTATGGTTGTATATGTATAAGTGAGAAAGATTGATACTTAGCCATCCAGTGAATCTTAAAGTATTGCGTGCAGTACCTGTGTTGGACTTTTCTACATTTTAGGTTTTTGCTATAGTCCATATTACAGGGGAAATTCTGCCGAAATTTTTCTAGACAGTAAGTTGAGAAGTCCTCTAAATAAAAGATTACATTCGAGGACGAATGTTCTTAAGGGGGGAGAATGTTATACCCCGTAGGATTTCCGGCACCTAGATGACCTATTTGCACGTTGGTTAAGCATATTTGAAGGCCATACGTGCTAAAGGAAGGCCCGGGAAAAGATCGGACGAGAAACCTGTCGAACCATCGCGGAAGGAGCCGAGGCAGAGCCCCTCGGCGATGGCAGCGTGTCATGGAGGTGAAGCCTCCGCATTGGCTCTGTGACACATTGGCCTTGTCCAGGCCCAAGTATATAAAGCCCCACTTCAGTTTTAAATCATTTTAAACTTATAATTTCCAATGAAACAGAGGGGAAAAATCAGAGGGAGAAAAGAACAAAGGGGGTAATATAATTTTCATCCGATTACGCTGCTAAACGTTGTCCACACTCAAATTAACCTCAGATACTGAGGTATTTAGCATCAGAGAGCATTCCTACGGATTTAGTTTCGTAAAATACGGCCGACGAATCGTCGAGCTACCGAGTTAAGGTAAGTAGAATTGCTCCCAACTAGTGTCTATGTGTTCCTAGCTGTGAAGTGAATATTTCTCCCTTCTGGACCTTCTGGACCTCCCAACGAGGATATGTCGCTCTACGGAGTGGCATGCCGTCCCACAGGGGACGAAGATGGGATGCCAGTTTTCCCCATATTGTGCCTTGATCGGCCCTTACACACCCCTGTCGAGCGGATACGCCCGGGTATTGATTCAGGAGTCCTCCAGACTCAGATGCAGTTATAGTCAGGGGCTCAGCGAGCCCAAGTGCATACCCAGGGGACCGGCAGGATGCTTATAGCTATTATAGGAGACGGGATGACCGGGGTAGGGGTATAGATTCTGTGCTGGTTGTACCCCTCGGCTTATGGGGGCCGGGTAAGGTTTGTGTGTGCTATGTGATGTTATAATATGTTATGCCATGTTACAGTAAATACGAGTAGACCGACAGTAGGACGATAAATCTCCAGGTATGACTCCTACTCCTTCCAGTATAGTTAAGAGTAGGCATAATTTACATTATCAGACAGTTTATTTATTCCTTCCTATTTCGGTTTCATCAGATGTATTGTTGTTTTCAGTTATTGCTTTACATACTCAGTACCAGCGGTACTGACGCCCGGTGGGGCGCTTCATTACTTGCCTGCAGGTACTCATAGACGAGGAGGCGATCCCTCGTGATTCCTGTCAGCGATCGAGTATTCAGCTCCTGTCATCCGGAGACTGAATTCCAGAGGTGTATTTCATTTTCTTTTGTTGTACAGTACGGGTAGGTTGGGACCCTGTCCCGATCATTTCTATTGTTATTCCTAGAGTCTTGCAGTCTGTATATATTTTCCTATGGTCAGTTGAGCCGGTCGTGTGAGGCCGTGCAGTTGTATAGCTATTAGTACTTTTACTTCTTTTATGTTGGTCGTGTGGGGCCATAGATTGACAGTAGTGGTTACCTTGCCGGTCACGTAGCCTTCTAGTATTTCATTATTGAGTTACAGATAACTAGACAGTATGGTGGCCTTGTCGGCCTGCATAGGCTTCCCTATATTGATATGTTTCTTGTTAGCTGTCAGCACAGGTACAGGTGGCTATAGGCCTAGTCGGCCGGAGGCTGTATTTACAGCCGTCATATAGCCCGTTGTTTCCCTGAATCTGAGTTAGAGCCAGCCAGGCACCAGATGTGCTCAGGCTCAGCAGTCTAGCGGTTCAGGTCCTAGTAGGGCACCAGGTGCCAGTCATGCCTCCCAAGGCGGGGTGTGACAAGATATGAAGGAGGTATTGTATTCAGGCCCTTATACACTACAAAATAGACCCATAATCTTATAGGAATGGACTCCTAAGTTTGATTTTCATGCTGAATATCTGACTAAAATGCCATTGTGAGTGAAGCTGCCAAATCTACCTATGAGGTATTGGAGTTGTGATTCGTTAATCAGGATAGCTGGTACTATTGGAACTCCTTTGTATGCTAATGAGTACACTTCCAAACAGAAGAGAATATCATGTGCTATGTTGTAAGTGGAGGTTAATGTTACTAAACCTCTACCTAATGAGTTTATGATTTTGGATCCCTCTAGAGAAAAAGAGACACAGACAGTAATTTTCGAATGAAAACCTTAGTATTGTTCTAAATTCTTGCGAGTGGGTCATATATGTAGTGGAATGGAAGATAAAGGGGCGGAACAATGTAAGAAAAAGAAGGGTGTGAAGCAAATCTAGAAACCAGTTGAGAAGGTTGACAAGGTACTACAACTAGTGGAAAAAGTGATACAACAAGAAGCTGAGGCAGGAGATATAGGGTTGAATATGTTGGGAGGAGTGGAAGGTTACTCACCATTTGATATGAGTAACTTCGCTAACACTACACCAGTGAGGAATAGCTTTGAGATACTAACTCCTAGGGGATTTGAGCAAGAAAACACTAGACTTTCTGAAAGTGGAGGTCAAAATATATGAGATGAATTGGTTAATTTGGAATGTTAGGGGAATAAATAAGAGATACAAGTTGAAGGAACTCAAAGTGTATCTCAAGAATAAACACATTAAACTTGCAGGACTTGTTGAGACTAGAATGAAGTAGCATAAGGAACAAGCAATAAAAGATCAGGTTGCACAATAGTGGGGAATGGTTTGCAACTATAACTATGCTGAAAATGGAAGAATTTGGGTGATTTGTGATATGCAGTACTATAAGGTGACTGAGGTTGTGGTTGGAGCACAGGCGATTCACTGTTTAGTACATGACATTGAGCAGAATGTGGACTGGGAGATCTCAGTGGTATATGGTTCAAATGCTATTGAACACAGGAAAGAACTATGGGCTGACTTGGTAAGGATTTCTCAGCTAGTAACTAATCCTTGGTTAGTTGGTGGAGACTTTAACTCTATGTTATACTCCATGGATAGAGTTTCTAGCAATCAAGTGATTTTTGTTGAGGTTAAGGATTTTAATGACTGCCTTCGAGATACTCCTCTCACAGAGCTTCAATGGAGAGGGGATTATTATACTTGGCGCAATAAGCAAATAGGTGGTGATAGAATGTTTGGAAACTTTGCTTGGATGATGAGGTGGGGGCATGTTAGTACTAGTTATGACTTGCCTAACATCTCAGATCATAGCCCAATGATTCTTAAAGTTGTAATTGCTAAATGAACATTATAATCCCATTTCAATATTTTAATGTATGGAGTGAGCATCCGCAGTTTGAGAACATAGAACATGGTGGCTAGATGAGGGAAAGAGATTCTAATTGTATGATGAATATTTGGTATGAACTCCAAAGGTTGCAACCAGTTCTTAAGAGGTCAAACAGAGAAGAGTACGGTGGCATTTCTAAAAGGATTACACAAGCTAGAGCTGAGCTTGTTCATGTTCAAAGCTCTATGCAACGCCTACCAACTGATAGTATGATTCTACAGGAGAAACAAATATTGTTGAATCTGGAGAAATGGTCGCTCATTGAGGAGAGTATTCTGAAACAGAAATCTAAAGTTAGATGGATCAAATTGAATGATGGCAATAATAAATATTTTTCAGCTATTATGAAGGAGAGAACTCATAAGAAACAGATTGTGGAACTTTCTTCTTTAAATGGAGCTCAGTTAGATGATCAGGAAGCTATCAATGTAGAAATTCTGCAGTTCTATAAGGGGCTCCAAGGCTCATCTAATTGTTCAGTACCTGCTGTAGACAGAGAAATAATGAAGAATGGCCCAATCCTCTCTCATGCACAATAATCGTTTTTGGTTAGGGAAGTCACTAATCAAGAGATTCAGGAGGCTTTGGAATTTATAGGAGATTATAAATCTCCAGGTATTGATGGGTATAATGCATATTTTTATTAAAAAAAAACTGGAAGATACTTGGGCTAGATGTGACAAATGCAATTAAGGTCTTTTCTGAAAATGGCAGAATGACTAGATTAATTAACTACAGTACTATTACCCTAATACCAAAGAATGCTAATTAGCAAATATCAAGGAGTATAGACCTATTGATTGTTGTACTGTTCTATATAAAATTATTTCCAAGGTTTTAACAGCGAGACAACAGAAGGTGATGCCATGGTTGATAAATGAGGCTCAATCAGGATTTATCCCAGGGAGGAGAATATCAGACAATATTATTCTTTCTCATGAATTGGTTAAAGGCTATCAAAGAAAAGGTATTTCTCCTAGGTGTATGCTGAAAATAGACCTTCAAAAGGCCTATGATTATGTGGAATGGGTATATCTACAACAAGTGATGGAGGCCCTGCAATTTCCCATGAATTTTATCAACTGGATAATGCAATGCATAACCACTATGAGCTATTCTATACTAATAAATGGTGAATTATCTGAGTCTTTTTCTGCTGCTAAAGGGTTGAGACAAGGAGACCCTATCTCACCCTTTCTATTTGCTATCACTATGGAGTATTTGAGTAGATCTGTTAATAAACTTAGAGATAACAAGGAGTTTAAATATCATCCTAGGTGTGCCAAGCTAGGGATAACTCACCTCAATTTTGCTGATAATTTATTGATATTTACCAGAGGAGACTACCTGTCTGTTGAATGTGTGCATAACTGCTTTCTCAAGTTCTCAAGGGCTTCAGGTTTACAAGTGAATATGGGGAAGAGTTCGGTGTATTTTGGTGGTGTTTTGATAGAAATGCATAATAGAATCTTGCAGCAATTGGGATTCTCCCAGGGGAACTTGCCTTTTAAATATCTAGGTATCCCTTTGGCCAATAAAAAACTCTCTATTTTGCAATGGCAACCCCTAATTACTAAGATAATTGCCAGAATGTCTTTTTGGAAAACAAAAAAATTATCTTATGCTGGTAGAGCTCAGTTGGTTCAGTCTGTCCTGTTTGGTATATAAGCTTATTGGTCTCAATTAAAGTTGTTGAAACCATTGAGGCTTATTGTAGGAGCTTTTTATGGTCTAGAACTAATTCCATTACAAAGAGAACACTGGTTTCTTGGCAGAAGGTGTGCACTCCTAAATCAGCAGGGGGTTTGAATTTAATAAACCTTGCTCTCTGGAATAAAGCAGTTGTGGCTAGGAGCTTCTGGGATCTTGCTTTACGGAAGGAGAAGCTATAGATCAGGTGGATCAATGCTTATTATATCAAAGGGAAAGAGCTAAATTCCATTACCATTCCCCAACAAGCTAGTTTGATGGTAAGGAAAATAATTGAGGCAAAAGGTGTCATTCAATTGCTCCAGCCTGATCTAGTAAACGAGGGTAGTTTGATAACAAGTTTATCTGAAATTACTGGGGCAGCTACCTAGAGTGGAATGGAAGAGACTCTTATTCCAGAATTGTGCTAGACCAAAAGCTCAATTTATCATGTGGTTGGCTATTCAAAATAGACTAGTGACAGCGGATCATTTGCTAAAGTGGGATGTGAGCATTGATAAAATATGTGTTCTGTGCCGAGGCCAGGAAGAAACGAGGTATCATATATTGATGCAGTGTGATTATACTACTGCTATTTGGGGTCACTTAGTCAGATGGTTACATTGGCAGCCAATTGTGTGGTCATCATGGGAGCATCATTTACGATGGGCTGTGAGAAATGCAAAAGGGAAATCTGCAAGGGCGCAATTGTTTAAGTTGGTTTTTGTTGAATGTATTCATGCGTGGTGGATAGAAAGGCACTGGAGGAGATTTAATATGCAAAGAAGGAGCAGTGAAACATTAGCAAAAGAAATAGCTTATTTGTGCCATGTGAGAGCTAATCCTAGAATTAACAGAGTCTTGCAAGTGTTAAGAGTTTTGGGTCATGTTAATGGTATAGCGTAGAAGTAGTAGACAGGATCTGAGAAAGTTAGTGTGGAGCTGACTATGGATTTGTAAATACTACTTTGAAGATTAATGAAATGCTAGTTACAAAAAAAATCAAAAAGTAGCTCAAGTACTCATAAAGGAAAGCATCATACCATACCGATGGAGTTAAGTCTTCCACAATAAAAGTACATGTACATGTCTGTCTCTTCTATAATCCACAAGACGTCTCTACACCATAATAATATCATGTATTGTCTTACATGTACCGTATCATAATATTTACATTGTGTCTCTCACATTATACTCGAATCACGATGGTATATCTTGAATCACACTTGTATATTTGTACATCTTGTCATCACAGTCGCATGTATATAGCTAGTTTAGCTAAAAAAAAATTATGTGTATGTACGATTGCATATATTTGAAATTCATTTATGATGTAATCAAATCTAAAACACGGAAATTTTGGAAGAAGAGTTAGTTATGGTACACGCCCTGACTGTTAAGTCTGTTTTTATGATTATATTTATTCTTGTCATTTAACTGTCGATAAAAAACTTTTTAAAATTGTGATGTTTACTTATTTTTTGTTGAATAACTCAATTTTAAAATGTGATTATTATAATAATAAATAATTAATAACATTTTTTTATGTTTCTTTCATTATGTTTATCAATTTAAAATATTTTAAAAATATATATCACTAAAAATTTAAAATAAGAAAATAAAAGTAGACACTGCATTTTTTGTTTGGCTATAATATATATAAAAGTAAAGTCATTTTTGTAGTTGAGAATTTGACAATAATCTTTACCTTATATATTGATCCTCAAAAAGAAAATGGATAAAGGAAGGAAACCTCCTCAGAGTGCTATGCATCATACAATACAGAATACTTCTCCATTTCATAATAAATGGTATTTTAAATTTTTTATTTTGATTAAAAATAAATGGTGCTTTTAATTTATTATTTTGATTCAAAATAAATGGTTTTTCACAAAATCAAAAAAGATATTAAATTATCTTCTCAAATTCACTCCTATTTAAATGAGTGGATTTTTATGTAATTAAGAAAGTATATTAAATACTCCCTCCATTCACTTTTATTTGTCCATAATGGATTTTGCACTTTCTTTTGAAAAAGAATAAAAAAAGTGCATATTTTAGTATAATACCCGTGACAGTTAGCATTTCAAAAGATCTTGAAAATTTATTTGGAAAAGTAGTAGTAAATATTAAAGGTAAAAAAATATTGTCTTTCTCTTGATATACTAAAGTCAAAAAGTAAAAATTAAAACTCATTTTAGTATAGTAAAAAGTAAAAATGAACAGAAAGAATATACTATTTAATTCTTTCTTCCTAAAAATAAACAAAAATTTTAAAGGAGATGTACAAAATAAAAACACCACTTAAATATAAAATAAAGGGAGTAGTAATTATGAGTTTAGTTTCTATCACATTCAATAGTAATAATACCGACTTAATTATACAATTAACTAGTTCAACATAAAAGAAATAAAAGATATATCCTCATAAGTGCTGGATATAAAAGATGTATGAAACTTAAATTAAGTACTCAACTCATATCAAAGAAAAAAAGAAAATATTACTCCTACAATTTGACCTCCATCGATCCCATCCTTGTTGAACTTGACTTTCATCCTACAAAATGTATTAAAGTAAAGTAAAAGAAAAGAACTGTTGATTGACAATTGTAAATTTAACTAGTCATAGATCAGTTCTATTTATTAAAAAAAGTGAAGAATTAATTAGTTAAATAAATTGTATAAATTAGCAAAGCTCACAAGTTAAAATTTCACGTACCTTTTCTTTAGATTGTTGATATCTATAGAGTTCCATCCTTGATCAACAAACATGTTTTGTACTATCCTCAATGTAATATTACAAGAAATTTTACATGTATAACTATAACATCATGAATATTTTGACCGATCAATTAATTAATGATACGATTTGATGTGTGTATATATATATATTGAATATTAAATAACAATAATTGAAAAAAGTTAAATATAGAATTTGATTACAATAATCTAATAGTAATAATGTGTATCAAAACATCTGATGATTCTACACTAAAATCAAACCCTTCATTGTTTATAAAACTAGATAAAAATTAGTGCATTTAACATTAAAATATATATCCAAGATTATCAAAGTAATTGAATATTTTATGATAAATAGAGGAAATTAATTATTAATAACACGAATTTCAGATGCCCAGCCATAGGGTAAGATAAATCTTTAGCATTAATCCTTTCACATTTGCTCTCTGATTTTCCTCTAATTAGCTCTTGTGGAGGATCAATAGCGCTTCCATGTCACGATCCAAGTCTATACCCTGGACGAGACATGGTACTTGGAGTCACAAGTAACCCAAACATAACCCATGGTCTACCATAACACTGGTAAACTGAGTAAACACAAGTGGAAGCTTTAAATAAATAAAATCATTTACGAAAACTGATTATATAAGGGTCAATACATCAGAAATACAATACTGATAATCTATATCTATGTTTAAAAGCTATCTACTCAATGATGAGTTGCTGGGACAAGCCCCCAGCTAACTCTAAAATCTGACTGTAAAGAACTATGAAAGCAAATATCATTCTCGAAAGATGAGGATTCACCCAATGCTACTGCTGATATCGTCTGAGGGAAACTACTGACAATGTTGGGACTGAGAACCTGCGCCTGTATAATGACACGATAAAACATATAAAATATGCGTCAGTACTTTGAATGTACTGAGTAAGTGAGAGATATAATAATCATGAAAGAACAAGTAACTAAACTGAAATGACATAAAATGACCAACTAAAATATTGAAGACTAATACAGCTGAAATATAACTGATATGGTTAGTAATGACCCTAGGTGATGGTCATAGACATGTCTTGGATCTGAGATACTGAGCTGAGCTAAACTGAACTGAACTGAACTAAACTGAAAATGTACTGACTAGTGGGAGAGTCTATAACCGATATATAATCACGTGAGCTAAACGTGGAGTTCGACGTATACGCCCCATCGATAGGACCCAATATACCTTGCCAGAGTATAAAGACTTGAATTGGGTGATCACAAATCTGGGCCCATTAGGGAAAAAATAACTTAGGGAGGTAACGTAGTTCTGGGAACCTGGGTGCACTGGAACCTCAGTCCTCTCGGTGCTAAGTACTACTCCCATTGGATAAAACTAAATTGTCTACTAAGCTGATAGCTCGAAGCTAAGGCCCAAAACTAAATCAGGGACACTTATCTGGAAGTACTCTGAGAGTCTTATCGGACCAAATACTGTAACTGGTGTTCTAAAACTGGTCAGAACTGCTTATCTAGAAGCGTCGTAATCATCTAAAGAACAAACTGATAACTGATACTGATAACTGATAACTGGGAGGCATTATAAACACCTCAAGAATTGACTAGTCAAACTGATCAGCTGACATTACTGAAAGATACTGAAGATATTAACATCATGACTGAAACTGAGCTAGCATGCAACTGACTGAGCATTTAACTGATAATAATAGCATGGAATTTCCAACACTGTTAGAGTCAAGCAACACTATGTCTATACAATATACAAGACCCTAATTTCTATATTCAAGAATAGGGCTAACGCCCATTTACAGGAAACAAGTATCAACATTATCTCTAATAATGAAAATAGCAACTATCAATATGAACAACATTTCACATGAACTGAATCAGATTCTGCCTAAAAATTTTCTAAATTTCGAAAGTCTCAGTGTTAGAACTGATAAGAAAATTTAATGTGTTTTGGGGCATAAGGGAAGGACAATTCCCTTGCTAAATTCTCACATACCTGGTGAAAGATTTTTGAGAAAATCCTTGAGAAATTCTGAGAAGAAAATCAAACCTTTTCTCTTACTATGTGCTTTCTAACTAAGTTCTCCGTTCTGACTTTTGAGATAATGAGAGGAATGAAGAGGGAACATCGATTACCTCCCCAAATCCCCTGAATATAACCCAAAACGACATAGTTTAGGGATTAAAAAGGTAGAAAGTTATAAAAATGCCCCTAAAAGAGAATCTAGAAAACTGCCTGACAAAGATCAACATGTCACACAACGAGTCAATGGTTGATACCACGACTCGTTGGGACCAGTCATGTGTCTTGGGCCTAGAATAAGGGCTCACTAGGTTGTTATGTTTACTTATTTTTTATTGAATAACTCAATTTTAAAATTTGATTATTATAATAATAATAACTAATGATAATATTTATTTTATGTTTCTTTCGTTATGTTTATCAATTTAATAGATTTTAAAAATATATACTTATAAAAATTGAAAATAAGAAAAATAAAAGTAGACATTGCATTTTTTTTGCTATAAAGTATATAAAAGTACAATCATTTTGTTGTAATTGATGATTTGTAAATAACATTCGTTATATATTCATCCTCAAAAAGAAAATACATAAAGGAAGGAATCCTCCTCAGAGTGGTATGCCTCATACAGTACTCGAATACTTATCCACTTCATAATAAATGGTATTAATCTTTTATTTTGGTTCAAAATAAATGGTGTTTTTAATTTTTTATTTTGATTCAAAATAAATCATGTTTTTAATTTATTATTTTGATTCAAAATAAATGGTGTTTCACATAATCAAAAAAAGATATTAATTATTTTTTCAAATTCAGGACTATTTAAATGAGTGGATTTTTATGTAATTAAGAAGCTATATTAAATACTCCCTCCGTTCACTTTTATTCGTCCATCATGGACTTTGTACTTTCTTTCAAAACAGAATAAAGGAACTGAATATTTTAATATAATACTAGTGACAGTTAGCATTTCAAAAGATCTTGAAAAATTATTTAAAAAACTAGTAGTTAGTATTAAAGGTAAAAAATACTATCTTTTTCTTAATATAAAGTGAAAACTTATTGTAATAGTGAAAAAATAAAAATGAAAAGAGAGAATAAGTACTATTTAATCTTTCTTTCTAAAAATAAACAAAATATATAAAGAAGGTGCACAAAATAAAAACATCACTTAAATATAAAACAAAAAGAGTAGTAATTATGAGTTTAGTTTCTATCACATTCAATGATAATAATACTGACTTAATTATACAATTAACTAGTTCAACATAAAAGAAATAAAAGATAAATCCTCATAACTGTTGGATATAGAAGATGCACACAACTTAAATTAAGGACTCAACACACGTCAAAGAAAAAATGAAAAATTACTCTTAATTATTTGACCTCCATCAATCTCATATTTGTTGAACTTGGTTTTCCTCCTGCAAAATGTATGAATATAAACACTTTGATAAAATTGTAAAGTAAAAAAAAAAGAACTATCGATCGACGATGGTAAACTTAATTAGTCATAGATCAGTTCTATTTATTAAAAAGTAAAAAATTGATTAATTAAATAAATTGTATAAATTAGCAAAGCTCACAAGTTCCAATTTCACATACCTTTTGTTTGGATTGTTGATATCTATGAAGTTCCATCCTTGATCGGCAAACATGTTTTGTACTTTCTTCAATGTAATACTACAAGAAATATTATACATATAATGAAAACATCATGAATATTTTGATTGATTTAATAATTAATGATACGATTTGATGTGTATACATATATTGAATATTAAATAATAATAACTGAAAAAAATTAAAAATAGAATTTGATTACGAAAATCTAATAGTCATAATGTGTATCAAGAATTCTGATGATTCAACACTAATATCAATCCATTCATTTTTTATAAAACTAGATAAAAATTAGTACATTTAAAATTTGAAATATATATCCAAGATTGATAAGTAATTGAATATTTTATGAATGTAGAGAAAATAATTATTACTTTACCGTATCTTTGTGGCCAGAACTGTTTCCTTTTACTCTAACACGAATTTCAGTTGCCCAGCCATCAGGTAAGATGAAATCTTTAGCATTAATCCTTTCACGTTTGCTCTCTGATTTTCCTCTAATTATCTCTTGTGGAGGCCCAATAGCGCTTCTATGAGCCCTCCAAGGGTTTGTTCTTCTTGTAACCAATGGCTCACTAGTAGATTCTACAGCAAAAGTTTCTCTCTTTTTCTTTATAACTTCATCATCCATTTTTGAGTCAAGCAAAATTATCTCATTTTTTTGGATTTCTACATCAATTTCTTGATTGACCACATCATCATCATCATTGATTTTTTGATGATGTTTCTGATCAATCATTACAAATCGATCAACATCAGTCTTCAGATCTGCGTCACCTTTCTTCACTTCTTTATCACTTTTTTGTATGGTGATTTTTTTAGCATCAGAAACAACTTCTTTCTGCTCGTCCTGGTCAGTCATAGGAATTGACTGTTTATCATTAGCTCTGTGAATCTGATCAGTTGAAATCTTGCGATGGTCCCATTCATCACCATCAAAAAGTGGTTCAAGTTCAGAGAATATATCATCATAAGAATCCATCACTTTTTGATTAGTTAGATAGATAGAAGGTCAAGAAGAAAATGAAAAGAGAGAGAAGAAAAAATGGAGAAATTTTTTTCAATACAAACTGAAGATGTGTGAGAGTGGATTTGTGGGGTTTTTGAATATATATGATATGATGACACTATCACTTTTTTACTTCTGTCCAAAATAATCACATGAATGATACTATTTAAACATGTAAGTGATCCCTCACAATTTTTTTTTTTTACATTTTAGTCCTTTTTAAAAATTTTATTAAATTATTTTAAGATTAAGAAGACCGAGGAGTAACAATTAAGATAAAGACTCTTATTATTATCTTGCATATTGAGAATAATCACCATACATCGGCTTCTTTTTTTTTTCTACTATATTTGCAATGCAATGAAGGTTGTGGAAATTAATATTTTCTACCAAGGAGTATTTTTTGTAGTTGAATATTTTATATCGTTCTCAAATATTTGTATTTTATAAATTCTGACTGTTAAGCACATTATTATGATTATGTTTATTTTTATCATTTAATTATCAATTACAATTTTTATTAAATTGTGATATTTACTTGTCGTTTGTTAAATAACCTAATTTTTAAAAGTGATGAGTAATTATAAGCAATTGGTGATGTTCTTTTATGTCTTTTTTTATGTTTATCAATTTAAGGGGTTTTAATGATTGTATTATCACTAAAATAAGAAATAAAAAAATAATAAAAAAGTTGATTTTTTTAGGGTTAGGGAGGGGGGAGGGGGAGATATAATGCTATATATAGTTTTTCTATATACTTAGTTATGTTGTTCCCATTTTATGATCCGAATGGGCGAGTCGTGCGAACACCTCCATCGACATTAACTCGATAGGAGAACCCCTTTTTAAACCAACGCATAAAATAAAATAATTTAAATACTCATTAGGTTGCATGATAAAAGATGTTGCTAGAATTATAATAAATATTTTCCTCCGAACCATGCTCCCCAAGACCTAGTCTAGACAGGTATAAGAACTCTACCAGAATACTTGATAAAATAAAATGACACAACTTTGTCTACGGAAAAAATTACGGAAGCTGAGACTCAGTACTCCATGTCAATCAAGAAACTTCAAACTAACCACAACCTACATCAAAAAGGTGTAGCTAAGTAATATCAGTACATCACACATACCGATAGAAATCATCAGTACACTAAGGTTAGTTCACGTAACTACATATAATTTAACATGCAATCGAATTAATAAATGTATCAATAACTGCAAATTATATTTATAACCTCACAAGTTCATTTACCACTTTATTTGATTATAATAATTCATCAATATTCGAGCATCTACCCTACCACTCTAGCCCCTCATTCCAAATCTTATTCTATTTCTCTCACCTCAATGCAACAGATACCTTGACTGCAACAACAGTGATTTGCCCGTTGCAGCGCCACCCTTGTTAGGCAATAGTCGGTTTCGCTGATCCTCTCCTCTATTAACCCGCCATATAAACCTTGTAGCACGTCTACCTTATTTATCCTTCCATCATCACAAATTAAGCCCGATTCATTATTTAATGACCTATTATTTGATCCATATGATTAACTCACCCTCTTTAATTTCGTTTCTATTCCCTTGTCTATATGATAATAATAAGGCTAGACCAAAGATCTCCTAGTAATTCACTACCATTTATAACTCAGTTATGTTATCTTCTATTACCCCTCACAACCACATTTATCAAGCATCCAATCACAATACAAATTAAATAACTCAAGAACACATAAGGAAAACATCAAACGGTACCAATGGAGTTAAGTCCTCCACAACTAAAGTACATGTACATACCTGTCTCTTCTGAATTCCACACGATGTCCCTATACCATAATAATATCATATAGTGTCTTACCTGTACATTATCATAATATTTAGACCCCAACTGTGTCTCTCACATTATACTCGAATCATGATGGTATATCTTGTATCATACTTATATATCTGTACATCTTGTCATCGTACTCGTATGCATATAGCTAGTTTGGCTAAAAGAAATTTATGTGTGTGTGCATGCATATATTTGAAATCATTTTTAACATAATCAAATCTAAAACACAAAAATTTTGGAAAAAGAGTTAGTTATGGTACGCGCCCTGACTGTTAAGTCTGTTTATATGATTATATTGATTCTTGTCATTTAATTGTTGGTTAAATTTTTTCCTAAATTGTTATGTTTACTTATTTTTTGTTGAATAACTCAATTTTAAAATGTGATTATAAAAATAAATAATGAATAATATTTATTTTATGTTTCTTTCATTATGTTTATCTATTTAATAGGTTTTAAAAATATATATCACTTAAAATTTAAAATAAGAAAAAAAAATATAGACACTGCATTTTTGTTTGTCTATAACATATATAAAACTAAAGTCATTTTTGTAGTTGAGGATTTGACAATAACCTTTACCTTATATATTGATCCTTAAAAAGAAAATAAATAAAGAAAGGAAACCTTCTCAGAGTGGTATGCATCATACAATACTAGAATACTTCTGCATTTCATAATAAATGGGTATTTTAAATTTTTTATTTTCATTCAAAATAAATGATATTTTAAATTTATTATTTTTATTTAAAATAAATGGTGTTTCAAAAAATCAAAAAAGATATTAATTAGTTTTTTTTTTCAAATTCACTCCTATTTAAATGAGTGGATTTTTATGTTATTAAGAAACTATATTAAATACTTCCTTCATTCACTTTTATTTGTCCATAATGGACTTTGCATTTTCTTTTAAAAAAGAATAAAAGAAGTGCATATTTTAGTATAATACCCATGACAGTTAGCATTTCAAAAGATCTTGAAAAATTATTTGGAAAATAGTAGTTAATATTAAAGGTAAAACAAGTACTGCATTTTTCTTGATATACTAAAGTGAAAAGTAAAAATGCAAACTTATTTTAGTATAGTGAAAAAGTAAAAATGAACAGAGAGAATCTACTATTTAATTCTTTCTTTCTGAAAATAAACAAAAATTGTAAAGAAGGTATACAAATAAAAACACCAGTTAAATAAAAAATAAAGAGAGTAGTAATTATGAGTTTAGTTTCTATCACATTCAATAGTAACAATACCGACTTAATTATACAATTAACTAATTCAACATAAAATAAATAAAAGATAAATCCTCATAAGTGCAAGATTTAAAAGATATATGCAACTTAAATTAAGTGCTTATATCATGTCAAAGAAAAAAAGAGAAAATTACGCCTGCAATTGCTTGACCTCCTTCGATCTCATCCTTGTTGAACTTGGCTTTCCTCCTGCATAAATGTATCAATATAAACACTTTAATAAAATTGTAAAGCAAAAGAAAAGAATTATCGATTGGTAATTGTAAACTTAATTAGTCATATATTAGTTCTCTTTATTAAATAAGTGAAGAATTAATTAGTTAAATAAATTATATAAATTAGCAAAGCTGACAAGTTACAATTGAATATTTTATGATAAGTAGAGAAAATTAATTATTAATTTACCGTATCTTTGTGGCCAGAACTGTTTCCTTTTACTCTAACACGAATTTTAGTTGCCCAGTCATCAGGTAAGATGAAATTTTTAGCATTAGTCCTTTCACGTTTGCTCTATGATTTTCCTGTAATTAGCTCTTGTGGAGGACCAGTAGCGCTTCTATGAGCTCTCCAAGGGTTTGTTCTTCTTGCAACCAATGGCTCATTAGTAGATTCGATAGCAGATGCTTCTCTCTTTTTCTTTATAACCTCATCATCCATTTTTCAGTCAAGCCAAATTATCTCACTTTTTTGAATTTCTATACAAATTTCTTGTTTGACCACATCGTCATCATCACTGGTTTCTTTATGATGTTTCTGATCAATCATAACAAATTGATCAACATCAGTCTTCAGATCTGTGTCACCTTTCTTCACTTCTTTATCACTTTCTTCTATGGCGATTTTTTGAGCGTCAGGAACAACTTCTTTTTGCTCGTCCTGATCAGTCATAGGAATTGACTGTTTATCATCAACTTTGTGAATTTGAGTAGTTGAAATCTTATGATGGTCCCATTCATCACCATCAAAAAGTGGTTCAAGTTCAGAGAATATATCATCATAAGTATCCATCACTTTTTGATTAGTTAGATAGATAGAAGGTCAAGAAGAAAATAAAAAAAGAGCATAGTAAAAAATGGAGAAATTTTTTTCGATATAAACTGAAGATGTGTGAGAGTGATTTTGTGGAGTTTTTGAGAATATATGATATGATGATACTGTTACTTTTTTTCTTCTTTCTAAAATAATCACATGATTGATGCTATTTAAACATGTAAGTGATCCCTCACAATTTTGTTTTAACATTTTAGTCCTTTTTAAAATTTTTATTAAATTATTCTAAGATTAAGAAGACCGGGGAGTAACAATTATGATAAAGACACTTATTATTATCTTGCATATTGAGAAAAATCACCATACATCGACTTCTCTTTTTTCTACTATATTTGCAATGCAATGAAGATTTGGAAATTAATATTTTCTACCAAGCAGTAATATTGATAGTTGAATCTTTTATATCGTTCCCAAATCTAATTACAGAAAGTCAAGAAGAATAGTTAATTGTGTTACGCGTTTTGACTGTTAAGTACGTTATTATGATTATGTTGATTTTTATCGTTTAATTATCGATTAAAAAATTTGCTAAATCATGGTATTTACTTATCATTTGTTAAATATCCAAATTTTTAAAAGCGATGATTGTAATTATAACCAATTGGTGATGTTGTTTTATGTCTTTTTTATGTTTATCAACTTATGAGGTTTTGATGATTGCATTATCAATAACATACGAAATAAAAAAAAATAATAAATTTGAATTTTGTTTGGGTTGGGTAGGGGGAGGGGAATATAATGCTATATATAGTTTTTTTAATATACTTAGTTACGTTTTTTTCATTTCACAATCTGAATGGGTGAACCGTGCAGGCACCTACTATTGGTTTTTTGGCTCAAGTCCCACATTGGAAGAGAGGTTGAAGTGGGAGGCAACCTTAGGCTATAAAAGGAAGCCTCCCCCTTTTGTTATAGACACACCAAACTTTGAAGCCTTCTAACTCTTCTAAAGGCTTAGTTAATTTTCTCTCTTTTGTAATTTCTTGGAGGAATATATTTGTAGTGGTGTCCGGGGACTTAGGCATAATTGGCCGAACCTCGTCAAATCTTGGTATTCTCTTTATTTGCTTTTCTGCTTCTTATTTATCATTGTTAGCCATTATTAAATTTGCTATTGGTGGAAAAATAGCTCGAATTTCCACAACAATTGGTATCAGAGCTTTTGGTTGCGATTTCTCTTGAAATTTTAGTATGTTCTGTGGTTGCGGTTTTAACTGATCTTCCACATCAGAAAAAAAATTTTGAGATTATTTTTTGTAAGTTTGTGTTAAAATTGTGAAGTAATATATTGTCTAATTAAGTGCAAATCTTGGAAAGTTCTGTCTAAGGAAACTGGTTTTTAAGTGGGACCGTGTGACCCCTCCAACTTTTTCTGAAAATTTTCCTGGTGCATTTTTCAGGATAAATTATTACTAGTAATTTTTTCACTTTAGAGAAAAATGGTTGATGATAATGAGCAGACTTTGAAAGCCACAGTTTCCACTACATCAACTTTGGCAGCATCTTCGTTGTCAATTTTGACGAGATTTGCTGCGCCAAATGCAACTTTTGCAGTGGAGATTTTTGACGGTACGGGTCATTTCGGGATGTGGCAAGGTGAAGTTCTAGATGGGCTTTTCCAGCGTTGAAGAGGAGAAACCAGAAGAAATTGAAGAAAAAGAATGGAAGACCATCAATCGGTTGGCGTGTGGTACTATTCGATCATGCCTTTCCAGAGAGTAGAAATATTGATTCTCAAAGGAAACTTTTGGAAGTAAGCTATGGAAGGCATTGGAGGAGAAATTCTTGAAGAAGAGCGATCACAATAAGCACTTTATGAAGAAGAAGTTATTCCGGTTTAGTTATCAACCGGGTACCACCATGAACGATCATATTACTGTTTTTAACAAGGCAGTAGCTGATTTGAGAAACCTTGATGAAACTTTCAAAGATGAAGATCTGGCATTGATGTTGTTGTTTTCACTTCCTGAAGAGTATGAATTTATAGAAGCTATGTTACTTCATGGGAAAGAGAAAGTTTCCCTCAGTGAAGTATGTAGTACTCTATATAGTCATGAATTGAGAAAAAAAGACAGGGAGGAAAGCAAGCATGCAGAGGTGGTTGCAGAAGCACTGGTAGCTAGAGGCAGACCACAAAAATAGAAGAAAGGAAGAAGAGGGAAATCTCAATCGAGAGATAGATTGAGTAAAGATGAATGTGCCTTTTGTAGAGAGAAGGGGCACTGGAAGAACGATTGCCCGAAATTGAAAAATAAGGGCAAAGTTGAAAAATGCAAAGCTGTTGCAGAATCATGTGCTACTAAATACAGTGATGAAGATTCAGATCTTTCACTGATTGCTACAACCTCCACAAGGAGATCTGACAAGTGGTTGTTTGACTCAGCATGCAACCAACATATTTGTCATATCCGGGAGTGGTTCTTTGAGTTTAAAGAGATAGACGGTGGAGTTGTCTACATGGGCAACGACACATTTTGTGAAACAATAGGAATTGGTTTAGTCTACTTAAAGAATCATGATGGATCAACTAGAGTTTTGACAGAGGTCAGGTATGTACCTGACATGAAGAAGAATCTCATCTCTTTGGGATTCCTAGAATCCAAAGGATTGAAGGTGACAATGCGAGATGGAGTCTTGAAAATAGTCTCTGGAGCTCTGGTGATGTTAAAAGGCACCCGGAAGAATAATTTGTATTACTATGATGGTAATACAATTGTTGGGACAGCTGTAGTTGCAACTCTTGATGATGAAGGGTCAGATGCAACTAAGTTGTGGCACATGCGATTGGGGCATATAGGTGAAAAATCCTTGCAACTTCTGGCAAAGCAAGGATTATTGAAAGATGCAAAAACTTGTACGCTGAATTTCTGCGAGCAATGCGTGATGGGAAAGCAGAAGAGAGTGAAATTTGGCACTGCAATCCATGATACTAAAGGTATTCTGGATTATGTTCACTCTGATGTGTGGGGTCCTTCCAATACAGCTTCTTTGGGAGGAAAACACTATTATGTTACTTTTGTTGATGACTTATCCGAAGAGTGTGGGTGTACACTATGAAGTCAAAGGATTAAGTGTTAAATTATTTCCTTAAGTGGAAAAAGATGATTGAAACTCAAACTGGCAAAAGGATCAAACGCCTTAGAACAGACAACGGAGGTGAATATCGAAGTGATCCGTTTGATAAAGTTTGTCAAGATGCAGGTATTGTGAGACACTTCATAGTTAGACATACACCACAACAAAACGGGGTGGCTGAACGGATAAACTGAACATTGCTGGAGAAAGTTCGGTGTATGCTGTCTAATGCTGGGTTGGGCAGACAATTTTGGGTTGAGGCTGTGAGATATGCAAGCCATCTTTTTAATCGTTTACCATCAACAGCTATTGGTGGTAAAACTCCTTTAGAGGTTTGGTCTGGAAAACCTGTTAATGATTATGATTCCTTACGTGTGTTTGGTTCCAATGCATACTATCATGTGAAGGGATCGAAGTTGGATCTGAGAGCCAAGAAAGCGCTCTTTATGGGGATCACTACTGGTGTTAAAGGATACCGCCTCTGGTGTCTTGAAACAAAGCAGATAATCCTTAGCAGAGATGTTACCTTTGATGAATCTGCCATGTTGAAGAAGGATGACATTCAACAGATCAATAGTGCTCCGCAACAGGTGGAGTTTGAAAGGAGAATCGATCCAGTTATGTACAAAAATGGAGAAACTCCTATGGCAGAAGAAGAGTCAAATGAAGAAGAGGTTCCAACCCAAGGACCTCACCAGCAAGAAGAACCAATTGCATTAAGGAAGCCACAGCGGGTAAGACACAAACCTGCTCGATTTAGTGATATGGTGGCTCATGCATCTATAATAGTGAATGATGGAATTCCTACCACTTATCAAGAAGAAATTCAAAGTTTCGAAGATGAGGAGTGGAAGAATGCTATGAATGAAGAGATGCAGTCTCTTCATGAGAATCAGACATGGAAGCTAGCAAGTCTGCCGAAGGGAAAGAAGGCTATTAGATGCAAATGGATATATACAAAGAAAGAAGGATTTCCTGACAAGAAAAGCATTTGCTACAAGGCAAGATTGGTAGCTAAAGGCTATGCTCAGATGGAGGGAATTCACTATAATGAAGTTTTTTCTCCAGTAATGAAACATTCCTCTATCAGAATCTTATTGGCCTTGGTAGCTCAACTGGATTTGGAACTAGTTCAACTTGATGTAAAAACTACATTTTTACATGGAGACTTGGAGGAGGAAATCTATATGACTCAGCCAGAAGGGTTCAAGGTTGCTGGAAAAGAAAATATGGTATGAAAACTTGAAAAATCATTGTACAGATTGAAGAAATCTCCAAGACAGTGGTACAAGCGATTTGACAAGTTTATGTTGGGGCAGATGTACACAAGAAGCAAATACGATCATTGTGTGTATTTGCACAAGCTACAAGATGGATCTTTTATCTATCTTCTTCTTTATGTTGATGATATGTTGATAGCTTCAAGGAATTCTGGAGAAATTGACAAGCTGAAAGCTAAACTAAAGCAAGAATTTGAGATGAAAGATTTAGGGGAAGCTAAAAAAATTCTCGGTATGGAGATAAATAGAGACAAACAATTGGGGCAACTTCATCTAACTCAGAAGCAATATCTGAGAAAGGTGCTACAACGTTTTGGCATGAATGACAAGTCAAAATCTGTGAGTACTCCGCTTGCTCCTCATATGAAACTTAGTGTTGATTTATCTCCGAAGAATGATGCTGAACGAGAATATATGGATAAAATTCCTTATGCAAACACTGTTGGTAGCTTTATGTATGCTATGGTGTGTACAAGACCTAACATTTCACAAGCAGTTGGGGTTGTGAGCAGGTATATGCATGATCCTGGTAAAGGACATTGGCAAGCTGTCAAATGGATTCTACGGTATATTCGGAACACCGTGGATGTTGGGTTATTATTTGAGCAGGATAAAAAGATTGGTCAATATGTAGTTGGATATTGTGATTCCGACTATGCCGGTGATTTGGACAAACGAAGATCAACTATCGGTTATGTGTTTACACTTACAAAGGCACCGGTTAGTTGGAAGTCTACTTTGCAGTCAACAGTCGCTTTGTCTACTACAGAGGCGGAGTATACGGTTGTTACAGAAGCTGTTAAGGAGGCTATTTGGCTTCAAAGGTTGCTGAAGGATTTGGGAGTTGGTCAAAAGCATGTAAAGGTGCATTGTGACAATCAGAGTGCTATTTGTTTAGCAAAGAACCAAGTCTATCACGCACGAACGAAGCATATAGATGTTCGATATCATTTTGTAAGGGAGATTTTGGAAGAAGGTGAAATACTACTTCAGAAGATCCAGACAGCTGAAAATCCTACAAATATGATGACCAAGATAGTGACATCGATCAAATTTCAACATTGTATGAATTTTCTCAATATCGTGAAGATTGCAGATGGGTAGCACCATAGGTGCATTTGAAGACACTACTAGAGATAGTTGTGAGAGAAGATTTTGTAACTTTTGGGACTTTTTCTCCAAGGTGGAGATTTGTTGGTTTTTTGGCTCAAGTCCCATATTGGAAGAGAGGTTGAAGTGGGAGGTAACCTTAGGCTATAAAAGGAAGCCTCCCCCTTTTGTTATAGACACACCAAACTTTGAAGCCTTCTAATTCTTCTAAAGGCTTAGTTAATTTTCTCTCTTTTGTAATTTCTCGGAGGAATATATTGTAATGGTGTCTGGGGACTTAGGCATAATTGGTCGAACCTCATCAAATCTTGGTATTCTCTTTATTTGTTTTTCTGCTTCTTATTTATCATTGTTAGCCATTATTAAATTTGTTATTGGTGGAAAATAGCTCGAATTTCCACAACACCTACATCAACTTTAGCTCGATAAGAGAACCACTTTTTGAACCAACGCATAAAATATAATAATTTAAATACTCATTAGCATGCATGATACAAAATATTGCTAGAATTATAAAAAAAAATTCTTCCAAACTATAACTCTCCAAGACCTAGTCTAGACACGTACAAGAGCTCTACAAGAATACTTGATAAAATAAAATGATACAGCTTCGTGTGCGGAAAAAATTACGAAAGTTGAGGCTCAGTACTCCACGTCAATCATGAAACTTCAAACCTTCCAAAACCAACACCAAAAAGGTGTAGCGAGTTAGTATCAGTACATCACACATACCGATAGACATCATCGGCAGACTAAGATTTATTCATGTAACTGCATATAATTTAACATGAAATTGAACTAATAAATGTAGCAACGACTCCAAATTATATTTATAACCCCACAAGTTCATTTTTCACTTAATTTGACTACCATAATTCATTAATATTCGGGCATCTACCCTACCACTCTAGCCCTAGTTCCAAATCTTATTCTATTTCTATTACCTTGCTACAGTGGATACCTTGACCGCTATAGCGATCTCGCTACAGCGGTGATTTGCCCACTGCAGCGGCACCCTAGTTAGGCAGTTTTTGGTTTCACTGATCCTCTCCTCTATTAACCCATCATATAAACCTTGTAGCACATCTATCCATTTACCCTTCCATTATCACTAGTTAAGCCTATATTCATTATTTAATGACCTACTATTTTTCCCTCATAACTCACTCTCTTTAATTTCGTTTCTACTCTCTTGTCTATATGATAATAATAAGACTAAACCAAAGATCTCCAAGTAATTCACTACAATTTATAACTCAATTGTGTTACCTTCTATAACTCATACAGCTACATTAATCAAGCATTTAATCACAATACAGAGTAAATATCTCAATTACACATAAGGAAAGCATTATACCTTACCGATGGAGTTAAGTACTCCAAAATTAAGTACATGTATATACCTGTCTCTTTTGAATTCCACACGACGTCTCTATACCATAATAATATCATGAAGTGTCTTACCTGTACCGTATAATAATATTTACACCCCAACTGTGTTTCTCACATTATACTTGAATCATGATGGTATATCTTGTATCACACTTGTATATCTGTACATGTTGTCATTGCAGTCGTATGTATATAGCCAGTTTGGCTATAAAAAAAAATTTATGTGTGTGTGCGCGATTTTCATATATTTGAAATCATTTATGACGTAATCAAATTAAACCATGAAAATTTTGTAAGAAGAGTTAGTTATGTTACGCGCCCTGACTGTTAAGTCTGTTTTTATGATTATATTTATTCTTGTCATTTAATTGTCGATTAAAAACTTTTCTAAATTGTAATGTTAACTTATTTTTTGTTGAATATCTCAATTTTAAAATGTGATTATTATGATAATAAATAATAAATAATATTTATTTTCTCCCCCCCCTTAAGAACATTCGTCCTCGAATGTACACTGTTATCTAGAGGACTGCTTGCTTTACTATTCTAGAAAAATTTTGGCAGAGTTTCCCCTGTAATATGGACTATCGTAAAAAAACCTGAAATGCAGAAAAGTCCAACACAGGCACTGCACACAATATTCTAAGATTCACTGGACAACTAAATATCACTTCTTCTTTATCATTTACAAACATACAATCGTAAGATACTGTATAAGTAATGATACGGACATACCTGTCATCCGACTAGGCCTGAAATAGGTGAGGGTATCTGGTTTTCATATCTTCTTCAGCCTCCCACGTCATTTCCTCCCGATTTCTGTTACGCCACAATACTTTGACAGATGCAACATCTTTAGTTCTCAGCCTGCGAATCTGTCTGTCTAAGATGGCTACGGGAACCTCTTCATAGGCTAATTCTTCTGTGATCTGAACATCCTGAACTGGAACTACTGTAGAAGGGTCCCCTACGAACTTCCTTAACATAGAAACATGGAATACTGGGTGAACCGACGCTAACTCTGGAGGCAAGTTTAACTCGTATGCCACGCGGCCTATTTTTCGCCGAATCTGATACGGCCCAATGAATCTTGGGCTAAGCTTGCCTTTCTTGCCAAACCTCATTACCCCTTTCATCGGGGATACTTTCAGATATACCCAGTCGTTTACCGAAAATTCTAGATTTCTGCGCCGTCTATCTGCGTATGACTTCTGGCGGCTCTGAGCGGTCAGTAAACGTTCTCGGATAAGCTTTATCTTTTCCTCGGACTGCCAAACAATGTCTGGGCCAACTAATGCTGATTCTCCTATCTCAAACCAGCCCACCGGCGATCTACATTTTCGCCCGTACAATGCCTCGAAAGGCGCCATCTGTATAGCTGAATGGTAGCTGTTATTATAAGCAAATTCGATTAACGAAAGATGTTCATCCCAGCTACCCCCAAAATCTAACACACACGCTCGTAGCATATCTTCGAGCGTCTGAATCGTACGTTCAGCCTGCCCGTCTGTTTGAGGATGGAATGCTATGCTCAAATTAATCTGCGTCCCTAGACCTTTCTGAAATGACTGCTAGAATCTAGCTGTAAACTGTGCTCCCCTATCTGAAATAATAGAGACCGACACTCCATGCAATCTAACTATTTCTCTGATATACAATTCGGCATAATCCTCAGCTGAGAAAGTAGCCCTTACTGGCAGGAAATGAGCTGATTTTGTCAGCCTATCAACTATTACCCAAATGGAATCATTTCTGCGTCTAGTACGGGGTAACCCTGTTACAAAATCCATGTTTATTGCTTCCCATTTCCACGTGGGTACCGTTATCTCTTGCGTCAAACCACCCGGTTTCTGGTGCTCTGCTTTCACCTGCTGACAATTAGCACACCTAGATACAAATTTAGCTATCTCAGTTTTCATACCTGGCCACCAGTAGATGTCTCTGATGTCGTGGTACATTTTCGTCGCCCCTGGGTGAAGGGAATAGCGAGCGTAGTGTACCTCATGCATGATCTACCCACGAAGGCCTGAGACGTTCGGGACACAAAGGCGGCCCTTACAACGTAGCACACCATCCTCGGTTATCTGAAAATCTGGCTCCTTACCCTTCTGAACTCTATCTCTGAGCTGGACTAAATCGGGATCCTCGTACTGTCGTTCTTTTACCTCTGTAGCCAACGATGACACTGCAGAATTCTGAATTACGGCCCCATTATTTTCTATTTCCATTACTCGAATGGCTAGCCCAGCTAACTGATGAATTTCTTTAGCTAATTTCTGTTTCTCGGGTCGCAAGTACGCCAAACTCCCCATTGACTTACGGCTCAGGGCGTCTGCCACAACATTGGCTTTTCCCGGATGGTACAAGATGTTCACATCATAATCCTTCAATAATTCTAACCTGTGACGTTGCCGTAGATTTAACTCCCTCTGAGTAAAAATGTACTGCAAGCTCTTATGATCTGTATATATATCAGCATGGACGCCGTACAGGTAATGCCTCCACATCTTCAAGGCATGAATAAGTCTTTTCGTGCTTCTTCAACTGTCTGGAAGCATATGCAATTACTCTACCATGCTGCATCAACACACAACCCAACCCGATACCTGACGCGTCACAATAAACTGAATACCCTTCTGTGCCTTCCGGCAGCCAGGCGGAGGTTAATCTGTCTTTCAGTTCCTGGAAACTCTGCTCGCATGCCTCCGTCCACTGGAACTTTGCTGCCTTCTGTATCAATTTAGTTAAAGGTGCTGCAATGGTTGAGAATCCCTCAACGAACCTCCGATAGTATCCTGCCAACCCCAGAAAGCTACGAACTTCAGTCGGGGTGGTAGGCCTAGGCCATGACTTAACTGCTTCTATCTTCTGCTTGTCTACCTGTATACCAGCGTCTGAGACAATATGCCCTAAAAAGGCCACTGAGTTAAGCCAGAATTCACACTTCGAAAATTTTGTGTACAACTGGCGGTCCCTGAGAATCTGGAACACTGTCCGCAAATGAGTCCGATGATCTGCTTCAGAGCGAGAATACACCAGAATATCATCAATAAATACTATCACGAACAAGTCCAGGAAAGGTCTGAAAATACTGTTCATCAGGTCCATAAAGACTGCTGGGGCATTCGTTAGTCCGAAGGACATAACCAGAAATTCGAAATGCCCATATCGGGTCCTGAATGTTGTCTTAGGAATATCCCTCTCACGTACTCGGACCTGGTGATATCCGGACCGCAAGTCAATCTTAGAAAAGTATCTGGCTCCCTGTAGCTGATCAAATAAGTCATCAATCCTGGGGAGCGGATACTTGTTCTTTACTGTAACTTTGTTTAGCTGCCGATAATCTATGCACATTCGGAGCGAGCCATCTTTCTTCCTCACAAACAAGACTGGCGCACGCCACGGGGAAGTACTCGGCCTGATAAAACCTTTATCTAACAAGTCTTTCAACTGCTCCTTTAATTCTCTGAGTTCTGCAGGAGCCATACGATAAGGAGGTATTGATATTGACTGAGTGCCTGGTACCAAGTCAATAGCAAAGTCTATTTCCCTTTTTGGGGGAATACCAGGTAACTCATCAGGAAATACATCTGGGAATTCATTTACCACTGGGACAGACTGGAGTGTCGGAGATTCTGCTTGGACATCCTGAACTCTGTCCAGATGATAAATACACCCCTTAGATATCAACTTTCTTGCCTGAAGGTAGGAAATAAACCTACCTTTTGGCGTCGCGGTGCTGCCCTTCCACTCCTGTACTACCTCCCCCGGGAAGTGGAATCGGACTGTTTTGGTCCAACATTCAACATTAGCAAAACATGGTACTAACCAATCCATGCCCATTATGGCATCGAAGTCTATCATTTCTAGCTCGACCAGATCTACTGTGGTCTGACGATCAGCAACCTCTACTGTACACCCGCGGTAAATTTGGCTAGCTGTGATAGAGTCACCAATGGGCGTAGATACTAGGAAGGGCTGTTGTAATGATTCTGGTACAATACTAAACTTCCGTGCCACAAATGGAGTAATATAGGACAAGGTAGACCCTGGATCAATTAACACATAAGCAGGGTGTGAGCAGATAGTTAGCATACCTGTCACAACATCAGGCGATGCCTCTGAATCTTGCCTCCCTGGTAAGGCATATGTGTGGCTTGGACCCGCACCTGTACTGGAGGCCCCTGATCTGCCCCGACCCCTGCCTGCTGAAACTGAGGGCCCGCGCCCAATCGAGGATGTTGTAGCTCGTGATACTGTTGATGCCCTATCCTGTCTGTCCTGGTCCTCACGACCTCTGGCTGGGCAATCTCTCATCAAATGGTCTTCTTGGCCACAGATATAGCATGCGGTGGAACCATACCTGCATGCTCCAGAATGGCGTGGACTGCATATGGGGCAAAGTGGTAGGGTATACCTACTCTGCTCCGCCCTCCTCTGTAATGGTGAGTCTGCCATCTGCGAACCTCTACCAGCCTCTGACTGCCCTGTACGACTGAATCTACCTCCCTGTGACTGCGGTGGAGGTGGGGGCCTGGGCGGCCTGTCTGACAATCGTGGCCTGGGTCCTCCCCGGGCCTCTCTCTGTAACTCAGCTGGCCTATCCCGGCGACGCTGCTCCTGATTGACCCTTCTGATATCCCGATGTCGCTGTCTGATGCCCTCAATATTCTGGGCAAATACCTGGATTCGGGAAATATCCATGTCCTCTCGCAGTGTGGCCGTGATACAGGTCTCGACATATTCTGGGTTCAACCCCATAATAAAACGGTGCACTCTGGATGCCATGGTATCCACGAAGGCCGGTGCATATCGAGCCAAAGAGTCAAACCGCAAGGAATATTCCCGGACACTCATGGCCCCCTATTCTAGATGTAGGAACTGATCTACCCGGGCCTGTCGGATCTCCCGCGGCAAATAGTGATCTAGAAAGGCTCCCGAAAAGCTGGACCAGGTGGGAGGGGAAACATCTCTCCCTCGGGACCTCTCCCGGCTTTCATACCATAATACCGCAATATCTCGTAACCGGAATGCGGCCAATTCAACTGACTCAGTAGGCATAGCATGCATAACCCTAAAGATTCTCTGCATCTAATCCAGAAAATCCTGTGGGTCCTCTGCTCGGTCCGTGCCTGTGAACTGTGGGGGATTCAGGGCTAAAAACTCTCGGACCCTCGAACTACCGGGCCCTCCTGATGCTTCTGCAACTGTGGATGGCATTTGCTGATGCTGAGCAGCCATCATCTGTGCTATCATAACTACAGCACTCCTAACCTCCTGGTCGGAAGGTGTCGGTATAGGGGCTGCTGAAGGTACTGTCGCTCCCAATGGATCCTGACGTGGTGGAGACTGCTGAGGAGGCTGGGATGAAGCCTCTGTAGGGCCCTCTGATCGAGCTGTCTCCAAATGAGGGGGAGGCATCCTGCTGGTGCCCTCCCCTGCTGCAATGTCTAAGCTCCGACCTGTGGTAGGATGTTGCTGGTCTGACATTATCTGTAACCAAAGAATATGGTAAGCTCTTAGGGACTCAACCCTATACTGTACCGCTCTATAGCACGACTGAATCAGAATAAAAGACAACCATCCTATCATGCCTTGCAGCCTCCTACCCATAGTATGTGGTGCACAACACATCCATGGACAGGACTCTACTTAGCACGGCTTGCAGACTCCCTGGGATACGACCTGCTCTGATACCAAGTTTGTCACACCCCACCTTGGGGGGTATGACTGGCACCTGGTACCCTACTAGGACCTGACCTGCTGGACTGTTAAGCCTGGGCGCATCTGGCGCCTGGCTGGCTCTAACTCACATTTCTGGAAACAAAGGGCTATATAACGGCTGTAAATACAGCCCTCGGCCCATTGGCCTATAGCCTCCTGTACCCGTACTAACAGCTGACCAGAAACATAGTAATTCAGGGGAACCTATGCGGGCCGACAAGGCCACCATGCTGTCTAGTTATCTATAACTCAAACATAGCATACTAAGAAGCTACGTGACCGGCAAGGTCACCACTACTGGCGAACTATGGCCCCACACGGCCATTACAAAAGAAAGAAAGAGTAAAGGCAACTATACAACTGCACGGCCCCACACGACCGGCTCATCTGACCACAGGGAATACATACAGACTGCAAGCCTCTAGGAATAGTAATAGAACTGGCCGGGACAGGGCCCCGACCTACCCGTACTATATACAACAAAAGAAACTGAACTACACCTCTGAAATTCAGCCTCCGGATGACTGGAGCTGAATACTCAACCGCTGACAGGGAGTCACGTAGAATCGCCTGCTCGTCTATGAGTACCTGCAGGCAAGTAATGCAGTGCCCCACCGGGCGTCAGTACCGCTGGTACTGAGTATGTAAAGCAAAGACTGAAAAAAAGATATCTGAAATCAATAACATAACTGTCAAAACTGAAATAGGATGAGCTAGATTATCTGTCTGATGATGTAAGTCGTACCTGTTCTCAATCATACTGAGAGGAGTAGATGTCATATCTGGAGGCGTATCATTCTACTACTAATCTACTCACGTATAATATAACATAGCATAACATACATAACATAACATAGCATACACAAACCTTACCCGGCCCCCATAAGCCGGGAGGTACAATCAACACAGAGTCTATGCCCCTACCCCGGTCATCCCATCTCCTACAGTGGCTGTAAGCATCCTGCCGGTCCCTGGGTATGCACTTGGGCTCGCTGAGCCCCTGACTATAACTGTATCTGAGTCCGAAGGACTCCAAATCAACACCCCGGGCGTACCCGCTCGACGGGGGTGTATAAGGGCCGACCAAGGCACAATATGGGGAAACTGGCATCCCATCTTCGTCCCCTTGCGGGACGGCATATCACTCCGTAGAGCGACGTATCCTCGTCCTCTGGCGGACGAGTCGATACAGCTATTAACCCTGGGCGGTCAGGGATGCTAGGTAATCCAACCCCAATCAATACAACGGTCTCAACTAGTCATGCTGTCTGTGTATCTCATAAACTAAGACTAACAGGTGTAAGGTATCATATAAATCACATACTGAGCTACTAATAGTGATCTGTACGTGTCTGATACATGCTGAGACAAGTAAGTATAAATATAAATATAGCCTCCTGTCAAACTGTACTGGGGCAAGGTTATACAAGAAGGTGTTTCTGCTGAAAGCTATACTGTTTACTGAGTTTCTGTATTAACATGATTTCCTACTTCTAACATGCTTTCTAAACCATATTTAGTTACTATTCTATGTTTGGAATGCCTCACGAATACGGTACTACTTCGCGAGGTTTCAGCTAAACACAACAATATCATAACATGGCATATTACCTCACATACTGAATATACTGGGCAATCTTAATCACTTACGTCAGAATCTATATCATACTGATAGGTCTCGTACACATTACAACCCCAAGTTTCTCATATTGCACCAATATTCATAATAACACAATAATCAACTTCTGAACATTCTACTGGTCTGTAAATTACCATACTGTCTCAATATTTCTTAACTTGCCGAGGAAACTAACTCTACATACCTTATCTTTGAATATTCGTCTGTCGGACGAGGCTCGACCGGTACTTCAACTATTTTCTCCCAACTGCATTCATAAATACGTCAATCAATACTAAATACAACGTTATTGTAAAGAGCGACATTACTTTCGATTTAATTTATAGCCTAAACTTAGGCTTATCGAAAGACGTTCAAAAACTCGCTATTTTTCAGCGGCCCAGAAGGGAGAAGTATTCACTTCTCAACTAAGAACACATAGACATTAATTTAGAGCAATTCTACTTACTTTGGTTCGGTGGCTCGCCGATTCGTCGACCGTATTTCGCGAAACTAATTCCGTAGAAATGCTCTCTGCTGCTAAATACCTTGGTATCTAGGATTAATTTGAGTTTGGGCAGCGTTTGGCAGCGTAATCGGACGATAATTTATAATTTTCCTTCGCTTTCCCTCTATTTACTGCGGTTTCTGGAAATTATTAAGTGATGAAATGATTTTAAACCGAAGTGGGGGCTTATATACTTGGGCCTGGACAAGGCCAACGTGTCACGGAGCCATCGCGGAGGCCTCTCCTCCGTGACACGCTGCCATCGCGGAGGGGCTCTGCCTCGGCTCCTTCCGCGATGGTTCGACGGGCTTCTCGTCCGATCTTTTCCCGGGCCTTTATCCAACACGTATGACCTTCAAATATGCTTGACCAACGTGGGAATAGGTCATCTACGTGCCGGAAATTCTACGGGATATAACAATTTTATCTTTCTTTCATTATGTTTATCAATTTAATAGGTTTAAAAATATATATTACTAAAAATTTAAAATAAGGAAAATAAAAGTAGTCATTGCATTTTTTATTTGGCTATAACATATATAAAAGTAAAGTAATTTTTGTAGTTGAGGATTTGACAATAACCTTTACGTTATATATTGATCCTTAAAAAGAAAATAAATAAAGGAAGGAAACCTTCTCAGAGTGGTATGCATCATACAATACTAGAATGCTTCTACATTTCATAATAAATGGGTATTTTAAATTTTTTATTTTTATTCAAAATAAATGATATTTTTAATTTATTATTTTTATTTAAAATAAATGGTGTTTCAAAAAATTAAAAAAGATATTAATTAGTTTTTTTTTTCAAATTCACTCCTATTTAAATGGGTGAATTTTTATGTAATTAAGAAACTATATTAAACACTCCCTCCATTCACTTTTATTTGTCCATAATAGACTTTGCACTTTCTTTTAAAAAAGAATAAAAGATGTGCATATTTTAGTATAATAACCGTGATAGTTAGCATTTCAAAAGATCTTGAAAAATTATTTGAAAAAGTAGTAGTTAATATTAAAGGTAAATAAATACAGTCTTTTTCTTGTTATACTAAAGTCAAAAAGTAAAAGTAAAAACTTATTTTAGTATAGTGAAAAAGTAAAAATGAACAAAGAGAATATACTATTTAATTCTTTCTTTCTAAAAATAAAATTTTTTTAAAGAAGGTGTACAAAATAAAAACACCACTTAACTATAAAATAAAGGGAGTAATAGTTATGAGTTTAGTTTCTATCACATTCAATAGTAATAATACCGACTTAATTATACAATTAAATAGTTTAACATAAAAGAATTAAAAGATAAATCCTAACAAGTGCAGGATATAAAAGATGTGCGTAACTTAAATTAAGTACTCCACTCATGTCAAAGGAAAAAAGAGAAAATTAATCCTGCAATTAATTGACCTCCATCAATGTCATCCTTGTTGAACTTGGCTTTTCTCCTGTAAAATGTATTACTATAAACATTTTGATAAATTGTAAAGTAAAATAAAAGAACTACCGATTGGAAATTGTAAACTTAATTAGTCATAGATTAGTTCTATTTATTAAAAAAGTGAAGAATTAATTAATTAATTAAATTGTATAAATTAGCAAAGCTCACAAGTTACAATTTCACATACCTTTTGTTTGGATTGTTGATATCTATGGAGTTCCATCCTTGATCGGCAAACATATTTTGTACTTTCCTCAATGTAATACAACAAGAAATTATATGTGTGTGTGTGTGTGTGTGTATATATATATATATATATATATATATATATATATATAATTATAATTAATCAAAACATCATGAATATTTTGACTGAACTAATAATTGATGATACGATTTGAGGCTTATATATATATTGAATATTAAATAATAATAATTTAAAAAATTAAGATAGAATTTGATTACAATAATCTAATAGTCTAATGTGTATCAAAACTTCTAATGATTCTATACTAAATCAAAACATTGATTATTTATAAGACTAGATAAAAATTAGTGCATTTAAAATTTAAAACATATATCCAAGATTATCAAAGTAATTGAATATTTTATGATAAATAGAGAAAATTAATTATTAATTTACCGCATCTTTGTGGCCTAACCTGTATCCTTTCACTCTAACACGAATTTCAGATGTCCAATCATCAGGAAAGATTAAATCTTTAGTATTAATCCTTTCACGTTTGCTCTCTGATTTTCCTCTAGCTCTTATGGAGGATGAGTAGCGCTTCTATGAGCCCTCTTAGGGTTAGCTCTTCTTGCAACCGATGACTCATTAGTAGATTCGATAGCAGAAACTTCTCTCTTTTTCCTTATAACCTCATCATCAATTTTCGAGTCAAGAAAATTTATCTCACTTTTTTGAATTTTTACACCATTTTCTTACTTGAGCACATCATCATCATCATTGATTTATTTATGATGTTTCTGATCAATCATAATAAATTGATCAACATCAGTCTTCAAATCAGTGTCACATTTCTTCACATCTTTATCACTTTCTTCTATGGTGATTTTTTGAGTATCCGGAACAACTTCTTTTTGCTCGTCCTGATCAATCATAGGAATTGACTGTTTATCATCAGCTTTGTGAATTTGATCAGTTGAAATCTTGCGATGGTCTCATTCATCACCATCAAAAAGTATTTCAAAGTTCATAGAATATATTATCATAAGTATCCATCATTTTTTGATTAGTTAATAGATATAAGGTCAAGAAGAAAATAAAAAAAAGAGTAGAAAAAGATGGAGAAATATTTTTTCGATACAAATTGAAGATGTCTAAGAGTGATTTTGTGGAGTTTTTGAGTATATATGAGATGATGCAATGTTACGTTTTTACTTCTATCCAAAATAATCACATCAATGATGCTATTTAAACATGTAAGTGATCCCTCACAATTTTTTTTTAAAATTTAGTCCTTTTTAAAAGTTTTATTAAATTATTTTAAGATTAAGAAGACCAGGGAATAATGATTAAGATAAAGACTCTTATTACCATCTTGTATATTGAGAAAAATCACCATACATCGGCTTCTTTTTTCTACTGTATTTGCTATGCAATGAAGATTGTGGAAATCAATATTTTCTACCAAGGAGTATTTATTGTAGTTGAATCTTCTATATCATTCCTAAATCTAAAATAAAGAACGACAGGAAGAATAGTTAATTGTGGTATGCATTCCGACTGTTAAGCACGTATTTATGATTATGTTTATTTTTATCGTTTAATTATCAATTAAAATTTTTATTAAATCGTGATATTTATTTGTCATTTGTTAAATAACCTAATTTTTAAAAGTGATGATTGTAATTATAAGCAACTGGTGATGTTCTTTTATGTCTTTTTTATGTTTATCAATTTAAGGGGTTTTAATGATTGCATTATCACTGAAATAAGAAATAAAAAATAATAAAAGTTGATTTTTTTCTAGTTGGGGAAGGGGCAGAGAGGATATAATGCTATATATAGTTTTTGTATATACTTAATTATGTTTTCCCCATTTCACGATCTGAATGGCTGGCTCGTGCGAGCATCTACATCGACATTAGCTCGATAGGAGAACCCTTTTTTAAACCAACGCATAAAATAAAATAATTTAAATACTCATTATCTTGCATGATAAAATATGTTGCTAGAATTATAAGAAATCTTTTCTTCTAAACCATGACCTCCCAAGACCTAGTCTAGACAGGTACAAGAGCACTACCAGAAAACTTGACAAAATAAAATGACACAGCTTCGTCTGCGAAAAAATTATGAAATTTGAGGCTGAGTACTCCACGTCAATCATGACACTTCAAACCTGCCACATCCTACACCAGAAAGGTGTAGCAAGGTAGTATCAATATACCACACATACAAATAGGCATCATTAGCAGACTACGATTAGTTCACATAACTACATATAATTTAACATGCAATCGAATTAATAAATGTAACAACGACTGCAAATTATATTTATAACCCCACAAGTTCATTTACCACTTTATTTGCTTACCATAATTCATCAATATTCGAGAATCTACCATACCACTCTAGCCCTTATTCTGAATCTTTTTCTCTTTCTTTCACCTTGCTGTTGTGGATACCTTGACCGCTACAGCGATCTCGCTACAAGTGATTTACCCGCTGCAGCGGCACCCTAGTTAGGCAGTTGTCGGTTTCACTAGTCTTCTCATCTATTAACCCGCCATACAAACCTTGTAGCATGTATACCCCATTTACCCTTCCATTATCACAAGTTAAGCCCGTATTCATTATTTAATGACCTATTATTTGACCCCCATGATTAACTCTCCCTCTTTAATTTAGTTTCTACTCTCTTGTATATATGATAATAATAAGGCTAGACCAAAGATCTCCTAGTAATTCATTATAATTGATAACTCAGTTGCGTTACCTTCTTTAACACACACAACAACATTAATCAAGCATTCAATCACAATACAAATTAAATAGCTCAAGTACACATAAGGAAAGAATCAAAATATACTTATGGGGTTAAGTACTCCACAACTAAAGTACATGTACATACCTGTCTCCTTTGAATTCCATACGACGTCTCTACACCATAATAATATCATGTAGTGTCTTACCTGTACCGTATCATAATATTTACACCCCAACTGTGTCTCTAACATTATACTCGAATCACGATGGTATATCTTTTATCACACTTGTATATCTTTACATGTTGTCATCGCAGCCCTATGTATATAGCCAGTTTGGCTAAAATAAAAAATTTATGTGTGTGTGCTATTGCATATATTTGAAATCATTTATGACGTAATCAAATTTAAAACACAGAAATTTTTGAGGAAGATTTAGTTATGGTACGCACCTTGACTGTTAAGTCTGTTTTTATGGTTATATTTATTCTTGTCATTTAATTGTCGATTAAAAATTCTCAATTTTAAAATGTGACTATTATAATAATAAATAATGAATGATATTTATTTTATGTTTGTTTCATTATGTTTAGCAATTTGATAGGTTTTAAAAATATATATCACTAAAACTTGAAAATAAGAAAAATAAAAGTAGACATTGCATTTTTTCTTTGGCTATAACGTATATAAAAGTACGGTCATTTTGTTGTAATTGATGATCTGATAATAACCCTTACCTTATATATTGATCCTCAAAAAGAAAATACATAAAGGAAGGAAACCACCTCAGAGTGGTATGCGTCATACAGTACTAGAATACTTATCCACTTCATAATAAATGTATTTTTATTTTTTTATTTTGATTCAAAATAAATGGTGTTTTAAATTTTTTATTTTGATTCAAAATAAATCGTGTTTCACATAATAAAAAAAATATATTAATTATTTTTCTCAAATTCACTACTATTTAAATAAGTGGATTTTTATGTAATTAAGGAACTATATTAAATACTCCCTCCATTCACTTTAATTTGTCCATCATGGACTTTGTACTTTCTTTCAAAATAAAATAAAAGAACCTCATATTTTAGTAAAATACTTGTGACAGTTAGCATTTCAAAAGATTTTGAAAAATTATTTGGAAAAGTAGTAGTTAATATTAAAGATAAAAAAACATACTATCTTTTTCTTGATATACTAAAGCAAAAAAGTAAAAGTGAAAACTTATTTTAATATAGTGAAAAAGTAAAAATGAACAGAGAGATTAAGTACTATTTAATTCTTTCTTTCTAAAACTAAACAAAATATATAAAGAAGGTGCAAAAAATAAAAACACCACTTAAATATAAAATAAAGGGAGTAGTAATTATGAGATTAGTTTCTATCATACTCAATAATAATAATACTGACTTAATTATACAATTAGTTAGTTCAATATAAAAGAAATAAAAGATAAATCTTCATAAATGCAAGATATAAAAGATATACACAACTTAAATTATGGACTCAACACATGTCAAAAAAGAAAAAAGAAAAAAGAAAAAATTACTCTTGCAATTATTTGACCTCCATGGATCTCACATGAACAGGGCTTTCCTCCTGCAAAATGTATGAATATTAACACTTTGATAAAATTGGAAAGTAAAAGAAAAGAACTATCGATTGGAAATGGTAAACTTAATTAGTCATAGATCAGTTCTATTTATTAAAAAGCAAAAAATTAATTAAATAAATAAATTATATAAATTAGCATAGCTCACAAGTTATAATTTCACATACCTTTTGTTGGATTGTTGATATCTGCGGAGTTCCATCCTTGATCGACAAACATGTTTTGTATTTTCCTGAATGTCATACTACAAGAAGTTTTATATATATATATGTATGTATATATGTATGTATGTATATCAAAACATCATGAATATTTTGCCTGATCCAATAATTAATGATACGATTTGAGGCGTATATATGTATATTGAATATTAAGTAATAATAATTAAAAAAATTAAAGATAGAATTTGATTACAATAATCTAATAGTCATAATGTATATCAAAACTTCTGATGATTCTACAGTAAAATCAAACCATTCATTATCTATAAAACCAGATAAAAATTAGTGCATTTAAAATTTAAAGTATAAGTAATTGAATGTTTTATGATAAGTAGAGAAAATTAATTATTAATTTACCGTATTTTTGTGGTCAGGCCTATTTTCTTTTACTCTAACACTAATTTCAGTTGTCCAGTCATCAGGTAAGAAGAATCTTTAGCATTAATCCTTTCACGTTTGCTCTCTTCCACTAATTAGCTCTTGTGGAGGTTCAGTAGCGCTTCTATGAGCCCTCCTAGGGTTTGTTCTTCTTGCAACCAATGGATCATTAGTAGATTTGATAGAAGAAGCTTCTCTCTTTTTCTTTATAATGTCATCATCCATTTTCGAGTCAAGTAAAATTATCTCACTTTTTTGGATTTGTACATCAATTTCTTGCTTGACCACATCATCGTCATCACTGACTTTTTTATGATGTTTCTGATCAATCATTACAAATCGATCAACATCAGTCTTCAGATCTGTGCCACCTTTCTTCACTTCTCTATCACTTTCTTCTACTGCAATTTTTTGAGCATCAAGAACAACTTCTTTCTGCTCGTCCTGATCAGTCATAGGAATTGACTGTTTATCATCAGCTTTGTGAATTTGATAAGTTGAAATCTTGCGATGGTCCCATTCATCACCATCAAAAAGTGGTTCAAGTTTAGAGAATATATCATCATAAGTATCCATCACCTTTTGATTAGTTAGATAGATAGAAGGCCAAGAAGAAAATAAAAAGAGAGAGAGTAGAAGAATATGGAGAATTTTTTTTGATACAAATTGAAGATGTGTGAGAGTGATTTTGTGGAGTTTTTGAGTATATATGATATGATGATACTATTACTTTTTTACTTCTGTCCAAAATACTCACATGAATGATGCTATTTAAACATGTAAGTGATCCCTCACAATTTTTTTTTTTACATTTTAGTCCTTTTTAACATTTTTATTAAATTATTTTATGATTAAGAAGACGGGAGAGTAACAATTAAGATAAAGACTCTTATTGTTATTTTTCATATTGAGAAGAATCACCATATATCGGCTTGTCTTTTTTCTACTACATTTGCAATGCAAGTGAAAATTAATATTTTCTGCCAAGAAATATTTTTTGTAGTTGAATCTTTTATCGTTTCCAAATCTAATATACGAAAGTCAGGAAGAATAGTTAATTGTGGTACGCGTTCTGACAGTTAAGTACATTATTATGATTATGTTGTTTAGTTATCAATTGAAAAATTTACTAAATCGTGGTATTTACTTGTCGTTTATTAAATAACCTTATTTTTGAAAGTGATGATTGTAATTATATTCAAATGGTGATTTTCTTTTATGTCTGCTTTATGTCTATCAATTTAAGAGGTTTTAATGATTGCATTATCACTAAAATAAGAAATAAAAAATAATAAAGATTGATATTTTTGGGTTGGGGAGGGGGGAGGGGGATATAATGCTATATATAGTTTTTGTATATATTAAGTTATGTTTTTTCCATTTCACGATCCGAATGGGCCAGTCGTGCGAGCACCTGCATCGACATTAGCTCGATAGGAGAACCCTTTTTAAACCAACACATAAAATAAAATAATTTAAATACTCATTGGCTTTCATGATAAAAAATATTGCTAGAATTATAGTAAATCTTATCTTCCGAACCATGACTCCCCAAGACCTAGTTTATACAGGTACAAGAGCTCTACCAGAATACTTGACAAAGTATAATGACACAACTTCATTTGCCAAAAAAAGTTACGAAAGTTGAGGCTGAGTACTCCACGTCAATCAAGAAACTTCAAACCAACCATAACCTATACCAAAAATGTGTAACAAGGTAGTATCAGTACACCATACATACCGATAGACATCATTGACAGACTAAGATTAGTTCACGTAACTGCATATAATTTAACATACAATCAAATTAATAAATGTAAGAATGACTGCAAATTATATTTATAACCCCACAAGTTCATTTATCACTTTATTTTGATTACCATAATTCATCGATATTCGAGCATCTACCCTACCATTATAGCCCTCATTCCAAATCTTATTTTGTTTCTCTCACCTTAATGTAGCGGATAACTTGACCACTACAGTGATCTCACTACAACGGTGATTTGCCCGCTGTAGCGCCACCCTAGTTAGGCAGTAGCTGATCTCACTGATCCTCTCCTCTATTAACTCTCCATATAAACCTTGTAGCACATCTACCCCATTTCTCCTTCCATTATCACAAATTAAGCCCGTATTCATTATTTAATGATCTATTATTTGACCCGCATGATTAACTCACCCTCTTTAGTTTCGTTTCTACTCCCTTGTCTATATGATAATAATAAGGCTAGACCAAAGATCTCCTAGTAATTCACTACCATTTATAACTCAGTTGCGTTACCTTCTATAACCCACACAACCACATTGATCAAACATTCAATCACAATACAAATTAAATAGCTCAAGTACACATAAGGAAAGCATCAAACCATACCGATGGAGTTAAGTCCTCCACAATTAAAGTAACATGTACATACCTGTCTCTTCTGAATTCCACACGACGTCTCTACACCATAATAATATCATATAGTGTCTTACTTGTACAGTATCATAATATTTATACCCCAACTGAGTCTGTCTCATTATACTCAAATCATGATGGTATATCTTGTATCACACTTATATATCTGTACATCTTGTCATCGCTGTCGTATGTATATAACCAATTTGGCTAAAAGAAATTTATGTATGTGTACGCGTATATATTTAAAATCATTTATGACATAATCAAATCTAAAACATGGAAATTTTTGAAGAAGAGTTAGTTATGGTATGCGCCCTGACTTTTAATTCTGTTTTTAGGATTATATTGATTCTTGTCATTTAATTATCGATTAAAACTTTTTCTAAATTGTGATGTTTACTTATTTTTTGTTGAATAACTCAATTTTAAAATGTGATTATTATAATAATAAATAATGAATAATATTTTTTTTTATGTTTCTTTCACTATGTTTATCAATTTACTATGTTTTAAAAATATATATCACTAAAAATTTAAAATAAGAAAAATAAAAGTAGATATTGCAGTTTTTGTTTGGCTATGACATATATAAAAGTAAAATTATTTTGTAGTTGAGGATTTAACAATAACCTTTACCTTATATATTGATCCTCAAAATACATAAAGGAAGGAAACCTCCTCAGAGTGTTATGCATCATACAATACTAGAATACTTCTGCATTTCATATTAAATGGTATTTTAATTTTTTTTTATTTTGATTCAAAATAAATGATATTTTTAATTTATTATTTTGATTCAAAATAAATGATGTTTCACAAAATCAAAAAACATATTAATTAGTTTTTTTTTCAAATTCACTCCTATTTAAATGAATGGATTTTTATGTAACTAAGGAACTGTATTAAATACTCCCTCCATTCACTTTTATTTGTCCATAATGGACTTTGCACTTTCTTTAAAAAAAAGAATAAAGAACTGCATATTTTAATATAATACTGATGACAATTAGCATTTCAAAAGATCTTGAAAAATTATTTGAAAAGTAGCAGTTAATAATAAAGGTTAAAAAATATTGTCTTTTTCTTGATATACTAAAGTGAAAAAATAAAAGTGAAAACTTATTTAGTATAATGAAAAAGTATAAATGAACAAAGATAATATACTATTTAATTCTTTCTTTCTAAAAATAAACAAAAATTTTAAAGGAGGTGTACAAAATAAAAACACCACTTAATTGTAAAATAAAGGGAGTTGTAATTATGAGTTTAGTTTCTATCACATTCAATAGTAATAATACTGACTTAATTATACAATTAACTAGTTCAATGTAAAAGAAATAAAAGATAAATCCTCATAAGTACAGGATATAAAAGATGTACACAACTTAAATTAAGTACTCAACTGATGTCAAAGAAAAAAAGAGAAAATTACTCCTGCAATTACTTGACCTCCTTTGATATCATCCTTGTTGAACTTGGCTTTTATCCTGCAAAATGTATTAATATAAACACTTTTATAAATTGTAAAGTAAAAAAAAAGAACTCGATTGGAAATTGTGAACTTAATTAGTCATAGATTAGTTCTATTTATTAAAAAAGTGAAGAATTAATTAATTAAATTGTATAAATTAGCAAAGCTCACAAGTTACAATTTCACATACCTTTTGTTTGGATTGTTGATATCTATGGAGTTCCATCCTTGATCGGCAAACATGTTTTATACTTTCTTCAATATAATACTACAAGAAATTATATATATATATATATATATATAATCAAAACTTCATGAATATTTTGACTGATATAATAATTGATGATAAGATCTGAGGCTTTTATACATACATACATATATATATACATACATATATATACATATATATATATATATATATATATATATATATATACATACATATATATATATATATATATATATATATATATATTGAATATTAAATAATAATAATTGAAAAAAATTAAAGATAGAATTTGATTACAATTATCTAAGTCTAATGTGTATCAAAACTTCTGATGATTTTGCACTAAAATCAAACCATTGATTATTTATAAGACTAGATAAAAATTAGTGCATTTAAAATTTAAAACATATATCCAAGATTATCAAAGTAATTTAATATTTTATGATAAGTAGAGAAAATTAATTATTAATTTACGATATCTTTGTGGCTAGAACTGCTTCCTTTTACTCTAACACAAATTGCAGTTGCCCAGCCATCAGGTAAGATGAAATCTTTAGCATTAATTCTTTCACGCTTGCTCTCTGATTTTCCTCTAATTAGCTCTTGTGGAGGATCAGTAGCGCTTCTATGAGCCCTCCTAGGGTTAGTTCTTCTTGCAACCAATGGCTCATTAGTAGATTCAATAGCAGAGGCTTCTCTCTTTTTCTTTCTAACCTCATCATCCATTTTTGAGTCAAGCAAACTTATCTCACTTTTTTGGATTTCTACATCAATTTCTCGATTGACCACATCATCATCATCACTGATTTTTTATGACGTTTCTAATCAATCATAACAAATTAATCAACATCAGTCTTCAGATCTGTGTCACCTTTCTTCACTTCTTTATCACTTAATTCTATGGCGATTTTTTAAGCATCTGGAACAACTTTTTTCTGCTCGTCCTGATCAGTCATAGGAAGACCGTTTTTTATCAACTTTGTGAATTTGATCAGTTGAAATCTTGCGATGGTCCCATTCATCACCATCAAAAAGTGGTTCAAGTTCATAGAGTATATCATCATAAGTATCCATCACTTTTTGATTAGTTAGATATATATAAGGTCAAGAAGAAAATAGAAAAAGAGAGAGTAGAAAAAAATGGAGAAAGTTTTTACGATACATACTGAATATGTGTGGGAGTGGTTTTGTAGAGTTTTTGAGTATATAATATGATGACACTGTTACTTTTTTACTTCTGTCCATAATAATCACATGAATGATGCTATTTAAACATGTAAGTGATCCCTCACATTTTTTATTTTTTACATTTTAGTCCTTTTAAAATCTTTTATTAAATTATTTTAAGATTAAGAAGACCGGGGAGTAGCAATTAATATATGAATATATCAATATATAAAGGAAGCTTAGAGGCATGCTGATGTGGCATGCCTCTAAGGCTTCCATTTTTATATTTCTTTTTTCGTGCTTTTTTTTTGACAATTTTCTCATTTTTAAAATTATTTTATTAACTCATTATTTGATTGTTGTTGTTATTTAATGTTGTCTAATTAAATGATTTAATCTAATAAGAATCTATATCATCTTATTATATAAGCGAGAAGTCAAAAAGTGAAAAGTTAAAATACTTATTTTTTCCTCCACTAAATTAAAATATAATTAAGCACATAATTAAATATTAATATTTTATCATATCATATTATATTTATATATTTATTAACACATAATTGAAAAGCCAAAAAGTGAAAAGTTAAAATAAATAAACAAGTAATAATAAATAAATATAAACAATAAATATAAATAATAAATATATATAATAATTAATTAATTAATAATAAATAAATAATAATTTTAATACTATATAAGTGAAAATTCAAAAAGTGAAAAATTAAAATACTAAAATAACCTTCGAACATTGAAAGAGTAATATACCCTTCAAATCATATTTACCTATCAAATATTGAACGACCATTTTGCCCTTCAATCTAAAACTATTTCTATAATATTTTATATATATATATATAATATTTTATATATATATATATATATATATAGGAGGTTATAGGTGTTACACCCCGTAGAATTCCCGGCACTTAGATGACCTATTCCCACGTTGGTTAAGCATATTTGAAGGCCATACGTGCTGGGGAGAGGCCCGGGAAAAGATCGGACGAGAAACCCGTCGAACCATCGCGGGAGGAGCCGAGGCAGAGCCCCTCCGCGATGGCAGCGTGTCACGGAGGTGAGGCCTCCGCGATGGCTCCGTGACACGTTGCCCAAGTTCAGGCCCAAGTATATAAAGCCCCCACTTCGATTTAAAATCATTCAACACTTTATAAATTTCCAGAATACGCAGTAAGCAGAGGAAGACGAAGGAAATTATATATTTTCGTCCGATTACGCTGCCAAACGCTGCCCAAACTCAAATTAATCCTAGATATCAAAGTATTTAGCAGCAGAGAGCATTTCTACGGATTTAGTTTCGTGAAATACGACCGACGAATCGGCGAGCCACCGAACTAAGGTAAGTAGAATTGCTCTAAATTAATGTCTATGTGTTCCTAGCTGAGAAGTGAATACTTTTCCCTTCTGGGCCGCTAAAAAATAGCGAGTTTTCGACCGTCTTTCGATAAGCCTAAGTTTAGGCTATAATCTATATCGAAAGTGACGTTGCTCTTTACAATAAAGCTGTATTTAGTATTAATTGACGTATTTATGAATGCAGTTGGGAGAAAATAGTTGAAGTACCGGCCGAGCCTCGTCCGAAGGACGAATAGTTCAAAGATAAGGTATGTAAAGTTAGTTTCCTCAGTATGTGATGTAATACGAAATGTTAAGACATTGTTGTATTCAGTTGAAACCTCGCGAAGTAACGCAGCACCCATAAAGCATCTCAGAAACATAATAGCAGACTAAAATGAAGTTTAGAAAGCATGTTATAAATATGAAATCATGTTAATACAGATACTCAGTAAACAGTATAGTTTCAGCAGAAACACTACTTTGTATAGCATTTGCCCTAGTGCAGTTTAGGAGGAGACTATATTCATATATATATATATATATATATATATATATATATATATATATATATATATTTACCAGCCTCAGCATGTATCGAATACGTACAGGTTATTATTATTAGTTCAGCATGTAATGTAAACAACACCTTACCCCTCTTAGCCTCAGCATGTGAGATACACAGACAACATTACTAGTTGAGACCGTTGTATTGTTTGGGGTTGGACTACCCAGCATCCACGACCGCCTAGGGTTAATAGCTGTATCGACTCGTCCGCCAGAGGACGAGGATACGTCACTCTACGGAGTGGCATGCCGTCCCGCCAGGGGACGAAGATGGGATGCCAGTTTTCCCCATATTTGTGCCTTGATCGGCCCTTACACACCCCAGTCGAGCGGATACGCCCGGGTGCAGATTCAGGAGTCCTCCGGACTCAGATGCAGTTATAGTCAGGGGCTCAGCGAGCCCAAGTGCATACCCAGGGGACCGGCGGGATGCTTGCAGCCATTGTAGGAGATGGGATGACCGGGGTAGGGGTATAGATTCTGTGTTGATTGTACCTCCCGGCTTATGGGGGCCGGGTAAGGTTGTGTATGCCATGTTATGTTATGTATGTTATGCTATATTACATTAGATACGAGAAGATTAGTAGTAGGATGATACGTCTCCAGGTATGATTCCTACTCCCTTCAGTATGATTAAGAACAGGTATGATCTACACCATCAGATAGTTAATCTGGTTCTTCTTATTTCAGTTTCGTCAGTTATGTTATTGATTTCAGGTGTCTCTTTCAGTTATTGCTTTACATACTCAGTACCAGCGGTACTGACGCCCGGTGGGGCGCTGCATTACTTGCCTGCAGGTACCCATAGACGAGTAGGCGATACTATGTGATCCCCATCAGCGGTCGAGTATTCAGCTCCTGTCATCCGGAGACTGAATTTCTAGAGGTGTAGTTCAGTTCCTTTTGTTGTACAGTACGGGTAGGTCGGGGCCTTGTCCCGATCATTTCTATTATTCTTCCTAGAGGCTTGCAGTCTGTATATATTCCCTGTGGTCAGATGAGCCGGTCGTGAGAGGCCGTGCAGTTGTATAGTTGTTAGCATTCCTTCTCTCTATTGTGATGGTCGTGTGGGGCCATAGTTGTCAGTAGTGGTGACCTTGCCGGTCATGTAGCTTTTTAATACGTTATGATTGAGTTGCAGATAACTAGACAGCATGGTGGCCTTGTCGGCCCGCATAGGTTCCCCTGAATTGAGATATTTCTGGTCAGCTGTTAGTACAGGTACAAAAGGCTATAGCCCAATGGGTCGGGGGCTGTGTTTACAACCGTTATATAGCCCTTTGTTTCCAGAAATGTGAGTCAGAGCCAGCCAGGCACCAGATGTGCCCAGGCTTAACAGTCCAGCAGGTCAGGTCCTAGTAGGGCACCTGGTGCCGGTCATACCCCCCTAGGCGGGGTGTGACAAACTTGGTATCAGAGCAGGTTGTATCCAAGGGAGTCTGCAAGCCGTGCTAAGCAGAGTCTTGTCCATGGATGTGTTGTGCACCACATACTATGGATAGGAGGCTGCAAGGCATGATAGGATGGTTGCCTTTTGTTCTTATTCAGTCGTGCTATAGAGCGGTACAGTATAGGGTTGAGTCCCTAAAAGCTTACCATATTCTTTGGTTACAGATAATGTCAGACCAGCGATATCCTACCACAGGTCGGAGCTTAGACATTGCAGCAGGAGAAGGCACCAGCAGGATGCCTCCCCCTCATTTGGAGACAGTCCGACCAGAGGGCACTACAGAGGCATCATCCCAGCCTCCTCAGCAGTCTCCACCACGTCAGGATCCACTTGGGGCGACACTACCTTCAGCAGCCCCTATATTGACTCCTTCCGACCAGGAGGTTAGGAGTGCGGTAGTTATGTTAGCACAGATGATGGCTGCTCAGCGTCAGCAAATGCCATCCACAGTTGCAGAATCATCAGGAGGGCCCGGTAGTTCGAGGGTCCGAGAGTTCTTAGCCCTGAATCCCCCACAGTTCACAGGCACGGACTGAACAGAGGACCCCCAAGATTTTCTGGATCAGATGCATAGAATCTTCAGGGTTATGCATGCTATGCCTACTGAGTCAGTTGAATTGGCAGAATTCCAATTATGGGATATTGCGGTGTTATGGTATGAAAGCTGGGAGAGGTCCCGAGGGAGAGATGTTTCCCCTCCCACCTGGTCCAGCTTTTCAGGAGCCTTTCTGGATCATTATTTGCCGCGGGAGATTCGACAGGCCCGGGTAGACCAGTTCCTACATCTAGAATAGGGGGCCATGAGTGTTCGGGAATATTCCTTGCAGTTTGAGTCCTTAGCCCGATATGCACCGGCCTTCGTTGATACCATGGCATCCAGAGTGCATTGCTTTATTACGGGGTTGAATCCAGAATATGTTGAGATTTGCACTACAGCCACACTGCGAGAGGACATGGACATTGCTCGAATTCAGGCATTTGCCCAGAATATTGAGGGCATCAGACAGCGACAACGAGAGGTCAGAAGGGTTAATCAGGAACAGCGTCGCCGGGACAGGCCAGTTGAGTTACAGAGAGAGGCCCGGGGAGGACCCAGGCCCCGATTGTCAGACAGGCCGCCCAGGCCCCCGCCTCCGCCACAGTCACAGGGGGGTAGATTCAGCTGCAGGGGGCAGTCAGAGACTGGTAGAGGCTCGTAGATGGCAGATTCACCATCACATAGGAGGGCAGAGCAGAGTAGGTATACCCTACCACTTTGCCCTATATGCAATCGACGCCATCCTAGAGCATGCAGATATGGCTCCACCGCATGTTATAATTGTGGCCAAGAAGGCCATTTGATGAAAGATTGCCCAGCCAGAGGTCGAGAGGACCGCGATAGACAGGATAGGATATCAGCAGGGTCACGAGCCATAGCATCCTCGACTGGGAGCAGGCCCTCAGGTTCAGCAGGCAGGGGTCGGGGCAGATCAGGGGCCTCCAGTACAGGTGCAGGCCCAAGCCGCACATATGCCTTACCAGGGAGGCAAGATTCAGAAGCGTCGCCTGATGTTGTGACAGGTATGCTAACTATCTGCTCACACCCTGCTTATGTGTTAATTGATCCCGGGTCTACTTTGTCCTATATTACTCTATTTGTGGCACGAAAGTTTAGTATTGTACCAGAATCATTACATCAGCCCTTCTAGTATCTACGCCCGTCGGTGACTATCACAGCTAGCCGAATCTACCGCGGGTGTACAGTAGAGATTGCTGACCGTCAGACCACAGTAGATCTGGTCGAGTTAGAAATGATAGACTTCGATGCCATAATGGGTATGGACTGGTTAGTACCATGCTTTTCCAATGTTGAATGTTGGACCAACACGGTCCGATTCCACTTCCCAGGAGAAGTAGTACGGGAGTGGAAGGGCAGCACCGCTACGCCAAAAGGTAGGTTTATTTCCTACCTTCAGGCGAGGAAGTTGATATCCAAGGGATGCATTTATCATCTGGTCAAAGTTCAGGATATCCAAGCAGAATCTCCGACACTCCAGTCTGTCCCAGTGGTGAATGAATTCCCAGATGTATTTCCTGATGAGTTACCTGGTATTCCCCCAGAAAGGGAAATAGACTTTGCTATCGACTTGTTACCAGGCACGCAGCCAATATCAATACCTCCTTATCGTATGGCTCCTGCAGAACTCAGAGAATTAAAGGAGCAGTTGAAAGATTTGTTAGATAAAGGTTTTATCAGGCCGAGTACTTCACCATGGGGTGCGCCAGTTTTATTCGTGAGGAAGAAAGATGGCTCGCTCCGAATGTGCATAGATTATCGGCAGCTAAATAAAGTTACAGTAAAGAACAAGTATCCGCTCCCCAGAATTGATGACTTATTCGATCAGTTGCAGGGAGCCATATACTTTTCTAAAATTGACTTGCGGTCCGGATATCACCAGGTCCGAGTACGTGAGAGAGATATTCCTGAGACAGCGTTCAGGACCCGATATGGACATTTTGAATTTCTAGTTATGTCCTTCGGGTTAACGAATGCCCCAGCAGTCTTTATGGACCTGATGAACAGTATTTTCAGACCTTTCCTGGACTTGTTCGTGATAGTATTCATTGATGACATTCTGGGGTATTCCTGTTCTGAAACAGATCACCGAACTCATTTGCGGACAGTGTTCCAGATTCTCAGGGACCGCCAGTTGTATGCTAAATTTTCGAAGTGTGAATTCTGGCTTAACTCAGTGGCCTTTTTAGGGCATATTGTCTCAGATGCTGGTATACAGGTAGACAAGCAGAAGATAGAAGCAGTTAAGTCATGGCCTAGGCCTACTACCCCGACGGAAGTTCGTAGCTTTCTAGGGTTGGCAGGATATTACAAGAGATTCGTTGAAGGGTTATCGACTATTGCGGCACCTCTGACCAAATTAACACAGAAAGCAGCAAAATTTCAGTGGACAGAGGCATGCGAGCAGAGTTTCTAGGAATTGAAAGACAGATTAACCTCCGCCCCAGTGTTAGCATTGTCGGAAGGCACAGAAGGTTATTCAGTCTATTGTGATGCGTCAGGTGTTGGGTTAGGTTGTGTGTTGATGCAACATGGTAGAGTAATTGCATATGCTTCCAGACAGCTGAGGAAACACGAAAAGAATTATCCTACCCATGACCTGGAATTGGCCGCAGTAATCCACGCGTTAAAGATGTGGAGGCATTACCTGTACGGGGTTCATGTTGATATTTATACCGATCACAAGAGATTACAGTACATTTTTACTCAGAGCGAGTTAAATTTGCGGCAACGCTGCTGGTTAGAATTGTTGAAGGATTATGATGTGAACATCCTGTATCATCCGGGAAAAGCCAATGTTGTGGCAGATGCCCTGAGCCATAAGTCAATGGGGAGTTTAGCGTATTTGAGATCTGAGAAGCAGAAGTTAGCCAAAGAAATTCATCAGTTAGCTGGTCTAGCCGCCCGAGTAATGGAAACAGAAAATAATGGAGCAGTAATTCAGAATTCTGCGGTGTCATCATTAGTTACAGAGGTAAAAGAACGACAGTACGAGGATTCCGATTTAGTCCAGCTCAGAGATAGAGTTCAGAAGGGTAAGGATCCAGATTTTCAGATAACCGAGGATAATGTGCTACGTTGTAAGGGCCGCCTCTGTGTCCCGAATGTTTCAGGGCTTCGCGGATGAATCATGCATGAAGTACATTATGCTCGCTATTCCCTTCATCTAGGGGCGACGAAAATGTACCACGATATCAGAGACATCTACTGGTGGCCAGGTATGAAAGCTGAGATAGCTGAATTTGTATCTAGATGTTCTAATTGTCAGCAGGTAAAAGCCGAGCATCAGAAATCGGGCGGTTTGACGCAAGAGATAACGGTACCTATGTGGAAATGGGAAGCAATAAACATGGATTTTGTAACAGGGTTACCCCGTACTAGACACAGAAATGATTCCATTTGGGTAATAGTTGATAGGCTGACAAAATCAGCTCATTTCCTGCCAGTGAGGGCTACCTTCTCAGCTGAGGATTATGCCAAATTATATATCAGAGAAATAGTTAGATTGCATGGAGTGCCAGTATCTATTATTTCAGATAGGGGAGCACAGTTTACAGCTAGATTCTGGCAGTCGTTTCAGAAAGGTTTGGGGACGCAGGTTAACTTGAGCACAGCATTCCATCCTCAAACAGATGGGCAGGCGGAACGTACAATTCAGACGCTCGAAGATATGCTACGAGCGTGTGTGTTAGATTTTGGGGGTAGCTGGGATGAACATCTTTCGTTAATTGAATTTGCTTATAATAACAACTACCATTCAGCTATTCAGATGGCGCCTTTCGAGGCATTATACGGGCAAAAATGTAGATCGCCGGTGGGCTGGTTTGAGATAGGAGAATCAGCATTAGTTGGCCCAGACATTGTTCGGCAGTCCGAGGAAAAGATAAAGCTTATCCGAGAACGTTTACTGACCGCTCAGAGCCGCCAGAAGTCCTATGCAGATATGCGGCGCAGAAATCTAGAATTTGCGGTGAATTACTGGGTATACCTGAAAGTGTCCCCGATGAAAGGAGTAATGAGATTTGGTAAGAAAGGCAAGCTTAGCCCAAGATTTATTGGGCCATATCAGATTCGGCGAAGAATAGGCCGAGTTGCATACGAGTTGAACTTGCCACTAGAATTAGCATTTGTTCACCCAGTATTCCATGTTTCTATGCTAAGGAAGCTCGTAGGGGACCCTTCTACAGTAGTTCCAGTTCAGGATGTCCAGGTCACGGAAGAGTTAGCATATGAAGAGGTTCCCGTAGCTATTTTAGACAGACAGGTTCGCAGGCTGAGAACTAAAGATGTTGCATCTGTCAAAGTATTGTGGCGTAATAGTAATCGGGAGGAAATGACGTGGGAGGCTGAAGAAGATATGCAAATCAGATACCCTCACCTATTTCAAACCTAGTCAGACGACAGGTATGTCCGTATCATTACTTATACAGTACCTTATGGTCGTTTATTTGTAAATGAGAAAGAAGAAGTGATATTTAGTTGTCCAGTGGATCTTAGAATATTGTATACAGTGCCTGTGTTGGACTTTTCTGCATTTCAGGTTTTTGCGATAGTCCATATTACAGGGGAAACTCTGTCGAAAGTTTTCTAGAAAATAAAGTAAGCTCTAGATAACAGCATACATTCGAGGACGAATGTTCTTAAGAGGGGGAGAATGTTACACCCCGTAGAATTTCCGGCACTTAGATGACCTACTCCCACGTTGGTTAAGCATATTTGAAGGTCATACGTGTTGGGGAGAGGAGAGGCCCAGGAAAAGATCGGACGAGAAACCCGTCGAACCATCGCGGGAGGAGCCGAGGCAGAGCCCCTCCGCGATGGCAGCGTGTCACGGAGGTGAGGCCTCCGCAATGGCTCCGTGACACGTTGCCCAAGTTCAGGCCCAAGTATATAAAGCCCCCACTTCGGTTTAAAATCATTCAACACTTTATAAATTTCCAGAATACGCAGTAAGCAGAGGAAGACGAAGGAAATTATATATTTTCGTCCGATTACGCTGCCCAAACTCAAATTAATCCTAGATATCAAAGTATTTAGCAGCAGAGAGCATTTCTACGGATTTAGTTTCGTGAATTACGGCCGACGAATCGGCGAGCCACCGAACTAAGGTAAGTAGAATTGCTCTAAATTAATGTCTATGTGTTCCTAGCTGAGAAGTGAATACTTTTCCCTTCTGGGCCGCTGAAAAATAGCGAGTTTTCGACCGTCTTTCGAAAAGCCTAAGTTTAGGCTATAAACTATATCGAAAGTGACATTGCTCTTTACAATAAAGCTGTATTTAGTATTAATTGACGTATTTATGAATGCAGTTGGGAGAAAATAGTTGAAGTACCGGCCGAGCCTCGTCCGACGGACGAATAGTTCAAAATAAGGTATGTAAAGTTAGTTTCCTCGGCAAGTTAAGTAATGTTGAGACAGTATAGTAATTTACAGACCAGTAGAATGCTCAGAAGTCGAGTATTGCGTTATTATGAATATTGGTATAATGTGAGAAGCATTGGGTTGTAATGTGTATGAAACCTACTAGTACGATATAGATTTTAACGCAAGTGTTAGAGATTGTCCAGCATGCTCAGTATGTGATGTAATACGAAATGTTAAGACATTGTTGTATTCAGTTGAAACCCCACGAAGTAACGCAGCACCCATAAAGCATCTCAGAAACAGAATAGCAGACTAAAATGAAGTTTAGAAAGCATGTTATAAATAGGAAATCATGTTAATACAGACACTCAGTAAACAATATAGTTTCAGCAGAAACACTACTTTGTATAGCATTTGCCCCAGTGCAGTTTAGCAGGAGACTATATTCATATATATATATATATATATATTTACCAGCCTCAGCATGTATCGAATACGTACAGGTTATTATTATTAGTTCAGCATGTAATGTAAACAACACCTTACCCCTCTTAGCCTCTGCATGTGAGATACACAGATAGCATTACTAGTTGAGACCGTTGTATTGTTTGGGGTTGGACTACCCAGCATCCATGACCGCCCAGGGTTAATAGCTGTATCGACTCGTCCACCAGAGGACGAGGATACGTCACTCTACGGAGTGGCATGCCGTCCCGCCAGGGGACGAAGATGGAATGCCAGTTTTCCCCATATTTGTGCCTTGATCGGCCCTTACACACCCCAGTCGAGCGGATACGCCCGGGTGCAGATTCAGGAGTCCTCCGGACTCAGATGCAGTTATAGTCAGGGGCTCAGCGAGCCCAAGTGCATACCCAGGGGACCGGCGGGATTCTTGCAGCCATTGTAGGAGATGGGATGACCGGGGTAGGGGTATAGATTCTGTGTTGATTGTACCTCCCGGCTTATGGGGGCCGGGTAAGGTTGTGTATGCCATGTTATGTTATGTATGTTATGCTATATTACATTAGATACGAGCAGATTAGTAGTAGGATGATACGTCTCCAGGTATGATTCCTACTCCCTTCAGTATGATTAAGAACAGGTACGATCTACACCATCAGATAGTTAATCTGGTTCTTCTTATTTCAGTTTCGTCAGTTATGTTATTGATTTCAGGTGTCTCTTTCAGTTATTGCTTTACATACTCAGTACCAATGGTACTGACGCCCGGTGGGGCGCTGCATTACTTGCCTGCAGGTACCCATAGATGAGCAGGTGATACTACGTGATCCCCATCAGCGGTCGAGTATTCAGCTCCTGTCATCCGGAGACTGAATTTCTAGAGGTGTAGTTCAGTTCCTTTTGTTGTACAGTATGGGTAGGTCGGGGCCCTATCCCGATCATTTCTATTATTCTTCCTAGAGGCTTGCAGTCTGTATATATTCCCTGTGGTCAGATGAACCGGTCGTGAGAGGCCGTGCAGTTGTATAGTTGTTAGCATTCCTTCTCTCTATTGTGATGGTCGTGTGGGGCCATAGTTGTCAGTAGTGGTGACCTTGCCGGTCACGTAGCTTTTTAATACGTTATGATTGAGTTGCAGATAAATAGACAGCATGGTGGCCTTGTCGGCCCGCATAGGTTCCCCTGAATTGAGATATTTCTGGTCAGCTGTTAGTACAGGTACAGAAGGCTATAGGCCAATGGGCCGGGGGCTGTGTTTACAGCCGTTATATAGCCCTTTGTTTCCAGAAATGTGAGTCAGAGCCAGCCAGGCACCAGATGTGCCCAGGCTTAACAGTCCAGCAGGTCAGGTCCTAGTAGGGCACCTGGTACCGGTCATACCCCCCTAGGCGGGGTGTGACAATAGGCATGGTAATGTGGCATGCTTCTATGACCTCCATTCCTACTTATCTTTTTTTGTGGTTTTTTTTTTGAGTATTTTCTCTATTATAAAATTTAATATATAAGTGGAAAGCTATAAAGTAAAAAATTGAATTACTAAATTACCCTTTAAATATTAAGACTACTTTACCCATTAAATCTTGAACGACAATTTTACCCTTCAATCTAAATTATTCTTAGAATATTTTATATACTAAAAAGTAAAGTTACATTGTATAAATATTATGAGACCATCAAATTAAATCATTTTATTATAACACACTCACATATATAATTATTATTTATAATATTAAAATTTTCACATTTCATCTTCTATGTAATTATTGAATTATAAAAATGCCCCTTAAAAATTGAATGACCAATTTATTTTTCACTAGAACATTCAATATATATGTTTGTACGGAAAAAACGTAAATCCCAATTATCATATATCATCATATCTATATTTAAACTATTCTAAAAATGAAAATCTCTCAAGTACAAAGTTGAATTACTGAAATTCCCATTAAAAATTAAATGACCACTTTACCCTTCAACAAAAATATTATTTTTATAATATATTTGGTACAGAAAAGTAAACCTGCACTCCAATTGAAAAGGTCTGTGCTGCAAATTATAATAAATTTGATAAATTATTCTTATTAGCCAAAGACTCAATGCAGTGCATTTAATATTTTAATTAAAAGTGTTCGCATCTTTCCAAATTTATTATAAAATTACTACTTCTCTTTGTTGTTATAAAAATATGAAGAATTTGAAGAGTTGCATAATTCAAAATAGACTAAATTTATTATATATATATATTTGAAATATTCAGTAACATTAATTTGAAATACATATGTGTTAGCGTGGAAGCTACTAATAAGTATGATATTTTAAATATTCCAATAAGTATATTTTCTTCATTTTTGATAATAAGTTTTGATTTTACTCATGATGAAATTCCTTTGAGTATATAGATGTAAATAATATTATCATTAATTTGATATTAGTGATGTCGTATGTCGTATCTTACTAATTATTTCTATAAAGTCGTGCATTTTGGACCTAGTCTTTTATGATTCACCTTTATCTATGGTTGGAGAATGTCTATTTTTTTTAATTGAGTTAGTTAAGTAAGGTCTAAAGAGAGTTTGGTTTTTCATAATATCCTACCCCTACCCAATGTAACAAATATTTTTCAAAGATCCACATTTATTATTTTTAGGGACTTATATTTTCTCCTTAATTTTTATTAATAATATTTGTATAATTTTTTAAAATTTTATATTCATTAATATGGGATACACGCGCAAAGGCTACTATCCTAAATGTGGAAACCAAAAAGTTAAAAATTTAAATTACCAAAATATCCATTAAATATGAAATGACTATTTTATCTTTCAATCTAAAACTATTTCTATAATATTTTATATACTAAAAAGTAAAATTATATAACAATAAATATTATTAGACCATTAAAACTTAAAAATTGAATTACTATAATATATATTAGTAATAGAATCACTTTTTTCCCTCTAATTAAATAATACTACTCCAATAAATTTGATACTAAAAGATAATTTTACCTTTCAATTAATATATTCAATAACGAATGTTATCAGCGCGCGAAGCGCGACTATATTTACTAGTTAAGATAAAGACTCTTATTATTATCTTGCATATTGAGAAGAATCACCATACATCGGCTTCTTTTTGTCTACTATATTTGCAATGCAATGAAGATTGCAGAAATAAATATTTTTCTACCAAGGAGTATTATTTGTAGTTAAATCTTTTATATCATTCCCAAATCTAATATACGGAATGTCAGGAAGAATAGTTAATTGTGGTACAAGTTCTGATTGTTAAGTACATTATTATGATTATGTTGATTTCTTATCGTTTAATTATCGATTAAAATATTTACTAAGCCACATCGGCGAGGAAAAGGAAAGGTTGTGATCCCATCTGTATGGACCAAGGCCTTGTCATGAACCGAGTCGAACCAGCGCTTTCCAGATGCACGGTTTGAATTTGAACCTTTCTGATCGTGACTTGAGAAAAGAAAGAAGAGAAAAATGTACTTGTCGTTTGTTAAATAACCAAAATTTTAAAAGTGATGATTGTAATTATAAGCAATTGGTGATGTTCTTTTATGTCTTTTTTATGTTTATCAATTTAAGGGGTTTTAATGATTACATTATCACTAAAATACGAAATAAAAATTAATAAAAGTTGATTTTTTTGGGGTTGGGGAAGGAGGAGGGGGATATAATGCTATATATTATTTTTGTATATACTTAGTTATGTTGTTTCCATTTCATGATCCAAATGGGCAAGTTGTGTGAGCACCTGCATCGACTTTAGCTCGATAGGAGAATCACTTTTTAAACCAACATATAAAATAAAATAATTTAAATACTTATTAGCTTGCATGATACAAAATGTTTCTAGAATTATAAAAAATCTTTACTTTCGAACCATGACTCCCAAGACCTAGTCTAGACAGGTACAAGAGCTCTACCAGAAAACTTGACAAAATAAAATGACACAGCTTCGTCTGCGTAAATAATTATGAAAGCTGAGGCTGAGTACTCCACATCAATTATGAAACTTCAAACCTGCCACAACCTACACCAAAAAGGTGTAGAAAGGTAGTATCAGTACAACACACATACCGATAGACATCGTCGGCAGACTAAGATTATTTCACGTTACTGCATATAATTTAACATGCAACCGAATTAATAAATGTAACAATGACTGCAAATTATATTTATAACCCCACAAGTTTATTTACCACTTTATTTGATTACCATAATTCATCAATATTCAAGCATCTACCCTACCACTCTAGCCCTCGTTCCAAATCTTATTCTGTTTCTCTTACCTCAATGCAGCGGATACCTTGACCGCTAGAGCGATCTCGCAACAACGGTGATTTGCCCACTGCAGCGACACCCTAGTTAGGCAGTATTAGGTTTCACTGATCCTCTCCTCTATTAACCCGCCATATAAACCTTATAGCACGTATACCGCATCTACCCTTCCATTATCACAAGTTAATCCCGTTTTATTATTTATTGACCTATTATTTGATCCGCATGATTAACTCACCCTCTTTAATTTTATCTCTACTCTCTTGTCTATATGATAATAATAAGGCTAGACCAATGATCTCCTAGTAATTCACTACTATTGATAACTCAGTTGCATTACCTTATATAACCCACACAACTACATTAATCAAGCATTCAATCACAATACAAATTAAATAACTCAAGGACACATAAAGAAAGCATCAAGCCATATCGATGGAGTTAAGTCCTCCACAACTAAAGTACATATACATACCTATCTCTTTCAAATTCCGCATCACATCTCTATATCATAATAATATCATGTAGTGTCTTACCTATATTGTATGATAATATTTACACCCCAACTATGTCTCTCGCATTATACTCGAGTCATGTCGGTATATATTGTATCACACTTGTATATTTGTTTTGGTAATTAGTGGACTTTATTAATCACCAAAGTAAGACTTACAAACTAAGCAAGGCCAAGCACAACCTGCTCATGAAAAAGTACTACTATTCTACCAGTAAAGTAATCTCCATAGGAGCATACTTCTTAGAAGGTACACGTTGTTAATATATTTTCTAGCATTCTAGTAGCTCGCACATTGCACACATAAGACACATTACGTGCAATAGCATCCACAAATGTCTGCTTCTTCTCACAGACTCTAGTATTTGTCTCTTTCCAAACGACATGAATGAATTTTGTATTTACCATCTTAATAATTTGAGTAGAAGGACTCTTCCCCTTAGTCTTCAGTAATACCCATTGCCACATATTAGTCTAGGTCTGTGGGTGGAAGGGTGAGATTTTTAGCCATTGAAGCAGTTTGAGCCATACAGCCCCTGTGAATGGGCATTCTGCAAATAAATTATCTCTGGTTTCTGTATCCTAATTGCATAGACTACATTGTGGATCTACTTTCATCCCCCATTTCAACAACCTATCCACTGTAAGTAGCCTTCCTAGCATTTGCAACCATAATGTGAATATAGACTTAGGTCTTGCTAGGTTATGAAACATGAGTTGCTTCCGTGGTACCTTTGGATGATCCCCCAATAATTGAAGGTACAACTGCTTGATTATACTTCTCTTTGTATGCTAGATAAGATGGAAATGAAACAATAAATCTTTGCTATTGAGAATTTTTCTGACCATCCAGCTTGCCTGCTGAGGGATTTGTAACTCTGTCATACTTTTGCCCTTTATGTAATAGCTATGTATCCACTGAATCCATAATGAGTCTTTCTTTGTTGCCACATCCCAGCACACTTTCATAATTGCTGCCTTGTTCTACAGTTTCAAGTTGATAAGATTTTATCCCCCCTGCAGCCTTAGGTAAACACATTTTTCCCATGAAACTAGAGCCTTTCTAGCAACTGTATTTATCCCAGACCATATATAACTTCTACAACGAGCTTGTATAGCCTTCATAACTTTAGTTGGTATAATGAACATTTGTGCCCAATAGGTCTGCATCCCAAATAACACAGATTTCGCAAGTTGAATCCTACTTGTATAGGATAAATTTTTGGCAGTCCATGATGTGATCCTTCCCACTATAGCAGCTATCAATGGTTGTCATTGCAATACACTAAGCTTCTTAGTATCTTGAGGGACCTCCAGATATCCCAGTGTGGCCTCAATTAGTGCCCGTTCTTCTGCTTGAACTCCACCATAGTAAATTGCACTCTTTGATAAGTTTGCTTGCAATCCAGAAGTAGCCATGAAGATTTGAAATTTTTCATAAAGCAAACTAATAGAGGTGACATCTCCTGTTGAAAACATTAATAGATCATCTGCCAAACTCAAATGAGTAATGCGCCGTCTTTGGCATTTCACATGAAACTTGAATTGCTTATCACTGCTCAAGCCTTTGAGGCTTCTACTTAAGTACTCCATCACAATGGCAAAGAGGAAAAGAGACATAGGGCCCCGTTGCCTTAATCTTCTGGATGCTTTAAATGGAGTAGTGAGTTCCCTATTTATAAGTATGGAAAAGGACACAATAGACACAAAAGTAAGCACCCAACCAATGAACTTGTTAGGGAATCCCAAGCCTTACATCATCTGTTCCAAGAACCTCCAATCAACTGTATCATATGCTTTTTGGATATACACCTTTATGAGGCATCTAGGTGAGATATGCTTCCTACTGTAGGCCTTAACTAATTCATGTGCAAGGATGATATTGTCAGGCACCTTTATACCTAGTATCAAACCTGCTTGTGCATTTCAGATCATAGAAGCAATTACTAATTGTATTCTAGTAGCCAACGCCTTAGCAATTATTTTGTATAACATTGTACAACAGGCTATAGGCCTATATTCTTTAACACTAGAGGGATTAGGGACTTTTGGCAGCAAAGTAACTGCTGTGCAGTTAACAGATTTATGCAATTTCCCTAAAATAAAGAAATCCCTAACAACTGCACACACATCATGCTTGATCACCTGCCAAGCCTTTTTGAAGAAAGTTGCACTAAAACCATCAACTTTTGGTGCCTTGTCATTATCTATTGAGTTCAAGCTTTTGAGAATTTCCTCATCACTAACCTCAGAGCATAGAAATACCTGCTGAGCATGAGTCAAGGTTGGACTATTCCTCACAATTAGTCTATTTACTGTTGTAGTATGTGTTGCTGCTGTTCCCATAAGGGACTTATAGAAATTTATGACTTCCTCCTTTATATCTGCTGGCTTCACTAGTGTATCACCATTTAAAGAAATTAATGAAACAATTTGCTTCTTGTGCTGTCTTTCTTTCATCACAACAGTGAAGTATTTTGTATTTGAATCTCCTAATTTAATCCACAAGGCTCTAGATTTTTGTTGACAAATGCTTTCTTCAATAAGTGTCCACTTTTCTAGCATTTGCAACAAGCTTTTCTCTCTATCAGCTAGATAATCTGAATAAGAAACTATCAGTTGGCTTTGAAACATTCAATTCCATTCTTGTAGCTACTATCTTGTCTGAGACCCCTTTATAGTGGTTAGTATTCAATTATTTAAGTTGTGGCTTAAGCTGCTTGAGTTTCATCCAAATGTCCTCCAACTTATTCCCGCTGTATCTTACCTTCCAGCAATTCTCAACTAGTGAGACAAAAGAATCATGTTCTGCCCAAACATTGTAAAATCTGAAGGGAATTTTGGGTAAAGTTGCTATCCTTATATTTATAATCATTGGGGGTATGATCAGAAACATGAGGATAGCCATACTTTGTAACCAAGTGCCCTAGATGCATCATCCAGTCAGTGTTACCCAAAGCTCTGTCTATTCGGCTGCATATTCTATCATTCCCCAATTGCTTATTGCTCTAGGTGTAGTGTTCTCCTTTCCTGTCTAGTTCAACAAGATTAGCATCAGCAAGACAATCTTCAAAATTTCTAACTTCTCCTCTAGTAACATGCATCCCATTAAGTCTATTTTAAGCATATAGAATGACATTAAAATCTCCCCAGACAATCCATGGTTTAACACAAGTTGTGGCCATTTTTCTAAAATTCCCCCATAATGATTTCCTCTATTCAATGGTATTATAGCCATAAACCCCTGACATGTAACATTCCATCTTTCCATCTCTACTAGCAACATAGCAATGCACGTACTGGGCATCTTGTTTTATCAAATTCACAATGTAGTTATTTGAATGCTAGAGGATCCATATCCTTCCATTATAATCAGAAGAATAGTTGTGAAGTATATTCCACCCTGGAGCTATTCTTTGAGCAATGGCTGCATGATTGGTCTCCTTTACTATAGTTTCAATTAAGCCTACTAGTTTGATACGATTTTCTTTGATATAGGTACTCAACTCTTGTTGCTTGTACCTTTTATTCACTTCTTTTATATTCCAAGCTAACCAAGCCACCACCTCTACAAAGATGACCCTCCCCCAGCATCAGGAGGTTGAGGTGAAATCTGTACTATCGGCACCTTCAAGTTCTCAAAGTTGTTGTGCGTACACACTGCCGTCATGGTTTGAGCATGTATTCTACTACCGCTAACTCCTTTGTAGTTGATTTACCCCTTGCTATCTACCAATCTTCAGTGTTTCATTCCCCTAAAATTATATCCCCAACCCTGTAATGCCTCAAAAACTCTAAGACCAAACTCGGGAGTTGAAATGGAGAAAACAGAATTTTCTGCTCCAGATCAAAGAATGAGTCGTCCTGTGATCGTGGGGTAGGCCATGAGTCGTGAAGTGACTCGTGGGGAAGGATTCGGACTAGATTGAAAATTTAGAAAAAAATAGGGTGACCAAGAGTCGTGATGTGATCCGTGGTCAAGAACAAATTGAAGATCGGGGAAAGTATAGGCAGTGTACCTAATGACTAGACACCACGAGTTTTGGTCCATGCCACGACCCATTAGGTGACCCGTGGTCTAGGATGGTTTGCAAAGTGGAGAATATGGTAGTGTAGTTGATGAGTGGGTCACCATGAGTCGTTGGGTACAACACGAGTCGTGGTGTCCCTCGTGGTGACCAACAAGAGGTTTTTGGCAGTGCACTGAATGACCGTGACCACTAGTCGTGGTCACTAGGCACGATCCATTGAGTCCCTCGTGGGGACTGGTGGTTAGTTTTTCCTGCGAGTTTATTAAGGGTCTTTTCATAATTTGCTAACCTCCTAGACCCTAAACTACGTCGTTTATGGTTAATGTGAGGGAATTTAGAGGGACTAGATGGTTTTCCCCTCATTCCCACTCAGATTTTCAAAAAACAACTTTCGCAAGTTCTCTCTCAAGAACTCTCAAGCAAGGTCTAGGTTCATCAACCATTGCAACAATTCAAGATTTCTTTTCCAGGGAATTCTTAGCCAGGTATGTGGGAATTCAATAAGGGAATAGTTCTTCCCTTGTGTCCCCAAAATTCTTCCTATTTTCTTTATTAGTTCTAGCCCCAAAACTATAGTATGTCAAGAAATTATTAGTCAGACTTCATCTAATTCATGTGAAATATTATTTTATGATAATTGTAGATATTTTCCCACCAGTTTATGAATGTATTGGTGCTTGTCCCTGTAAAGTAATTTCTAGCCCTACCTTTTGAATGTAGGAAACTAGAATCTTGTAATAGTGATTAAATATCGAAATTTGCTTGATTTTATTAGTGTTGGGGATTCCCATATTGTTAGTTGTATTGAAATCTCAGTCAAATTATTGTTAGTTCAGTTTCGGATAAAATGTTAGAATATCCAGTGTTCGTCAGAAATTTCAGCTGATCAGTTTAACTACAAAAATTCTTGAGGTGTCAGTAGTGCCTCCCAGTTATCATAATTAGACTCAGTATTAGATTTTAGTGGTTCTTTAGGCAGTCAAGACACTTTCAGATAAAAAGCTATGTCTAGCCTTAGGACCCCAGCTTCAGATTATAGTTTGATCTTTAGACGATTATGATGCTTCCAGGTAAGCAGCTCTGACCAGTCTTAGAACCAAGTTATAGAATCTGGTCCAATAAGACTCTCAGGGTGCTTCCAAATAGGTATTCCTGACTTTTCTTGGGCCCCAGTTCAGAGCTATCAGCTTAGTCTTAATAGTCAGTCTAGGACTAACTAGTGGGAGTAGGACTTAGCATCGAGCAGACCGGGGTTCCAGCGCACCCAGGTTCCCAGAACTATGTTGCCACCGTAGGATATATTTTTTTGGCCTTATGGCCCTAGACTTGTGATTACCCAGTTCATGCCTTTATACCCTGGAAAGGTATATTGGGTCCTATTAATGGGGTGTATACATCGAACTCCACGTCTAGCTTACGAGGTTATATGTTAGTTATAAACTCTCTCACTAGTTAGCTTAGTTAAATTTCAGATTAGTTAGTTCAGATCAGTTCAGCACAGTATTTCATATTAGTATCTTAGATTTAGGGCATGTCCTTGACCATCAGATAGGGTCTTCTAGACCATCTCAATTTATTTCAGTTATTCAATTTCAGTAGTTTCAATTGGTCATTGCATGTCTTTTTAGTTCAGTTATTTCTTTTCTTGTGTATGGCTTCTCTCACTTACTCAGTACATTCAAAGTACTGATGCATAACTTTTATGTTGTATCATTTTATGATACAGCTGCAGGATCTCAATCCCAGTCTCGTTAGCAGATTGTTCTCAGAAGACTCCAATTGCACTATTGGTGAGTCCTCATCTTTTGAGGATGAAGATCATTTTATTCAGTTTTGATTTCTTTTATTTAGACTTGGAGTTAGCTGGGGTTTACCCCAGCAACTCACCAGTTGTAGTTGGCTTTCAGACACAGAGTTGGTTTTTCAGACTTGTAGTTTTGTTTAGTTGTTTTTAGACTTTATGATTCAACTTAATTCTCATAAATGTTTTATATTTTACTTTAAAGCTTCCACTATATTTATATATTTACTCAAAATTCCAGTGTATGATAGACCATGGGTTGACTTGGGTTTACTTGTAGCTCCAAGTACTATGTTCTGTCCAGGTGTAGACTCGGGGCATGACAAACTTGGTATCAGACCACTAGGTTTAGAGTATCCTCGAATGTCTGAAAGCCACATTAAGTAGAATCCCTTTCATGGGTGTGAAGGGCGCAAGACTTATGACAGGGAGGCTACGAGATGTTATTAGGAAAACTCCCTTTTGTTCATACTCTTTATCGTGTGTTTAAATTCAATTCCAGAATCATTCTCCTAAGTCGTGGTCTGTTTCGTTTCAGTGAATTATGCCTCCGCGACATGGTAATGATAGAAGGGCTAGTAACGCTCACCGACCTGCCCCACCGGCTCCAGCAGCCCCTCAGGACGACTTAGTGTCCACCGTAGAGTTTAGGGCGGCTATCCATCTCTAAAATAGTTACCAACCAGGTGAATCAACAGGTGGTTCCGATAAACAATAATGGGTCTGCAGCAGCTGGCCAAGTGCGGGATTTCACTCAGATGAATCGTCCATATTTTCAGGGATCTAAGGTGGGAAAGGACCCTCATGAGTTTGTGGACGAGATTAGAAAGATCACCCGTATTATGGGTGTCAGCTCCTCGGAGAGTGCCGATTTGGCTACCTACCAGCTAAAAGGGTAGCCTAGATCTGGTATGAGTAATGGAAGGAGGGGAGGCCAGTGGGAGCAGGACCGGTGGAAATGGAGGAGTTCACTACAGCCTTCCTAGACAAATTCTTCCTTCAGGAGCTCTGGGAGGCAAAAGTGGCAGAGTTCATGAATCTGAAAGAAGGAAATAGGACAGTAGAAGAATATGCACTGGAGTTCACTAGGTTATCCAAATATTCTCCAGAGATGGTAGCTGAGCCAAGGGCTCGCATGCTAAAGTTTATGAATATATTTTCAATTTGGTCCTTAAGGAGTGCAGGACAACAATGCTTATCAAGGACACCGATCTCTCTAGCCTCATAGTTCATCCCTAGCAAATTGAGGTAGAAATATTGAAAGATCTGGAGCAGGAGAACAAACGGGCGAGAATCGGCCAGGCAGAATATGGCCATTAAAGATCTGGCAGTAGTAGCCACCCACAGCAGCAACAGAAGGCTCCAGCATCCAGTTCAGCCAGCGCTCCTACCTTTCGATCTCGCAAGGATCGGAGAGGTGGAGCATCTGGCTCTTAGTCCTAGAGCTTCAGTGCCAGCAATTGCTATCCAACTTGCCCGAAGTGTGGCAAAAACCATCCAGGAGAGTGTCTTCAGGGTTGAGAGGGCTGTTTTGGTTGTGGACAGTTCGATCATCGGCTTAAGGAATGCCCATCAGCAAGATGGGGAATGTTAAAATCCACTACTTCAGCGGCTCCAGTAGGCCGACCAGCTTAGAAGGCCAACACTCCAGGTACGAATGGTGGCCAGCGCTAAAATCGCTTTTATGCATGGTCTTCTCATCAGGATTTGGAGAACTCACCTGATGTGGTAACGGGTATGTTGTGCTTTTTCCATCTAGACATGTATGCCCTACTAGATCTAGGAGTCACACTTTTGTTTGTGACTCCCTATGTAGCAGTCCAGTTCAATATTAGTCCAGATGTCCTATCAGAACCATTCTCAGTCTCCACCCCAGTTGACGAGCCAGTTAGAGCCAGCTAGGTGTATAGAAATTTCTCAATCTCAATCCTCAATAAAGTCATTCCAGCTGACCTTGTAGAGTTAGACATGGTTGACTTTGACCTCATTCTTGGCATGGATTGGTTACACTTCGGCTATGCCTCAGTCCACTGCAGAACTAGGGTCGTCAAGTTTCAGTTCCCTAATAAGCTAGCCTTAGAATGGACAGGCAGTAGTTCAGCACCTAAGGGTAGGTTTATTTCCTACCTTAAGGCCAGAAAGCTTATTTCCGAAGGGTGCAGTTATCACCTAGTTTGGGTCAAAGATTTCAGCTCTAAGACCCCAACTATCCAGTCCGTCCCAGTTGTCAGCGAGTTCCCAGATGTGTTTCCCAAAGATCTTCCCGGAGTCCCTCCTGAGCGGGAAATAGACTTCAGTATAAACCTTCTCCCAGATACTCAGCCTATCTCCATCCCTCCTTACAGAATGACTCCAGTTGAGCTTAAGGAATTGAAGGAGTAGCTAAAACACTTTCTTGATAAAGGTTTTGTGATACCCAACATCTCTCCCTGGGGTGTTACAATCTATTCGTGAAAAAGAAAGATGATACCCTCAGAATGTGCATTGATTACCGTCAGTTGAACAAGGTCATAGTCAAGAATAGATATCCCCTACCCAGGATTGATGATTTATTCTATTAGCTTCAGGGAGCCAGTTGTTTCTCCAAAATCGATCTCAGGTCGGGGTATCATCAGTTAAGGGTCAGATAGTGTAACATACCGAAAACAGCTTTCAAGACTCGGTATGGTCACTACGAGTTCATGGTTATGTCCTTTGGACTCACAAATGCCCCTACAACTTTTATGGACCTGATGAATAGAGTCTTCAAGCAGTATCTAGATATATTCATCATAATTTATTGACAACATTTTGGTATACTTTAGAAATGAGGAAGAGCATGCTAATCACCTGCGGATAGTGCTTCAGACACTCAGAGACCACTAGTTGTTTGCCAAGTTTAGTAAATGCGAATTCTAGTTGAAGTCTTTGACTTTCCTAGGTCATGTGGTCTTGAGTGAGGGTATTCAAGTTGATCCTTAGAAGATAGCATTGCTAAAATGTTGGCCCAAACCTACCTCCCCAACCGAAATCAGAAGTTTTTTGGGTCTAGCCAGTTATTATCGATGCTTTGTGGAAAGCTTTTCTTCTATAGAATCCCCTTTGACTAGGCTGACTCAGAAGAAGGTGAAATTTCAGCAGTCAGATGCATGTGAGAAGATTTTCCAAGAATTAAAACTCGACTTACTATCGCTCTAGTGGTGACCCTGCTGGAAGGATCAGATGGGTTTGTAGTGTATTGCAACGCTTCCAGAGTTGGACTTGGTTGCATTCTGATGCAGCGGGGCAAGGTGATAGCCTATGCCTCCAGACATCTAAAAGTTCATGAAAAGAATTATCGGGACTCATGATTTAGAGTTGGCAGCGATGGTGTTCACATTGAAAATATGGAGACGCTACCTGTACGGGGCTTACGTGATGTTCTCACCAATCACAAGAGCCTTCAATATGTGTTTAGTCAGAAAGACCTAAATCTTTGTTAGAGAAGGTGGTTAGGGCTAGTGAAGGACTATGACGAGAGCGTGCTATACCACCTGGGCAAAGCCAATGTTGTGGCTAATGCCCTGAGCAGAGTGTCTATGGGGAGCGCGACTCATGTTAAGGAAGGAAAAAAGGAGCTGTCAAGGATATCCACAGATTTGCTCGGTTGGGAGTACAGTTGGTTGATATAGCTGATGGTGGAGTAGTGGTGCAAAGTGGATCAGATTCCTCTTTGGTTGTTGAAGTTAAGTCCAGACAGGATGAATATCCCATACTACTTAAGATAAAAGAAGCGGTTCTCAGAAAAGAAGTTGAGGCTTTCTCCAAAGGGGGAGATGGTATACTCCGTTACTAGGGTAGATTGTGCGCACCTGATGTGGGTGATTTGAGACAATAGATACTGGCTGAAGCACATAGCTCGAGATATTCCATCCACCCTGGTGCTACTAAGATGTATTATGATTATGGGATATCTACTGGTGGAACGACATGAAAAGAGACATCGCGGAATTTGTAGCTAAATGCCTAAACCGCCAACAGGTCAAAGTAGAACATCAGAGATCGAGAGGTATGACTCAGGATATCATCATACCCACATGAAAGTGGGAAGAAGTGAATATGAATTTTATTATGGGTCTATCTCAGACTCATCGGCAGCATGATTCAATCTGGGTGATAATGGATCGAATAACTAAGTCAGCACACTTCCTCCCAGTTAAAACTACAGATTCAGTTGAGGACTATGCTAGGCTTTATATCTAGGAGTTAGTTAGACTTCATGGGGTGCCCTTGTCCATTATCTCAGACAGAGGTACCCAGTTCACCTCTCACTTCTGGAAGTCCTTTCAGAAAGCACTTGGTACCCATGTCAAGCTCAACACTGCCTTTTACCCGCAGATAGATGGACAAGCTGAGCAGACTATTTAGACTCTAGAAGATATATTGAGGGCGTGCATGATTGATTTTAAGGGCAGTTGGGATGATCACTTACCTCTCATCGAGTTTGCATACAACAACAGTTACCACTCAAGTATTCAAATGGCCCAGTTTGAGGCATTGTATGGTAGGAGATGCAGATCTCTTATCAGGTGGTTTGAGGTTGGTGAAGCTACTTTAATCGGGCCAGAATCGGTTCATGAAGCTATGCAAAAAGTACAACTCATTAGACAAAATATTAAAAGTAGCTTAGAGCCGTCAAAAATATTATGCTGATGTGAGGATAAGAGAATTAGAGTTTGTAGTGGATGACTGCGTTTATCTGAAAATTCACCCATGAAAGGGGTGATGAGATTTGGGAAGAAAGAAAAGCTCAGTCCGAGATATATGGGACCCTACAGAATTTTGGAACAAATTGGTAAGGTAGCTTATGAGCTAGAATTACCTTCAGAGTTGACATATGTGCACCCAGTATTCCATGTGTCGCCATTGAAGAAGTGCATCGTTGATCCAACTTCAGTTGCCATTAGTCAGTATGGGAGTGAAAGATAGTCTCTCGAATGAAGAGGTCCCACTTCAGATCCTTGACTGTCAGGTTCGTAAGATGAAGAACAAGGAGGTAGCTTCAGTCAAAGTCTTATGGAGGAATCAACAGGTTGAGGGAGCTACGTGGAGGCCGAAGCAGATATGATGGCTAGATACCCACATTTGTTCACTTCCGGCTCATCTTCAGTTTAAGATATCAAATTCCTCCCTAAAACACTTTTCAGTTTATGTGATCCAGTTTCTTTCATGTAAATGAATATATGTATGATTAGTGAATTCGGTTCATCCATGTAAATCAATTCGGAGGTAGTTATTCCGTTAGTTTTCAGCTTTCATGATCAGTATTTGAGTATAATGATTGCAATTCTCTGCTTTCCTGTGTATTTTTCAACATTCAAGGATGAATGTTCTCATGTGGGAGATATTGTAATGCCCCGAAAACTCTAAGACCAGACCCCGGAGTTAAAACGGAGAAAACATAATTTTTTGCACCAAATCACAGAATGAGTCATCCTATGATCCGTGGGGTAGGCCACGAGTCGTGAAGTGACTAGTGGGAAAGGGTTCGAACTTGATTGAATATTTAGAAAAAAATGGGGTCACCACGGGTGTGACCAAAAGTCGTGGTCAACACCACGAGTCGTGATATGATCCATGGTCAAGAACAAATTGAAGACCAGTGAAAGTATAGGAAGTGTACCTAACGACTAGAAACCATGAGTCATGGTCAATGCCACGACCCGTTAGGCGACCCGTGGTCCAGGATGATTTGGGAAGTGGAGAATTTTGTAGTGTAGTTGACGAGTGGGTCACCACGAGTCGTTGGGTACACCACGAGTCGTGGTGACCAACAGGAGGTTTTTGGCAGTGCACTCAACAACCGTGACCACGAGTTGTGGTCACTGGTCACGAGCCGTTGAGTCCCTTGTGGGGATTGGCGATCAGTTTTCTATGCGAGTTTATTAAGGGTATTTCCATAATTTTCTAACCTCCTAGACCTTAAACTATGTCGTTTTGGGTTAATGTGAGGAAATTTAGAGGGAATAAACGATTTTCCCCTCATTTCCACTCAGATTTTCAAAAAAGAATTTATGCAAGTTCTTTCTCAAGAACTCTCAAGCAAGGTCTAGGGTTCCTCAACCATTACAACAATTCAAGCTTTCTTCTTCAGTGAATTTTTAACCAGGTATGTGGGAATTCAATAAGAGAATAGTTCTTCCCTTGTGTCCCCAAAATTCTTCCTATTTTCTTTATTAGTTCTAGCCCCGAAACTATTGTATGTTAAGAAATTATTAGTCAGACTTCGTTTAATACATGTGGAAGATTATTTTATGATAATTGTAGATATTTTCCACCAGTTTATGACTGTATTGGTGCTTGTCCCTGTAAAGTAAATTCTAGCCCTACCTCTTGAATGCAGGAAACTAGAATCTTGCAATAGTGATTAAATATCGAAATTTGCTTATATTATCAGTGTTGGGAATTCCCATATTGCTAGTTGTATTGAAATCTCAGTCAGATTATTGTCAGTTCAGTTTTGGTCAAAATGTTAGAATATCCAGTGTTAGTTAGAAATGTCGGCTGATCAGTTTGACTACAGAAATTCTTGAGGTGTTAGTAGTGCCTCCCAGTTATCAGAATTAGACTTAGTATTAGATTTTAGTGGTTCTTTAGGCAGTCAAGACACTTTAGATAAGAAGCTCTAACCAACCTTAGGACCCCAACTTCAGATTATAGTTTGATCTTTAGACGAATTAGGGCGCTTCCAGGTAAGCAGCTCTAACCAGTCTTAGAACCCAGTTACAGAATCCTGTTCGATAAGACTCTCAGGGTGCTTCCGGATAGGTATTCCTGACTAGTCTTGGGCACTAGTTCTAAGCTATCAACTAAGTTATTTAGTAGTTAGTTTAGGACTATCCAGTGGGAGTAGGACTTAGCACTGAGTGAACTGGAGTTCCAGCGCACCTAGGTTCCGAGAACAACATTGTCACCGTAGGATATTTTTTTTTGACCTTATGGCCCTAGACCTGTGATCACCCAGTTCATGCCTTTATACCTTGTCAAGGTATATTGGATCCTACCGATGGGGTGTATACGTCGGACTCCACGTCTAGCTCATGTGGTTATATGTTGGTTATAGACTCTCCCATTAGTCAGCTCAATTCGGTTTCAGATTAGTCAGTTGAACACAGTATTTCAGATTAGTATATTAGATTTAGGGCATGTCCTTGACCATCAGACAGGGTCTTCAAGACCATCTCAGTTTTTTTCAGTTATTCAGTTTCAATAGTTTCCGTTGGTCATTGTATATCTTTTTAGTTTAGTTATATCTTTTCTTGTGTGTGGTTTATCTCACTTACTCAGTACATTCAAAGTACTGATGCATACTTTTTATATTGTATCATTTTATGATACAACTGCAGGATCTCAGTCCTAGCCTCGTTACCAGATTGTTCTTAGAAGACTCCAGGTGCACTATTGGTGAGTCCTCATCTTTCGTGGATGAAGATCATTTTATTCAGTTTTGTTTTCTTCTATTTAGACTCGGAGTTAGCTGGGGGCTTGTCCCATCAACTCACCAGTTGTAGTTGGATTTCAGACACAGACTTGGTTTTTCAGACTTGTAGTTTTGTTTAGATGTTTTTAAACTTTATGATTCAGCTTCATTTTCATAAATGTTTTATATTTTACTTTAAAGCTTCCACTATATTTATATGTTTACTTAGAATGTCAATGTATGATAGACTAGGGTTTGACTTGGAGTTACTTGTAGCTTCAAGTATCGTGTTCCGTCCAGGGTGTAGACTCGGGGGGTAACAAACCCTTTCCACTTAGGTAGATAGCACAGCTGGTGGGTTTACTATTTGTTCCTCTAGTACATGATCTTGTTGTTGGTCCTCCTCAGGAACTTTAGCGTGTGTGGTCTTATCCTGTCAGACATGGACCATCTTAGGCAGCTTCTTGTTTAGAGATTTCTGGGTAGATTTCTTCTCACAATCGTGCCCCATCATCAAACACTTCCCACAATACTCAGGCTTCCAATCAAATTCCACCCTCTGCTGAAAGATAACTCCATTAGCATCCATAACATCAATGGATTGAGGCACATGTCTAGTTACATCTACTTCAATTAGCATTCTAGCATAAGAAATCCTAATTTGCTTAGAGGTGCATTCATCAGAAAATAGGGAATTCCAATAGCACTAGCCAGTCAACTTTATGAATCACAGCTCCAACAATTCGCAGAAAGTTTGAGGAATTTGACCCATAGTGGAATCTGAGTCAAGAATTCTGATCTGAAATCCATATTAAGGGTCCATTGTTTTAGAATCATAAGTCGATTGTTAACACTATAGGGACCTGAATATAACACTTCTTTCATATCTTCTTCCTTCTAAAGTTTCACAATATAATACCTTCATCATGATAGAATAGCTCAGGAGTAGTAACTATGGTCCAAAATTGACTAATATATGTCCAAACATAGTTAAACCCAGGTAGGTCACCAATTACAAATAACACTAGGGAGTTCATCCATTTCTGTTCCTCCTTCAATAGTTCAGATTTATCTAACTTCACAACTATATTCCCATTAAGGAATTCAAAAGTGATGTATTTCACTGACATACCATTAGCAGCCACTCGATTACCTGCAAACAAATTCACCCATGGAGCATGTTCTTCTACTGCTGGTGATAACCCTTCAGCGTTGGCATTTCCTTGTAATCCAGATTTGGCTGGCAATGGAACAGTACCCATACCCGATAGTGAATGGGCAAGTGATTGCGTTACTGTTGGACTCAGGGTAGAATACATTGTAGCTGGGGTTTCAAGTAACTCTAACTGAGCACGATTCACTATCCCATTCCGGTGAATCTCTGCCTGAACTTCTGGGGTTTTTGTATCACTAGGTATACTATGAATCCTAGTACTAACAGAACTTCAAATGATTCCGATCAACTCCTTCTTCGGCCAGCCACGCCCTCTCTTGCCCGCCATCGTACCTCAGCGTACATTAGCTTAACCTACACAGAGAGCATCAAGACGAGAGCCTCTCAGTTGACAATTATCACACTTGTATATTTGTACATCTTGTCATCCCAACTGCATGTATATAGCTAGTTTGGCTAAAAACAATTATGCGTGCGCGCATATATTTGAAATTATTTATAACGTAATCAAATCTAAAATACAAAAATGCTGGAAGAAGAGTTAGTTATAGTACGTGCCCTGACTGTTAAGTCTGTTTTTATGATTATATTGATTTTTGTCATTTAATTGTCGAATAAATACTTTTCTAAATTGTGATGTTACTTGTTTTTTGGTGAATAACTCAATTTTAAAATGTGATAATTATAATAATAAATAATGAATAATATTTTTTATGTTTGTTTTTCCTTATGTTTATCAATTTAATAGGTTTTAAAAATATATATATATCCAAAACATGAAAAGTAGAAAAATAAAAGTAGACATTGCATTTTTTGTTTGGATATAAAGTATATATATAGTCATTTTGTTGTAGCTGATGATTTGACAATAACATTTACCTTATTTATTAATCCTCAAAAATAAAACACATAAAGGAAGAAAACCTCCTCATAGTGGTATGCGTCATACAATACAAGAATACTTATCCACTTCATAATAAATGGTGTTTTTAATTTTTAATTTTGATTCAAAAAAATTGTGTGTTTAATTTTATTATTTTGTTTCAAAATAAATGGTGTTTCACATAATCAAAAAATATATTAATTATTTTTTTCAAATTCACGACTATTTAAATGAGTGGATTTTTATGTAATTAAGAAACTATAATAAATGATCCCTCTGTTCACTTTTATTTTTCCATCATGAACAATATAAAAGAATTGCATATTTTAGTATAATACTCGTGAAAGTTAGCATTTCAAAAGATCTTGAAAAATTATTTGGAAAATTAGTAGTTAATATTAAAGGTTAAAAAAATACTGTCCTTTTCTTGATATACAAAAGTGAAAAAGTAAAAGTGAAAACTTATTTTAATAGTGAAAAAGTAAAAATGAACCGACAAAATAAGTACTATTTAATTCTATAAATAAATAAAAATTTTAAAGGAGGTGTACAAAATAAAATACCACTTAAATATAAAATAAAGGGAATAGTAATTATGAGTTTAGTTTCTATCACATTCAATACTAATGATACTGACTTAATTGTACAATTAACTAGTTCAACATAAAAGAAATAAAATATAAATCCTCATAAGCGCAGGATATAAAAGATGTATGCAACTTAAATTAAGGACTCACTACATGTCAGAAAAAAAAAATTACTCTTGCAATTATTTGACCTCTATCGATCTCATATTTGTTGAACTTGGCTTTCCTCCAGCAAAATGTATGAATATAAACAATTTGATAAAATTGTAAAGTAAAAGAAAAGATTTATCGATTGACAATGGTAAACTTAATTAGTCATAGATCAGTTCTATTTATTAAAAAGTGAAGAATTAATTAATTAAATAAATTGTATAAATTAGCAAAGCTCACAAGTTACAATTTCACATACCTTTTGTTTGGATTGTAGATATCTATGGAGTTCCATCTTTGATCGGCAAACATGTTTTGTACTATCCTCAATGTAATACTACAAGAAATTATATATATATATATATATATATATATAATCAAAGCATCATGAATATTTTGACTGATCCAGTAATTAATGATACGATATATAATTATTTATAAAACTAGATAAAAATTAGTACATTTAAAATTTAAAACATATATCCAAGATTATCAAAGTAATTGAATATTTTATGATAAGAAGAGAAACTTAATTACTAATTTACCGTATCTTTATGGCCAGAACTGTTTCCTTTTACTCTAATACGAATTTCAATTGCCCATCCATCAGGTAAGATGAAATTTTTAGAATTAATCCTTTCACGTTTGCTCTCTGATTTTCCTCTAATTAGCTCTTGTGGAGGATCAGTAGCACTTCTATGAGCCCTCCTACGGTTTGTTCCTCTGGCTCATTAGTAGATTTGATAGCAGAAGCTTCTCTCTTTTTCTTTATAACCTCATCATCCATTTTCGAGTCAAGCAAAATTATCTCACTTTTTTGGATTTCTACACCAATTTCTTGCTTGACCACATCATCATCATCACCGATATTTTTATGATGTTTCTGATCAATCATAACAAATCGATCAACATCAGTCTTCAGATTTGTGTCACCTTTCTTCACTTCTTTATCACTTTCTTCTATGGCGATTTTCTGAGCATAAGGAGCAACTTATTTTTGCTCAGTCATAGGAATTGACTGTTTATATCATCAACTTTGTGAATTTGATTAGTTGAAATCTTGCGATGGTCCCATTCATCACCATCAAAAATGGTTCAAGTTCAGAGAATATATCATCATAAGTATCCATCACTTTTTCATTAGTTAGATAGATACAAGGTCAAGAAGAAAATAAAAAAAAGAGAGAGTAGTAGAAAAAGGGAGAAATTTTTTTCGATACAAACTGAAGATGTGTGAGCGTGGTTTTGTAGAGTTTTTGAGTATATATGATATGATGACACTGTTTCTTTTTTACTTTTGTGCAAAATAATCACATGAATAATGCTATTTAAACATGTAAGTGATACCTCACCATTTTTCTTTTACATTTTAGTCCTTTTTAAAATCTTTATTAAATTATTTTAAGATTAAGACGACCAGGGAGTAATAATTAAGATAAAGACTCTTACTATTATCTTGCACATTAAGAAAAATCACCATACTTCGACTTCTTTTCTTTTTCTACTATATTATCAATGCAATGAAGATTGTGGAAATTAATATTTTCTACCAAGAAGTATTTTTTGTAGTTGAATCTTTTATATCGTTCCCAAATCTAATATATAGAAAGTCAGGAAGAATAGTTAATTTTGTTACACGTTCTGAGTGTTAAGTATGTTATTATGATTATGTTGATTTTTATCGTTTAATTATTGATTAAAAAATTTACTAAATCGTGGTATTTACTTGTTGTTTGTTAAATAACCAAATATTTAAAAGTGATGATTGTAATTATAAGCAATTGGTGATGTTGTTTTATCTCTTTTTTATGTTTATCAATTTAAGGGGTTTTAAAGGTTGCATTATCACTAAAATATAAAATAAAAAAATTAATAAATTTATTTTTTTTGGGGTGGGGTTGGGTTGGGGGGTGGGGGTGGGGGGAATATAATGCTATATATAGTTTTTTTAATATACTTAGTTACATTGTTTCCATTTCACAACCCGAATGGGCGAGTCGTGCGGACATCTGCATCAACTTTAGTTTGTAGGAGAACCACTTTTTAAAGCAACACATAAAATAAAATAATTTAAATACTCATTAGCTTGCATGGTACAAAATGTTGCTAGAATTATAAAAAATCTTTTTTTCCAAACTATAACTCCCTAAGACCTAGTCTAGACAAGTACAAGAGCTCTACCAGAATACTTGACAAAATAAAATGACACAGCTTCCTCTGCGAAAAAAATTACAAAAGCTGAGGCTGAGTACTATACGCGAATCATGAAACTTTAAACCTGCCACAACCTCCACCAAAAAGGTGCAATAAGGTAGTATCAATACACCACATATATCGGCAGACATCATCGACATACTAAGATTAATTCAAGTAACGGATTATAATTTAACATGAAATTGAATTAATAAATATAGTAACGACTCCAAATTATATTTATAACCCCATAAGTTCATTTACCACTTTATTTGACAACCATAATTCGTCAATATTCGAGCATCTACCCTACCAATCTAGCCCTCGTTCCAAATCTTATTCTGTTTCTCTCACCTCGCTGTAGTGGATATCTTGACCGCTACAACTGTGATTTGCCTGTTGAAGCACCACCCTAGTTAGGCAGTAGTCGGTTTCACTGATCCTCTCCTCTATTAACCCGCCATATAAACCTTGTAGCACGTGTACCCCATTTACCCTTCCATTATCACAATTTAAGCCCGTATTCATTATTTAGTGACCTGTTATTTGACCCGCATGATTAACTCACCCTCTTTAATTTCGTTTCTACTCTTTTTTCTATATGATAATAATAAGTCTAGACAAAAGATATCCTAGTAATTCACTACAATTTATAACTCAGTTGTGTTACCTTCTATAACCCACACAACCACATTGATCAAGCATTCAATCACAATACAAATTAAATAGCTCAAGCACACATAAGGAAAGCATCTTACTATATCGATGGAGTTAAGTCCTCCACAATTAAAGTAAATGTATATACCTGTCTCTTCTGAATTTCACACAACGTCTCTACACCATAATAATATCATGTAGTGTCTTACCTGTACCATATCATAATATTTACACCCCAACTGTGTCTCTCACATTACACTCGAATCACGATAATATTTCTTGTATCATACTTGTATATCTGTACATCCTGTCATCGCAGTCGTATGTATATAGCCAGTTTGGCTAAAAAAAAATTATGTGTGTGTGCGCGCATATATTTGAAATCGTTTATGATGTAATCAAATCTAAAACGCGAAAATTTTGGAAGAAGAATCAGTTATGGTACGCGCGCTGACTGTTGAGTCTATTTTTATGATTATATTAATTCTTGTCATTTAATTGTCGATTAAAAGTTTTCTGGATTATGATGTTTACTTATTTTTTGTTGAATAACACAATTTTAAAATGTGATTATAATAATAATAAATAATGAATAATATCTTTTTATGTTGCTTTCATTATGTTTATCAATTTAATGGGTTTTAAAAATATATATTACTAAAAATTTAAAATAAGAAAATAAAAGTAGACATTGCACTTTTGTTTGGCTAAACATATAAAAGAGTAAATTCCTTTTTGTAGTTGAGGATTTGACAATAACCTTTACCTTATATATTGATCCACAAAAAGAAAATACATAAAGGAAGGAAACCTCCTTAGAGTGGTATGCATCATACAATACTAGAATACTTCTCATTTCACAATAAATGGTATTTTAAATATTTTATTTGATTCAAAATAAATAGTGTTTTTAATTATTATTTTGATTTCAAAATAACTGGTGTTTCACAAAATCAAAAAAGATATTAAATTATTTTTTTCAAATTCACTCCTATTTAAATGAGTGATTTTTTATGTAATTAAGAAAGTATATTAAATACTCCCTCCATTCACTGTTATTTGTCCATAAGGGACTTTGCACTTCTTTTAAAAAGGGATAAAAGAAGTGCATATTTTAGTATAATACCGGTGACAGTTAGCATTTCAAAAGATCTTGAAAAATTATTTGAAAAAGTAGTAGTTAATGTTAAAGGAAAAAAAATACTGCCTTTTTATTGATATACTAAAGTCAAAAAGCAAAAGTGAAAACTTATTTTAGTATAATGAAAAAGTAAAAATAAACAGAGAGAATATACTATTTAATTCTTTCTTTCTAAAAGTAAAAAAAAATTAAAGAGGTGTACAAAATAAAACACCACTTAAAAATATAAAATAAAGGGAGTAGTAATTATGAGTTTAGTTTCTATCACAATCAATAGTAATAATACCCACTTAATTATAGAATTAACTAGTTCAACATAAAATAAATAAAAGATAAATCCTCATAAGTGCAGGATATAAAAGATGTACGCAACTTAAATTAAGTACTTAACTCATGTCAAAGAAAAAAAGAGAAAATTACTCCTGCAATTATTTGACCTCTCCTTGTTGAACTTGGTTTTCCTCCTGCAAAATATATTAATATAAACACTTTGATAAAATTGTTAAGTAAAAGAAAAGAACTATTGATTGGCAATTGTAAACATAATTAGTCATAGATCAGTTCTATTTATTAAAAAAGTGAATAATTAATTAATTAATTAATTAAATTGTATAAATTAGCAAAGCTCACAGGTTACAATTTTACATATCTTTTGTTTGGATTGTTGATATCTATGGAGTTCCATCCTTGATCAGCAAATATGTTTTGTACTATCCTCAAAATATTACAAGAAATTTATATATATATATATAATCAAAACATCATGAATATTTTGACTGATCAATTAATTAATGATACGATTTGAGGTGTATATATATATTGAAATATTAAATAATAATAATTGAAAAAAATTAAATATAGAATTTGAATACAATAATCTAATAGTCATAATGTGTATCAAAACTTCTGATGATTCTAAACTAAAATCAAACCCTTTATTGTTTATAAAACTAGATAAAAATTGGAGCATTTAAAATTAAAAATATATATCCAAGATTATCAAAGTAATTGAATATTTTATGATAAATAGAGGAATTTAATTATTAATTTACCGTATCTTTGTGGATAAAACTATTTTCTTTTACTTTAACACGAATTTCAGATACCCGGCCATCAGGTAAGATTAAATTGTTACCATTAATTCTTTCACGTTTGCTCTCTGATTTTCCTGTAATTAGCTATTGTGGAGGATCAGTAGCACTTCTATGATCCCTATTAGGGTTAGTTCTTCTTGCAACCAATGGCTCATTAGTAGATTCGATAGCATAAACTTCCCTCTTTTTCTTTATAACTTCATCATCAATTTTTGAGTCAATCAAATTCATCTCACTTTTTTGGATTTCTAAACCAATTTCTTGCTTTACCACAGCATTATCATCACTGATTTCTTTATGATGTTTCTGATCAATCATAATAAATTGATCAACATCAATTTTTATATCTGTGTCACCTTTCTTCACTTCTTTATCACTTTCTTCTATGGAGATTTTTTGAGCATCAGGAACAACTTCTTTCTGCTCGTCCTGATTAATCATAGAAATTGACTGTTTATCATCAACTTTGTGAATGTGATCAATTGAAATCTTGCGATGGTCCATTCATCACCATCAAAAAGTGGTTCAAGTTCATAGAATATATCATCATAAGTATCCATCACTTTTTAATTAGTTAGATAGATAGAATGTCATGAAGAAATAAAAAAGGGAGAGTAGAAAAAATGGAGAATTATTTTTTCAATACAAACTAAAAATGTGTGAGAGTGGTTTTGTGGAGGCTTTGAGTATATATGAGATGATAAGGCTGTTACTCTTTTACTTTTGTCCAAAATAATCACATGAATGATGCTATTTAAACATGTAAGTGATCCCTCATGATTTTTTTTTACAATTTAGTCCTTTTAAAAAAAGTTTTATTAAATTATTTTAAGATTTTGAAGATCGGGGAGTAACAATTAATATGAAGAATCTTATTATCATCTTGCATATCGAGAAGAATCACCATATATCGGCTTCTTTTTTCTACTATATTTGCAATGCAATGAAGATTGTGGTAATTAATATTTTCTACTAAGGAGTATTATTTGTAGTTGAATATTCTATATTGTTCCCAAATCTAGAATAGTGGAAAGTCAGGAATAATAGTTAATTGTGGTATGTGTTCTGACTGTTAAACACGTTATTATGATTGTGTTTAGTTTTATTGTTTAATTATTGATTAAAAAATTTACTAAATCATGATATTTACTTGTCATTTGTTAAATAACCTAATTTTTAAAAGTGATGATTGTAATTATAAGCAATTGGTGATGTTCTTTTATGTCTTTTTTATGCTTATCAATTTAAGGGATTTTTATGATTGTATTATCACTAAAATAAGAAATAAAAAATAATAAAAGTTGATTTTTTTGGGGTTGGGGAGGGGGGAGGGGGATAAAATGCTATATATAGTTTTTGTATATACTTAGTTATGTTGTTCCCATTTCACGATCCGGATGGGCTGTCACGCCCCACCTTGGGAAGTATGAATGGCACCACTCTAGGACCGGAGCTGACCTAGCTGGGTTTATGCACCTCTGATGCATGCCAGCGACTCAAATCGAGAAAATAACGAGCTATATCTCGACTGTAAACATAGCCCCGGACCGGTAAAGCCACATAGCCACCTGTAAAAGAAAGCAGCTAACCAATAAACAAGGTAGTAAAGAGATCCTATACGGACCGACAAGACCACCATGATGTCTAGTTATAATAGAATGAACAAGCGGTTATATTCAAGCTATAGCCCCCAAGGTTGCTAACTACTAGCTAAACTAGGCCCCACACAACCAACACGCAAAATAAAACATACATAGGCCCCACAAGGCCAACAACTAAGGAATTGTAGTATGCAAGCCTCTAAAAGTAGAATAATGATCGGGACAGAACCCCGACCTACCCAAAACTGCACAACAAAAAGAGCAAACCTTTCTAGTTATCAACCCCCAAGAAAAGGAGCTGAATTGGACGGCTAACTCTGGATGATAGCTAGGATGGTCCTGAACCATGTCTATCCGCACCTGCAAGCAAGTAATGCAGTGCCCCAAATATGGGCATCAGTACAATATGTACCAAATATGTAAGCAATATTGAAAATGACTGAGTAAAATTGATAATGGAACTAAAAGTAGTTAAAGGCAGGGATACGAGTTTAACCTGAATAGTCTCTCAATCTAAATCATAACTAACAAGTAAATATACAAACAAGAACCTAACCGGGTCTCCATAAGTTTGAAAGGTGCAAGCAACACAAAATAACCTATCGGGACCCCCATAAGCCCTGGAAACCGCCAATCAATCTATATACCCCTATCGGTATCCCTGAGGCTCCTAAGTGACTGCAACTGCGTCTCAAGCAAGTCAAGCCCTCGGGAGGATCGATAATGTCATCTCTGACCTAGAAGGAGTTCATAGAAGACTCAAACATGGCCACGAAGGCTTTACTCTAGTCCCTTTAGAAACTTGATAGCTCAGCAAGCAATTCGGTAGCTCGTAAGCAATACCATAGCTCCGAAAGCAGTTTAGTAGTTCTTGTATGTGATAGAAGAATCATGGCTCCGTAAGCAATCTATAGCTCTGTAGGCATAATCAGAATCATAGTTTCATAAGAAATTTACAACTCCGTAAGCAGTTCATACAATTACCAGCTCCTCTGCTATTTATAGTGAGGGGTTGTATGAAATATGATCGACCCCTAGCTGGGATGCTACACTACGATTTCAAGTTTATTTGTAGCAACTAACTATAACATTCAAGTTCCAATGTCACTACAGAAGTGCTAGTCGCATCACTATTACAACAAAACTAACTTGTTGAAGGGATAGCCTTAACATACCTCGTATGCCGATTCTCGTTTATCCTATTAGTTCCAATCTATAGCCGGCAATTCAACTCAATTGCATCCCTTACACTGAAAGAATAGGGCTGTTTTCAATACTAAGACTCGATAAACAATGATATCTTTCAATAATATTGACTATAATTCAGCTCCACTTAATTCGGACGCAAACTCACAATTTCTCGAGAGTTTAGAAGGGAGAAATGCTTACCTATCACCTGTAGCCACTAAAGACTACATTTGAAGTAATTCTGACAATTCTTACTCAACAGAGTTCCGATACTCCGAGAAATTTTTCAAGAAATAACTCCACAGGGATGCTAGGCATAAAACTCGTTATCCAAAGTGAATTTGCATTTTGATGGTGTTTAACGGCGTAATTTGACGAGAAACGGAAGAAACGTTTAGAGAAGATATTGTAGGGTCGCATCTTTGTTTTGGGGAAATATTAAATGATCTGATCTTGAACTTGAGTTATATATATATATATATATATATATAGGTGGGGGGTCGGCGACCTAGGGGCATGGGGCACCACCCATCATGCCAGGCTAGCCGGTGCGGTGCGGCGCCTAGTGCGTCGGGCCTCCGGTCCCGGCCTCCTGCTTGCTCGATGTCTTGTTCATATATTCGTTCCCCGACCCTTTTCCCATATGCATCATATTCATTCTCAACACACATATGCACACGTCCGTTAAACGATAGAAACTTACCCCCTGCGTAACATCATCCCCCCCTTAGGAATATTCATCCTCGAATGTAATCTCTAGGCTTAAAAGACTCAACTCCTTTAGCTACTGTTGGAAAAATTTTGGCAGAGCCTCCTTTGTAATATGTACTATTCGAAAACCTGAAACGCAGAAAAGTCCAACATAGACGTCTCACAGGACACTACAAGCAGCAATACAATAAAGTTCCATATCATGGAAGTAAATAACTCAACAATACGGATAAAATAAGAACATAATGATAATTAAACAACTATCTCACCTCAACTGCATAATCTAGGTCAAGTCTAGAATAAGTGAGGATATCTAGACCTCATGTTGTCTTTAGCTTCCTAAGTCATCTCCTCTATATTTCTGTTCCTCCACAATACTTTTAACGCATGCTACATTTTTAGTCCTCAGTGTAGGAACCTGTCGATCTAATATAGCAACTGGAGCCTCTTCATAGGAAAACCGTTTAGTAACTTGAACATCCTCAAATGGAACAACTCGGGACGGGTCTCCTATACATTTCCAGAGCATTGACACGTGAAAAGACTAGATGAACAAATTCTAGCCCTGCAGGTAGTTCTAACTCATATACCACTAGGCCTATTCTTCAAAGGATTCAATATGGGCCAATAAACCTAGGGCTAAGCTTGCCCTTCTTTCCAAATCTCATCACACCCTTCATAGGCGAAATCTTGAGAAATATCCAATCATCGATATTAAACTCTAAATCTCTACCCGGACATCAAAATAGGTCTTTTGATGACTCTGGGCTGTCAGCAAGAGTTCTCTAATAATTTTCGCTTCTTCTTATGACTGATGGATCATATCAAGTCCGATTAACCCTGACTCCCCTACTTCAAACCATCCTATGGGGGACCTACATTTCCGCCCATATAAGGCCTCATAAGGCGCCATTTGGATAGAAGAATGATAATTGTTATTGTATGAAATTCAATAAGGGGTAGATACTCGTCCTAGATTCCTCCAAAGCCCGTAACATGTACTCGAGTGTCTTAATGGTGTGCTCTGCCTGACCGTCTATCTGGGGATGGAAAGCTGTATTCAGATTGACCTGTGTCCCCAAACCTTTTTGAAATGATTGCCAAAATCTAGCTATAAATTATGCCCCTATGTAGAAAATGATAGATGTTGGGACACGATGCAGTCGGACTAGTTTCCTAATATATTACTCGACATAATCTTCGTCTAAGAATGTAGTCCGGACTGGCAAGAAGTGGGCTGATTTCGTCAACCTATCAATAATAACCGAAATAGAGTTAAATTTGCGCCTGGTGCGGGGTAGTCCTGTCAAAAAATCCATATTAACTGCCTCCCATTTCCAAATAGGTACAATTATCTTTTAAGTCAGTCCGTCAGGTTTCTAATGTTTAGCTTTTACCTGCTGGAAATTAGGACACTGTGCCACAAACTCAGCTATATTTTTCTTCATTCCAGGCCACTAGTATATCTCTTTTATATCATGGTACATCTTCATCGAACCTGGATGAAGGGAGTAATGGAAATAATGTACCTCTGCCATGATCTGCTGGTGAAGCGCTGCTACGTTTGGGACACAGAGTCGACCTCTAGATCTCAAGACCCATTTGCTGTTAACTCAAAGGCTGATATTTCGCCCTGATGAACCTTGTCTCTAAGCTATACTAGACTAGCGTCCTCATACTGTTGCTCCTTTACCTCTACAACCATAGATGATACTGCTGTATTCTGAATCACAACTCCATTATCCTCTGAATCTACTACCCATACTACTAAACTGGCTAACCGATGCAGCTCTTGGGCCATACCCGCTGTTCTGGCCTCAAATATGATAAGTTGTCCATGGATATGTGACTAAGGGCATCGACTACAATATTAGCCTTCCTTGGGTGATACAAGATGTTCATGTCGTAGTCTTTTAGCAATTACAGCTAATGACACTGCCGCAAATTCAACTCCCTTTGCGTGAAGATATACTGGAGAGTTTTTTGATTAGTAAAGATGTCCACATGTACACCATACAAGTAATGCCTCCATATTTTCAAGGCATGAACCACTGCCGCTAACTCCAAATCATGGGTGGGGTAGTTTTTTTCATGCTTCCTTAGCTGCCTCGAAGCATAAGCAATCACCTTGCTGTGTTGCATGAGAACACACCCTAACTCAATGCCCAAAGCATCATAGCATACAACATAGCCCTCTGAACCCTCCGGTAAGGCCAATACTGGTGTAGATGTCAACATGTTTTTTAGCTCCTGGAAACTCTGCTCATAGGCCTCGGTCAAGTGGAATTGGCTACTTTCTGAGTCAACCTGGTCAATGGCGCTGATAGGAAGAAAATCCTTCCACGAACCTTCTATAATACCTGGATAACCCCAGAAAACTACGAACCTCGGTTGGAGTTGTAGGTCTAGGCCATGTCTTGACTACCTCAATTTTCTATAAGTCAACCTGAATACCAGTATCTGATACAATATGGCCCAAGAAAGCTACGGAATTCAACTAGAACTCACATTTTGAGAACTTTGCATATAACTGGCGGTCTCTGAGGATCTGGAGTACTGTTCGCAAATGATCTCTGTGTTTAGTTTCTGAGAAGAAATATACCAGAATGTCATTAATGAACACTATCACAAACAGAGCTAAATACGGTCTGAAGATATTGTTCATCATATCCATAAACACTATTGGAGCATTTGTCAATCTGAAGGACATGACCAAGAATTCAAAATGACCATACCTGGTCCTGAAAGTTATCTTCGGAATATCTTTTTCCCAAAATGGCACCTGATGATACCTAGACCTTAAGTCAATTTTAGAAAAATATCTTGCCATAAATCATCTATCCTTGGAAGAGGATATTATTCTTGATAGTAACTTTATTCAACTGCCAATAATCTATACACATGCATAGGGAGTCATCTTTCTTTCCCACAAATAGGACCGGCGCACCCCATGGTGAAGTACTAGGCCTGATAAAACCCTTATCTAACAAGTCTTTCAACTGTTCTTTCAATTCTTTCAATTCTGCGGGAGCCATTCAATACGGACGGATAGCTATAGGTTGTGTACCTGGTGGCATGTCAATAGAGAAATCGATCTCCCACTCTGGAGGAATGCCAGGAAGTTTGTCTGGAAACTCATTAACCACTGGGATGGACTAAAGAGTCGGGGATTCTACTTGCATATCTCGAACCCTAACAATATGGTAAATACAACACTTCACTATCAACTTTCTCGCCCGAAGATAGGATATGAACCTATCTTTTGGCGTAGCCGCACTGCCTCTCTATTTTTGCACTACCTCTCCTGGAAAGTGAAATCGGACGGTTTTGGTCCAACACTCCACATTGGCATAACATGGTGCTAGCTAGTCCATCTCATAATTACATCAAAATCAATCATTTCCAACTCCACTAAATCTGCTAAGGTCTGACGACCGACAATCTCTACTGTACAACCCCGGTAAATTCTCTTAGAAATAATAGAGTCAACAACAAGTGCAGACACCGAGAAGGGTTTCTGAAGTAATTCTGGCATTATACCAAACTTCCGGGGCACTAATGGAGTAACATAAGACAAAGTGGAACCTAGGTCTATCAAAGCATAAACTGAGTGAGAGCATACATCCAACATACCTGTCATAACATTCGATGACGACTCTGACTCCTGTCACCCTGGTAAAGCATAAGTACGATCCGGACCACTGCCAGAACAGATACCCCTGATCTACCTCGGCCTCTACCGGCTGGAGCTGAGGGCCTGCACCCTGCTGAAGATGCTGAAGCATATGACTCTGCTAAAGACCTATTTGGCTGATCTCAATCACCCTAATCTCTGGCTGGACAATACATCATCATATGACCCTTTTGTCCACAAGTATAACAAGCAGTGGAGCCATACCTGCATCTCCCAAAATGTTGTTGACCGCAAGTTCTGCAACGCGGGGCAACGGGTCTGCTCTGATCAGAACCTTTCTGTTGCTGCGAGCATGGTGCTCGTGAACTCTTGCCGGGACCTGACTGTTTGCGACGATCTGATTTACCGCCTTGTTGCTGTGGAGGTAAAGGTTTATGTGGCCTGCCTGGCACCCGAGGTCTGGGCCCCTCCTGAAACTCTGCCTGTAAATCAGCGGGCCTAGCCCTCCGGTGCTGCTACCGACTCACTCTCTCAACCTCATACTGGCGTTGCCTGATTCCTTCTATGTTCTGAGATGAATAAGTACAATATCCATGTCCTCACGCAATGTGGTAGTAATACAAGCTTCCACATACTCCATAGCAAGCCCCAAGATGAACCGGTGTACCCTATGTTATACCCCGTAAATTTTAAATGAATAAATATCCTAAGGGCATGTTGGTTAAGGGATTTAGAAGCCAAAAAAAAAATTAATTAAAATTTGATTAATAAAAGGGTCGGCCTCTTCATAAAAAATGAGTACATTTCCAGCAAAAAATAGGGGAGAATAGTGAAAAGGAAAACCCACGTCAATATATATATATATATTTCCTTCCAATTACGCAACGAAACGCGGTCTAAACTCCATTTCGGCTTAGGTACAGGTGTATAAAGCTGCAGAGAGCAATCCTACGGAGTTGGTTTCGTGAAATTTGGCCGGCGAAACATCGTGCTACCGAGGTAAAGTAAATAGAATTGCTTTAAATTTGTACCAATGTGTTCCTAGCCTTGCAGTGAGCATTTATCCCTTCTGAACTATCGAGAAATAATGAGTTTTCGACCATTTTTTTGACTGGTTGAAGTTTGGGATAAATATATATCAAAAGTGATAATTTCTCCCGAATATTAATGTATTTAGTTCTAATTGACGTGTATATGAATGTAGTTGGGAGAAACAGCAGAAGTACCGATGGAAATCACACGGTCAGTCGGGTACTCAGAAACCAGGTATGTAAAGTTATTCTTTCGGCAAGCCAGGAAGTACATGGTAGAAAATAAACAGAATAAACGCTATTAACAGATACCCAGCGTACAGGAACGATTTTAGTACAAATTCCAGCAAGCATGCTAGTATATTATTACGTATCATGCGATAATTAGAATAATAGATATTCAGGCAATACGTATTTCATCTGTTGAGATTGTATCCAGTAGTAGATGGTACATTTTATATCATTGAGCTATATCCAGTTATAGATGGCATGTACTATGTTATTGAGTTATATCTAGATACAATTAGAAAGACAGATAAAGACCAGGTAGCAGTAAGTCCAGCAGTCAGAAACAGTGTAAGACAGCATATAGCATCAGTTATTTAACACAGATTAGTCTCGAAATAAAAGAAGAGAATATGATTAGTATTTTTCATTTGAGCATGCTTGCTATGTATGTTGAGACTTGTTGTGGCATATGGGCACCCTTTAGCATCCCCACCGCCCCTGGGTTATAGTTGTGTCGATACCAGATTCAGATACTGCCACCAGCTGGGCGATGCCGTCCGACTAAAGGACGATGATGGCCGACCACCATGATAATACGGTCCAGACCACCCTGCTTGCAGGGGTAGTTCAGTTTACTCTGCACAGAACTAGCACACCCTGTTTACAGGGGCGGACCACTCTGGGTGCGCACCTGTGCCCAGAGGCAGAAGTCTTCGGAGTCAGACACAGTTTATTGTCAGAGGCCAAGGCCTGAGCTACGTACCCAAGGGGGCCGGTAGGAGGAGCTCACAGTTATCAGATGAGTGGAGTGACTTGTTTTTGATTGGTTTAGACCCGGGTAGGGGTAAATAGATTGCTTGCTTGGTTGGCACCTTCCGGCTTATGGGGGTCGGTCAGGTATTGTGTGTATTATTATGTATATTGATATATGCTATTAGATACTGATAGACAGAAGGACGACACATCTTCAGGTACGCTCAGTTAGTTACAGAATGAACAAACTCTCCCCAGTTATCCTCAGCTTGATAGACTCAGCTACTTCTTGCTTAAATGTCATGTTATTGTTGCTATTCGTTTCAGTTGCATATTTCAGTTTGCTTTACATGCTCAGTACCTGTGGTAGTGACGCCCAGCGGGGCGCTGTATTGCTTGCCTGCAGGTACTCACGAACGAGGAGCCGATCCCTCGTGATTCTAGCCAGCCAGTGAGTCATCAGCTCCTGTCATCCGGAGTCTGATCCCCAGAGGTGTAGCTCTTTTTCTTTTGTTGTGCAGTATGGGTAGGTCGGGGCCCTGTCCCGATCATTTCTATTAATTTCCTATAGTATTCGTAGAGGCTTGCAGTCTGTATATATTCCCTGTGGTTACTTGAGCCGGTCGTGTGGGGCCGTGCAGTCTGCTGTAGCTGTTTAGCATTTCAGTTTATGTTGGCCGTGTGGGGCCTTAGTTTGACAGTAGTGGTGACCTTGCCGGTCACGTAGTTTTACAACAGTCTTGTGTTGAATTACAGATAACTAGACAGCGTGGTGGCCTTGTTGGCCCGCATAGGTTCCTTGTTACAAGTCTGTTTCTGGTTAGCTGTTGTTACAGGTACAGATGGCTACAGGTCAGTTGGCCGGAGGCTGTATTTACAGCCATTATATAGCCGGTTTGTTTCTTGAAATAGAGCCAAAGCCAGCCAAAGCACCAGATGTGCTCAGGCTGGACCATTTAGCAGTCTAGAGTCTAGCAGGCACTAGGTGCCCGTCATACCCCCCAAGGTGGGGTGTGACAAACTTGGTATCAGAGCAGTTCGTGTCCCAGGGAGTCTGCAAGCCGTGCTAAGTAGAGTCTTGTCTATGGATGTGTTGTGCACCACATACTATAGGCAGGAGGCTGCGAGGCATAGTAGGATAGTTACCCTTCTTTCATATTCAGTCGTGCCTTGCACAATACAGTGTAGGGTTGGTTCTTTTGAAACTTACCACCCTCTTTGCTTACAGATATTATGGCAGACCAGTGGCATCCAGCTATAGGTAGGAGATTGGATACAGCAGTGGGCGAAGGCACCAGTAGGATGCCTCAGTTACAGCCAGATTCCACCCAGTCTGAGAGCAATACGGAGGCGTCATCTCGGCCCTCCCAGCATTCTCCGCCTCGCCAGACACCATTTGAGGCAGCACCGCCTCCCACAGCTCCTGCGTCCACTTCATCTGATCAGGAGCTACGTAGTGCGGTGGTTATGTTGACTCAGATGCTAGCTGCTCAGCGTCAGCCAGCACCACCTACAGCAACAGAATCCCTAGGTGGGCCAGGTAGTTCCAGGGTTAGAGAATTCTTGGCATTGGGACCCCCTCAGTTTACAGGGTCGGATTCAGCGGAAGACCCTCAGGATTTTTTAGACCAGATGCAGAGAATCTTTAGAGTCATGCACGTAACCCCAGCAGAATCAGTTGAGCTAGCAGTGTTCCGGTTAAGGGATATTGCTGTTTTGTGGTACGAAAGTTGGGAGAGGTCTCGGGGAAGAGATGCAGCCCCTCCTACTTGGTCCAGCTTTTCAGAGGCCTTCCTGGACCATTACTTACCCCTGGAGGTCAGACAGGCCCGGATGGACCAGTTCTTACATTTAGAGCAGGGGGCTAGGAGCGTCCGTGAATATTCCTTACAATTCGACTCCTTAGCCCGCTATGCTCCAGCATTTGTGGACACCATGTCGTCCAGAGTCCACCGCTTTATTATGGGCCTAAATCCAGAGTACATAGAGACGTGCATGACAACTACTTTGAGAGAGGAAATGGACATAGCCAGGGTACAGGCCTTCGCACAGACAATTGAGGGCCTGAGGCAGCGACAGCGGGGTGACAGACAGGCGACTTCAGGGCAGCGCCGTAGGAGCAGACCCGCTGAGATTCAGAGGGAAATTCCTAGGGGGCCGAGACCACGATTTTCAAATAGGCCACCCAGATCTTTACCACCGGTACAGCAGCAGAGGGGCAGGTTTATTCGCCGGAGTCAGTCGGAGTCCGGTACAGTTCACGGATAGTAGCCTCACCTCAGCAGCAGAGGGTAGAACAGAGTAGATTTGCATCCACCCCTTGTCCTATATGCCACCGACTACATTCTGGAGCCTGCAGGCAAGGCTTCCTAGGGTGTTATTACTGCGGATAGGAAGGGCATTTAATGAGAGATTGTCCATCTAGGGGACAGAGTAGTCAGGATGATCTGGATAGAGCGTGAGCAGGGCCACGAGTTCCAGCAGCCTCAGCAGGGCGCAGACCCTCAGGTTCAGGAAATAGGGGCCGAGGTAGACCAAGAGCCTCTGGCTCAGGTTCAGGCCCCAGCCATACCTATGCATTACCAGGGAGGCAGGATTTAGAGGCATCTCCCGACGTGGTCACAGGTATATTGATTATCTGCTCATATCCTATTTATGTATTGATTGATCCAGGGTCTACCTTGTCATATATTACACCATTTGTGGCCCAGAAGTTGGGTATCGAACCAGAATTGCTTCAGCAGCCCTTTTCAGTGCTTACACCGGTCGGTGACTCGATTATAGCTAAAAGAGTTTACCGAGGGTGTACGGTAGAGGTTGCTGATTGCCAGACCACAGTAGACTTAATAGAACTTGAGATGGTCGACTTCGATGCCATTATGGGTATGGAATGGTTAGTGCCATGCTATGCCAACTTAGAATGCTCGACCAAGACGGTCCGATTTCACTTTCCGGGGGAAGCAGTGCGAGAGTGGAAAGGGAGTACACCTACGCCGAAAGGTAGGTTTATTTCCTACCTTAAGGCAAGAAAATTAATAGCAAAAGGATGTATTTACCACCTGGTTAGAGTCCAGGACGTTCGGGTGGAACCTCCGACTCTTCAGTCTGTTCCAGTAGTCAATGAATTCCCTGACGTATTTCCGGATGAGTTGCCTGGTATCCCTCCCGAAAGGGAGATAGATTTTGCAATTGACTTGTTACCAGGGACTCAACCTATATCCATTCCCCCGTATCGCATGGCACCAGCTGAGCTTAGAGAATTGAAAGAGCAGTTAAAATATTTACTCGACAAAGGTTTTATCAGGCCTAGTACTTCCCCGTGGGGTGCGCCAGTTCTGTTTGTAAGAAAGAAAGATGGCTCACTCCGTATGTGTGTGGACTACCAGCAGCTGAATAAGGTAACGGTTAAAAACAAATACCCGCTCCCGAGAATAGATGATTTGTTTGACCAGTTGCAGGGGGACAGATGTTTCTCTAAGATAGATCTGAGGTCCGGATACCACCAGGTCCGGGTTCGTGAGAGGGACATTCCAAAGACTGCTTTCAGGACTAGGTATGGTCACTTTGAATTTCTAGTTATGTCTTTTGGACTGACGAATGCTCCCGCAGTGTTTATGGACGTGATGAACAGCATATTCAGACCGTATTTGGATCTGTTCGTGATAGTATTCATCGATGATATTCTGGTATATTCTCGTTCAGAGACAGATCACCAGAACCATTTACAAACAGTACTCCAGATCCTTAGAGAACGTCAGCTGTACGCCAAGTTTTCTAAGTGTGAGTTCTGGCTGAACTCAGTTGCCTTTTTGGGGCATATCGTGTCGGATGCTGGTATACAGGTAGACACACAGAAAATAGAAGCGGTCAAGACATGGCCCAGACCTACCACTCCGACCGAGGTTCACAGTTTCCTGGGTTTAGCAGGGTATTACCGGAGATTTATTGAAGGATTCTCCACTATAGCAGCACCTCTGACAAAACTAACACAGAAAGCAGCGAAATTCCAGTGGACGGAGGCTTGCGAGCAGAGTTTTCAAGAATTGAAAGACAGATTGACCTCCGCCCCAGTACTAACATTGCCAGAGGGAACAGATGGATATGCGGTGTATTGCGACGCTTCAGGTTTGGGACTGGGTTGTGTGTTAATGCAACATGGTAAGGTGATTGCTTATGCTTCCAGACAGTTGAGGAAACACGAAAAGAACTATCCGACCCATGACCTGGAACTGGCTGCAGTGATCCACGCTCTGAAAATTTGGAGGCATTATCTGTATGGCGTCCATGTAGACATTTATACAGATCATAAAAGTCTGCAATACATTTTCACACAGAGGGAGTTAAACCTGCGGCAGCGTCGCTGGTTAGAATTGTTGAAAGACTATGATGTAAATATTCTCTATCACCCAGGAAAAGCTAATGTAGTAGCAGATGCCCTGAGCCGTAAGTCAATGGGGAGTTTGGTATATTTGCTGCCCAAGAAGCGGGAATTAGCCAAGGAAATTCATCAACTAGCTGGTTTAGCCGTTCGAGTAGTGGAGATAGAAAATAACAGAGCGGTAATTCAAAATTCTGCCGAGTCATCACTAGTTACAGAGGTAAAAGAACGGCAGTACGAGGACCCTGACTTAGTCCAACTCAGAGATAGAATTCAGAAAGGTAAAGAGTCAGATTTCCAAGTGACTGAAAATGAAGTACTACGTTGTAAGGGTCGTCTATGTGTCCCGAATGTTTCAGGGCTTCGCCAGCAGATCATCCATGAGGTACATTACGCTCGTTATTCCCTCCATCCAGGAGCAACGAAAATGTACCACAATATCAGAGACATCTACTGGTGGCCAGGTATGAAATCTGAAATAGCTGAATTTGTATCTAGATGTCCTAACTGCCAGCAGGTGAAAGCGGAGCACCAGAAACCGGGCGGTCTGACGCAGGATATAACTGTGCCTATGTGGAAATGAGAAGCAATAAATATGGATTTTGTAACAGGATTACCCCGTACCAGACGCAGAAATGATTCTATTTGGGTAATAGTTGACAGGCTGACAAAATCAACTCATTTCCTGCCAGTGAAGGCTACCTTCTCAGCCGAGGATTATGCCGAGTTATACATTAGAGAAATAGTTAGACTACATGGAGTGCCGGTATCTATTATTTCAGACAGGGGAGCACAATTCACAGCTAGATTTTGGCAGTCGTTCCAGAGGGGTCTGGGAACGCAGATTAATTTGAGCACAACATTCCACCCTCAGACAGATGGACAGGCTGAGCGAACTATCCAAACGCTCGAAGATATGCTACGAGCGTGCGTACTAGATTTTGAGGGTAGCTGGGATGAACATCTGTCGCTGATTGAATTTGCCTATAATAACAGTTATCATTCAGCTATCCAGATGGCGCCCTTTGAAGCATTATTGGGCGAAAATGTAGATCGCCGGTGGGCTGGTTTGAAGTGGGGGAATCAACGTTGATCGGGCCAGACATCATTCAACAGTCAGAGGAGAAGGTAAAGCTTATCAGAGAACGCCTGCTGACTGCTCAGAGCCGCCAGAAGTCGTATGCAGATATGCAGCGTAGAAATCTAGAATTTGCGGTAAATGACTGGGTATACCTGAAGGTGTCTCCGATGAAAGGGGTGATGAGATTTGGCAAGAAAGGCAAGCTTAGCCCGAGATTCATTGGGCCATATCAGATTCGGCGGAGAATAGGCCGAGTTGCGTACGAATTGAACTTGCCTCCGGAGTTAGCATCTGTTCACCCAGTATTCCATGTATCTATGTTGAGGAAGTTCGTAGGAGACCCTTCCACAGTTGTTCCAGTTCAGGATGTCCAGGTCACAGAAGAGTTAGCATACGAAGAGGTTCCAGTAGCTATCTTAGACAGACAGATCCGTAGACTGAGAACTAAAGATATTGCATCTGTCAAAGTATTGTGGCGTAATAGGAACCGAGAAGAAATGACCTGGGAAGCTGAGGAGGACATGAAAGCCAAATATCCCCACTTATTCCAGACATAGGCAAACGGGAGGTATGTTAGAACTGTTTTTCTTATTAATGCTTATACTTCATATATGAAAGCAGGCGGTTGATTATAGACAGTTTTATACATGAATGTTATTATATCGTTTAGAGTACCTGTATTGGACCTTTCTGCTTTTCAGGAATTTTGAGATAGTACATAATACAGGAGAAACTCTGCCAAAATTTTTCTAGAAACAAGTTGAGTAAGTTGAGCAGTCCTCTAGACAGAATGTCATTCGAGGACGAATGTTCTTAAGGGGGGGAGGATGTTATACCCCATAAATTTTAAATGAATAAATATCCTAAGGGCATGTTGGTTAAGGGATTTAGAAGGCAAAAAAAAAATTAAAATTTGATTAATAAAAGGGTCGGCCTCTTCATAAAAAATGAGTACATTTCCAGCAAAAAAATAGGGGAGAATAGTGAAAAGGAAAACCCACGTCAATATATATATATTTTCTTCCAATTACGCGACGAAATGCGGTCTAAACTCCGTTCCGGCTTAGGTACAGGTGTATAAAGCTGCAGAGAGCAATCCTACGGAGTAGGTTTCGTGAAATTTGGCCGGCGAAACGTCGTGCTACCGAGGTAAAGTAAATAGAATTGCTTTAAATTAGTACCAATGTGTTCCTAGCGTTGCAGTGCGCATTTATCCCTTCAGAACTATCGAGAAATAACGAGTTTTCGACCGTTTTTTCGACAGGTTGAAGTTTGGGATAAATATATATCAAAAGTGATAATTTCTCCCGAATATTAATGTATTTAGTTCTAATTGACGTGTATATGAATGTAGTTGGGAGAAACAGCAGAAGTACCGACGGAAATCACATCGGTCAGTCGGGTACTCAGAAACCAGGTATGTAAAGTTATTCTTTCGGCAAGCCAGGAAGTACAGGGTAGAAAATAAACAGAATAAATGCTATTAACAGATACCCAGCGTATAGGAACGATTTTAGTACAAATTCCAGCAAGTATGCTAGTATATTATTACGTATCATGCGATAATCAGATTAATAGATATTCAAGCAATACGTATTTCATCTGTTGAGATTGTATCCAGTAGTAGATGGTACATTTTATATCATTGAGCTATATCCAGTTATAGATGGCATGTACTATGTTATTGAGTTATATCTAGATACAATTAGATAGACAGATAAAGACCAGGTAGCAGTAAGTCCAGCTGTCAGAAACAGTGTAAGACAGCATATAGCATCAGTTATTTAACACAGATTAGTCTCGAAATAAAAGAAGAGAATATGATTAGTATTTTTCATTTGAGCATGCTTGCTATGTATGTGTTTGTATGTTGAGACTTGTTGTGGCATGTGGGCACCCTTTAGCATCCCCACCGCCCCTGGGTTATAGTTGTGTCGATACCAGATTCAGATACCGCCACCAGCTGGGCGATGCCGTCCGACTAAAGGACGATGATGGCCGATCACCATGATAATACGGTCCAGACCACCCTGTTTGCAGGGGTAGTTCAGTTTACTCTGCGCAGAACTAGCACACCCTGTTTATAGGGGCGGACTACTCTGGGTGCGCACCTGTGCCTAGAGGCAGAAGTCTTCGGACTCAGACACAGTTTATTGTCAGAGGCCAAGGCCTGAGCTACGTACCCAAGGGGGCCGGTAGGAGGAGCTCACAGTTATCAGATGAGTGGAGTGACTTGTTTTTGGTTGGTTTAGACCCGGGTAGGGGTAAATAGATTGCTTGCTTGCTTGGCACCTTCCGGCTTATGGGGGTCGGTCAGGTATTGTGTGTATTATTATGTATATTGATATGTGCTATTAGATACTGATAGACAGAAGGACGACACGTCTTCAGGTACGCTCAGTTAGTTACAGAATGAACAAACTCTCCCCAGTTATCCTCAGCTAGATAGACTCAGCTACTTCTTGCTTAAATGTCATGTTATTGTTGCTATTCGTTTTAGTTGCATATTTCAGTTTGCTTTACATGCTCAGTACCTGTGGTACTGACGCCCAGCGGGGCGCTGTATTGCTTGCCTGCAGGTACTCACAGACGAGGAGCCGATCCCTCGTGATTCCAGCCAGCCAGTGAGTCATCAGCTCCTGTCATCCGGAGTCTGATCCCCAGAGGTGTAGCTCCTTTTCTTTTGTTGTGCAGTATGGGTAGGTTGGGGCCCTGTCCCGATCATTTCTATTAATTTCCTACAGTATTCGTAGAGGCTTGCAGTCTGTATATATTCCCTGTGGTTACTTGAGCCGGTCGTATGGGGTCGTGCAGTCTGCTGTAGCTGTTTAGCATTTCAGTTTATGTTGGCCGTGTGGGGCCTTAGTTTGACAGTAGTGGTGACCTTGCCGGTCACGTAGTTTTACAACAGTCTTGTGTTGAGTTACAGATAACTAGACAGCATGGTGGCCTTGTCGGCCCGCATAGGTTCCTTGTTACAAGTCTGTTTCTGGTTAGCTGTTGTTACAGGTACAGATGGCTACAGGCCAGTTGGCCGGAGGCTGTATTTACAGCCGTTATATAGCCGGTTTGTTTCTTGAAATAGAGCCAAAGCCAGCCAAAGCACCAGATGTGCTCAGGCTGGACCATTTAGCAGTCTAGAGTCTAGCAGGCACCAGGTGCCCGTCATACCCCCAAGGTGGGGTGTGACACCCTAGCTGACATTGTAGCAACAAAAGCTAGCGCACACCGTGCCAAGGAGTCAAACCTCAGTGAGTACTCCCAAACGCTCATCCTGCGCTTCTCCAGATGTAAACACTGATCTACCCGGGTCTATCGGATCTCCCGGGGCAAGTAATGATTTAAGAAAGCCTCCGAAAAACTGGGCCAAGTAGGTGGGGGTACATTTCCACCCCTGGACCTCTCTCAACTCTCATACCCCAACACAACAATATATTGGAGATGAAACACTGCTAAATTCTTCATACACGTATTTGATGTGATTTAATGAACTTTGATTATTAAAACAAATTGGCCAAGATACATAGCCACATTCTTGATTTTTATTTTTTAGATGTCTCAAAAAAATTTGTAAAATGGTATTCTTGATAGGAACCAAATTTAAACACAAAATACTAACAACAACAATAATAATAATAATAAAATTCCTTCATCTACTATAAATAAAGAAATAAGATTTTGATAAAATTAAAATTAGCAAATACGATAATTAAATAACTTAAATGCCTTTGACATATAATTAAGACATTTAAATTATACAAAAATTATATTACCTTTCTACGAAAATTAACTCACATCAAGAATAACCTTTCTTTTCTTACGTGCTCCAAAATTCAAGGGTGTAAGCACCTGATTAAGAGAGGCAACAATTTTCTCTCTTAAGCCAACAACAAATATTCCCTACTTCATGGCAGATTAACAAATCAGATGAAAACCAAATTATGCCAACGATTTCTCTCTCCTCTTTCCTTTCTTTTCTTTTCTTTTCTGTTTTCATTTTGTCCATCTGTTTTATTCATTATTTTTTTCTTTTTCTTTTCTGTTTTCACTTTTTTCGGTCTGTTTTCTTTCTTTCTTTTCTTTTCTTTCCTTTCCTTCTTCATATGTTTTCATCATTTTTTTTGTCCGTTTTATTATTTTTTTTCTTTTTCTTTTATTCTATAATTATATTTTTCATCTCTTTTTTAAAATAAAATTAATAATAATTGGCCAAATTTGATTTTATTTTTTCTAGCATTTAAAAATATCAACGAAAAATAACTAGTTAAGTAAAATCTAAACCTTGCTAGTTTTATATTTCTAAACATATCAACAACAAAATAAAGTAACTGTTACTTTTTTAAAGCTCAATAACCTTTAAATTCATGGAAAACAACCACTATTAGTTTCTTTTAAATGCAAATTAATTACAAATTTAACCAACTCAATCAAATATTTAAGTATTTAAATCACCATTCAAACATATTAAATCAAAATATAATTGAATAAACACACAAATATAGTTTAATAGCATGCTTCTTAATAACATAATTCAATGAAAATTGGAGATGCAAATATAATCAAATTCTTATATATGAAAAAAAAATAGATAAATAAGAGGAAATATTTTACTAGCCGAAAACTGCACAACAATCCAACTAAGAGCAAGGACCTCGACTATCTTCTGTTCTTCTCTTGTTTTTCATTTTTTTTCTCTCTATCCATTGTTTTTTTTCTCCTGCATCTCTCTATATGTGTTTCTTTTTTTCTTTCTTTTTAATTTCTTTTTGTGTTATCTCTATATTATTGTTGTATATGGGTAGAAGATGGGAGATGTGGGGAGTGAGATTAGTTTTTTCGTTGAGAGTTTTTAGGATGTGGGAACAGAAAAAAAAAAGGGGGGGGGGGTTAGGGGTGAATTTTCAAGTGAGATTTTAAGGGAATGGGATTGGTATATTTAGGAAGATCTTGTCTTGTCAATTTTTTTATTTTAAATAATAATAAAATTAATAACTTAAACATAAAATAAAATAAAATAAAAATATGAATACTAAATAATTAAAGAAAAGTGTAACAACCCGCCCGACCATTATAGCATTCCGACAACCTAAAAGCGGGCGAATTTAAATATTTTGGAATTTGAAACAAATCCCCAAGAGACGAAGGTTGTGCGAAGAGTAAATTTGAATGGATTTGGTCACAATTGGGTGGACTCAAACGTGTGGCCGCTGTGGCGGGACGTTTTCCACCATAGCCAAACCGCTACAGCGGTAAGGGTGATTGCTGTAGCGGGTGACACGGACCATAATTCCGAAAATTCTGTTTTGATTAGGATTTTAAAACCTAGTCTCTAAGAAGGGTTTAACAAGTATACCCAAATATAGAAAATAGATTTTTGGAAAAATAAGAAGGTCCAAGAGGTGAAGATTCAACCTCCATGGCTAGAAACTCTCGCAAGAAAGCAAGAAAATGATGCAGCCCCGCAGTTGAGAATGTCTGAATGATAGCTTAGCGCGTAGGTAGCTATAGTTTACTCACTCTTGTGTTAGACTTTAATTAGCTAAACATATACGTGTGTATGGTTGATATACTTTCGCTGAAGTAGGATCAAAACTTAGATAAACTATTGTCGATTAATCAAAATTAGTGCGATTCTGAGGACGAACGGATTAGAAAAGGGGTAGTGATATCCCCGTAATGAGAAAACCCCTAGAGGAGAGATTTCAATACTAACTAGTCCATGATTAAGGGTGCATGTGGAATTGAATCTACGATAAGTAGATTAACTTTCAGGGGTTGTTGTTAAAAATACTTTCCTATGTATAACTTATAGAATCACCCTTTCTTAATTGAAATCTTGGACGATTAACCATGTAAATCATGTTTAGAAATGCAAATAACTGAATAGTTAATCGATTATAACTATTACAGAATATGAGTTGAAGCCATGAATAGGGTAGTTATACTCTACGTATTGACCTGACTGTGCTATGATTAATACCGTATATTGTTGGTGAATGTTGTTCATGTTAATGGTTGTACTGTAGGAAGTTAATTGTTGAAACAAGTGTGATATGATGCTACTTCATTGTGATGGGCATGATAGAGAATGAGACCCTAGATGGGGAAGAAACAAATTGTAGAAGAAGTTGGGATAAGGACTGGTCGTAGTACTGTCAGAAGTACCGCTGCAGTGGTTATTGTACGGCTGCAGTGAGACTGTTGCGGCGGCAGGAATGTCACTGCAGTGGAGCCCAAACCAGTGATCGGGCCAAGTTATAATTCCCTGTAATGTATTAATGTGACCGATATTATTACTACTTGGGTACGAGATTGGGTTTGGAATTATGCATGTGATTGTACTTGTTGATGTGTATACGTAACTCTTGTCGTGTGTGATTTATTAATGTTGTACTATGTTGTGCTTCTTGAGATTGAGGAGCAAGTTGGTATTGAATAAATGTGTGACTGAGATAATGAATGATACAAAAGGAAAATCATTGATATGATGGTAAATGTGAGGCCTGGAGAAAATGCAAAGAATTCAAATGAACCGGTTAATATGATTAAACTCTGAATAAGGACTGCATACATGAGCGGCCGTGCCCGAGATGAGCGGCTCGTGCCCGAGATGAGCATCGGGACGAGCGGTATGAGAGAGTATACAGATAGGTATGGCTAAAAGATCATGTGGCTAGTGTACGAATATAAGTACACAAACAAGTAGGATAAAGGACTCATACGGCTAGGTGTACAGTACATGGATTTCTAGAGTCCCCTACAGGTCATGACTGGAAGGGCAAGCATAAGACCCTCTGCCATGTGTGTAGTGTGATGTGATGGAGGCGTGTACTCGGCATATCACTGATGGATGATTATGAGATAGAGATTGTGCGGTATTATTTAATTATACATATGGCTGTAGAGACAGAAAAGTACAGTTAGAGTGTGATATAGAATATACCGACATGACTTGGGTTTGAGGTGAGAAACATGTTTTGCGAATATCGTATATGAATATACTGTCCAGGTATGATACTTTATGGCATTTTGTGTACGAAGACAGGTATGTGCATGTATTTTACTGTTCGGGAAAATCGACTCCCTTGTTTTTATTGATGACTTTTGTGCGTTCTTGAAAGGTTAATCGGTATTTGTGATTGAGAATGTCGTTTTATATGGGTTTGTGGGGTATGGAAGTTAACCTTATGGTTTTAATATAAAGTACCTAATTGTCGAAAAATAGCGGGTGGACCTTGTTAATTAATGTACCAGATTTGGAAAGATCGGGGAAACTCTATAAGTCATTGAGTAGGTTAATAAATGTTAACGGACGGACTCAGTCGATCATTAGAAAGTGGTAAAAGAAGTAGATGTGCAAAAAAACTATATAGCAGAATAGAACGGAATTAGATTAGGGAAAAGTCAGTTTACTGACTGTTGGGATAGCACTGCAGCGGACACCTCGCCACGGCAGCGGCAGCGCTGTAGCGGCCTAAGACTATGCTGCAATGGAACTAGAGGAAGGCAGATTGAAGGATTTAATAACAGCTAGGTTTGTAAAATAAATTGCATGAACCGTGATGAGACTTATACTGTAGTTGTCACACTTAGTGGAATGTTGCATAAGTGAAGTAATTGTCAAATTTAAAACACTGATTTTATGTTGATTTTTATGTTGTTATGTTAACTAACCTTAGTCGACCGATTGTGTGGTGTACTGATACTTAGGGCTGCGTATCGGTCAGTTTGGTTCGATTTTGAAAGTTATCAATTTTACTTATCGGTTATCGGTTTGTTGACATGCTAAACCATTAAAGAACCGTTAAGATATTGGTTAATCGGTTATTGGATAATCGGTTATTGATCGTTATCGGGTTAACCGATAAGATCTCACATGAAAAATCTCATAAGTCATAAGTATGTTTAGCTAGAAAAAAGTGGGTGAAAAGAGAAAAAAAATATAGAACTATCTCAACTAAAACAATCAACTTTAATTTAAATTAAAACACCATTCCCTTCACTTTTTATCGACACCCATTTCATCTTCTTGTTTGGATACTCCATATATTGAAGGCTAAAAATATAATTTAATAAATTATTATCGGGTTATCAATTAACTCATTAAAAAAAGTGGTCAAACTGATAACCGAACCAATAACCCAATAACTTGGGATAGTAAACCGATAATCAAACCATTAAACCAATAACCTAAATCGTTAGTCAAATAACTCAATTATCGGTTTGGATTATTGATTTAACCGTTAATTTGCATACCCCTACTGATACTATCTTGCTATACCTTTTTGGTGTAGGTTGTGGTAGGTTTGAAGTTCCCCGATCGACGTGGAGTACTTAGCACCAGCTTCCGTGTTCTTCTTCTCAGAAGAAGCTGGGTCCTTTTATCTTGTCATGTATTCAATTAGAGCTCTTTATACATATCTAGACTAGATCTTGGGAGACTCATGTTTTATGGAAATCTTGTACTGTTATTTTTTAAGTTATTATTGATTAGGAAGATTAATGGAAAATTTTTGGATATTAATTGTAATATTCTGCAAGGGTTCTCCTATCGAGTAGAATCGTTATAGGTGCCCGCACGACTACTTATTTGGGGGTCATGACAAAAAGGTTGAAAAATACTTAATTAAAAGCTAGATAAAAATAAAAAAAATAATTTTATCATTTTTTTCTTTTATAAATAAACTCAAAATGTGTATTTTAAGAGGAAAAAATGAGTAGTTTGTAATTTTTCAACAAATAAAAACCTACTAAAAAGCTAAAATTATGAATAACCGTCATAGAAAATTTAATGCTAAAGTAATTTAAAAATTAAGGAGGGTCAAAAATTACGTGTCTACAGCTTGCCCCTCTTTGACTGGAAACACACAGAGTTTTCAGACAAAGAAGTAGAAAGCAAGACGAGTTTTGACCCGACCATTATTTAAAATGGAGGAGAAAAGCAGAAAAATATGTGATCGAGCTCTAATTTTTGGACAACCTACATATCTCGGGTTATAAGAAAATTAGGTCATGTGTAGTTCAAAGAGTAAGAGAGGTGATGGAAGGATGAGTTAGATAGTCGAGTGAGGCCCCATCAAGGGTCTAGTCTGCCGCTCATGTTATTACATCACGTAATAAAAAATCAAACTACAAGTCCAAAAGAAAACACAAGTATAAGATTCTATCTATTTATCTTCTCTTGAATCTTCCTTGAAATTTTCACTGGAATCTTGACCTTCAAAGTGCTATTCCGCTTTTAACTCCGGTTACTCAAATGGGCTTGTGAGCTTGAAAATAAAGATTTCTCTTATTCTCCCGGTAGGTTCCTGAAATCAAAACAAACAAAGGAATGGAACAAAAAAATTTCCTCAGTTTGAAATGAAGAAAATTTTGTTACTTAGCTTGTGTATCAATACTCTAGATGACACTTGAATTTTACTGCATCACATCCTTCACAATGCTTCTAACTGTTGAAGGTAAGCCTTTACTTCACGAGCACCCTGTTACTATATCCCATTATCCAGGAGGTTCCTGCTATACTAAATCTCATTATCCAGGAGGGTCCTGCTATACTAAATCTCATTTTACATGAGGGTCCCGTTATACTAAATCTCATTTCCAGGAGGGTCTTGCTATACTAAATCTCATTTTTAAAGAGGGTCCTACTATACTAAATCTCATTATCCAGGAGAGTCCCGCTATACTAAATTTCATTTCTAGGAGGGTCCTGCTATATTAAATTTTACTTTTTAGGAGGATCCTGCTAAACTAAATCTCATTATCCAGGAGGGTCCTGCTATACTAAATTCCATTATCTATGAGGGTCCTGCTATACTAAATCTCATTATCCAGGAGGGTCCTGTAATACTAGATCCCATATCCAATAGGGTTCTGCTTTTCCAGATCTCCTTTTCTAAGAGGGTCCTACTATACTAGATCTCATTTTTCAGGAGGGTCCTGTTATACTAGATCCCATTTCCTAGGACGGTCGTGCTATACTACATCCCATTATTCAGGAGGGTCCTGTTGTACTAAATCTCATTGTCCATGAGGGTCCTACTATACTAAATCCTATTTTCCAAGGAGGGTCCTGCTTACTAAATCCCATTTTCCAGAGGGTCCTGATAAATACGTCCCATTATCCAGGAGGGTACTGATAAATTAAATTCCATTTTCTAGGAGGGTCCTGCTATAATAAATCCCATTATCTAGGAGGGTCCTACTATACTAGATCCCATTTTCCAATAGGGTCCTGCTATATTAGATCCCATTTTCCAAGATGGTCCTGCTATACTAGATCCCATTTTTCATAAGGGTCCTGCTATAATAAATTCCATTTTCCAGTAGGGTCCTGCTACAACTAAATTCCATTTTTCATGAGGTCCTGCTAAATTGAATCCCATTATCTAGGAGGGTTCTGCTATACTAAATCTCATTTTTCATGAGGGTCATGCTAAACTAAATCTCAATATCTAGAAGGGTCCTGCTACAACTAAATCTCATTATCTAGGAGGGTCCTGCTATAACTAAATCCCATTATCTAGGAGGGTCCTACTATATTAAATCCTATTATCTAGGAGGGTCCTACTAAACTAAATTTCATTATCCATGAGGGTTCTGCTATATTAAATCTCATTATCCACGAGGGTCCTGCTACAACTAAATTCCATTTTCTAGTAGGGTCCTGTTATACTAAATCTTATTTTCCAGGAGGATCTTATTATACTAAATCCCACTATTTAGGAGGGTCCTGATAAATTAAATCTCAAATACCAACAACGCGAACAAAATTTGTTATCCTAGTTTTATCAGAAAATTATTGTAAGTGTCATTGGAATCAACAATTATTTATGAGAAAATAAAACTAAGAAAAAGCATATCCTAGGAGGTTGAGGCATCTATGATTCGAAAATATAATCTAATTTTATTGATCAATTTTTTTTTTCCTTCTTTGAAGGTCTTTTATAGAAAATACTAGAAAAATGAAAGAGAGAAAAATTAATTTATTGATTGAATATGTCTTGACCTCAGTTAGTACCAACAATTAGTAATATGCATAAGAATAACCACCAGTTCCTTCCGCAAAAATTTTGGATAAATTTAGATGTAATTGCTATATTTTCTAATGGTACCTCAAACATACTTACATATTGACAAGATATGTTCGTCTTGCCTCAATCAAGAGTTTAAAATTATTCTTATCCTCATGTTTCAAGTGTTCTTACCACAAATAAAGCCCTAATCACACACAATAAAATCATTTAGATAATAGGACATTCTGGAAGCCATTCACACTCAGAAAGATATTCAATGCACGCAATTGAGATTATCATATGCTTGGCCCTCATATAAGTATCCACTAATTTGAGAACACTTGAAAAAGGATCAGTAGGACTTGTTCAATGGCTTGTAATGTAGGCTTAGGGATAGGTAGGATATTCATGTGGGATAGAATGACTATTCTTTCCTTAAGCATAGCAGTATTCTCTCAATATTTTGCATTGTCAAACTTGATATTCAGTTGCTTTGCTGCTACTTCTCATTTCCTTTTTTTCTTTTTTTTCTTTTCCTCAAGAATTATTTTTCTTTCTTCCTTTTGGTGTCTTCGCTCCTTGTTGGAGTTGTTTTTTTTCTGTCAGCAGAATTTTTCCTTCTTTTCTGTTGCTGTATTTTTGTAATTTTATTTATTTATTTATTTTGGAGACTTTTGCATCTTTTATTTTTTGTCACTCAACTTAAATTTTTACCAGTACACTCAGGAAGGTGGGGCCAAAAGGGGTAGTGCATTATGCACTCAAAAGGATATAAGTTAAGATGTGGTTATCCAAATAAAAAGGTTGTTGGCTCAAAGGAGTAACTTTTGGGATCACATATCATTCGGTAGGTTTGAAATACACAATCGAATCAAAGAAAGCCTTCAATCCTTTCCCAAATTAAATGTTGCTCAAAATTTCACCTCAACAAACATTCGGGCCAAGTTCTAAATCAACAAAGCAATGTCATTGAATTTTCAATCTAAAGCTCCCCACACAATGCACATAAAATGATGAGGTCAAATTTATTTTAACCTCAACTTTAAGCGAGAGAATTTCTAAATTGTCGCTAAAGTACAATTAAGAGGTACCAAAAGAATTTATGGTTTACAATAAAGTTGATCCTTTATATTATGGTTTACAATAAAGCCGATTCATTTAACACTTGTTTCTTTCCCATGCATACTCCTAAATTTATTTGTACCAACCAAGACAAGAGGTTATATTTTTTTATTTGTTTTTAGGTGGGACAGAACCCAAACAAATGGTTGCCTACGTATCTTGTTGATAGAAAAATCAGGTTAAACATAGTTTAGAAAAATTAAGACATGAAGTAAAAAGAAAATCCTTTTTTTAGTTTTTCAACTAAATAATCAAAATATCTTTCTATATTGAATTTTGAATATGAAAGAAAAACTTTTTTTTATGTATTTTTTTAAATAAGGATCAAAGAACTCGAGGAGGGCTACCTACGTATCTCATTAAGGTAAGAATCAGGTGTGCATAGTTGGTCAAGCTTGAAAATGAAGTAAACAATTTTTTTTTGGAATTTTTCGAATAAGGAAGAAGAACTTTTTAATTTTTTTTTATTATGAATTGTTTTTTTGGAATTGTATGAATGAGAATCACCAAACCCAAGAAAGGTTACCTACGTATCTCATCGAGGTTAGAATCAGGTGTGAGTAGTTTGTAAAACTCGCAAAAGTGTTGGACCTGTTGAAAATTTTGATTTGTTTTGGACATTTTATTTAGACCAATAATAATAGTAGTAGTACTACTGCTGCTGCTGCTAATAATAATAATAATACTAATAATAATAATAATATAAAATTAAAAAAAAATTAGAACCATTCAATTTGAGATTTGACCACCAAATGGATATATTTCGATAATACTAGAGGAAATATTCTCTGTTTCTCCCTTTTTAGTTTAATCACATTACCCTTGAGCCGGTCAACATTTCAACAAAGCCTTCCAAATAATATGGCAAGTAGCACATAGTTATGAACATGTTGATCTTGAAAGTTGGATTCTGTACTAGAGGGACCCAACCCCTGTGTCGAGCCCCGCTAAGTCAAATGCAAATGATTCAAATAAGCGGAACCTACTAAGGATAACCATGTTTGCGTTTCAGTTCTTCTAGGTTCAAGCCTATGAAAAAAAGGTGTCTAGACTACTTACTCGAGAGGTCAACTCAAACCGGAGAAGAGAAACTTATCGGTAGCAGCGCTATTCTGATTTTATTGCTGGTCCAACCCCGCCTAAAATGTACGACTATAATCTTTCACCAGGTGTCAAGACACTCCGTCTTTATATCAAAAGAAAGTAGGATGCATAACTGCATTTCTGTGATCGTATGTGAAGTGTTTTCATAGGCTCAGAAGGGGTGCGTGAGAGATATATATATATACAGTTCAACAATATCAAAGCGATAAACAAGCAACAAGTAGCACATTAGGCTAATATACACACAATATATTCAAAAAATAATAATAAAAGCCAAGCATGAGTCAAGTAACAAAGCACAAATTCTGGTTATTCCCCAATAGAATCCCAGAGATGTCACACCCCTTTTCAGACGAGGGTCGAAGAATAAGGGTTTTTTCAATTAAAGTGATGATTTTGAATAGGGATTATTTTTATTTACTTACGTAGTCACCATTTGGAATTGAGTTATCATATTCCAAGTCACCTTATTGAATCCCTAATCAAAGGAAAGTTATTATTGGTATGCGAACTAAAAATCCGATGAGGAATTCTGTTGATTGAGGGAAAGGTGTTAGGCACCCTTCGAGTCCCGTGATTCTAAATAACGTAAATATCAACAACAACAATCAAATTCCTTCATCTACTATAAACAATGAAATAGAATTTTGATAAAATTAAAGTTAGCAAATACGATAGCTAAATAACTTAAATATCTTTAATATATAATTAAGACATTTAAACTATACAAGAATTAAGTATTACCTTTCTACAAAAATTAATTCATAACAAGAAATAACCTTTCTTTTCTTACATGCTCCAAATTTCAAGAGGGTAAGCACCTGATTAAGAGAGGCAACAATTTTCTCTCTTAAGCCAACAACAAATATTCCCTACTTCATGGCAGATTAACAAATCAGATGAAAACCAAATTATGCCTACAATTTCTGTCTCCTCTTTTTTTCTTTTCTTTTCTTTTCTGTTTTCATTTTGTCCATCTGTTTTATTCATTATTTTTTTCTTTTTTTTTCTTTTCTTTTCTGTTTTCATTTTTTTTTCGGTCTGTTTTTTTTTTCTTTCTTTTCTTTTCTTTCCTTTCCTTCTTCATCTGTTTTCATCATTTTTTTTCTGTCCGTTTTATTATTTTTTTATTTTTATTTTATTCTTTTATTATATTTTTCATCTCTTTTTTTAAAATAAAAATAATAATAATTGGCCTAAAATTTTATTTTATTTCTTCTAGCATTTAAAAATATCAACGAAAAATAACTAGTTAAGTAAAATCTAAACCTTGCTAGTTTTATATTTCTAAACATATCAATAATAAAATTAAGTAACTGTCATGGTTTTTAAAGCTCAATAACCTTTAAATTCATGGAAAACAACCACTATTAGTTTCATTTAAATGCAAACTCATTTCAAATTTAACCTACTCAATGAAATATTTAAGTATTTAAATTGCCATCCAAATATGTTAAATCAAAATATAAGTGAATAAACACACAAATATAATTTAACAACATGCTTCTTAATAATATAATTCAATGAAAATTGGAGATGCCAATATAATCAAATTCTTATATATGAAAAAAAAATAAAAAATTAGAGGAAACCTTTTACTAGTCAAAAACTACAGCAACAATCCAACTAAGAGTAACAGGACCTCAACTCTCTTCTCTTATTTTTTGTTCTTCTTTTTTTCTCTCTATATGTTTTATTTCTCCTATATCTCTCTATCTGTATTTCTTTTGTGTTATCTCTATATTGTTGTTGCGTGTGGGTAGAAGATGGGAGACGTGATGGAGTGAGATTAATTTTTCTCTTTGAGAGTTTTTAGGGTGTGGGAAGAAGAAAAAAGCGTGGATTTTATTTTGTATGAGAGTTTTTAGGGCGTGGGAAGAAAAAAAAGAAAAAAAATGTGGGAGAGTTTAGGGGTAAGCTTTTGGGTGAGAGTTCTAAGAGAATGGGATTGGTATATTTAGGAAGATTTTGTCTTTGTCTTTTTTTTGTTTTAAATAATAATAAAATTACTAAAATAATAATAATAATAATAATAATAAAATTACTAAAATAAAAATAATAATAAAATTACTAAAGATAAAAATATGAATACTAAATAATTAAAGAAAAGGTTGAAAAATTACTTAACTAAAAGCTGGATAAAAATTATTTTTCAAAATCATTTTCTCTCTTTTATAAATAAAATCAAAATGTGTATTTTAAGCGAAGAAAATAAATAGTTTGTAATTTTCAACAAATAAAAACCTACTAAAAAGCTAAAATTATGTATAACCGTAATAAAAAATTTAATGGTAACGTAATATAAAAATTAAGGAGGATCAAAAGTTAAATGTCTACATTTATGCAATTCCCTTTTTGGAAGTATAAGTTTTAAAACAGACATCACAAATATCTTGCAATAATAGTACAAATCAAATCACGTCTATGGAATCATGTCCATACCGAAGTACAATTGTATAGCCTTGCACCTCCTCAGTCTCCTTTTCTGTGTCAAACTTGATCACATATCTATCACACATCCGTCTCGTATCTATACATACATCAATCTCATATCTGTCACACATCTGTCTCATATCTATACACACATCAATCTCATATCTGTCACACATCTTTACACACATGCCATAGGGTCTTATGTTTGCCCTTTCAGTCATGACTTGCAGGCGACTATAGACATCCATGTAATGTACCGGCGTGGTACCCGCTCCTAGTCATCTGCTTGTTTTGATGCTCCCCTTGGATACTAGCAACTCATATCATAACCGCTCCCCCAGATGCTCACCTTGAGCATGAGCCACTCATTTCATAGTAATGGTATGTTATGTTGGAGTTAAGTGTTGGGTGTGAATTGGGAAATGGAGAGAAATAAATTGGAGGGAAGAGAAATTTGAAAAGTTTTCTTCCCAATGGTAGCCATTCCGAACAGACACCATCTGAATAGGTGTCTTGACACCCCTTCGCTTTAGATCTTTAGCTATAAATAAAGGCCTTTTGCCTTCATTTTTGAAGTACTTTTTTGAGACTTTTCCTATCAAATTTAAAGATCATCCTGCATATTTTGAAAAAACAAAATTCGAGTCTATTGTGTGATTCGTTACCGTTCTTCGAGTTCGACGAAGTTATTGGTGTTTGAGGTACTGCTACACTATTAACAGGTTAATCCATTTTATCCTAGGAGGAAGTAATCCAGAAACCTTGAGTACAGTGAGGAGATTAAATTCCTTAAGGACACACAATTAATTTTGTGGACTCGGATATTATTCTTTCCTTTGGTGAGCCATATTTGATCACAGGACGTCAACAAGCTTAAGGAATTTAGCTTATTTCTTTTATGTGTTCATCTACTTTCTAATTTGGAGACTAAAACCTTTTTGGTTTTCTACTCCATTGTTGGAGATTAAAATCTTCGGATTTTCTACTCCCGTTGAGATTAATATCTTCAGATTTTCTACTCACTGTGATTGTTGGTTTGAAGATTTAAAAACTTCGCCAAGAAAATCTGATTGTTGATAATTCAGTTTGAAGATATAGAAACTTCACGGATTACTCAGTTTAGTTCTGTCAAAAGTTTTTTGATTTGAAGAAATAGAATCTTCATTGATTGCTAACTTTTGTTGTTATTGTTCAACAGATATGATAGGAACAACTGACCCCATGCTTGCCTCTACAAGCAATGGAATCTCCTCCACTCGTGCTGTGCAAGCATCGGCTCCGGTAGAAAAGCCTGAAAAGTTTTCTAGAAATTGACTTCAAACATTGGTCGCAGAAGTTGTTCTTCTATCTGACCACATTGTGTCTACAGAAGTTCATTAAGGAGGATAAATCAATTTTGCTGGAATCAACTCCCCAAAATGAACAATTCTTGGTGAATGAAACCTGGAAGCACTCAGACTTTTTGTGCATGAACTATATCCTAAGCGGATAGGAGGATGATTTGTATAAAGTATACAATAATATGGAGACTTCTAAAGAACTCTGGGATATGCTAGAGAAGAAGTACAAAATCGAAGATGCCGGTTTAAAGAAATTTGTTGCAGCCAAATTTCTGGACTACAAAATAATAGACAGCAAGCCTGTTATCATACAAGTCCAAGAGCTGCAAGTGATAATTCACGATCTCCTTGCTGAAGGTATAATTCATACTAATCCGTTTGTCAAAAATATTAAATATGGTGCTAATAATGAGGTTTTCATTAAAGATTTGGTCATCAATGAAGCTTTTCAAGTTGCAGCCATGATTGAAAAGCTACCTCCTTCATGGAGGGACTTTAAAAATTATTTAAAGCACAAGCGCAAGGAGATGAAGCTTGAAGATATTATCGTTTGATTGAGGATTGAAGAAGATAACAAAGCTGTAGAGAGGAAGGTATGGGGAAACTCAATAATTATGGAGGCAAATATTGTTGAGACCACTCCATCTAATTCCAAAAAGAGGACGAAGCCTTCTAGACCAAAGAATTTTCCTAGCAATAAAAAATTCAAAGAAAACTGCCACAACTGTGGAAAGATTGGACACAAGGTTGCTGAATATCGTGCTTCAAAGAAAGAAAAGTGAAAAAGACAGGCTAACATGGTTGAAAGAACCATGGAGATTGATGACTTGTGTGCTATGGTGTCTGAATGCAACCTAGTGGAAAGCCCCACGTATTGGTGGCTTGACTTTGGAGCCACTCGATATGTTTGTGCTGTCAAAGAAGCATTTGTTTTCTATGCCCCTGCTGGACCCAATGAGACCATGTATATGGAAAACTCTTCAACAACCAAGATTGAAGGCTATGGAAAAATATTTCTGAAAATGACATCGGGCAAGGTGGTGACTCTCAATAATGTCTGTCATGTTCCAGAAATGAGGAAGAACTTAGTTTCTGCAGGTCTTCTCATCAAGAACAGAGTGCATTCTTGTTTCAAATCATATTGTAATAGCTAAGAATGATGTGTATGTAGGAAAATTTTTACCTAACTGAGGGACTTTTCAAATTGAATGTAATTGTTGTTGAAAGCAATAAAATTATTGCTTCTTCTTACTTGATTGAGTCAAATTATTTTTAGCATTCTCCTTTGGGACATGTGAATTATAAAACCTTGCAAGTCCCTTAGACTTAATTCACACAGACATTTGTGACATGAAGTCAATACTATCTCGTGGTGGAAAGAAGTATTTCATAACTTTTATTGACGATAGTACGTGGTACTTCTATGTTTACTTACTCAAAAGTAAAGACGAAACAATTGAAGCATTCAGACAATATAAAAGTGAAGTTGAAACACAACTTAACAAAAAGATCAAAATATTAAGGAGTGATAGGAGCGGGCAATATGAATCTCCTTCTGAATAAATACGTTTGGAATATGACATTATTCATCAAACAACTGTCCCTTAGTCACCACAATCTAATGGGATTGTGGAAAGGAAAAACAAAACATTAAAAGAGATGATGAATGCTCTGTTGATAAGTTCTGATTTACCCCAGAACTTGTGGGGGAAAGCTATCCTTATGGCTAGCAGAATACTCAGTTGAGTGTCCCATAGCAAAGCAATTCATTCTATACGAAAAATAGAAAGGAAGAAAGTCTAACCTTGAATACATGAAAGTGTGGGGGTGTTTGGCTAAGGTACAAGTTCCTAAACCCAAAAGGGTTAAGATAGGACCTAAAACCGTTGATTGTGTTTTCATAGGATATGCTACAAATAGTAAAACATATCGATTTCTGATTCATAAATCAAAAAAATTCTGACATTCATGTTAATACGGTAATGGAATCAGATAATGTTGAATTCATTAAAAATATATATCTGTATAAATAGAATTGTGAGTCATCTAGCAAAGGATCTAAATGACCTAGGGAAGAGACAAAGGAAAGTGTTCCTAATGAGGAGAATCCAAGACGTAGCAAACGTCAAAGGACTTCTACTTCCTTTTGACCAGATTTTCTAATAATTTTTGTTGGAAAATAAGCCTCGAACTTTTCAAGAAGCTATAACTTCTTCGAAAGCTCAATATAGAAAAGAGACAGTCAATAGTGAAATTGAATCCATAATGAATAACCATGCATGGGAATTGATTTACCTTCCTCCGGGGAACAAACCATTAGGCTGTAAATGGATTTTCATAAAGAAAGTTAAAGATGATGGCATTATTGACAAATACAAAGCAAGACTTATAGTCAAAGGGTTTAAACAAAAATAAGGTCTTGATTACTTTGATACGTACTCGCCTGTAACTAGAATTACATCCATTCGGGTGTTAATAGCGTTAGCCGCTGTATATGGCCTTGAAATCCCCCAAATGGATATGAAAACAACCTTATTAAATGGAGATTTGGAGGAAGAAATTTACATGGAACAACCTGAAGGGGTTGTAGTTCCTAAAAATGAAAAGGTGCGGACTTGTAAAGTCCTTATACGGACTAAAACAAGCGCCCAAACAATGGCATGCAAAATATGACCAGACTATGTTGTCAAATGGTTTCAAGATTAATGAGTGTGATAAATGTGTTTACATTAAAAACACTCAAAATCAAGTCGTCATTGTTTGCCTATATGTGGATGACATGTTGATAATGAGTAACGACATTGATAACTTAAATGCTACCAAGCGTATGCTTGCTAGTAAGTTTGAGATAAAAGATCTAGGATTTGCTGACTTGATATTGGAGATTAAGATCCGCAAAACTCCTGAAGGTCTAGCATTATCTTAGTCTCATTATATCTAAACAGTACTTGAAAAATTCGGATTTCAAAATTGCAAAGACACCAATTGATATGAATCTTGCTCTTTCTAAGAACAAAGGTGAAAGTAAGTCCTAATTGGACTATGCGAGAGTATTGGAAAGTCTGATGTATATATTGAACGGTACACGACCAGATATAACTTATGCAATAAGTAAACTTAGTCAATACACAAGTAATCCCAATTAGAGTCATTGGATGGCTATGAAACGAGTTTTGGGGTATTTAAAACATACTCAAAACTTTTCTTTGCATTACAATAAGTATCCAACAATTGTTGAAGGATATTGTGATTCCAATTGGATCACCGGATCAATTGAAAGTAAATCCACAAGTGGATATGTGGTTACCATTGGTGGAGGAGCAGTGTCTTGGAAGTAATCCAAACAAACATGTATTGCTCACTCTACAATGGACTCTGAACTCATAGCTTTAGACAAGGCTGGTGAAGATTCATCTGGCACAGATTAACAACTCTGTTTAACTTACATCTAGCAAGTGACAAGTGAGTTAGACCTCCACTTAGTTTTCCTTTCTTAATTAAATACAAGAGATACAATTATGTTCTTACTACTTGAGATGACCGCGGGTACATAGGAATTTCAGTAGTTTGAATAAGCTATGATTTATTAGAAATGAATTCTGTATTAATACCAACCCTATGTTTAGTAAACTAGATTTTCAATGTACTACCTAGAATGGATATGCAACTGGATTTGATAAATCTATCTGTAATCTGGGATATATTTTAATCTTCTGAATTTTTCCATATTATATTTAGTTTTTGTCTTCAATACTTGATTCACAACTCTTAAATTCTCTTTGTTGTTTAATTTATTTGTAAAGTTAATCACTAAGTCCTCGTTAGAAATGATACTCTACTCATCACTTTATTATTTTTCGACCACATGCACTTGCGTGTCATCAAAATCGACCACTAACTCTACTTAGGCCAACTTATTAATGATGATAAGAGTTGCTTTTTTGTAGGTCCAAATATAGTACAAGTGATATTTTCGGGAATAAAGACTTTATTAGCTATAAGGAATTTCCTTTCCTCTTCTTAGACTGCCCATTTATATTTGAAGGAAACTGATTAACTACCTTCAATAATTCTATCACCAAATTATTTTAAGATTAAGAAGATTAAGGAGTAACAATTAATATAGAAAGTTAGGGCGAAGAGTTAGTTATAGTACGTGCTCTGACCGTTAAATATGTTATTATGATTATATTAATTTTATCATTTAATTACTGATTAAAAACTTTACGAAATAGTAATTTTTATTTGTTATATGTTGATAACCTAATTTTAGAAGGTGGTAATTATAATAATAAATAATAGACAATATGATTTTGTTTTTGTTTTTTTAATATTTACCGATTTAAGGGGTTTTAAATATTGCACTATATATCACTAAAAATGAAAATAAGAAAAATAAAGATGGACATTGCATTTCTTTTGTGTGAATATAGCACTATATAAAAGTAAAGTCATCGTATTGTGATTGAAGATGTGACAATAATATTAATCACCAAAAAAATACATAAAGGAAGGAAACCTTCTCAGAGTAATGTTGGTCATTCAGTAATATAATACTTCTTCATTTCCGTGTTTTTACCTTTTTATTTACTGTTTCACATAATCAAAATGGTAATAATTATTCATTTTAAAATTTATCCTTATTTAAGTGCATGATTTTTTTATGTAATCAAGAAACTATATTAAATATTTTATCAGTTCACTTGTATTTTTTCACAATGGACTTTGTACTTGCTTTTAGAAAATAATAAATGAAGTGCATATTTCACAAAGTTGAGTGATTTGCATGGATCCCGAGGCACTCAGGCTCAATTTGGGGCATTTGTTGGAATTCTTGTTATTATCTATGTTCCATTGTATAAATCAGTTTTTGTTTATACTAAAAAAAAATAGAAAATCACTGTTGCCAAGGTTTTGGGTTACTTCCTCTTAGGATAGAATGGAAAAACTTTTTTGTAATAGCGGCAATGCAAATTACAGAACTCCAGTGAGCTCAAAAAACGGAGCATATCACACGACACTTATTTTGTTTTATAAAGAATGCAAAAATGAGGATAAAGAGAAGAGTATTTTCTTTTTCTCTCCGTCTCTCAATCTGTAAAATCTGAGGTAAGACCTCCGATTATAGAAAATGAAAGGGTGAGATGGGAAGGTGCAATTCAAAAGGTGTCTTTTTGGTGTAATTCAAAGGGTGCCTTTTCTCATTTCCCATTCACATCTTAAAACCCCAACAATCCCCCACGTGAATGGGAAATGACTATATGATTAAAAAAATGCAAGAAAAAACTGTGTGAATTGCAAGTAAGGATTAACCGCATTTGGATAAGTAGGTTTTCCTTTGAACTTTCCGTAGTGAACATATATCGGATATACTCGGTCAATCGGTAGATTTGATATCTTTGAACCATCGATATTTGGTATATACCTAGACAACCATAAGTCACACAATCAACCTTTAAACCATCTTTGATTCTCATTGTTTGGTTCTTTTCAACCATGAACACCTCTTGGTTCATAAGTGCATAGAGAATTGGCCTTATGAAATTCTCCTTGAAGCGGCTTACACTTCAAACTTACATAGGTGATTCCTAAATATGTTATCCTTTAGACTTACTGTTTGATATACCCCGTATCAAACTTAGAAACCACTAAAAAGCCTTAATACTTTATTCTTGTTACTGAACATTGTCTCATCATGAGAATGGGCCAAAAATATTATTTTGAATGATGAACCGTCAAACATAACTTTGTTTTTCTCCTTGAACCTATATCTTGGGATATTCAGTATTCTAGGTAGAGTTACCGCCATGATGACTTGTCCTCAGTCATAGTCCCATTCCCTTTGATGATATTTCAACCGCCTCTCTAGATAGGCCTTTTGTAAGTGGATCTTACACATTATCCTATGACTTTACATAGTCAATTTAGATAATTCCATTAGAGAGTACTTTTCTAAAGTATTATATCTTCGTCGTATGTGACGAGATCTTCCATTATACATAATGCTCCCACCCTTTTCTATTTCCGCTTGACTATCGCAATATATGCATATCAGTGTCAATGTTTTGGGCCATTATAGAGTCAGTTAACTTTTTCACCGGCCTTATTTAAAGCTATCAATTGATCCGGCGATTCAATTTGCATCATAATATCCCTCAATTAACTATTTATTGTTGTGCAAAACACAACTTAGAAAATAGATTTAGACTGATGACTACACATAAAGTGATATCATTGTACAAATACTCGTGGATAGTTGACATTAGTTGTGGCCACAACCTTTTAAAATTATATTTCTCAATCATTCCACCTCTTGAAAGTCTACTTTTTTTTTGTACCCAACTAATAGCACATTCACCGATGTGAAAATTTAACCTACTAGAATTTTTATTAGTTGATCCTTTGCTTTATAAATCAATGAACTTATACGTTCATTGAACCATCTTGTCTTTACAAAGAGTTGTATTTCGACAAACACATCTTATTATGAAAATTCACAACCTTTCAAGTGATATCTGATCATGAAAGAACATAATATTTTATTTCAAGTGATATCCCTTCATATAATTAAACAACACAATCTTTAATCAAAAGGCATATGATCAACTATCAAATGTGTAGTTAAATCAACTAGTCCTCACCAAGACGGAATAAGTTATGTGAAAATTTCACTAACTACTATATCAATATCCACCAAGGACATATATAGTGGGGTTGGCATAATACATAATGTCAATAAATCAATATTTTCTGATTCTATCACTGTATTAATATGAATATTAGAATTTTCTAATCTATGAGGCAGAACTAATATCCTTCACTATTGGTAGCATATCCTATCAAAACACAATCAATAGTTTTTGGCCCTAGTTTCACCCTCTTGGATTTAGGAACTTGTAGCTTTCGCCAAACACTCCTCACACTTTGAAGTATTTTAGATCAGAATTTCTTCCTTTCCATTTTTTCATATGCAATATATTGTGTTTTGATATGGGGTACTCGATTTAGTATTTTATTAGCTGTAAGAATGGCTTCCCCCACAAGTTTTGGGGTAAATCAAAACTTATCAATAAGGCATTCAACATCTCATTTAATGTTACATTTCCTTGATTAGATTTAATACAATGGTGAAGTTTTTAAACCGAATACAAAATCAAATTCAATCAAATGGTGAAGTTTTTATATCTTCAAACCAAGTATAAACTGGAGTAGAAAAAATCGCAAGGATTTACTCTCCCACAAGCAGAAACAGATTAACACAAAAATAAAAATATATTAAATTCCTTTACAAAAAAGGATGTGACATGCGCGGTCATGTTCCCCACCAGATGCAACGCTTGAAGCATGGGCTATCAGTGTTGATATTAATGTTGCAGTGAAAGAATGATACAACCATTAATTTCAGTTAAACCTTTAATGCCCTTTATCTTTGAGAGTTCAAACATACTCCCATACTCCCTCTCTTTAAGTGAAGAACTTATCATTTTAAGTATTAGGTCTTCACTGCTTGCCCTCAAAAAGTTAGTCTCACAATTCATGCATCTGAGAAGCATTAGAAGTATTAATGCATTGTGAAATGATGTTATATCTTTGCCAATAATTGTGTAAGTGTCACGAATTAATGCAAACCACAATTAACTGAAACACACTACTATATACATTGTAAGAAATTCAAATTCGGTGAATACAATAAGCAAATATTCCTTAGAATCATTCAGTAGATTCACTCCAAATTTATGTTTCTTCTACTTTCTAGAACTTGTTATAATTTCTTAAGATTGTTGTTATATGTGTTCTGGGTAGTATTTATATAAATTATTTTTTGTTTATACTCAAAAAAATAATAATTATGTAAAAAAATGAAGAAGTAGAAAATTATTCTGACCCCACAAGTTGATTGTATGTCCTTAAGGAATTGTAACCCCCTCACTGTTGCCATGATTTTTGGTTACTTCCTCCCAGGATAGAATGTAAAAATATTTTTATAATAGTGGAAAAGAAAATTACAAAACTCCAGCGAACTCAACAAACGGAGCACATCACAAGACACTTATTTTATTTTATAAAGAATGCAAAAATTAGGAGAAAGAGAAGAGTATTTTCTTTTTCTCTCTGTCTCAATTTGTAAACTCTGAGGCAAAACCTCTGAATTTATAGAGAATGAAAAGGTGAGATGGAGACATGTAATTTCAAAGATGCCTTTTTGGTGTAATCCAAAAGGTGTCTTTTCTCATTTCCCATTCACATCTTAAAACCCCAATGATTCTAATATTTTGAAAAGATTAGAGTTGACCACGGCCAACATTTGATCAATATAACCTCAGATCAGTGATTTGATGATACTAACAGGTAGAAACGTATTTTATGATCGATTTGTACTATTGATTAATTTTTTTGATGTTCCAAAACATTTCGAGAGTCCATTCGGAGTTTTGGTTGAAATTTGGATTGTTTGTTCAATTGATATCTGATGCATCTGACAATTCTAAAGTCTGAAAATTTCTGGAGATGCCGCAAATTGTGACGTCTCAGTTTGCAATTGTGACATCTGAAAGGTGACCTATCAGTTCATAATTGTGACTTTTTGTTCACAGCTATGATATCTAAGAGGTGTCTGTCAGGTTCGCAGCTGAAAAGTAAAGCTGGATCTGAGTTGTTCGCATTTGCAATGTCCCGCTTGCATATATGAAAACCCCTGGATATTTAATTAAATATTATTCAGAATGGTCTAATCGCTCTCTAACTCATTTTTGGAGTCGTACGCCTTGGTATTGGAAGGATTTTTAGGGAATTTTGAGATTTCATCACGGGAATATGAATGTAACCTTGTTTTTTAAACTATTTTCTTCTTATTACATTGATTTATTACCTTTTTATTAGCATTTTGATGTTAGAGATTGGAGGTTTTTAGACTAAAAATTAGAAATCATATCTTGATAATTTGGGGTCTGAGTCGGATTCGATTTTTGATGAAATTTCATATTTTAACCCTTTTGTTATGGACAATATAAATTTAAAAGAAAATGATTGTTTTGATCTTTGGAGCTCGGGTTGACCTGTGAATTCACTTTTTGAATTTGGAATAGAAGTATAATAATGTGGGTGTCTATAGACTCGATATTTATGTAATTTACATATTTGATCAAATGAGGATGTGATATAAATGAGATGACGAGCATTTTTATTGATACCAGTATCATGATACGGATAAACTAATGATTCTTCTCTAATTAATGAATTTTGTGTTACATGAGCATGCCTTGTAGTATATAGACTTGGCCTGTCACTTATATTTTTGATCACTTGTGTTGATAATTCATTGTGGCAGAAGGCCAGTATATAAAATGATTTATCGATTGCTCGTTCACTTCTTTTGTTTCATTGTTAAATGATTTAGAATTATTGGTGATTGATTGTGCTGAAAGTTTGAATCCGGTGTAGGATTTGTTGTGTCGTCATTGCATCTCATGCATATTGACATTGAAGAAGTGAAAGGATAAATTCTTGCATAGGGTCACCTAGAATATTAACAGCATATAGGGTTATTTGATACATGGTGTTGCATTTAGGACATTTCCTTAGTGCAATCTAGTAAAGGGTGTGTATATGGACCTTGCGGATTTCCATAATTCTTGGCTATCCGAAGGAGGGAATGATTGTATACAGGTTATTATCCTCTTCATATACATCTTTATTTCATTTCATCATCATATGTTACAAATGAAATTTGAATGGTGAAATGATAAAATAATTGTGAGGGTGGCTTATTTTCTCCCAAATTGGTTGAGATGATTGATAGATGGTGTTCTATGGTTGATATTCACTATAAAACTCTTTGTTTTGGCTGGTTTTCATGTATCATTTTTATATGGATTACTATTGTCTTATCTTCTAAACTTTCTTTAATTGAGATTTTATAGCAAACATCTATGATAAAGTGTTGAGAAGTGTAGTATAGGAACAACTCTCATCATCGCTTCATATAAGGGTTCATTGATGATATTTCTGAGCATATGTGTTTTTTGCACTCACCCTTGTTCTTTCTACACTTTTTGCGTGCAGGTTTAGTTCAAAGGACTAATGATGACAGTTGAGTCATCGTAGTACCTTAGGTTGCAAACTAGAGTTTAGGACGAGCTGCTCAGCTATTTCGCAACACTGGATTCTAGATTCACTTTCTTTTATTGTCTTGTCTTTCTAGATATCTTGTAGATTTCAAACTTATATATTTTTAGGTTTAGATGCTCTTGTGCTTATGTCACCAAATCCTTGGGATTCTTAAGCTAATTCAACTTTTATTATGACTTGGGAAATAATTTCAACTCTAGTATTATTTTAAATGAATTTTTGCTTATTTCTGCTTTTTATTTTACTTAAATGATTTGTAAATGAATATGGCTCGCATACGAAAAATGGTAGGTGGCCTCAAAACTTAATAAAACTTTGGATCAAGACAATTCATAAAATATATCATCATAATTATCCATCACTTTGTAATTAAATTAGATAGAGGATTAAGAATTTAAGAAGAAAATAAAAAGGGGCAGGAAAAAAGGAGAAAGATTCTTAGATACAAACTGAAGATGTGAGAGTAATTTTGTGAAGATGAGATAATGACATCATTACTTAATTAATTATATTTAAAATAATTACTTAAATAACTCTATTTGAATGTGTAAGTGACACCACATTATTTTCTTTTTGAATTTTAATCTTTTTTAAAACTTTTATTCAAGTTTTATTAAATTATTTTATGATTAAGAAGATCAAAAATTAACAACTAATATAGATAGATAGAGAGTTAAGGATTTATGAAGAAAATAAAAAGAGAGTAGAAAAAGGGAGAAGAGATTTTTCGATATAAATTGAACATGTGAAAAAGTGATTTTGTACGGATGAGATGATGACATCATTATATTTTTATTTTTATCCAAAGTAATCATTAAATGACTCTATTTAAATGTGTAAGTGATTCTCACTATTTTTATTTTAAATTTTAGTCCTTTTAAATTTTTTATTTAAGTTTTTATTAAATTATTTTAATATTAAGAAGATCAAGGAATAATGATTAATAGCCTGTTTGGCTAAAAAAAACTTATGTGTGTCACAACCCAAAATCGCATTGAACCATGAGGGCACCCATCATACCCGTAGACGAATCTCATTCCTTTATTGACCAATTAAAATTTTTTAAAAAATATGGAAGTAACATAAAAAAAGCAACTAGCTCTTATAAGTGCGGAACAAATGAGTCAAAGATCAAAACAACCGCAAGATTGACACTAGTACAAGAACATCTACGAGTACCGGATGAGTATAAGAACTTAAATAACTGTCTGCAAGAAATTAAGAAAGAAAATAAAATAAGAAGTCTCTAGAATTCAGTGATTGCAGAAGAGGAAGTAGCTCACTCAAAACTCTAGCCGCAAAAATCTTGAACCGCGTGAGAACTCAAGTACCGCTAGTACCTAGTACAGTCCCTCTACACAAAAAGGTTCAGAAATTATAGAGTGAGTACGGAAAACACGTGTACTCAATAAGTTTTGATAACTGATCATTTCTAGAAGTGATGATGAGATATAACTCCTAACAATTCCTTTTTCAACAGTTATAAATATACAATAATAATAACTCATCACAACAAGAGTTCACCGATTTAATATCAACACAATTAAAAAAATAAGACATATTATCCAAAATCAACTACACCACTAATGACATCACCATATGCCTCAAATTCACCTAGTCAAATCAATATCACAATCATATCAATGCTCAACTCAATATGCAATGAAGATGAATGTAACACAATGCAATACACTGGCTAAGAACCTGTATATATCCGCTTCCTCTGTTGGATACTCGGGACCCACGGGGGACTCGCGTGGTCCATATGCCTACTGGAACTATTTTGCATTGGCAATCACACACACCAGAATCATTTTTCATCAGCAATAACACATGTTGGAAGCATTTTCCATTAACAATAACACATGCCGGAACCATTTCACATCGTCCATAAACATGTCAGAATCATTTCTCATTGATAATAACACACGCCGGAACCATTTCACATCGGCCATAACACATGTCAGAATCATTTCTCATTGATAATAACACACGCCGGAACCATTTCACATCGGCCATAACACATGTCAGAATCATTTCTCATCCATAATAACACACACCGAAACCATTTCCCATCAGTATCACAAGAATATAAATTTTCACAAAATAACTCAATGGGCACTATTAGTCAATAATCATCATGCAACAATAATAGTGGTACGCGTATTATGAATAACACAAGTTCATCAATAAACCACACAATCAAGAACCTTCAAGTCACAATCAAGTATCACATAGTGCGTACGTCTCAGTAAATCAATCACATCACAAGTTGTGAAATTTCATCAATACAATATTAATTTCGTGTAAAATTACCCATATCATGACACCAATACCCATATAAATGCTCATTACCTCATTTATAGGGGATCCCCTTATTACCCATTATGCTTAAATTCATTTAAAATATGCAAAACTAATACCTCAAAGAATCAAGAAATCTCTACTTGCCTCAAACTGAAACCCAAACGTCAAATTATAAATTTAAACTTTTGTAACGCTTTTGAATAATTAAAATATGGTCAAATATGTATTCTAGATAAGAAAATAAAATCATGAACACCCATATTGATATACTTTTATCCCGGGCCCAAAAAATCAATTCAAAAATCAACCCTTAGCCCGCAAGGGTAAAACTGAAATTTTATTTAAAAATTATGTTACCCATAATGTAAAGAACTTAAATATGAAATTTCATCCAAAACGGAGCTCAAATCGACTTTGAATTCATCAAGTACGGTTTCTTAACTTTAGGCTCAAAATCCCCAATTTCTATGCTCATATATGATTTTAAACGATGAAATAATTGATAAGTCAGAAATTAATACCAAAATCGATTTATCCATAACATAATAACCTTAACAACCAAGTCCGAATTGACATCTAATTCAAAGAAATACGATTTCTAGATCTAGGGCGAAAACCCCCAATTTTCCTCCAATAAATTCACGAATAAAAATGAAAACCATGAAGAAATACAAAAATAAAAATTAGATACTTACCCCTTTGTTAAATAGAGAAGAATGCCGCAAAAATCACTCAATTCTATGCTCTAGAACTCCAAATATACTCAAAATATGAAATAAACACAGTCTGTATAAAAATACACTTTTCAGGCATTTGTATAGGACTGCACCAACAACTTTAATTTTCACTAAAATGGCCATAACTTCATCATACGAACTCTAAATGTGATGATTCTTTTTCCTATAATTCCTAATAATGATACGGACCTACTCGGTCAATCAAAACTCCATTTGGTGCTCATTTGCCTAATCAGATATTATTTTTGTTCGTTTAAGAATTATTTCATCTTTTGCGATAAAAACCCAATCTTGACTTATCAAAATTGCACTAAACTTTTTAGACCACTCCTATAATTCATGCTAAGAATTTTGGAAGTCTTCGAATAATTTTTCGATCTCTAGAACTAAAAAGGACCTCTGAGTTGTCACATTTTATGCTCAAAACCATGCTAATACACACAAAACGTTCAAATCCACCCGAAATTCATCGGAATAAAATCAAAATTTGTGGAAAAGTCAAAAGTAATCATACAAACCTGTTGGAACTTTCAAATCCTTAATCCGAGCTCATTTAGTTAACTATTTGATTGAGGTCAACTCTTAACTTTAAGTTCTACTAGAATGCAACTCAAGTGTCCGAAACTCATTCGGAATTCTCTGGACACAAAACAAATATGCAAATAAATCATAAAATAAGTTCCAGATCTGTTGGAATCATCAAATCACCTATATGAGGTCGTTTTGACCAAACGTTGATTGTGCTCAAACTTAGCTTCCTTAAAGCTCATAAATTCAACTCTAATCTTTAAAATGAGCTAGAATGCAACCATTCACTCAAATCACTCATGAACCCCTCGAGATCACTGAAAACTCTCCAACTAAATCATAAATCACCCTTCAAACCTAACAGAGCTATCAAAACTCGAATACGACCTCGTTAACCCTAAATGTTGACTTTGGTCATACATTTCCTTATTTCAACTTAAGTACTTCAAAATTTAGATTTTCTTCTTCGAAATGCATCCGATTGTCTCAAAAATTGTGCCACCTATTCTTGCAAATCATAGATCACATATAAAAGATACAACAAGGGTTAAATTGGGAAAATAGTTAAAAATCACGAAACGACTAGAATGGTCGTTACATCATCCACCACTAAAACACATGTTTGTCCTCGAACGAGAAATAAGAGGAATACCTGAATTGCCGAATAACTGAGGATATATGCTTTGCATGTCAAACTAAACCTCCCAAGTGGCTTCCTCCGCAGGACGGTGCCTCCACTGCACCTTCACTGATGCTATCTCTTTGGATCCCAATTTTCTAATCTACCTATCCCGAATGGCTATGGGCTCTTCCTCAAATGCTAGATTATTATATAATAATACTGAATCCCATCTAATCACATGAGATCCATCACCATGATATTTCTTCTACATCGAAACATGAAAATACCGGATGAACACTTGACAAGTCTGGTGGCATAGCCAATGCATAGGCCACCTCACCAATACATCTAAGTATCTCAAATGGACCAATGAACCTAGGACTAAGCTTACTCTTCTTTCCAAATCTCATAACACCCTTCATAGATGATACTTTCTATAGCACCTTCTCCCCAACCGTGAACTCTAGATCACAAACTTTTCAGTTCGCATAGCTCTTTTGTCTACTTTGGGCTATGAGATGATTATCCTGAATCAGTTTTACCTTGTGTAAGGAATCCCTCAACAAGTCTGTATCCCAGGGCCTAACCTCGAAAACATCGAACCAACCCATTGGAGAATGACATCTCCTACCATACAAAGCCTCAAATGGGGGTCATCTAGATGCTAGAATGGTAACTATTATTATAGGGAAACTCTGCTAACAGCAAGAACTGGTTCCATTGACTACCAAAATCAATGACACACGCCCGTAGCATATCCTCCAATACCTGAATAGTCCGCTCAGACTGGCCATATGTCTGTGGATGAAAAATTGTACGAAGCTCCACTCGAGTACCCATTTCCTTCTGCATAGACTTCCAGAAGTGGGATGCAAACTGGGTACCTTAGTTTGATATGATAGAAATGGGCACACCATGCAAATGCACTATCTCCTGGATGTAAGTCCTATCCAATCTCTGCAAATTATAGGTAGTTTGAACTGGCACAAAATGAGCTGATTTGGTCAATCTATCCACGATGACCCAAATAACATCAAATTTCCTCAAAGTCTGTGGCAAACCTAGCACGAAATCCATGGAAATCCACTCCTACTTCCACTCGTATGGGCATCCTTGAGTCATACCACCTGGTCTCTAGTACTCACACTTTACCTGCTGACAGTTCAAATAACGAGAGATATGCACTACAATGTACCTCTTCATTCTACACCACCAGTAATGCTGCTTCAGATCTTGATCATCTTTGCTGCTCTTGGATGAATAGAGTATTTAGAGCTATGAGCCTCCTTCATTATCAACTTGGTCAAATCACCAACTCTAGGAACACAAATGCGACCCTTGATTCTCAAAACACCCTCCGGATCTAAAATGCTTCCTTGGACTCACCTATTAACACTTTGTCTTGAATCATCTTCAACTTCTTATCTTCGAATTGTCTAGCATTGATTTGATCCAATAAAAGAGATCATGCCTCAACATAAGCAAGAACCCTACTAGGCTCCGATATGTCAAGTCTCAAAAAGCTATTAGCTAAGGACTGGACATCCATGGCCAAAGGACACTCCTCTACTCGCAACATAGCTAAACTTCCCATACTAACTGACTTCCGACTCAATGCATCCGCTACCACATTCGCCTTACCGGGGTGATATAAGATAGTGATGTCGTAATCCTTAAGCAGCTCCAACCATCTTCTTTGCCTCAAATTTAGATCTCTCTTATTGAAAATGTATTGAAGACTGTGATGATATATGAAAACTTCACAATGCACTCCATATAGGTAATGCCTCAAAATTGTCAAAGCAAAAATCACTACTGCCAACTCTAGGTCATGAGTAGGGTAGTTCTGTTCGTGTATCCTCAACTTCCTTGAAGCATACGCCATCACCTTACCTTTTTATATCAAAAAACATCCAAGGCCAGCTCGTGAAGAATCATAATACACCGTAAATCCCTTACCTTCTATCGGTAAGGTCAATATTAGAGCTAAAGTCAACAAGGTCTTGAGCTTTTGGAAGCTTGCCTCACATTCCTCAGACCATTGGAAAGTCACATTTTTCTGAGTTAGTTTTGTCAATGGAGATGTAATAGATGAAAAACCATTTCACGAATCATCTGTAGTAGCCAACCCTCTAAAGCTTCGAACTTCAGTAGGTGAAGTAGGTCTCGCCCAATCTCTAACAACCTTAATCTTCTTCAGATCTACCATAATATCATCCTTGGTTACCACATGCACTAAAAATGTCACAGAACTGAGCCAAATTTCACACTCAGAAAATCTTGCATATAATCACTCTTTCTTCAAAGTCTCAAGCACAATTCTCAAATGATGCTCATGATCCTCTCTACTATGAGAATAGATCAAAATATTATCGATAAAGACTATAACGAAGGAGTCCAAATATGGCTTGAAAACCCTATCATCAACTCCATGAATGCTATTGGGGCATTAGTCAGCCCAAAAAACATAACCAAGAACTCGTAGTGGCCATAACGAGTCTTGAAGGCAGTCTTAAGGATATCCTTCACCCTAATCTTCAGCTGATGGTAACCAGAACTCAAGTCAATCTTAGAGAATACCGAAACTCCCTGAAGCTAATCAAGTAAGCCATCAATACGCGGAATGGGATACTTGCTCTTAATTGTCACCTTGTTCAACTGTCTATAGTCGATGCACATCCTCATGGTGTCATTCTTCTTCTTCTTCAGAAATATGTTCGGATCACCGCAAGGAGAAACACTTGGCTTAATAAAGCCCTTACTTAATAAATCTTACTGCTCCTTCAATTCCTTCAATTCTGCTGGATCCATTCGATATGGAGGAATAAAAATAGGTTGAGTTCCTGGCTCCAAATCAATACAAAAATCAATATCACGATTGGAAGGGATGTCTGGAAGATCAGTCAAAAATACATCTAGAAATTCTCTCACCACCGGCACCGACTCTAAAGGAGGAGTATCCGCACTAGTATCGCGAACATAAGCCAAATAGGTGAGACACCACTTATAAACCATGTAATGAGCCTTCAGAAATGAAATTACCTTTCTCAGATAAGGACTGAGAGTGCCCACCACTTCAGTTTAGGAATAACCGACATATTTAAAGTCACCGTCTTAGCATAGCAATCTAGAATTTCATGATAAGGGGAAATACACTTCATACCCAATATAATATCAAAGTCTACCATGTCCAATTTAATTAAGTCTACCCATGTGCCATATCCCTCTAAAGTCATAATACAGGATCGGTACACCTGATCCGCCACTAAAGATTCACCCACGGGTGTAGAAACATGGATAAGCATAGAAAGGAAATCACATTACCTCCCAAGGCCCAAAGAGAAATATGAAAACACGTAGCAGAATGTAGAACCAGGATCAAATAAAACTATAGCAGGTAGATGACATACTGGAACAATACCTGTGATAACCGCATTAGAGACCTTTGCCTCTAGACGACTTGGAAAAGCATAACACTGAGAATTAACATCCTCAACTTGAGCAACCCCTTGGCCTCCACCTCGACCGTCATCTAGGTCACCACCTCGACCTGTACGAGAACTGCTACGACCTCTAGCTAGACGTGCTACTACTCTAGAAGGACCTTGAGAACCCTGCTGATGTGATCTTTGCCTGAGTCGAGGGCAATCCCTTTTGATATGTCCTTGATCACCACATCCGTAACATTTCCTAGGTGTCATCATCTGCTGGTTAGAATGAGAGTGGTTAGAATAACCTCTATGGACAGAAGATATCTGAGAATACCCTTGTGGACCCTGTCCCTAGTTGTAGTAACCCTGTCCAGAATAACCTTCCTCGAACGAATGAATAGCTACCTGAATCAGTCTACTAGAAGGTGGTCGGAAACTCTTTGCAGAAAAATCCCTACCTCCAGATGAGGTTCCATGTAACTACTGGAAGTAGAGGACCTCTTATCCTTTGCATCACCGAACTCCTGACGCCGCATGTACTCAACATCCTTAGCTATATCCACTACTTTCTGAAAAGTTCCTCCAGCAGATACAGTTTGAAAAGCTACCACCCAGATTGGATAGACTAATCTTTTTATAAGCCGTCGAATCCTCTAGGCTTCATCGGGCAAAATCATCAAAGTGTGACGATACAAGGAATGGAACCTCGCCTCGTACATGGTCACAGAAATGCCATCCTGAGTTAGATTCTCAAACTGATTTCTCCTCTCTTCCCGCATGCTATGGGGAACAAACTTCTCAAAGAGAACCTGTGTGAACTGCTCCCAAGTCAATAGAGGAGACCCAACTGGCCTAGTCTCAATATAAGCTCTCCACCACTGCTTGGCTGGCTCGATCATTTGAAAAATAGTATAGTCAACTTTATGGGACTCCACCAATCCCAGATTGTGCAACCTTACATGACAATTAATAATAAAATCGTAAGCATCCTCTCTCTGTCCGCCTTTGGACTATGGAAGATCCATCTTCCTGAATCTCTCAAACATCTTCTACTCCTCATGTGTCATGATAGGCCTAGAAACTAGGGGAGTAGCAATGCCTGATAAGGGTATACCCTCGATTCTAGGGGCCACAGCTGTGGCTGGCTGACCTAATGGAAATTGAAGACTGTAGTTGTCTGTTGGTCAGGAATCTTTCCTCCCACCCTAGTCTGAGAACCGTTGTACATGCTAGGTAGAATACCGGACTGAGTCATCCCTTCTAAAAAATTAAGAATACGCGCCAAAATGTCATGAAGTACTGGAGTAGCAATAAATCCTGGCAGCGCCTGATCTAGGCCCACTTGCTCATCTCGAACCTGATCATCCTTTGGGATAAACACATCCTCCTTAGGAACTCTTCCCTAGAAGGTATTGTAATAGTTGTTGGTGCTCTAGTCCTGATAGGTGCAGCAGCTCGTGCCCTGCCTCTACCTCGCCCTCTTCCTCTCCTGTGTGCTACAACTCGAGTAGTAGGTGCAGGCATAGGTACCTAATCTCTATCACTTGTATATCGTGTTGTCACCATCTACCATAGAATGAAATAGAATGACTTAGTATCCAGCAAGATCAACTACACATGATAAGGAAAGAAAGAATAGAAGTTTCCTAAAGTCCTATAGCCTCCCGAAGATAAGTAACAGACGTCTTCGCACCCATCCACAAGACTCTACTAGACTTTTCTCTTGTACTTAGTGGGACCTATGAACCATTCTCTGATACTGTGTTGTCATGACCAAAAATCACATTGAGCCATGAGGGCACCCACCATGCTCATAGGCGAACCCCATACCTTTATTGACCAATTAATAATTTTAAAATAAGTGCGAAATAAATGAGTATAAAACCTAAACAACCCCAAGACCTGGTGACACTAGTACAAGAGCATCTATGAGTACTGAATGAGTATAAGAACTAAAATAACTATATGGAAGCAATTAAGATAAAAAATAAAATAAGAAGTCTCTAGAATTTAGTGATTGCCAAAGAGGAAGCAGCTCACTATGAACTCTAGCTGCAAAAGTCTCGAACCGTGTGAGAACACAAGTACCGCTAGTACCTGGTACAGTCCCTACACACAAAAAGGTGCAGTAAGTATAGAGTGAGTACGAAAAACATGTATACTCAACAAGCTTTAATAACTGATCATTTCTAGAAGTGATGGCGATCTATAACTCCTAACAATTCATTTTCAAAAGTTATAAACATATAATAATAATAATAATTCATCACACCAAGAGTTCACGGATTTAATATCAACACAATAAAAAAAATAAGACACATATTATCCGAAATCAACTACACCATTGATGACACCACCATATGCCTCAGATTCACCTAGTCAAATCAATATCATAATTATATCAATGCTCAACTCAATATGCAATGAAGATGAATGTAATGTACTGGCCAAGAACCTGTATATACCTGCTTCCTTTATTCGATAATCGGGACCTATAGGGGACTCGCGAGGTCCATATACTTGTCGGAACCATTTCCCATTGGCAATCACACATGCCAAAATTATTTTCCATCGACAATAACACATGTCAGAACTATTTTCCATCGATAATAACACACGCCGGAACCATTTTACATCGGCAATAACACATGTCAGAATCATTTCTCATCGATAATAACACACACCAGAACCATTTTCCATCAGCATCACAAGAGTATGAATTTTTACAAAATAACTTAATGGGCACTATTAGTCAATAATCATCATGCAACATAAGAGTGGTATGAGTAGGTATGAATAACACAAGTTCATCAACCAACCATACAATCGAGGATCTTCAAGTCACAATCAAGTGCCACGTAGTGCGTACGTCTCAGTAAACAAATCATATCACAAGTTATAGAATATCATCAATACATATATCAATTTCGTGTAAAATTATCCATACCATGACACCGGTTCCTGTGTAAATGCTCATCACCTCCTCTATATGGGACCCCTTTACTACCCATTATCCTTAAATTCATTAAAAATATATAAAACCAACACCTGAAAGAATCAAGAAATCTCTACTTGCCTCATACCTAAGAAGCCCAAGTGTCAAATTACAAATTTGCCCTTCTGTAATGCTTCTAAATGATCAAAATATGGTAAAATATGTATTCTACATAAGAAAATAAAACCATGAACACCCATATTGATATACTTTTAATCCGGGCCAAAAAATCAATCCAAAAATCAACGCCGAGCCAGCAATAGCAAAACTGAAATTTTATTTGAAAATTATGTTACCCATAACATAAAGAACTCAAATATGAACTTTCATTCAAAACAAAGCTCAAATCGACCTTGAATTCATCAAAATACAGTTTTTTAACTTTAGGCTCAATATCCCCAATTTCCATGCTCATATACGGTTTTAAATGATAAAATAATTGATAAATAAAAAATTTAATACCAAAATCGATTTACCCATAACATAAGAACCTTAAAAACCAAGTCTGAATTGACATCCAAATCAAAGAAATACGATTGCTAGATCTAGGGAGAAAACCCCCAATTTTCCTCCAATAAATTCACGGATAAAAATGAAAACCAACTGAAAAAATCATGGAGAAGTACCAAAATAAAGATTTGATACTTACCCCCTTGTTAAATAGAGAATAATGCCGCAAAAATCACTCAATTTTGAGATCTAGACTCCAAAATTACTCAAAACACCAAATAAACACAGTTTGTGTAAAAATACACTGTTTAGGTATTTATATAAGGCTGCTCCAGCACTGCACCAAAAACTTTAATTTTCATACGAACTCAAAATGTGGCGATTCTTTTTCTTATAATTTTTAAATAATGATACGGATCTACTCGTTCAATCCATTTGGTGCTCGTTTGCCCAGTCAGATATCATTTTTACTTGTTTAAGAATTATTTCATCTTTTGCGATAAAAACCTGATCTTGACTTATTGAAATTGCACCAAACTTTTTAGATCACTCCTATAATTCATGATAAGAATTTTGAAATTCTCAGAATAATTTTTCGATCTATAGAACTAAAAACGGATATCTGAGTTATCACAGTTTATGCTTAAAACCATGCTAAAACACATAGAACGTTCAAATCCAACTGAAACTCAGCGGAATTAAATCAAAGTTTATGGATAAGTCAAAAATAATCATACAAACCTGTTGGAAATCCTTAGTCCGAGCTTATTTAATTAACTATTTGACTGAGGTTAACTCTTAACTTTAAGTTCTACCAGAATGAAACTCGAGTGTCTGAAACTCATCCAGAATTCTCCCGATACAAACTAAATATGTAAATCAATCATAAAACATGTTCTGAATCTGTTGGAATCACAAAATCACGATATGAGGTCGTTTTGACCAAAAGTTTATCATGGTCAAACTTATCTTCCTTAAAGCTCATAAATTCAACTCTAATCTTTAAAATGAGCTAGAATGCAACCATTCACTCAAATCACTCATGAACCCCTCGAGATCATTGAAAACTCTCCAACTAAGTTATAAATTGCCTTTCAAACCTAACAGAGCTGTCAAAACTCGAATACGACCTCGTTAACCCCAAATGTTGACTTTGGTCAAATATTTTCTTATTTCAACTTAAGAACTTCAAATTTTAGATTTTCTTCTCCGAAATGCATCCGATTATCTCAGAAATTGTGCTACCTATTCCTACAAGTCATAGGTTACATATAAAAGATACGAGAAGGGTTAAAATGGGAAACCAGTAAAAATCATGAAACGACTAGAAGGGTCGTTACATGTGTGCGCGCACATATATTTGAAGTCATTTATGACATAATCAAATCTAAGAAAGGAAATTTTGGAAGAAGAGTTAGGTATGGTACGCGCCCCAACAGTTAAGTCTGTTTTTATGATTATATTTATTTTTGTCGTTTAATAGTCGATTAAAAACTTTACTAAATTGTGATGTCTCCTTGTTTTTTGTTGAATAACTTAATTATAAAATGTGATAATTATAATAATAAATAATTAATAATATTTTTTATGTTTTTTATTATGTTTATCAATTTAGTAGGTTTTAAAAATATATATCACTAAAAGTTTAGAATAAGAGAAATAAAAGTAGACATTGCATATTTTTGTTTGACTATAACGTATATAAAAGTAAAGTCATTTTGCTGTAGTTGAGGATTTGACAATAAACTTTACCTTGTATATTGATCCTAAAAAAAAAATACATAAAGGAAAGAAACCTCCTCAGAGTGATATGTGTAATACATTACTAGAATACTTTTCCATTTCATAATAAATAATGTTTTAAATTTTTTTAAATTTTAATTCAAAATAAATGGTGTTTTTTTTAAATTTTATTTTGATTCAAAATAAATAGTGTTTTTAATTTATTATTTTAATTCAAAATAAATGATATTTTATATAATTAAAAAAGATATTAATTATCTTTTTAAAAATTCACTCCAATTTAAATGAGTGGATTTTTATGTAATTAGAAACTAAATTAAACACTCCCTCCGTCCACTTTTATTTGTCCATAATGGACTTAATACTTTCTTTTAGAAAATAATAAAAGAAGTGCGTATTTTAATATAATACCCGTGACAGTTAGCATTTCAAAATATCTTGAAAAATTATTTAAAAAAGTAGTAGTTAATACTAAAGGTAAAAAAATACTATCTTTTTCTTGATATATTAAAGTGGAAAAGTAAAAGTGAAATCTTATTTTAGTATAGTGAAAAAGTAAAAATGAACAGAGAGAATAAATACTATTTTATTCTTTCTTTCTAAAAACAAAAAAAAAATTTAAAGGAGGTGAACAAAATAAAAACACCACTTAAATATAAAATAAAGTTAGTAGTAATTATGAGTTTAGTTTCTATCACATTCAATAGTAATAATACTGACTTAATTATACAGTTAACTAGTTCAACATAAAATAAATAAAAGATAAATCCTCAGAAGTGTAGGATATAAAAGATGTATGCAACTTAAATTAAGTACTCTACACATGTCAAAGGAGAAAAGGAAAAATTACTCCTCCAATTATTTGACCTCCATTGATCTCATCCTTGTTGAACTTGGCTTTCCTCCTGCAAAATGTATGAATACAAACACTTTGATAAAATTATAAAATAAAGAAAAAGAACTATTGATCGACAATTGTAAACTTAATTAGTTATAGATCAGTTATATTTATTAAAAAGGTGAAGAATTAATTAAGTAAATAAATTGTATAAATTAGTAAGGCTTACAAGTTACAATTTCACATACCTTTTGTGTCACATCTCGTAATTGGGCCATGATGGAACCTACTACAACCCCCCAGTAGGTAAGCCAAAATCCCAAATAGAATACTGAAAGTAAAGACCAACTTAATAACAAGGAAGTAGAAACAAACAAATGGCTGCCCAGTATTAGATATATACATAACAAGTACAAAATATACAACATGGGCCCTAAGGAAACAAGAAAAGATAACATACACAAGATACCAATCCTGGACCTGGTGTCAACGGTACAAGAGCCTCTAAAAGTACGAAAATAAGGCTATATAAAAGAAATACAACTTTATGAAAGATACAAAATATAGATAGGAGATACAAGATGGAAAGTAGTAAATCTCCAGACGCCAAGAGCTCACCACAATCCGTATCAGCAAAAGAACCCACGAACGAGCAAAGGATCAACGAGGGTGACTCGTACTGGGAGCTGCATCAGAAAAAGATTCAGAAGTGTAGTATGAATACCAAAACACGGGGTACTCAATAGGCATCATAGGCCGACTGAGCTCAGAAGATAATATATAATATAAAAGACATGAAAGGAACTATCTATGAAAAATAATTTTAAAATCACAACAGATCAATGATAACATGAAAATAACAGTAATACACAAATACAAATATATACATTCAAGTATACAAAAGTGATGCTGTGCAGTATAGGATGATGCAATACAATATGTGACTAATGTAGAAAGCAGTAACCCAGCAATGACCTCGGGCCATTTGACATTTAACCTTGGACGTAGTAATAATGAAACTCGGCAAAGACCTCGGGCTTCCTAGCATCTCACCTCGAACGTAACAGAAAAAGTAAAGTGTAATTGATCCGACATCTCACATTGGACCGAATTTTCAGGTGGTACAAATATTTTATAAAATAGAAAATTAGTAAGAAAGTAGTACACTCCCCTGGAGCTTCAATCACTAAAATATGTGACATTTTTAGTTTGAAAGTCAAAAATTAGTATTTTTCCTTCAATCATATTTCAATCCATGTGCATGTATATATGGATGTATGCATGCTCACTGAAGAGAGAGTGTGTGTGTGTGTGTATAAGCATATGATTCCACATCAACTCCACACCACAATAATACTAACCTGGAGTCCGACCACTCCAAAGCCACGACCTCATGACCATAATCTTATAACAGAGGAAAAAAGGGGAAAGTAAAGCGATAACAGGTCCAACAAAGCGATAACGACCCAAAAATCTCAAAGAAAACATCTCTTATTTAATTATACTACAAAAACCGCTCCTAACATAGCCTAAGGATCCCAAACATATTCGCAATATAGAAACTAACAACCTAAACTAATGCTTTTAAGGAAATACTATACTAAATTCCTTGAAATTTGTCCAATAACTCAAAAAATCATTAAAACCTAATTCTAACTAGAAAATCACCCTAACATCATGAAACTTATAAAATATACGACCAAATTGAGCCAAGTATAAAGAAAAAAAATCATAACCTACCTCACGGCCTAACGTCAAGCCACGAATCATCACTCGGAAGCTTTCCCCTTCTGCAATGCCTTGGATCACTGCTGCGCTATCAAAAATATCATCTACTCATCAAAATAAGGCTAATAACACCCATATTGATATATTTAAATTTGGGTTGAAAATCGGGTAAAAAGTCTACCCTCATGGCCTGCTAATGAAAACTAAAATAAATTATAGCATTGTGTTCCTCAGAGGCTCAGGAACTCATACCCGAAATTTAAGCAAAAACAGAGCTCCTTTCGAGGCTCAAATCAGCCCGGAATCTTCAAGATCACAAAAGAGATATTCTAGGAATTCGGAGCTCAAATACACATATTAAACAAGGAAATGAAGCTATAATTAGCTGAAGAATGAAGAGGAGAAGATAATTTACCTATTTGCCCAAGAATCCGTCAAGAAATGGTGACAATCGCCACCTATTGAGCTCTCAACAATGTTGGGTCGAGTTTTGCATGATATGAGCTGAAAGGGAAGTGATATGCCTATAACACTATCAATATTTCGCTGCAGCATACTCCGGATCGCCATGACGGATCCGCTATAGCGATCTCTAGCCTCTATAGCAGACTGCGTAGCACCAGCCACAACACAAACTTCAAATGGACCCACAAAATTCATTCGGAGTGCCGTGAATGCAAACCTTATATATTTTCTAAATGGAAATAGCATTCTGGACTCAATGGAATCGACGAAACGACCACCGAAGGTTGTTTTGACAAGATGAACATCAAAATCAATACTTAAACCACATAAAGACAACTGTCCAAATGCCTAAAAATGAGTCTGAAATCCTTGGGACCCGAACCAAAGGTACCACTAGCCTAAAATCCATGTTCTGAAGTTAATGAAACCAACGGAATTTTCATCCCAGACCATTTACTAAGAATGTTGGCCGAAGTCAACCATTTCAACTCTTCAAACTCCAAAACTAGAAAATCTTTTCAAAACTCGCCCGAACACTTTGGCAACCATGACACCCATCCTCGCAAGTCACAAAAGCAGTGTAGAAGCCATGAGGAGGGTCAAAATGATAAAAAAGCACAAAAGTAAGGAAATGACCTGGAGGACCATTATATTTTGTTTCGATTGTTAATATCTATGGATTTCCATCATGAATATTTTTGACTAATCCAATAATTAATGATACGATTTGAGATGTGTATATATATATATGTGTGTGTGTGTGTGTGTGTATATATATATATATATTGAGTATTAAATAATAATAATTGAAAAAAATTAAAGATAGAATCTGATTACAATAATCTAATAGTCATAATGTGTATATAAACTTCTGATGATTCTACTCTAAAATTAAACCCTTCATTGTTTATAAAACTAGATAAAAATTGGTTCATTTAAAATTAAAAACATATATCCAAGATTATCAAAGTAATTGAATATTTCATGATAAGTAGAGGAAATTAATTATTAATTTACTTTATCTTTGTGGAAAAAACTATTTCTTTTTACTCTAACACAAATTCAGTGGTGCAGCCATCAGATAAGATTAAATCTTAATCCTTTCACGTCTGCTCTTTGATTTTCCTCTAATTAGCTCTTGTGGAGGATTAGTAGCGCTTCTATGAGCCCTCCTAAGGTAGTTCTTCTTGCAACCAATAGCTCATTAGTAGATTTGATAGCAGAAGCTTCTTCTTTCCAACCTCATCACTAATTTCCGAGTTAAGCAAAATTATCTCACTTTTTTGGATTTCTACACCGTTTTCTTACTTGACCAGATCATGATCATCACTGATTTCTTTATGATGTTTTTGATCAATCATAACAAATTGATCAACACCAGTTTTCAAATCTTTGTCACATTTCTTCATTTCTTTATCACTTTCTTCTATGGAGATTTTCTAAGCATCAGGAACAACTTCTTTCTGCTCGTCCGAATCAATCATAGGAATTCACTGTTTATCATCAATTTTGTGAATTTGATTAGTTGAAATCTTGCGATGGTCCCATTCATCCCCATGAAAAGTGGTTGATCAAGTTCATAGAATATATCATCATAAGTATCCATCACTTTTTGATTAGTTAGATAGATAGAAGGTCAAGAAGAAAACAAAAAAAGAGTAGAAAAAAATGGAGAAATATTTTTTCGATACAAACTAAAGATGTGCGAGAGTGGTTTTGTGGAGTTTTTGAGTATATATGAGATGATGACACTGTTACTTTTTTACTTCTGTCCGAAATAATCACATGAATGATGCTATTTAAACAAGTAAGTGATCCTCACAACTTTCCTTTTACAACTTAGTCCTTTTTAAAACTTTTATTAAATTATGATAAGATTAAGAATACCGGGGAGTACCAATTAAGATAAAGATTCTTATTATCATCTTGCATATTGAGAAGAATCCCATACATCGGCTTCTTTTTTTTCTATTGTATTTCCAATGCAATGAAGATTGTGGATAATATTTTCTACCAAGGAGTACTTTTTGTAGTTGAATCTTCTATATCGTTTTCAAATCAAAAATAAGGAAAGTCAGGAAGAATAGTTAATTGTGGTATGCGTTCTAACGGTTAAGTACGTTATTATGATTATGTTGATTTTTATCATTTAATTATCGATTAAAAAATTTACTAAATCATGGTATTTACTTGTCATTTGTTAAATAACCTAATTTTTAAAAGTGATGATTGCAATTATAAGCAATTAGTGATGTTCTTTTATGTCTTTTTTATGTTTATCAATTTAAGGGGTTTTAATGATTGCATTATCACTAAAATACGAAATAAAAAAATAATAAAAATTGATTTTTTTGGGTTGGGGAGGGGGAGGGCGATATAATGCTATATATAGTTTTTGAATATATTTAGTTATGTTGTTCCCATTTCATGACCTGAATGGGCGAGTTGTGCAAGCACCTGCATCAACATTAGCTCGATAGGAGAACCCCTTTTTAAACCAACACATAAAATAAAATAATTTAAATACTCATTAGTTTGCATGGTACAAAATGTTTCTAGAAATATAATAAATATTTTCTTCCAAACCGTGACTCCTCCAGACCTAGTCTAGATAGGTCTAAGAGCTCTACCAGAATACTTGTCAAAATAAAATGACACAACTTTGTCTGTGAAAAAAATTACATAAGTTAAGGCTGAGTACTCCACATCAGTTCATGAAACTTTAAACCTACCACAACCTACACCAAAAAGGTGTATCAAGGTATTACCAGTACATCACATGTACTGGTAGACATCATTGGCAGACAAAGATTAGTTCACGTAACTGCATATAATTTAACATGCAATCGAATTAATAAATGTAATGACGACTCCAAATTATATTTATAACCCTACAGTTCATTTACCACTTTATTTGATTACCAAAATTCATCAATATTCGAGCATCTGCCCAAACACTATAGCCCTCGTTTCAAATCTTATTTTGTTTCTCTCACCTCAATGCAACAAATACCTTGACTGCTACAGCAATCTCGCTACAATGGTGATTTGCCCGCTGCAGCGCCACCCTAGTTAGGCAGTAGTTGGTTTCATTAATCCTCTCCTCTATTAAGCCGCCATATAAACCTTGAACGTCTACCCTATCTACCCTTCCATTATCACAAGTTTAGCCCGTTTTTATTATTTAATGACCTATTTGTTTAACCCACATTATTAACTCACCCTCTTTAATTTTATTTCTACTCTCTTATCTCTATGATAATAATAAGGCTAGACCAACGATCTCCTAGTAATTCACTACCATTGATAAGTTAGTTGCATTACCTTATATACCCCACATAACCACATTAATCAAGCATTCAATCACAATACAAATTAAATAGCTCAAGTATAAATAAAAAAAGCATCAAACCACACTGATGGAGTTAAGTCCTCCACAACTAAAGTGCATGTACATACCTATCTCTTCCGAATTCCACACCACATCTCTACACCATAGTAATGTCATGTCGTGTCTTACATGTACCGTGTCATAATATTTACACCCCAACTGTGTCTCTGACATTATACTCGAATCACGTCGGTATATCTTGTATCACACTTATATATCTGTACATGTTACCATCGCAGCCGTATGTATATAGCCAGTTTGGCTAAAAAATTTTATGTGTGTGCGTGTGTATATATTTAAAATCATTTACGACGTTGATCAAACCTAAAACATGAAAATATTGGAAGAAGAGTTAGTTATTCTACGCGCCTTGACAGTTAAGTCTGTTTTTATGATTATATTGATTTTTTTATTTTAATTGTCGATTAAATACTTTTCTAAATTGTGATGTTTACTTATTTTTTTTGTTGAATAACTCAATTATAAAATGTGATAATTATAATAATAATTGTTGAATAATATTTTTTTAATTTTTTTTATTATGTTTATCAATTTAACAGTTTTTAAAAATATATATCTCTAAAAATTGAAAATAAGAAAAATAAAAGTAGACATTGCCTTTTTTGTTGGATATAAAGTATATAAAAGTACAGTCATTTCGTTGTAGTTGATTTGGCAATAACCTTTACCTTATCTGTTGATCCTCAAAAAAAAAAATACATAAAGGAAGGAAATATCCTCAGAGTAGTATGTGTCAAACAGTAATAGAATACTTCTCCATTTCATAATAAATGATGCTTTTAGTTTTGTTATTTTGATTCAAAATAAATGATATTTTTAATTTTTTATTTTAATTCAAAATAAATCGTGTTTTTAATTTTTTTATTTTGATTCAAATTAAATGGTGTTTCACATAATCAAAAAAAGATATTAATTATTTTTTCCAAATTCACTACTACTTAAATGAGTGAATTTTTATGTAATTAAGAAACTATATTAAATACTCCTTTTGTTCATTTTTATTTTTCCATAGTGGACTTTGTACTTTCATAATACCCATGACAGTTAGCATTTCAAAATATCTTGAAAAATTATTTGAAAAAATAGTAGTTAATATTAAAAGTAAAAAAATACTATCTTTTTCTTGATATACTAAAGTGAAAAAGTAAAAGTGAACAGAGAGAATAAGTACTATTTAATTCTTTCTTTCTAAAAATAAACTAAAATTTTTAAAGGAGGTGCACAAAATAAAAACACCACTTAAATATAAAATAAAGGGAGTAGTATTTATAAGTTTAGTTTCTATCACATTCAATAGTAATAGTATTGACTTAACTATACAATTAACTAGTTCAAGATAAAAGAAATAAAAGATAAATCCTCAGAAGTGCAGGATATAAGATGTACGCAACTTAAATAAAGTACTCAACACATGTCAAGGAAAAAAGAGAAAATTACTCCTGCAATTATTTAACCTCCATCAATCTCATCCTTGTTGAATTTGGCTTTCCTCCTGCAAAATGTATGAATATAAATACTTTGATAAAATTGTAAAGTAAAAGAAAAGAACTATTGATTGGCAATTGTAAATTTAATAAGTCATAGATTAGTTCTATTTATTAAAAAGTGAAGGATTAATTAACTAAATAAATTGTATAAATTACCAAAGCTCACAAGTTACAATTTCACACACCTTTTGTTTTGATTGTTGATATCTATGGAATTCCATCCTTGATCGGCAAACATGTTTTGTACTATCCTCAATGCGATACTACAAGAAATTATATATATATATATATATATATATATATATATATATATATATATATATATATATATATATATATATGAATATTTTGACTGATCAAATAATTAATGACACAATTTGAGATGTGTGTGTGTGTGTATTGAATATTAAATAATAATAATTGAAAAAAATTTGAAGATAGAATTCGATTACAATAATCTAATAGTGATAATGTGTATCAAAACTTCTGATGATTCTACACTTAAATCAAGCCATTCATTATTTATAAAACTAGATAAAAATTGGTCCATTTAAAGTTAGAAACATATATCCAAGATGATCAAAGTAATTGAATATTTTATGATAAGTAGAGAAAATTAATTATTAATTTACCGTATCTTTATAGACAGAACTGTTTTCTTTTACTCTAGCATGAATTTTAGTTGCCCAGTCATCAGGTAAGATGAAATCTTTAGCATTAATCCTTTCATGTTTGCTCTCTGATTTTCCTCTAATTTGCTCTTGTGGAGGATCAGTAGTGCTTCTATGAGCCCTCCTAGGGTTTGTCCTTCTTGCAACCAATGGCTCATTAGTAGATTCGATAGTAGAAACTTCTTTCTTTTTTCTTTATAACCTCATCATCCATTTTCAAGTCAAGAAAAATTATCTCACCTTTTTGGATTTCTACATCAATTTCTTGCTTAAGCAAATCATCATCATCACTGATTTTTTTATAATGTTTCTGAACAATCATAACAAATTGATCAACATCAGTCTTCAGATTTGTGCCACCTTTCTTCACATCTTTATCACTTTCTTCTATGGCGATTTTTTGACCATCATGAATAACTTCTTTCTGCTCATCCTGATCAATCATAGGAATTAACTGTTTATCATCAACTTTGTGAATTTTATTAGTCGAAATCTTGCGATGGTCCCATTCATCACCATGAAAAAGTGGTTCAAGTTCATAAAATATATTATCATAAGTATCCTTCACTTTTTGATTAGTTAGATATATAGAAGGTCAAGAAGAATATAAAAAAGAGAGTAGAAAAAAATGGAGAAAGTTTTTTCGATACAAACTAAAGGTGTGAGAGTGGTTTTGTGGAGTTTTTGAGTATATATGAGATGATGACACTGTTACTTTTTTACTTCTGTCCAAAATAATCACATGAATGATGCTATTTAAACATGTAAGTGATCCCTCACAATTTTTGTTTTACATTTTAGTCCTTTTTAGAACTTTTATTAAGTTATCTTAAGATTAAGAAGACCGGGGAGTAACAATTAAGATAAAGACTCTTATTATTATCTTACATACTGAGAAGAATCATCATACATCGACTTCTTTTTTTCTACTATATTTGCAATGCAATGAAGATTGTGGAAATTAATATTTTCTACCAAGGAGTATTTTTGTAGTTGAATCTTTTATATCATTTCCAAATCTAAAATACTGAAAATCAGGAAGATTAGTTAATTGTGGTACGCGTTCTGACTGTTAAGTACGTTATTATGATTATGTTAATTTTTATCATTTAATTATCAATTAAACAATTTAATAAATCGTGATATTTACTTGTCGTTTGTTAAATAACCTAATCTTTAAAAGTGATGATTCTAACTATAAGCAATTGATGATGTTCTTTCCTTTTTACGTTTATCAATGTAAGAGGTTTTAATGATTGTATTATCACTAAAATACGAAATAAAATAATAAAAATTGAATTTTTTGGGTTGAGTAGGGCGGAGGGGAATAAATTGCTATATATAGTTTTTGAATATACTTAGTTACATTGTTCCTATTTCACAACCAGAATGGGCAAGTCGTGGGGGCATGTTATACCCCGGAAACCCAAGGATCAGACCCGGGAGTCAAAACAGAGAAAAAATAAAAAATTCGCACCAGATCTCAGGACGACCCATGAGGTAGGTTGTGAGGAGTGTCCACGAGTTGTGAGGTGACTCGTGGTCAGCAAGGTTGGCAGGCTCAGGTTGAGGAGGCCATGGGCATGACCATGAGTCGTGGTCAGACCTCACGACTCGTGAGGTGAGGTTTGGCAGGGTTGGGAAGGGCAGTGAAGGCCACAAATGGTGACCACAAGTCGTGGTCAGCCACCACGATTTGTGGGGTCCCTCATGGGGTACCCTGAGTGATTTCGGGCAGTGAGCGTGATGGATCCTGGCCATGAGTCGTGCCCCTGGCAACGACTCGTGAGGTTCCTCATGGGGACTGGAAATCAGAAATTTCTGTGTTTTTAGTAAGGGTGTTTTCGTAATTTCTAAACTCCTAAGGACTAAACTATGTCATTTTAAGGTCTGAATGGGGTCTTTTAAGGGGGTTAAGTTCATGTTAAGCCTCATTCATGCATGCAAGGGTATAGAGAGGAGATTAGAAGGTGATTCAAGGTGTTCTTTCTCAATTTCTCTAAATTCTATCTTGGGCTAGCAAGGGAAGTTAAGAACCAGATAATTCCAGGTATGTAACGTCATCAATGGGTGAATCCTTCCACACCCATGCTCCTACTCTATGATTTTACTTAAAATTTATCAAAAACTCACAGGGTTTTGTATTTGATTTATATAAAATCTAATGATTTAAATTATGGATTTTTTGATTTTGAAATCTTATCATAATCTACGGATTTTGATCATCTTTTGAGATTCAGATTAATTATATTATTGTTGATTCGAATTCTAAGCAATTAAGCTTAATTATGCATGCCTCATGATGAATCAACTTATGATCTATTTTCCCATTGATATTCTTTATAAGCCCTATTTGAATTATGTTTTAAATGATGAATTTATTTTGTTATCCATTATGATTTTAAGAAATTCAAGCTATATGCATGATCTATAAGTATGTATGAATCTTATTAAACATGAAGTATGTTTTTGGCCGACTCACGGTCATCATGTCATTGTTAGATCATATATGTTCAAGCGTGTTTATGATTATTATGATTTAACTAGCCCATGAACTCATGTATGTATTATTATGAGCACTATATATGTTTTGGGAGTAGTATCGAACACCAAGTAGGTTCGGGCCTCAGGTTAAGCCCCAAATCTCATGAACTACGTGCCGTCGTAGGTATGTTGGGACCCTTTCATGTTAGTCCTTGGCCCAAATGGACCTTACATGGTGATATCACATTTTCATGGTCCTACCCTTGGCAAGGTACGGACTCCCTCCCGACTAGGGTTACAAGTCGGGCTTCATGTGTGCTCATATGGGGTATGTCAGTTTAGAGAATCTCCCACTGTTCCTCATGATTTATGCATGTTATGATTATGTATGCTGTCTCAAGTCATGTTAAGTAAATCTCTTCTATTATGATTATGATTATGTTATGTTAGAAATGTTTTGAAAACCTTGAGCCATTTGATATGTTATTATGATTTATGGTATGAGCATGACGTCCTACTCTTATGATCATTTATGAATTTCATACATATTTTAAATGTCCGTTTTACTTACCTTGCATAATCAGTACATTTCACGTACTAATCACATACTTTCTATGTTGTATCATTTCATGACACAGGTCCAGTTCTTAGGCTCATCCTCACTCGTAGATAGTTTCACATTCGCTCTAAGAGATCTTGGTGAATCCTCATGTTTCAAGGGATGTATGTTCATACTCTATGTTGTTCTTTCAGTTTTTGGATGTTTGATTAGTTGGGGATTTGACCCATCAATCCGTCCTTCATGTTTAGAGGCTTATCAGACTGCAAGTTGTATTCAGCCGTATTGTATAAGTCTTGTACTGATATTTCCCTTTTGCTATGTTATGATTACGTTCTTATATGTTAAGTCTTCCACTCATGTGACTGAATTAGATGTTTGCTCATGCCATGGGTCGACTTGGGGTCTCTGGGACTCCTTATCCCGTTTCTACGATCCGGGTGTATGTTTTGGTCGTGACAAACTTAGTATCAGAGCCATAGGTTTTGAAGTGTCCTAGGGTGTCTGAAAGCAGCATTTATTAGAGTCCTTTTCATGGGTGTGAAGCGCGCCACACTTATGGAAAGGAGGCTATTAGACATTTAGGAAATGTTCCCTTCTTTCATGATCTATGTCATACAATGAACGTCCTTTACCCTTTTAATTCGTGCTATTCGCGTTGGCAGAATCATGCCTCCACGTCGAGTAAACATCAGGAGAAAAGTAATGGTAATGATCATGAGGGTGCCCATGATGGTGACCATCAGCCAACTCCACCTGTTCACGAGGAGCACGTACCAGAGCCAGCCGCCCACGCTGAGTTTAGGGTGGCCATTCAGATGCTGGCCTAGGCCATGACTACCTAGGTCCAGAATTAGACGGTGGCGTATTTCCCTCAGAATGGGAATGCAACGACAACTAGGGTGAGGGATTTCTTGAGGATGAGCCCTCCAGAGTTCACGGGGTTAAGGGTGGACAAGGATCCACGTGATTTCATTGAGGAAATTCTGAAGATTACCAAGGTTATGGGGGTGGAAAATGGTGAATGCATTGACTTGACCTCCTACCAGCTAAACGGGGTAGCACATATATGGTTTAAGAAATGGAGAGATGTCAGGGTGGCGGTTGCAGGCCCGATAGGCTGGGATGAGTTTCACACTGCATTCATGGATGGGTTCTTCCCTCGGGAGATGAGGGAGCTCAAGATGGATGAGTTTGTTAATCTAAATCAATGTAATATGTCATTCAGGAATATGCATTGGAGTTCACCCGGTGATCTAAATATGCTCCGGAGTTGGTGGCGGATCAGCGAGCTCAGGTGAGCCATTTTGTGCATGGGGTAGCAGATTATTTGGACAAAGATTGCCGGATCACCATGCTTCACCAGGACATTGATTTTCCCCATATTGTATTGCATGTGCAGTAGATGGAGTAGGTATACAGGAGGAAGAAAGAGGCCAAGAGGGCCAGGACCGACAACTACGGGATTTCTCAAGCCAAGACGGGGGAGGGGGTGGACCACATCAGTAGTCCCAGCACAGGTCCATTGCTCCAGTTCCATCATCGGCCAGCACGCCATCTAGGTTCAGGGGAGACTAGAGGAGCAGGGCTACAAGCTTGAGGGATCATGGTAGCATGTAGGTGGAGTGCACTTTTTCAGTTTGTGCGAAGTCCGGCAAGAATTATCCTGGGAGGTGCCTAGTCGGCACGGATGCTTGTTTCGGATGTGGCAAACCCGAATACAGGATCAGAGATTTCCCTGAAACTATTTATACCGCTCCAGTAGCACCACCCCCTCCGCAGGGTGCCTCCACTAGTTCAGCAGGTGGTCAGCGCCAAAAAAGGTTTTATGCCTGGTGCCTCGCCAGGAGAAGGAGTCTTCGCCAAATGTGGTCAGGGGTATGTTGCAAGTTTTCCATATTAATTCTTATGATTTTTTAGATCTAGGAGCTAATTTTTCTTTTGTGACCCCTTATATTTCTAGTAGTTTTGGAGTTAGTGCTGAAATTCTGTCAGAATCGTTCTTCGTATCTACTCTAGTCGGTGAATCAGTGGTAGCTAGGCGGGTGTATAGAGGTTGCCCATCACAATGTTGCATAAGGTTACCTCCGCAGACTTAGTCGAGTTGGCCATGAAGGACTTTGATATCATCTTGGGTATGGATTTGTTGTTTGCATGTTATTCTTTGATTAATTGTAGGACCCGTGTGGTGGAATTCTGATTTCCGAATGAGTCAGTTTTGGAATGGAAGGTTTTGTACTAGCAGGTCAGTTTATTTCATACCTTAAGGCTAGGAAAATGATCTCTAAGGGTTGCATGTACCACCTAGTTAGGGTTAAGGATGTGGAGTCCGAGACCCCAACTATTCAGTCAGTTCCAGTGGTATGTGAATATTCAAAGGTTTTCCCTGATGATTTTCCAGGTGTTCCTCCGGAGAGGGAAATTGATTTCGGTATTGATCTATTTCCCAATAGGCAGCCTATATCCATTCCTCCTTATAGGATGGCTCCAGCCGAGTTAAAAGAGTTAAAAGAACAGTTGAAGGACTTGTTGGATAAGGGTTTCATTAGATCGAGCAAGTCTC